>CM038677.1:397456955-398056955 GCA_021605205.1 Aegilops longissima
TCATATCGGTATTATGTTCCCGGATTTTGTGTCCCTAACGCGGTCGGGTGATTTATGGGACCCCTTGACGGTTCGCTTTGAATAAGACTGCTCCAAAGAAGGCCCAACCTTGGTTTTACCTTTGCCTCACCACCACCTATTTTCCCTTGGGAGTAATTAACCCAAGGGTCATCTTTATTCAGCCTCCGGGCCAATGCTTGTCTAAGTGTTGGTCCAAACCAGAACCACTTGCGGTGCCGCCCCTAGGCAACTTGGGGTATCGTCGGTTGCTGTCAGACGTAGTGTTCATCCGGTGTTGCCACGAGAACGAGATATGTGCAGCTCCTATCGGGATTGTCGGTAGCATCGGGCGGCTTTGCTG
Organism: Aegilops longissima; assembly: GCA_021605205.1. Taxonomy (NCBI): domain Eukaryota; kingdom Viridiplantae; phylum Streptophyta; class Magnoliopsida; order Poales; family Poaceae; genus Aegilops; species Aegilops longissima. The sequence continues at coordinate 397,457,317 of CM038677.1, forward strand.
GTCTTGTTTTATTCTTGTCGAAATGTCTTGTAGCCGGATTCCGAGACTGATCGGGTCTTCCGGGAGAAGAATATCCTTCGTTGATCGCGAGAGCTTATCATGGGCTAAGTTGGGACACCCTGCAGGTTTAAACTTTCGAGAGCCGTGCCGCGGTTATGTGGCAGATGGGAATTTGTTAATATCCGGTTGTAGTAAACTTGAAGCAAACTCTTCTAAAATACACCAACCGTGTAATGCGAATAGTGAGTGTCTCTTTTCGGGTTGATCGAGAGGAGAACACGGTTTCGGGTTATGTCGGCGTAAGTAGGAGTTCGGGATCACTTCTTGATCATTACTAGTTGACGATCGTTCCTTTGTTTCTCTTCTCGCTCTCATTTGCGTATGTTAGCCACCATATATGCTTAGTCGCTGCTGCAACCTCACCATTTTACCCTTCCTTTCCCATTAAGCTTTGCTAGTCTTGATACCCATGGTAATGGATTGCTGAGTCCTCGTGACTCACAGATTACTACACCACCGATTGCGGTACAGGTTATCGATGGTCATGATCACGAGAGCGATGTTTGCTTGTTTGGAGTTCTTCTTACCTTCTTCTTGATCGGGGATAGGTTCTGGGTTGGCAGCCTGGGCTAGCGAGGTGGATATTGTTTGAGTTTACTGTTTATGTTTCATCCGTAGTCGGATGTTGATCTTGTATGTTGTATTGTTGTATTCTTGTGGCATTCGTGCCTTATGTATGTATTCCTATGTATTATGTAATGTTGATGTAATGATATCCACCTTGCAAAAGCGTTTCAATATCTTGGTCTATCCTTGGTGGGACCTTGAGTTCCTTTTGGATAGGGTCGCATATTGGGCGTGACACCAAGTCCGAGCGTGCCTTGGGCCCGGGGGCTACTGTCGGCGTCCTAGGAATGGGGGTCCCCAGACTTGCCTGCCTGCAGCCCACGGCATGGCTCACCCAACGGCCCTGTACAGCCCATCTTCACCAGCAAACACTCAAGACCCTCGCGAGGGGCCAAGCCTCGCGAGGCGGACGACGCAAGACCTCCTCGGGGGTGGCCTCACCAGGCTTGCTCGCGAGGGGCGGAGAGATCAAGGCAAGGGGCACCTCGCGAGGTTCCTGTGACGCAAGCCATGACGACCGTGGCCAGGCGGGCGCTAGAGCATGCAGTGTCCTCGTTTCCTCTTTGGTGCTAAAGGGGCAAGCGCAGGCGAGGAGTCCCGAGGCATCAGGCAAAGGTTTCCATATCGGTGCAACAAGACAAAGACCAGCAGGACGATCGGACGGAGGTCACCATGGAGCCTAAGACGGCGTCACCACCAGAGCCTTTGGCAGGCGAAGACCACATTTAGTTAGGATAACTTCTACTAGTTGTCTCCCTTTGAATTTGGTCGTTGTGGCATCCCTTCCCGCTCAATATTTGGGGAGAGGACCAGGGCCTCTGTAAATAGGACAAGCCACCACAGTACGAGGGAGCTGGAACTGGATCCGGATCGGACGGATTATTCAGATCATCCCCCTGCACACAAGCTCACCAAGCACAAGAACACCTCTCCTCAGGAGGCTATTCTTCCCTTTGTAACTGTTCATCCTCAGCCCAAGAGGCAATCCACCATGCCACACTAGAGTAGGGTATTACACCACATCGATGGCCCGAACCAGTATAAACTCTTGTGTCTCTCGTTCTTTGGGTTCGTTGAGCTGAGCCTTGCGATCGTTGCGGGAGCGAGCTAGGGAGAGAGAGATCTTCGTGCGCACCCCAGTGTTCGAACCTCAAGGGTTTTGCCGAAACCCGAAATCCGACCCGACGGAAGAGTTGTTTCATATGCCTCACGTCAGCTTCGACCGCACAAGTTGAATTATGCCACGCATGATTTGGAGTTAGCAGCCATAGTGCATGCTCTCAAGACCTAGAGACATTTTCTTATTGGAAACCGTTGTGATGTGTACATGGATCACAAGAGTTTGAAGTACATTTTCACTCAGAAAGAGCTGAATCTAAGGCAGAGGAGATGGTTGGAGCTTATATAGGATTATGATATGAAGCTACACTATCACCCAGGAAAGGCCAATGTCGTAGCAGATGCTTTGAGCTGGAAGAGTTATGTCAATACCCTCGTAAGCGAAGGATTACTGCAGGAGTTAGTCGACGATCTCAGGGAACTTCGTTTGGAGATAGTTCCTAGAGGTTTTGTTGCAGCAATGGAGGTTCAGTCAACATTATTGGGAATGATTTGAGAAGCTCAGAAGGATGACAAGGAAATTGCTGAGATAAAGGAGAATATGAGCAAAGGAAAAGCCAAGGGTTTTCGAGAGGATGAGCACGAAACCTTATGGTTTGAGGACCGTGCTTATGTACCCAATAATGCGGAGATCAGGAAGTTGATACTTCAGGAAGCTCATGACTCGCCATACTCGATACACACCGGAAACACCAAGATGTATTTGGATTTGAAGGAGCGTTTCTGGTGGACTTGTATGATGAAGGATATTGCCGACCATGTAGCCGTATGTGATGTATGTCAGAGAGTGAAGGCGGAACATCAGAAGCCAGCAGGATTACTGCGCCTATGCCGATACCCGAATGGAAGTGGGACAAGCTTGGCATGGATTTTATCACCGGATTACCCAGGACCAGATAGGGATATTATTCTATCTGGGTAGTAGTGGATCGTTTGACCAAAGTAGCTCACTTTATCCCAGTGAAAACCACCTATACGAGTGCGAAGTTGGTCAAGATATATATGACCATGATTGTATGTCTTCATGGAGTTCTGAGGACCATCGTATCCGATAGAGGGACTCAGTTTACTTCAAAGTTTTGGAATCAGTTGCACCAGACTTTGGGTACTAGGCTAGAGTTCAATCTGCCTTTCATCCATGATGCAGATGGGCGAGCAGAGAGTCAATCAGATTCTGGAGGACATGTTGAGAGCTTGTGCGCTAGATTATGGATCTAGTTGGGATGATAATTTGCCTTACGCGGAGTTCTCATACAACAATAGTTACCAAGCCAGTTTGAAGATGGCACCTTTCGAAGCTTTGTATGGGAGAAGGTGCAGGACACCGTTGATGCGGGATAAAGTTGGAGACCGTCAGTTGTTTGGACCAGATGTGATCAAAGAGTCTGAAGAGAAGATTAAGTTGATTTGAGATAGACTAAAGGTAGCTCAGTCCAGGCAGAAGAGTTATGCAGACTCAAAACGCAAGGAGGTAGTCTATGAAATCGGAGACAGAGCATATCTTCGGGTGTCACCTTTGCGAGGAGTGAAATGATTTGGAGTTAAGGGAAAGTTAGCCCCGAGATTTGTAGGACCATACCGGGTTTTGGAACGTATGGGAGAAGTCGCCTACATGTTGGAGTTACCCGAAGGATTGTCAGGAGTTCATGATGTGTTTCACATTTCCCAGTTGAAGAAGTGTCATGCAGAGATGGCCGATATTCCTCACGAGAGATCTGATTGCCTGGAAGCAATTCAGTTCGACAGTGACCTAACCTACGAGGAGAAACCTGTCAAGATTCTTGAGTTTGCCAGCCGAGTTACACACAACAATGTTATCAAGTTTTGGAAAGTCCAGTGGAGCCACCATACCGAGGATGAAGCCACCTCGGAACGAGAGGAAGACCTACGAAAAGACCACCTACGCCTATTTTCTAGCCAACCCGAATCTCGAGGGCGAGATTCATCTTAAGGGGGTCGGTTCGTAACATCCCAAATTTTCAATTTGGATGTTATACATAGGTCATCATATGCATATTATATTTTATTTGCATTTTGACTTTGATCCGAGAAATCTTAAGCAACTCAAGAACCCATGGAGAGAGTTGGGGATTTCATTATTTTCATATTTGAATTTTTTCAAATTTGAAAAGAGGATCATTTTGGTTTTAATATCTTTCTCTCCGAATATTTCCAATGTTAAAATAAAAGAGACAAGATAATATGACTTCTTCAAAGAAGAGACAAATACTGGAGGAATTTTTTTAAAATCAAATAGATATTTTATTTGGATTTTATTCGAGGTTTTATTTGAATTAGAAAAATATGTATTTTTCAAAATTGCATTCTTAGGCTAGAAAAATGTTCACTTTGTTCTAGATATTTTATTTAGACGGTGAAAATTGTTTTTGGCATTTTTTAGATTTTATTTTATATTTTATTAGGATTTTTCTTCGGCGGAATTTATTTAAAAAAAGTTTCCCGAACCGACTGGGCCGTAACCCAGCCGGCCCACTCCCGCGGGCCGCCGCCCTCCTGCCGCCGTGCCGCGCAAGGACGCCAAGGGGAGTCCGACTCCTCCCCGGGCCGGCCCCCTCCCCAAGGAAGCCGCCGCCCGCCCTTTATAAGCCATGAGCCTCGCCTCGCCTCCCCCCACCATCGCCACCTGCCGTCGCCCAAAGCCCCGATCCGACGCCGCCGCCGCCCGCTACCGTCGCCGCCATTCGGATCCGCCGCCGCCGACCGGTTTTTGTCCGGTTTTCGTCGATTTACTTCTGTAAACCCTAGATCTATTTAGGTTTTTTAGATCGGTTTTCTCAGTTTTCTTTTTGTTTTAGATCTATTTTGCGAACGTTAGTTCGTTTAGGTCTAATAACGAACGAGTTCGTTCGTTTGTCTCTGTTAGCGAAGTTCGTCCGATAGATTTTTCTTTTTCTATTTTTTTGGCCAGGGACCTATCCGCGATTATTTTTATCGCAAATTAGGCCCTCATCTTCAAACCCTTGCAACTTTTTAGCCGTTCGTCCAAATACAGTGAAACCAACACCAAAATCTTCGTCTCGAACCCCTCTTTCCTGTTAATCAACTTGAACATGATTTTGAAAATTTAAAATTTGGTTTCAAGCAGATTTGAATTCGAAGTTCTTTTGATCGTGGTTTGAGTTTCGTAGCTCCGATTCGATTGATTCTTTTTGCAAATCAAATCTCTTCAGTTGAACTTTCAGTTGGGATATTTTTCTTATTTGTGTTTTACCCTTGCATCTATGCTTGAGTGCTTATGTATGGTATTGTTTGTTTGCGATAGAATTTCCAGAGTGCGAAGCGTGCTACTACGAGTCTCTAGGGTTTGCAGATCGTCAGCAAGGCAAGTAACACTTTGATCATATCCCTTTATTACCCAGTTTTTATGCATTAGTCGAATCCTCAAACATTGCATGAGTAGGATCTGTTTAAGATGTGGGTTTTGGGAAGTAGTTGATGAGGTAGAACCTATTGCCCTTTTACATCAAAACCTTGGAAGTTACTTCTACGTTATGCTTATATTGATATGCTATGCCGATAGACGTGGATTGGTTGAGTGTATCCATGATAGATGTGAGACTTGTTAATTTATAGTTAACTTAAGGTGGCTGCTTAAATACACATCTGGGTGGATTGGTTGAGGCACCTGGAGCACCAGTGGTTGTGCAGGGCACTGGAGCAATCGGTATTGTCCTAGGATATCCAGTACCGTGTGATCATCCTATGGTTAGCCACCCGTGCTCAAAGGATCATAAGATTATTCATGCTAGAAACTTCCGTGTGCAGCCACAAGCCATTATGGGCTCTGGCATAGTTGAGTAAGTTGTGGGAAACCTTCCCATGATTGGCTAGCAGATGTAGGGGATTGTAGGTGTACCGGCCTATCTATCGGTTAAGGGGACCTCTTTGCAAAGACTGTGTCTGGGTCATCCGTTTCTCAAACATCATGCAGTGCGAGAAATGCAACGGAGGAGATCGAGTCTTGTGGGGGAAAGTGCGCAAAACTCTACAGAGTGTACAAACTAATCATGGTTAGCCGTGTCCCCGATTATGGACAGCTTGAGTATCTGGTACTTGAATTATTGATTTGATCTCATCACTCTAAATTAATTTGTTGGGTTCTTAATACTGTTTAATTGGGATTGAGTTGGAGGAACCTTCTCAATGTTTATCAACCACCATGATAGTTAAATAAAAGTATATTCCTTTGTTGTAGGGAAAAATTGGCTTTTCGCAAAAAAAAACATAATAACCATAGAGCCTCCACCAGCCATATATGCATATAGTTATAGCTATTACCTGTTCATTGCTCTACAGTGTTATTTTGCCAGCATATTCCATGTGTTGACCCGTTTCGGGCTGCAACGTATTATGTTGCAGACTTTTCAGACGAAGAGTAAGGTGCGCTAGGTCGTTGTCGTGCACTCAGCTATGTCGTTGGAGTTGATGGTCTCATTTACCTCCGAAGCTTCTGTAGTTATTTTATTTAGATGGCCTTAAGCCATATTATTGTAATAAGTTCTCTTTTTAGACATTTTGTTGTAATAAGTGTGTGATTGCACTCTGTTATAAATCCTTCAAGTATTGTGTGTGTCAGCATTTCCGATCCAGGGATGACACTTATGCACAGAGATTTGACCGTCTGAGGTCGGATCCCTACAGACGGCGGCTCCGTCTCGTGGATCGTGATAATTCTTTCTCCCCCATTTTAAATGACTAAGCCTCTTCCATGAGCAAAACATGATCAGCACCAAGACTCCATGGGTGTGAGAATCATTACAATGTAATTTATATTATTGTCTCTAGTGCAAGTGGGAGACTGGAGGAATTATGCCCTAGAGGAATAATAAAGTTGTTTTTTATATTTCCTTATATCATGATAAATGTTTATTATTCATGCTAGAATTGTATTAACCGGAAACTTGATACATGTGTGGATACATAGACAAAACACAGTGTCCCTAGTAAGCCTCTACTAGACTAGCTCGTTAATCAAAGATGGTTAAGTTTCCTAACCATAGACATGTGTTATCATTTGACGAATGGGATCACATCATTAGGAGAATGATGTGATGGACAAGACCCATCCGTTAGCTTAGCATAACGATCCTTAAGTTTTATTGCTATTGCTTTCTTCATCGCATATACATATTCCTTTGACTATGAGATTATGCAACTCCCGAATACCGGAGCAATACCATGTGTGCTATCAAACATCACAATGTAACTGGGTGATTATAAAGATGCTCTACAGGTATATCCGAAGGTGTTTGTTGGGTTGGCATAGATCAAGATTAGAATTTGTCACTCTGAGTATCGGAGAGGTATCTCTGGGCCCTCTCGGTAATGCACATCATAATAAGCCTTGCAAGCAATGTGACTAATGAGTTAGTTGCGGGATGATGTATTACGGAATGAGTAAAGGGACTTGCCGGTAACGAGATTGAGCTAGGTATGGAGATACTGACGATCGAATCTCGGGCAAGTAACATACCGATGATAAAGGGAATAACGTATGTTGTTATTGCGGTACGAACGATAAAGATCTTCGTAGAATATGTAGGAACCAATATGAGCATCTAGGTTCCGCTGTTGGTTATTGACCGGAGAGGTGTCTTGGTCATGTCTACATAGTTCTCGAACCCGTAGGGTCCGCACGCTTAACGTTCGATGACGATTTTGTATTATATGAGTTATGTGATTTGGTGACCGAATTTTGTTCGGAGTCCCGGATGAGATCACGGACATGACGAGGAGTCTCAAAATGGTCGAGAGGTAATGATTCATATAGCAGACGATAGTATTCGGACACCGGAAGTGTTCCGGTGGTACCGGGTACGTATCGGGTCACCGGAAGGGGTTCCGGGCAACCCCCGACAAACCATATGGGCCTAATGGGCCAAGAGAGGGACAGACCAGCCCCTAAGGGGCTGGTGCACCCCCTATAGGCCGAAATAAGGGGGAAAGGAAAGGAGGGAAGGGAGAAGGAAAGGGGAGGATTCGGCCTCCCCCTTTCCTCCCCCTCCCCCCTCTCCTTCCTTCCCCCTTTGATACTTATGGAAGGGGGGAGGCCGACTTGTAGGAGGCGCCCAAGTAGGATTACACCTACTTGGCACACCCCTTGCTGCCCCTCTCCCTCTCCCACCTATATATATGTGGGGGGCACCGCTAGAACACACAACATTGATTCCTAGCCATGTGTGGCGCCCCCCTCCACAGTTTACGCCTCTGTTCATATTCACATAGTGCTTAGGCGAAGTCCTACGCGGATCACTTCACCATCACCATCACCACGTCATCGTGCTGACGAAACTATCCCTCGACACTTTGCTGGATCAAGAGTTCGAGGGACGTCATCAAGCTGAACGTGTGTAAAACTCGGAGGTGTCGTACGTTTGGTGCTGGATTGGTCGGAATGAGAAGAAGTTCGACTACATCAATCGTGTTGTCAAACGCTTCCGCTTTTGGTCTGCGAGTGTACGTGGACACACTCTCCCCCTCTCGTTGCTATGCATCTCCTAGATAGATCTTGTGTGAGCGTAGGAATTTTTTTGAAATTGCATGCTACATTTCCCAACAGTGGGAAGGCCCTTAGAGGGTAGTACGAGTCACCAAACCCGGCGCAGTCCGTCTGGAGACCGGAGATGGCATTCAATTGCAAAACTCATGGAATATTGAGCATCTCCGCAAGTTCTACCTGTAAGGCGCGGCTGTCGGGCCCTGGCCGGCAGCCACCCTTTTGTATAGGCCTTGCCTCAGCTGCATGTAACCCCTTGTACAAAGCCAGACGATGACCCCGAGCAACAGAGAAATAAACGAAGAGCTGGGGGGGGCGACCAAGTTGCATGCATGCATAAGCATTCCAAGATCATAGCATCAGCATTTGCATGTGCATATAGATAGGATTGCTTCCTACATCACTCTCATCCGCATGAAGCTGCAGGTTCCTCCATGAACTTGGCTTCTACAAGGAGTTGAGGAGATGGCCCAACACTGCAATCCCCGGCAAGCCAAATAGATAAGTTCTATCTCTTGTTCATTAGTGTTCTGTAAGCTAAAACTTGAGCATGAGAAAACCTCGCCGCTCTTAGAAACTTAGGTGCTCCCACCCTTGGCTCGAACGTTGCTTCGGCCAGGGTGGTTGCAGTGGCCTTTGATGAGGAGTTGACGGGGGGCTGGACCCTTTATTTTTTTCCCGGTAGACTCAGTTCTCCGGCAACAAAGTAAAAAAGGGTACCGGCAGGATAGCCTGCCAGGGAAAACTTGTTTATTTACAATAAAGAGGCATTTTCACCTCTGCATGGACGTATACATGCATGGGTTCCCGGCAAGGTTCATCTTTTTCATTAATATGCTTATCATTCAAGTACAAGCCTTGCAGAACACAAACATGGACTCGAGAAGTTACATTATTTGAATTAAAATTTGGCAAGTGCCTACTGTTGGAAATATGCCCTAGAGGCAATAATAAAAGTATTATTATTATATTTCCTTGTTCATGATAATTGTCTTTTATTCATGCTATAACTGTATCATACGGAAATCGTGATACACGTGTGAATACATAGACCACAATCGTCCCTAGTAAGCCTCTAGTTGACTAGCTCGTTGGTGACGGATAGTCATGGTTTCGACTATGGACATCGGATGTCATTGACAACGGGATCACGTCATTAGGAGAATGGCGTGGTGGACAAGACCCAATCCTAAGCATAGCACAAAGATCGTGTAGTTCGTTTTGCTAGAGCTTTTCCAATGTCAAGTATCTCTTCCTTAGACCGTGAGATCGTGTAACTCCGGATACCGTAGGAATGCTTTGGGTGTACCAAGCGTCACAACGTGGCTGGGTGACTATAAAGGTGCATTACGGTATCTCGAAAGTGTCTGTTGGGTTGACACGGATCGAGGCGAGGATTTGTCACTCCGTATGGCGGAGAGGTATCACTGGGCCCACTCGGTAGTGCATCATCATAATGAGCTCAAAGTGACCAAGTGTATGGTCACGGGATCATGCATTCTGTGCGAGTAAAGTGACTTGCCGTGCGAGACTAAGCGAGGTATTGGGATACCGACGATCGAGTCTCGGGCAAGTAACATACCGTCGACAAAGGGAATAGCATACGGGTTGCTTGAACCCTAGACATCGTGGTTCATCCGATGACATCATCGAGGAGCATGTAGGAGCCAACATGGGTATCCAGATCCGCTGTTGGTTATTGACCGAGAGCGTCTCGGTCATGTTCGCATGTCTCCCGAACCCGTAGGGTCTACACATAAGGTTCGGTGGCGCTAGGGTTAATAGGAAGACTTGTATGTGATTACGAATGTTGTTGAGTCCGGATGAGATCCCGGACGTCACGAGGAGTTCGGAATGGTCGGAGGTAAAGATTTATATATGGGAAGTCATCAAGCGGACACCGGAAAAGTTTCGGGTCATATCGGTTTTATGGAGGGTCCACCGGGAGGGGCCACCCCTTTTGGGGGGCCACTTGGGCTGCGTGGGGGCAGCCAGCCCCTCATGGGCTGGGCGCACCCCCTCCCCTTGGCCCATGCGCCTAGGGTTGAGGGGAAACCCCAAGGCGCCCCCTTGCTTGGGGGCAAGCCCCTCCCTTGGCCGCCGCCCCTCTAGATGGATCTAGGGGGCGGCCCCTCCTCCTTTCCCCTATAAATAGAGGGGTAGGGGAGGGCTGCACACACCATTGAAGCGCAGCCCTCCCTCCCAACACCTCTCCTCCTCCATACGCTTGGCGGCTCTGCCGAGATCAGTCCCTCCATCGCATCACGCCGTCGTGCTGCCATTGGAGTGATCTTCCTCAACCTCTCCTTCCTCCTTGCTGGATCAAGGCAGAAGGAGGCCGTAAATCCCATCGTGTGTTGAGCGCGGAGGTGCTGTCCGTTCAGCACTTGGTCATCGGTGATCGGAATCACGTTGGGAGCGTCTTCATCATCACCACTCCTCGAGCGCTTCCGTACTCGATCTACAAGTGGTATGTAGATGCAAACTCTCTCCTTGACTCGTTGCTTAGTAGAACTCATAGATGGATCTTGGTGAAACCGTAGGAAAAATTTTAATTTTCTGCAACGTTCCCCAACAGTGGCATCATGAGCTAGGTCTATCGTAGTTCTCTATTGCACGAGTAGAACACAATTTAGTTGTGGGCGTGGATCTTGTCAATTTACTTGCCGCTACTAGTCTTATCTTGCTTCCGCGGTATTGTGGGATGAAGCGGCCGACCAACCTTACGTGCGCTTCGTGAGACCGGTTCCACCGACTAACATGCACTAGTTGCATAAGGTGGCTGGCGGGTGTCTGTCTCTCCTACTTTAGTTGGAGCGGATTCGATGAAAAGGGTCCTTATGAAGGGTAAATAGAAGTTGACAAGATCACGTTGTGGTTATTAATGGTAAGAAAACATTCTTGCTAGAACCCAATTGCAGCCACGTAAAGATGCAACAACAATTAGAGGGCGTCTAACTTGTTTTGCAGCAATTGACATGTGATGTGATATGGCCAAGTTGTGATGAATGATGAATGACATATTGTGATGTATAAGATCATGTTCTTGTAATAGGAATCACGACTTGCATGTCGATGAGTATGACAACGGCAGGAGCCATAGGAGTTGTCTTTATTTTTGTATGACCTGCGTGTCATTGAAGAGCGCCATGTAAATTACTTTACTTTATTGCTAAACGCGTTAGCCATAGAAGTAGAAGTAGTCGTTGGCGTGACAACTTCATGGAGGCACAATGATGGAGATCATGATGATGGAGATCATGGTGTCATGCGGTGACAAGATGATCATGGAGCCCGAAGATGGAGATCAATGGAGCTTTATGATATTGGCCATATCATGTCACTACTATATAATTGCATGTGATGTTTATTATGTTTATACATCTTGTTTACTTAGAACGACGGTAGTAAATAAGATGATCCTTACAACAATTTCAAGAAGTGTTTCCCTAACGTGCACCGTTGCCAAAGTTAAATGGTTTCTAAGCACCACGTGATGATCGGGTGTGATGGATTCTTACGTTCACATACAACGGGTGTAAGACAGATTTACACACGAAAACACTTAGGGTTTACTTGACGAGCCTAGCATGTACAGACATGGCCTCGGAACACGGAGACCGAAAGGTCGAACACGAGTCGTATGGAAGATACGATCAACATGAGAATGTTCACCGACGAGACAAGTCCGTCTCACGTGATGATCGGACACGGGCTAGTCGGCTCGGATCGTGTAACACTTAGATGACTAGAGGGATGTCTAATCTGAGTGGGAGTTCATTTAAATAATTTGATTAGATGAACTTAATTATCATGAACTTAGTCTAAAAACTTTTGAATGATATGTCTTGTAGATCAAATGGCCAACGCTCATGTCAACTTGAACTTCAACGCGTTCCTAGAGAAAACCAAGCTGAAAGATAATGGCAGCAACTATACGGACTGGGTCCGGAACTTGAGATCATCCTCATAGCTGCCGGAAACAATATGTCCTAGAAGGACCGCTAGGTGGCGCTCCGTCCCGAGAACCAAGACATTATGAATGCTTGGCAGTCTCGTCTTGATGATTACTCCCTCGTTCGGTGCGGCATGCTTTACTGACTTAGAACCGGGGCTCCAAAAGCGTTTTGAGCACCACGGAGCATATGAGATGTTAGAGCTGAAACTTGTTTTCCAAGCTCACGCCGGGTCGAGAGATATGACATCTCCGACAAGTTCTATAGTTGTAAGATGGAGGAAAATAGTTACATCGGTGAGCACATCTTGAAGATGTGCAGGTTGCACAACCGTATGACCCGGTGAACATTAACCTGCACGATGAGGCGGTCATTGACAGAATCCTCGATCGCTCCCACCAAGCTACAAGAGCTTTGTGATGAACTACAACATGCGGGGATGGTAAAGACCATTCTGAAGTGTTCTCTATCTTTGAAGTCAGCCGAGGTTGAGATCAAGAAAGAACATCAAGTGTTGATGGTCAATAAGACCACTAAGTTCAAGAAGGGCAAGGTAAGAAGAACTTCAAGAAGGACGGCAAGGAGGTTGCGGCGCCCGCAAACAAGTTGCTTGGGAAGAAGTCAAAGAATGGACCCAAACCCGAGGCCGAGTGCTTTTATTGCAAGGGAGGGTCCTTTGGAGCGGAACTGCCCCAAATACTTAGTGGACAAGAAGGCCGGCAACACCAAAGGTATATTTGATATACATGTAATTGATGTGTACTTTGCCAGTACTCATAGTAACTCCTGGTATTTGATACCGGTGCCGTTGCTCATATTTGTAACTCACAGCAGGAGCTGCGGAATAAGCGGAAGCTGGCGATGGGCGAGGTGACGATGCGGCGTCGGGAATGGTTCAGTCGATGTGATCGCCGTCGACACGCTACCTCTTCATTTACCTACGGGATTAGTTATGAACCTTAATAATTGTTATTTGGTGCCAAGATTGAGCATGAATATTGTATCTGGATCTCGTTTAATGCGAGATGGCTACTCATTTAAATCCTAGAATAATGGTTGTTCTATTTATATGAGAGATATGTATTATGGTCATGCTCCGATGGTCAATGGTTTATTCTTAATGAATCTCGAGCGTAGTATTACACATGTTTATAGCGTGAATACCAAAAGATGTAAAGTTGATAACGATAGTCCCACATACTTGTGGCACTTCATATGGTCACATTGGTGTCAAGCGCATGAAAAACTCCATGTTGATGGACTTTTGGAGTCTTTAGATTATGAATCATTTGACACATGCGAACCATGCCTCATGGGCAAGATGACCAAGACTCCGTTCTCGGAACAATGGATCGAGCAACCAACTTGTTGGAAATCATACATACCTATGTGTGCGGTCCAATGGCGTTGAGGCTCATGGAGGATATCGTTATGTTCTCACTCTCACAGATGACTTGAGTAGATATGGGTATGTCTACTTGATGAAACACAAGTCTGAGACCTTTGAAAAGTTCAAGGAATTTCAGAATGAAGTAGAGAATCAACGTGACCGAAAGATAAAATTCTTACGATCAGATCGTGGAGGAGAATATTTAAGTCACGAATTTGGTACACACTTAAGAAAATGTGGAATCGTTTCACAACTAACGCCACCGAACACCTCGGTATAACGGTGTGTCGAGCGTCGTGTCGCACTCTATTGGATATGGTGCGGTCTATGATGTCTCTTCTTGATTTACCGCTATCATTTTGGGGATACGCTCTAGAGACAGCTACATTCACTTTAAATAGGGCACCGTCTAAGTCCGTTGAGGCGACACCGTATGAATTATGGTTTGGGAAGAAACCTAAGCTATCGTTTCTAAAAGTTTGGGGATGCAATTCTTATGTCAAGAAACTACAACTGAAAAGCTCGAACCCAAGTCGGAAAAATCGTCTTCATAGGATACCCTAAAGAAACCATTGGGTATACCTTCTACTTAAGATCCGAGGGCAAGATCTTTGTTGCCAAGAACGGAACCTTTACGGAAAAGGAGTTTCTCTCGAAAGAAGTAAGTGGGAGGAAAGTAGAACTTCGATGAAGTACTACCTCTTGAGCAGGAGAGTGGTGCAGCTCAGGAAAATGTTCTGTGATGCCTACACCAACGAAGAGGAAATTCATGATGATGATCAAGGTACTTGGATCAAGTTGCTCTTGAACCCGTGGGTCCACTAGGACACGCTCCGCACCAGTGAATACGGCAACCTGTCTCGGAAATCATGTTGTTAGACAACAATGAACCTTGAACTATGAAGAAGCGATGGCGGGCCCAGATTCCAACAAATGGCTAGAAGCCATGAAGTTGAGATAGAATCCATGTATGAAAACAAAGTGTGGACTTTGGTGACTTGCCGATGATCGGCGACGATAGAAAACAAATGGATCTTTAAGAGGAAGGCGGACGCGGATGGTAATGTCACCATTTATAAAGCTCGACTTGTCGCTAAGGGTTATCGGCAAGTTCAAGGGATTGACTACGATGAGACTTTCTCTCCGTGGCGAAGCTTAAGTCCGTCCGAATCATGTTAGCAATTGCCGCATACTATGATTATGAGATATGGCAGATGGACGTCAAAACAGCGTTCCTTAACGGTTATCTTAAGGAAGAGCTGTATATGATACAACCGAAGGTTTTGTCGATCCTAAGAATCTTGACAAAGTATGCAAGCTCCAGCGATCCATTTATGGGCTGGTGCAAGCATCTCGAGTTGGAACATTCGCTTTGATGAGATGATCAAAGCGTTTGGGTTTATCTTGAGACTTATGGAGAAGCTGCGTTTACAAGAAAGTGAGTGGGAGCTCTGTAGCATTTCTCATATTATATGTAGATGACATACTTTTGATGGGAAATGATATAGAATTCTTGGACAACATTAAGGCCTACTTGAATAAGTGTTTTTCAATGAAGGACCTTGGAGAAGCTGCTTATATATTAGGCATCAAGATCTATAGAGATAGATCGAGGCGCCTCATAGGTCTTTCACAAAGCACATACCTTGATAAGATTTTGAAGAAGTTCAAAATGGACCAGTCAAGAAGGGGTTCTTGCACTGTGTTGCAAGGTGTGAGATTGAGCTCAGCTCAATGCCCGACCACGACAAAAGATAAAGAAGAGATGAGTGTCATCCCTATGCCTCAGCCATAGGATCTATTATGTATGCCATCTTGTGTACGGACTGATGTAAACCTTGCCGTAAGTTTGGTAGGAAGGTACCAAAGTAATCCCAGCAAGGAACACTTTGGACAGCGGTCAAGAATATCCTGAAGTACACGAAAGGACAAAGGACATGTTTCTCGTTTATGGAGGTGACGAAGAGCTCGTCAGAACAGGTTACGTCGGCGCTAGCTTCGACACGATCTGATGACTCTAAGTCACAAACCGGATACGTGTATATGTTGAATGGTGGAGCGATGGCTGGTGCAGCTGCAAGCGAGCGTCGTGGCGGGATCTACATGTGAAGCGGAGTACATGGCAGCCTCGGAGGCAGCGCATGAAGCAATTTGGGTGAAGGAGTTCATCACCGACCTAGGAGTCATACCCAATGCGTCGGGCCGATCAAACTCTTCTGTGACAACACCGGAGCTATTGCACTTGCCAAGGAGCCCAGGTTTCACAAGAAGACTAGGCACATCAAGCGTCGCTTCAACTCCATCCGTGAAAATGTTCAGGATGGAGACATAGAAATTTGTAAAGTGCATACGGATCTGAATGTCGCAGATCCGTTGACTAAACCTCTTCATGGGCAAAACATGATCAACACCGAACTCTATGGGTGTTCGATTCATCACAATGTAAACTAGATTATTGACTCTAGTGCAAGTGGGAGACTGTTGGAAATATGCCCTAGAGGCAATAATAAAAGTATTATTATTATATTTCCTTGTTCATGATAATTGTCTTTTATTCATGCTATAAGCGTATCATACGGAAATCGTGATACACGTGTGAATACATAGACCACAATCGTCCTAGTAAGCCTCTAGTTGACTAGCTCGTTGGTCGACGATAGTCATGGTTTCGACTATGGACATCGATGTCATTGACAACGGGATCACGTCATTAGGAGAATGGCGTGGTGGACAAGACCCAATCCTAAGCATAGCACAAAGATCGTGTAGTTCGTTTTTGCTAGAGCTTTTCCAATGTCAAGTATCTCTTCCTTAGACCGTGAGATCGTGTAACTCCGGATACCGTAGGAATGCTTTGGGTGTACCAAGCGTCACAACGTAATCGGGTGACTATAAAGGTGCATTACGGTATCTCGAAAGTGTCTGTTGGGTTGACACGGATCGAGGCGAGGATTTGTCACTCCGTATGACGGAGAGGTATCACTGGGCCCACTCGGTAGTGCATCATCATAATGAGCTCAAAGTGACCAAGTGTATGGTCACGGGATCATGCATTCTGTGCGAGTAAAGTGACTTGCGATAGCGAGACTAAGCGAGGTATTGGGATACCGACGATCGAGTCTCGGGCAAGTAACATACCGTCGACAAAGGGAATAGCATACGGGTTGCTTGAACCCTAGACATCGTGGTTCATCCGATGACATCATCGAGGAGCATGTAGGAGCCAACATGGGTATCCAGATCCGCTGTTGGTTATTGACCGGAGAGCGTCTCGGTCATGTTCGCATGTCTCCCGAACCGTAGGGTCTACACATAAGGTTCGGTGGCGCTAGGGTTAATAGGAAGACTTGTATGTGATTACGAATGTTGTTCGAGTCCGGATGAGATCCCGGACGTCACGAGGAGTTCGGAATGGTCCGGAGGTAAAGATTTATATATGGGAAGTCATCAAGCGGACACCGGAAAAGTTTGGGTCATATCGGTTTTATGGAGGGTCCACCGGAAGGGTTCGGAGGACCACGGGAGGGCCACCCTTTTGGGGGCCACTTGGGCTGCGTGGGGCAGCCAGCCCCTCATGGGCTGGGCGCACCCCCCCCTTGGCCCATGCGCCTAGGGTTGAGGGGAAACCCTAAAGGCGCCCCTTGCTTGGGGCAAGCCCCCTCCCTTGGCCGCCGCCCCCTCTAGATGGATCTAGGGGGCCGCCCCTCCTCCTTTCCCCTATAAATAGAGGGTAGAGGGAGGCTGCACACACCATTGAAGGCGCAGCCCTCCCTCCCAACACCTCTCCTCCTCCGCATCACGCTTGGCGGCTCTGCTGAGTATCAGTCCCTCCATCGCATCACGCCGTCGTGCTGCCATTGGAGTGATCTTCCTCAACCTCTCCTTCCTCCTTGCTGGATCAAGGCGAAGGAGGCGCCGTAAATCCCGTCGTGTGTTGGCCTTGAGAGGTGCTGTCCGTTCAGCACTTGGTCATCGGTGATCGGAATCACGTTGGGAACGTCTTCATCATCACCACTCCGTCGAACGCTTCCGTACTCGATCTACAAGTGGTATGTAGATGCAAACTCTCTCCCTTGACTCGTTGCTTAGTAGAACTCATAGATGAATCTTGGTGAAACCGTAGGAAAAATTTTAATTTTCTGCAACGTTCCCCAACACCTACATATTTAAGAATGAAAAAATATAAGTACCTCGTAATCTCCTCTTTTCGTTTTCCCTCTACCAGGCACTGCGGTGGAAGGAGGGAAAGACAAGAAAGGCACCCAAGCATGAGCCCATCCCGGGCCCATCGCGGCCTTCCCGGCGCGACCTGACAAGACCGGGAGTGGCGAGGCTGTGAAGGAGGAGCGCGGGAGCAGAGCGGCATTCCCCTGGTCGCCACCTCCAGGACCGGCAAGAAGCCCCGGCTTGAGCCCCGGTGGATTCATCCACCTAAGCCCAGCCATAAGACTGCTGGAGGGGAGGCGAAGGCACCAAGGGAACATCCCTCCCCGGCTATCACCCAAAGAGGTCGGTGATGATGGTACCGGGGAGGGAGGGGAAGAGCAGAAAGACGAAGCGGCAGGTCGCCGGTCGGAGGCGAAGGCATCCACGCCATCGTACTCCGACCTGCCCCCCCCCCCACCGCCCTCCTTCTTCGTGTTCCCTCATTTTCTGTCCGTCACCATTACTCCTGAAGAGCGCCAGTACTCCAGCCCGACACCTTCTCCGGAGAGACGGTGAGAGACCAAGACGGCCATGGGGCTCGAGGCGCGCTACTCCCCACCACGGCGGGCAGGAAAGCGCACCTTGATGTCTACTACACAACCTTCTTCTTGTAGACGTTGTTGAGCCTCTGAGTGCAGAGGTTTGTTGGACAGTAGCAAATTTCCCTCAAGTGGATGACCTAAGGTTTATCAATCCATGGGAGGCATAGGATGAAGATGGTCTCTCTCAAACAACCCTGCAACCAAATAGCAAAGATTCTCTTGTGTCCCCAACACACCCAATACAATGGTAAATTGTATAGGTGCACTAGTTCGGTGAAGAGATGGTGATACAAGTGCAATATGGATGGTAGATATAGGTTTTTGTAATCTAAAAATATAAAAACAGCAAGGTAACTAATGATAAAAGTGAGCACAAACAATATTGCAATGCTTCGAAACAAGGCCTAGGGTTCATACTTTCACTAGTGCAAGTTCTCTCAACAAGGATAACATAATTAGATCATATAACAATCCCTCAACATGCAACAAAGAGTCACTCCAAAGTCACTAATAGCGGAGAAAAAACGAAGAGATTATTGTAGGGTACGGAACCACCTCAAAGTTATTCTCTCCGATCAATCCATTGGGCTATTCCTGTAAGTGTCACAAACAGCCCTAGAGTTCGTAGTAAAATAACACCTTAAGACACAAATCGACCAAAACCCTAATCTCACCTAGATACTCCAATGTCACCACAAGTATCCGCGGGTATGATTATACGATATGCATCACACAATCTCAGATTCATCTATTCAAGCAACACAAAGAACTTCAAAGAGTGCCCCAAAGTTTCTATCGGAGAGTCAAGACGCAAACGTGTGCCAACCCTATGCATAGATTTCCAAGGTCACGGAACCCATAAGTTGATCACCAAAACATACATCAAGTGAATCAATAGAATACCCCATTGTCACCACAGTATCCCATAAGACATACATCAAGTGTTCTCAAGTCCTTAAAGACTCAATCGATAAGATAACTTCAAAGGAAAACTCAATCCATTACAAGAAGGTAGAGGGGGAGAAACATCATAAGATCCAACTATGCTAGCAAAGCTCGCGATACATCAAGATCGTGCCAAATCAAGAACACGAGAGAGAGAGAGAGAGAGAGAGAGAGAGAGATCAAACATAGAGCAATGGTACATACCCTCAGCCCGAGGGTGAACTACTCCTCCTCGTCATGGAGGCGCCAGATGATGAAGATGGCCACGGTGAGGATCCCCCCCTCGGCGGTCTTGGAACAGGGTCCCGATTGGTTTTGGTAGCTCTGAGAGGCTTGCGGCGGAACTCCCGATCTAGGTTATTTTCTGGAGGTTTGGGGATTTATAGGAGAGGTTGGCATCGAGAACAAGTCAGGGGGCCCCATGGAGAGTCCACGAGGCACATGGGCACGCTCTAGGGGGGTGAGCGCGTCCTCCACCCTCGTGGGGCCCACAGGACTCCCCTCTAGTAACTCTTCGTTCCTATATTTTTTATATTTTCCAGAAAAAATCTTCGTTGAGTTTCAGCGCATTCCGAGAACTTTTATTTCTGCACAAAAACAACACCATGGTAGTTCTGCTGAAAATAACATTAGTCCGGGTTAGTTCTAACCAAATTATACCAAAATCATGTAAAAATATTATAAACATGGCATGAATACATCAAAAATTGTAGATACATTAGAGACGTATTACGCCTCTTGTCGACATCAGCCCCAAGACCTCCGGGAAGGGCAGTGCTGGGATTACCAACAATCCCCAGCCATGCCTCCTGGGCAAGCACGGAAGGCGCCGAGGATCCGATCGCCCAGTCCACGAGCAGCGATAGCCCGGATCTGGGCACCACACAACCCAACAAGCGGCCGGCCTTGGCGGAAGGAACAAGCGATTCCCCACAACGGGGAGCTATAATTTTTTATTATTCCATGCTATTATATTTTCTGTTTTGGATGTTTAATGGGCTTTAATATGCTCTTCTATATTATTTTTGGACTAACCTATTAACCGGAGGCCCAGTGCATGTATCTGTTTTTTTGCCTACTTCAATGTTTCGCAGAAAAGGAATATCAAACGGAATCCAAACGGAACGAAACCTTCGCGAGGATCTTCCTTGGAACAAACGCAATCTAGGAGACTTGGAGTGGAAGTTAGAGACACAACGAGGCGTCCACGAGGCAGGAGGGCGCGCCCAAGGGGGTAGGCGCGCCCCCCACCCTTGTGGGCCCCTCGTAGCTCCACCGACGTATTTATTTCGCATATATATATACTCTTATACCCTAAAAACATCCAGGGGAGCCACGAAACCACTTTTCCACCGCCGCAACCTTCTGTACCCATGAGATCCCATCTTGGGGCCTTTTCCGGCGCTCTGCCGGAGGGGGAATCGATCACGGAGTGCTTCTACATCAAGACCATGGCCTCTCCGATGATGTGTGAGTAGTTTACCACAGACCTTCGGGTCCATAGTTATTAGCTGGATGGCTTCTTCTCTCTCTTTGGTTCTCAATGCAAAGTTCTCCTTGATGTTCTTGGAGATCTATTCGATGCAATATTCTTTTGCGGTGTGTTTTGCCGAGATCCGATGAATTGTGGGTTTATGATCAAGATTATCTATGAACAATATTTGGTTCTTCTCTGAATTCTAATATGCATGATTTGTTATCTTTGCAAGTCTCTTCGAATTATCGGTTTAGTTTGGCCTACTAGATTGATCTTTCTTGCAATGGGAGAAGTGCTTAGCTTTGGGTTCAATCTTGCAATGTCCTTTCCCAGTGACAGTAGGGGCAGCAAGGCACGTATTGCATTGTTGCCATCGAGGATAAAAAGATGGGGTTAATATCATATTGCTTGAGTTTATCCCTCTACATCATGTCATCTTGCTTAATGCGTTACTCTGTTCTTATGAATTTAATACTCTAGATGCATGCTGGATAGCTGTCGATGTGTGGAGTAATAGTAGTAGATGCAGAATCATTTCGTTCTACTTGACACGGACGTGATGCCTATATCCATGATCATGCCTAGATATTCTCATAACTATGCGCTTTTCTATCAATTGCTCGGTAGTAATTTGTTCACCCACTGTAATATATGCTATCTTGAGAGAAGCCACTAGTGAAACCTATGGCCCCCGGGTCTATTTTACATCATATAAATTTCCGATCTATAATTCTAGTTTATTATTTATTTTTCTTTGCAATCTTTACTTTCCAATATATACAACAAAAATACCGAAAATATCTATCTTACTATCTTTATCAGATCTCACTTTTGCAAGTGACCGTGAAGGGATTGACAAACCCTTTATTGCGTTGGTTTCAAGGTTCTTGATTGTTTGTGCAGGTACTAAGTGACTTGCGTGTAATCTCCTACTGGATTGATACCTTAGTTCTCAAAAACTGAGGGAAATACTTACGCTACTTTGCTGCATCATCCTTTCCTCTTCAAGGGAAAACCAACACATGCTCAAGAGGTAGCAAGATGGATTTCTGGCGCCTTTGCCAGGGAGATCTACACTCAAGTCAAGACATACCAAGTACCCATCACAAACTCTTCTCCCTCGAATTACATTATTTGCCATTCGCCTCTCGTTTTCCTCTCCCCCACTTCACCTTTGTCGTTTTATTCGCCCTTTTCCGTTCCTTTTTTTCCGCTTGCTTCTTTTGTGCTTGTGTGTTGGATTGATTGTTTGTCACGATGGCTCAAGATAATACTAAATTATGTGACTTCTCCAATACCAACAACAATGATTTTATTAGCACTCCGATTGCTCCTATTACCGATGCTGAATCTTGTGAAATTAATGCTGCTTTGTTGAATCTTGTCATGAAAGATCAATTTTTTGGCCTTCCTAGTGAAGATGCCGCTATCCATCTAAACAACTTTGTTGATTTGTGTGATATGCAAAAGAAGAAAGATGTGGATAATGATATTGTTAAATTGAAGCTATTTCCATTTTCTCTTAGAGATCGTTCTAAAACTTGGTTCTCTTCTTTGCCTAAAAATAGTATTGATTCATGGAATAAGTGCAAAGATGCTTTTATCTCTAAGTATTTTCCTCCTGCTAAGATCATCTCTCTTAGGAACGATATTATGAATTTTAAGCAACTTGATCATGAGCATGTTGCACAAGCTTGGGAGAGGATGAAATTAATGATACGTAATTGCCCTACACATGGTTTGAATTTATGGATGATTATACAGAAAAATTATGCCGGATTGAATTTTGCTTCTAGAGATCTTTTAGATTCAGCCGCGGGAGGTACTTTTATGGAAATTACTTTAGGAGAAGCTACTAAACTCCTAGATTATATTATGGTTAATTATTCTCAATGGCACACCGAAAGACCCACTAGTAAAAAATTTCATGCGATTGAAGAGATTAATGTTTTGAGTGGAAAGATGGATGAACTTATGAAATTGTTTGCTAATAAGAGTGTTTCTTCTTATCCTAATGATATGCCTTTGTCCACTTTGATTGAGAATAATAATGAATCTATGGATGTGAATTTTGTTGGTAGCAACAATTTTGGTAACAACGCGTATAGAGGAAACTTTAATTCTAGGCCGTTCCCTAATAATTCCTCTAATAATTATGGTAATTCCTACAACAACTCTTATGGAAATTTTAATAAGATGCCCTCTGATTTTGAGACTAGTGTTAAAGAATTTATGAATTCGCAAAAGAATTTCAACGCTTTGCTTGAAGAAAAATTGCTTAAGATTGCTGAGTTGGCTAGGAACGTGGATAGAATTTCTCTTGATGTTGATTCTTTGAAACTTAGATCCATTCCTTCTAAGCATGATATCAATTACTCTCTCAAAGCCATGAGAATTTCCATTGATGAGTGAAAAGAAAGAACCGCTAGGATGCGTGCTAAAAAAGATTGCTTTGTGAAAGCATGTTCTTCTAGCTTTCATGATAATAATGATGAAGATCTAAAAGTGATTGATGTGTTTCCTATTAAATCTTTGTTTTCCAATATTAATCTTGATAAAGATAGGACTGGAGATGAGTCAACTTTAGTCAAAAGGCGTCCCAATGATTCGGAGTTTTTAGATCTTGATGCGAAAATTAATAAAAGTGGGATTGAAGAGGTCAAAACTTTACATAGCAATGAACCTACTATTTTGGATTTCAAGGAATTTAATTATGATAATTGCTCTTCGATAGATTGTATTTCCTTGTTGCAATCCGTGATAAATTCTCCTCATGCTTATGATCAAAATAAGGCTTTTACTAAACATATTGTTGATGCTTTAATGCAATCTTATGAAGAAAGCTTGAACTAGAAGTTTCTATCCCTAGAAAACTTTATGATGAGTGGGAACCTACTATTGAAATTAAGATTAAAGGTCATGAATGCTATGCTTTATGTGATTT
The DNA here is from genome assembly GCA_021605205.1 of Aegilops longissima. Classification (NCBI taxonomy): domain Eukaryota; kingdom Viridiplantae; phylum Streptophyta; class Magnoliopsida; order Poales; family Poaceae; genus Aegilops; species Aegilops longissima. Next base: position 397,481,040 of record CM038677.1, read on the forward strand.
GGGTGCTAGTGTTTCCACGATTCACAAAACTTTTTGCGATGCGTTAGGGTTCCGTGAATTTGATGATTGTTCTTTAAATTTGCATCTTGCGGGTTCCACCATTAAGAAACCTATGGGAAGGATTAATGATGTTCTTATTGTTGCAAATAGGAATTATGTTCCCGTAGATTTCATTGTTCTTGATATAGATTGCAATCCTACATGTCCTATTATTCTCGGTAGACCTTTCCTTAGAACGATTGGTGCAATTATTGACATGAAAGAAGGAAATATAAGATTCCAATTTCCGTTAACGAAAGGCATGGAGCACTTTCCTAAAAAGAAAATTAAATTACCTTATGAATCTATTATGACATCCACTTATGGATTGCATACCAAATATGACAATACCTAGATCTATTCTTGTTTTTATGCCTAGCTAGGGGCGTTAAACGATAGCGCTTGTTGGGAGGCAACCCAATTTTATTTTTATTCCTTGCTTTTTGTTCCTGTTTAGTAATAAATAATTCATCTAGCCTCTGTTTAGATGTGGTTTCATGTTTTAGTTAGTGTTTGTGCCAAGTAGAACCTTTGGGAAGACATGGGTGAAGTCTTTGCAATCTTGCTGTAAAAAACAGAAACTTTTGCGCTCACGAGATTAGATGCCATTTTTTTACTGGAGAGTGCTTTTAGGTTGATTCTTTTTGCAGATGATTAATATACAAATTCACGTGCACCAATTTATTTCAGAATTTTTGGAGTTCCAGAAGTATTTGTTTGATCTGATTACTCTGATACTGCTCATTTTTTGATGATTCTGTTTTTCGTGTGTTGTTTTCTTATTTTGATGAATCTATGGCTAGTATTGGGGGTATGAACCATGGAGAAGTTGGAATACAGTAGGTTTAACACCAATATAAATAAAGAATGAGTTAATTACAATACCTTAAAGTGGTGGTTTGTTTTCTTATACTAACGGAGCTCATGAGATTTTCTATTTAAGTTTTGTGTTGTGAAGTTTTCAAGTTTTTGGGTAAAGATTTGATGGATTTTGGAACAAGGAGTGGCAAGAGCCTAAGCTTGGGGATGCCCAAGGCACCCCAAGGTAAAATTCAAGGACAACCAGAAGCCTAAGCTTGGGGATGCCCCGGAAGGCATCCACTCTCTTTCGTCTTCGTCTATCGGCAACTTTACTTGAGGCTGTATTTTTATTCACCACATGACATGTGTTTTGCTTGGAGCGTGTCGGGGATATAAACCGCGGTGTAATCCGGACGGATGTTTGACCCGGCCGGACTTGGTGTTTTCATTGGTAACCCGCCGGGGCATTGGCGACTCAAGGATCTGGCGGCTCACTGGCCTGACGACTCACGAGCCTGAAGACTCATTAGTGACCCGGCGGGTGCTTTAGACGGACGACAAGGCCTAAGGCCCAGTATGCCGGTTCGTAGGATGGTGCGCCGTTTAAGAGGAAAGGCATAAGGAATATTCTCCTACAAAGGAAGCAAGACTAGGACTCCACTTGTAATAGATTAATCCTAATCCTAAAAGGACTAGTCATGTAACCCGCCCCTTCAACATATATAAGGAGGGGCAGGGCACCCCAAGAGGGACAAAAAAAATAATCTGAAGGCTAGAAACAACGAGGAGAGCCGGTTCACAGCGATACCTTCGTGATGATAATGAGACCTAGCCACAAACAGCATGTAGGGTTGTTACCGGATGATGTTTCCCGGGGCCGGAAGCTGTCTAAACCCTTGTCTTATGTTGCGTCTCTCGATTCCGACCAACCCCTCTCAAAGCTACCACATAGATGCGTTTGACGGAAATATGCCCTAGAGGCAATAATAAAGTTATTATTTATTTCCTTATTACATGACAAATGTTTATTATTCATGCTAGAATTGTATTAACCGGAAACATGATACATGTGTGAATACATAGACAAACAGAGTGTCACTAGTATGCCTCTACTTGACTAGCTCGTTGATCAAAGATGGTTATGTTTCCTAGCCATAGACATGAGTTGTCCTTTGATTAACGGGATCACATCATTAGGAGAATGCTGTGATTGACTTGACCCATTCCATTAGCTTAGCACTTGATCGTTTAGTATTCTGCTATTGCTTTCTCAATGACTTATACATGTTCCTATGACTATGAGATTATGCAACTCTCGTTTACTGGAGGAACACTTTGTGTGCTACCAAACGTCACAACATAACTGGGTGATTATAAAGGTGCTCTACAGGTGTCTCCGAAGGTACTTGTCGGGTTGGCATATTTCGAGATTAGGATTTGTCACTCCGATTGTCGGAGAGGTATCTCTAGGCCCACTTGGTAATGCACATCACTATAAGCCTTGCAAGCATTCTAACTAATGAGTTAGTGTCGGGATGATGTATTACGGAACGAGTAAAGAGACTTGCCGGTAACGAGATTGAACTAGGTATTGAGATACGGACGATCGAATCTCGGGCAAGTAACATACCAATGACAAAGGGAACAATGTATGTTGTTATGCGGTTTGACCGATACAGATCTTCGTAGAGTAGGTAGGAGCCAATATGAGCATCCGGGTTCCGCTATTGGTTATTGACCGGAGACGTGTCTCGGTCATGTCTACATAGTTCTCGAACCCGTAGGGTTCGCACGCTTAAAGTTCGATGACGATTTGTATTATGAGTTATGTGATTTGATGTACCGAAGGTAGTTCGGAGTCCCAGATGAGATCGGGGACATGACGAGGAGTCTCGAAATGGTCGAGACGTAAACATCGATATATTGGACTACTATATTCGGACATTGGAAAGGTTCCGAGTGATTCGGGTATTTTCGGAGTACCAGGGAGTTACGGGAATTCACCGGGAGAAGTATTGGGCCTTATTGGGTCATACGGGAGTAGAGGAGAGAGGCCAAAAGGAAGGAGGCGCGCCCCCCTCTGGTCCGAATTGGACAAGGGGTGCATCCTCCTTTTCCTTCTCCCTCTCCCCTCTTTCCTTCTCTCCTCCTCCGGAAAGGAAACGGGACAAGTCCTAGTACGACTCCCCACACTTGGCGCGCCCCCTCTAGGGCCGGCCTCTCCCTTGCTCCTTTATATATGGGGGTAGGGGGCACCCCATAGACACAACAATTGATCCCTTGGATCTCTTAGCCGTGTGCGGTGCCCCTCCACCATAGTCCACCTTGATAATATCATAGCGGTGCTTCGGCGAAGCCCTGCATCGGTAGAACATCATCATCGTCACCACGCCGTCGTGCTGACGGAACTCTCCCACAAAGCTCGGCTGGATCAGAGTTCGAGGGACGTCATCGAGTTGAACGTGTGCTGAACTCGGAGGTGCCGTGCGTTCGTGTAACATCCCAAAATTCTAAATTTTGGAATGTTATAATAAATAGATAGATTTGTTTGTTTGTTTGTTTGAATTGTTGTGTGATTGATTGAGTGAAATTTGAAACTTTTTGAAAGTTAAATGAGAGGGAATAAAAGGACTTTCCCAAACTTTCATTTTTGCTTTCCGATCTCCGTGAATTCAAATATTTTTCATCACAAAACCACGGAGAGAGGATAACATGACTTCTTCCATTTAAATGAAAAAGGGGTGTTGAAAATATTTGAATTTCATTTGGAAATATTTTCTAATTCATAAACTTCATGCAACTCAGTGATTTTCACGAGCGAGGATAAAATGACTTCTTCAAAACATATGCAATATGAGTTGGGAGTTTCAAAGGATCAAATTCGAAGTCCTTTTGGAATTATTTTTCAATTTGGAGTTATTTGGATTTTATTCAAATTAATTTTCTTCAAAAATAAAATACATGGAAAATAGGGTAACATGATTCGCTACATCAGAAAATTGGAGATAAATAAATTTGGAGTCATTTTGGTATTTTTAAAATAATTTTTATTGGAATTTAGTAGGGCAGTAGCACTCTTTGATTTATTCAAAATTGTGTGTACTTTATTTGATGTTAGTAAAATGTTCATGCTGAAGGAAATATTTTTCTGAAAATTTTGATATATAATATGCCTATATAAAATGTTACTTTATTTTCTCTATTCGGTTTTATTTCTGTTTCTATTTAAAAAAAATTGTACGTGCGGCCCATATTTATTTATCGCCCACATGCGTAGCATAGCAGCAGGCCGGCCCGTTTTTCTTTTGTTTTCTTTTGTCTTTAATTTTAATTTATTTTCGCTAATGTTTAGTTTTTTTTTTCTTGAAACAAATTTCAGAAAAAAAAAAATGCAGCGCCGTGTACGTGCGCGCGCAGCCGGCCCGTGGTGCTTTTAGCCCATGAAGTTCCCCGTTTATTTTATTTGTTCGTCTACGTTTAGTCCCACATTGCCTAGCCTTTAACACCTAAACCTCTTTTCCACCTATCAATATAGATCCATAGAGCCTCCAAAAATCATTTGATTCGGGTTAAATCAATATTTTGGTTTGATTAAGAAAAATATTTTTTTTCTCCTCTCCGGCGCGACTCCTGGAAATTTTCTTCTCTCTCCGAAGTTGCCTTTTCTCTGCCTTATAAAGGTATTTTACTTTGTTTTTTTTTACTTATACTTCCGTAGTTTATTACTTTTAGACTAATACAATAGATTAGATTGTCGTCTACGTATTTATACATTAGACCTTAGCCATAGCTTTTCTTTTGTAAAACAGCTTGCCCTGATTTTTCAAATAGCCATAACTTTTTACTCGTTCATCCAAACTAGATGAAACCAACGCCCACTTCTTCGTTACGATCTCCTCTACCCAGTAATTCAACTCAAACATGTTTTTGAAAGTTTAAAATTTCGAAATTTGTTCAGATTCATATTCAAACTTCTTTTGTTCATAACTTAAGTTCCGTAACTCCGTTTGAGTTGATTCTTTTTGCATTGTGTCACAAATTTGCTTAAGTTTCTGTTTGTGTACTTAGGTTTCAAATTTGAGTAGTTTAAATTTGAATTTGATAAATTTTGTTCAGATTAGTATTTTGGCCATAACTTGAGTTTAAAAATAGGTTTTTAATTAATTCTTTTTGCTCCTGGTCACTTGTGATATTTTTTAGCTGTAGGATTTAGTTTGGTAATTTTGGAGTATTTTAAATTAGATTTTTAGTAAAAACAGTATTGTTTTGCTTATATAGTTGTTTTGGTTATGTAATTATTGTTTTAATTATTTTTAGTTCATTCCTTTTGTAGATTTTCACTTGTTGTTATATGTTTATGTTTAGCTACAGTAGATAAATTTTTGTAGTTATTTATTAGTGTTTAGCTACTGTTTTTTGTAATTGCTTGTTTAGTTCATAGTGATAGTGGATAAAAATAGTTTTATTAGTTTTAATAGTAATTCTTTTTCCACTTCAAGTTATATTGTTTTTGTTTCTGTTATTTGTGAACACATTAGTTGTTATATTTATTTAGTATAGTTTATTAATGTTTTAATAAATGATTTGCTGTTATAGTTGTCTTAGTGTTTTGCTAGTTGCTATATTTGTTCTAGTATTAACTAGATGGTTATAGTAGTTTTATATTAGTTCTTTTTGTTAGTTATTAAATTAGTAATTTATTTTCTGTTATTTTATTAGATTTATATTTTCTTTGCTGTAGAAAAAATATTAGAGTAATTTAGTGATGTTATGTTAAGATTTGTGTGAGTTGGTCACCACTAGTTTTTCCTTGAATTTTTCTCTCGAAGTTTTTCCTTTGGTTTTCGACTTGGTTTTCTTTGTTGCTTTTATTTTGATTGAGTATTGTTATGATTGATAGAATTGATTGCTAGGATGATTGCTTATATGATTGTCTGCTTAATATAGATTTTCAGCGGAGTGACGAATAGTTCTACCAAGTCTTTATTACGAGGCGTTACTATCTTCATCAAGTAATACCGAGCAAGTTCACTTTGACCATGTTTTTCATACCTATGTGTTTTATTGCATCTAGTGTCATCTTCGCAACAATCCCTCCAGTGGTGACATTGAATCCTTGTAGTTGAGTAGTATGCATGAGGTAGGAACCCATCACCTGTTACCAAGCCGGGGCGTTATTTATTTTAATGCTACGCTATAGTAGACGGGGTTGGTATGAGTGCTCGAGAGTGGTGTGAGAATGGAGGATCTACATCAATGGCGACAACTCCATGATGGAATCTGCAAGGACTGCATCTTCAAGGCCTCAAGACTTGAGACAAGAACTCAATACACACTCTTTGGGTGAAGGACGGTTGTGGGCACCTGGAGAAACCGGTGGTTGGCGGGATGCATGGAGAAGCGCCATGACATCTTGCGGAAAGCTTCACCCAGACTCAAAGAGACGAAAGAATACTTCATGCCGGAAGCTTACATGCAACCGCAAGTCATTATGGGCTCGGCTTGGTTGACCTTAGTGGTGACTCTGGCTGGGGCGGTGCTAGCAGATGTAGAACTACGGTAGGATTGGATGAGCACCGGACGGTGGTCGGGGAACTCTTGGGAAGACCATGTTTGGTCATCTTGTTCTCAAACACCACGAAGTGCGAGAACGTAAAGAGAGGATCGAATCTTGCGGGTAAAGTGTACAAACCTCTGCAGAGGTTAAAACCTAATCGATTAGCCGTGTCGATTCACGGACAATTTAGCATCTGGACTTGGATCTATCTCGGAACTCTCAACCTTTGGATTGATAACTTAATTGTGGGCAACTTATGATGATTTTGGGCTATGAGACATCGGTTGGCGGAACCATGTCATGATAGAAAACTCCATAGTACAGACTTCATTTATTCCTTTGATGTAGGGAAAATAAAACCAGCATTTACGCAAAAACCCCAGACACAGAGCCACAAAGCCATATTGCATATAGTATAGTTTTATCATCTGTTCTTTTTATTGTGATCTTGCCGGTACATTCAATGTACTGACCTACACGGCTTCAATGTATCATGTTGCAGATACTTTCTTCCGACGAGTAAGAATACGGTACAGGGTTACGGTCTACACTCAACTTGCCGTTGGCGTTGATGGGATTCCACACCGATTGTTTGTTTCACGAGACTTATGAGGTATATATCAGTTTTACGTTATTTATACATGTGATTGCACTTTGATATATACATTGATGTCTTGTGTGTGCCAAAGATATCTTGATCGAGGATGGCACAGACACACGAGGCTTGTCCGTCTCGAGGTCGGTCGCTTCTGATTCGATACTTGATCGGTCGGATCGTGAAGACGTCGACTACATCAACGCGTTGTGCTAACGCTTCGCTTTCGGTCTCACGAGGGCGTGGACAACACTCTCCCATCTCGTTGCTATGCATCACCATGATCCTGTGTAAAGCGTAGGAATTTTTTGAAATTACTATGTTCCCCAGCAGGGCATCCGAGCCTAGTTTTATCGTCGATGTTATATGCACGAGTAGAACACAAGTGAGTTGTGGGCCATACGAGTCATACTGCTAACCAGCATGTCATACTTTAGTTCGGTGGTATTGTTGGATGAAGCGGCCTGGACCGACATTACGCGTATGCTTACGCGAGACTGGTTCTACCGACGTGCTTTGCACACAATGGTGGCGGTGTCGGTTTCTCAACTTTAGTTGAGCGAGTGTGCTACGCCCGGTCCTTGTGAAGGTTTAAACATCACTAACTTGACGAAATATCGTTGTGGTTTTTATGCGTAGGTAAGAACGGTTCTTGCTCATCCCGTAGCAGCCACATAAAACTTGCAACAACAAAGTAGAGGATGTCTAACTTGTTTTTGCAGGGCATGTTGTGATGTGATATGGTCAAAACGTGATGAGATATAAGTTATTGTATGAGATGATCATGTTTTGTTAAAGTTATCGGCAACTGGCAGAAGCCTTATGGTTGTCTCTTTATTGCATAAGATGCAAGCGCCAAATAATTGCTTTACTTTATCGCTATGCGATAAGCAATAGTTGCAAGAGCAATAGTTGGCGAGACGACCATGTGACGACACATTGATATAGATCAAGATGATGGAGATCATGGTGTCATGCCGGTGACGATGGAGATCATGACGATGCTTTGGAGATGGAGATCAAAGGAACAAGATGATGATGGCCATATCATGTCACATATTTTGATTACATGTGATGTTTATCTTTTATACATCTTATTTTGCTTAGTTTGGCGGTAGCTTTATAAGATGATCCCTTACTAAAATTTTCAAGGTATAAGTGTTCTCCCCGAGGATGCACCGTTGCGAAAGTTCTTCGTGCTGAGACACCACGTGATGATTGGGTGTGATAGGCTCTACGTTCAAATACAACGGGTGCAAAACAGTTGCACACGCAGAATACTCAGGTTAAACTTGAAGAGCCTAGCATATGCAGATATGGCCTCAGAACACTGGAGACCGAAAGGTCGAGCGAGAATCATATAGTAGATATGATCAACATAGTGATGTTCACCATTGAAAACTACTCCATCTCACGTGATGATCGGACATGGTTTTGTTGATATGGATCACGTGATCACTTAGATGATTAGAGGGATGTCTATCTAAGTGGGAGTTCTTAAGTAATATGATTAATTGAACTTTAATTTATCATGAACTTAGTCCAGATAGTATTTGCGTAACTATGTTGTAGATCAATAGCTCGCGATGTTGCTCCCCGTTTATTGTTATTTTGATATGTTCCTAGAGAAAAATATGTTGAAAGATGATAATAGCAATGATGCGGACTTGGTGCGTGATCTGAGGTTTATCCTCATTGCTGCACAGAAGAATTATGTCCTTGATGCACCGCTAGGTGATAGAACTATTGCAGGAGCAGATGCAGACGTTTTGAACGTTTTGACAAAAGCTCGGTATGATGACTACTTGATAGTTTAGTGCATCATGCTTTACGGCTTAGAACCGGGACTTCAAAAACGTTTTGAACGCCACGGAGCATATAAGATGTTCCAAGAGTTGAAATTGGTATTTCATATTCATGCCTGTGTCGAGAGGTATGAGACCTCTAACATTACTTTGCCTACAAGAAGGAGGAGAATAGCTCAACCAGTAAGCATGTGCTCAGATTGTCTGAGTACTACAATCACTTGAATCAAGTGGGAGTTAATCTTCCAGATAAGATAGTGATTGACAGAGTTCTCTAGGCACTATCACCAAGTTGCTAGAACTTCGTGATGAACTATAATATGCAAGGGATAACGGAAATGATTCCCAAGCTCTTCGTGATACGGAAATCGACAAAGGAAGAAATCAAGAAAAACATCAAGTGTTGATGGTTAACAAGACCACTAGTTTCAAGAAAAGGGCAAAGGGAAGAAGGGGAACTTCAAGAAGAACAGCAAGCAAGTTGTTGTTCAAGTGAAGAAGCCCAAGTCTGGACCTAAGCCGAAGACTAAGTGCTTCTACTGCAAAGGGACTGGTCACTAGAAGCGGAACTACCCCAAGTATTTGGCGGATAAGAAGGATGGCAAAGTGAACAAGCTATATTTGATATACATGTTATTGATGTGTACTTTACTAGTGTTTATAGCAACCCCTCGGTATTTGATACTGGTTCAGTTGCTAAGATTAGTAACTCGAAATGGGAGTTGCAGAATGAACATAAACTAGTTAAGGGCGAGGTGACGATGTATGTTGGAAGTAGTTCCAAGATTGATATGATCATCATCGCACACTCCCTATACTTTCGGGATTAGTGTTGAACCTAAATAAGTGTTATTTTGTGTTTGCGTTGAGCATAAATATGATTTGATCATGTTTATTGCAATACGGTTATTCATTTAAATTAGAGAATAGTTGTTGCTCTGTTTACATGAATAAAACCTTCTATTGTCATACACCCAATAAAAATGTTTTGTTGGATCTCGATCGTAGTGATACACATATTCATAATATTGAAGCTAAAAGATGCAAAGTTAATAATGATAGTGCAACTTATTTGTGGCAGTGCCGTTTAGGTCATATTGGTGTAAAGCGCATGAAGAAACTCCATGCTGATGGGATTTTGGAATCACTTGATTATGAATCACTTGATGCTTGCGAACCATGCCTTATGGGCAAGATGACTATGACTCCGTTCTCCGGAACAATAGAGCAAGCAACTGACTTATTGGAAATAATACATACTGATGTATGCGGTCTAGTGAGTGTTGAACCTCACAGCAAGTATCATTATTTTCTGACCTTCACAGGTGATTTGAGCAGATATAGGTATATCTACTTAATGAAACACAAATCTGAAACATTTGAAACGTTCAAAGAATTTCAGAGTGAAGTGAAGAATCATCGTAACAAGAAAATTAAAGTTTCTACGATCTGATCGCAGAGGCGAATATTTGAGTTACGAGTTTGGTCTTCAATCTTCAATTAAAACAATGTGGAATAGTTTCACAAAATCACACCACCTGAAACACCACAGCGTACTGGTGTGTCAGAACGTCGTAACCGTACTTTATTAGATATGGTGCGATCTATGATGTTTCTTTCGATCTACCACTATCATTTTGGGCTTATGCATTAGAGACAGCTGCATTCACGTTAAATAGGGCACCATCTAAATCCCTTGAGATGACACCTTATGAACTGTGGTTTCGCAAGAAACCAAAGTTGTCATTTCCTAAAATTTCGGACTGCGATGCTTATGTGAAAAAGCTTCAACCTGATAAGCTCAAATCCAAATCGGAGAAATGTGTCTTCATAGGATACCCGAAGGAGACAGTTGGGTACACCTTCTATCACAGGTCCGAAGGCAAGACATTCGTTGCTAAGAATGGATCCTTTCTAGAGAAGGAATTTCTCTCGAAAGAAGTGAGTGGGAGGAAAGTAGAACTTGATGAGGTAACTGTACCTGCTCCCTTAATGGAAAGTAGTTCATCACAGAAATCTGTTCCTGCGACTCCTACACCAATTAGTGAGGAAGCTAATGATGATGATCATGTAACTTCAGATCAAGTTACTACAGAACCTCGTAGGTCAACCAGAGTAACATCCACACCAGAGTGGTACCATAATCCTGTTCTGGAGGTCATCTTACTAGACCATGATGAACGTATGAACTATGAGGAAGCGATAATGAGCCAGATTCCGCGAAATGGCTTGAGGACATGAAATATGAGATGGAATCCATGTATGAGAACAAAGTGTGGAATTTGGTTTACTTGCCCGATGATCGGCAAGCCATAGAAAATAAATGGATCTTCAAGAGGAAGACAAACGCTAATAGTAGTGTTACTATCTACAAAGCTAGACTTGTCAAAAAGGTTTTGACAAAGTTCATGGTGTTGACTACGATGAGATTTTCTCTCTCGTAGCGATGCTTAAGTCTGTTCGAATCATGTTACTAAATTGCCACATTTTATGAAATCTGGCAAATGGATGTAAAAACTACATTCCTTAATGGATTTCTTAAAGAAGAGTTGTATATGATGCAACCAGAAGGTTTTTGTCGATCCTAAAGGTGCTAAAAAAATGTGCAAGCTCCAGCGATTCATCTATGGACTGGTGCAAGTATCTCGGAGTTGGAATATACGCTTTGATGAGTTGATCAAAGCATATAGTTTTATACAGACTTGCGGTGAAGCCTGTATTTACAAGAAAGTGAGTGGGAGCACTACATCATTTCTGATAAGTATATGTGAATGACATATTGTTGATCGGAAATAATGTAGAATTTTCTGCAAAGCATAAAGGAGTATTTGAAAGGAGTTTTTCAACGAAAGACCTCGGTGAAGCTGCTTACATATTGAGCATCAAGATATATGAAGATAGATCAAGGTGCTTGATAAGTTTTTTCAATGAGTACATACCTTGACAAGATTTTGAAGTAAGTTCAAAATGGAACAGTCAAAGAAAGAGTTCTTGCCTGGGTTACAAGGTGTGAAATTGAGTAAGACTCAAAACCCGACCAAGGCAGAAGATAGAAAGAGAATGAAAGTCATTCCCTATGCCTCAACCATAGGTTCTTTAAAGTATGCCATGCTGTGTACCAGATCTATTGTATACCCTACACTGAGTTTGGCAAAGGGAGTACAACAGTGATCTAGGAGTAGATCACTGGATAGTGGTCAAAATTATCCTTAGTGGAATAAGGATATGTTTCTCAATTATGGAGGTGACAAAGGTTAGGTAAGTAAAGGGTTACGTCGATGCAAATTTTGACACCGATCCGAGATGACTCTAAGCCTCAATCTGGATACATATTGAAAGTGGGAGCAATTAGCTAGAGTAGCTCCGTGCAGAGCATTGTTGACATAGAAATTTTCAAAATACATACGAATCTGAATGTGGCAGACCCGTTGACTAAACTTCTCTCATAAGCAAAACATGATCACACCTTAGTACTCTTTGGGTGTTAATCACACAACGATGTGAACTAGATTATTGACTCTAGTAAACCCTTTGAGTGTTGGTCACATGACGATGTGAATTATGGGTGTTAATCACATGGTTATGTGAACTATTGGTGTTAAATCACATGATGATGCGAACTAGATTATTGACTCTAGTGCAAGTGGGAGACTGAAGGAAATATGCCCTAGAGGCGATAATAAAGTTATTATTTATTTCCTTATTACATGATAAATGTTTATTATTCATGCTAGAATTGTATTAACCGAAAACATGATACATGTGTGAATACATAGACAACAAGAGTGCCACTAGTATGCCTCTACTTGACTAGCTCGTTGATCAAAGATGGTTATGTTTCCTAGCCATAGACATGAGTTGTCATTTGATTAACGGGGTCACATCGTTAGGAAAATGATGTGATTGACTTGACCCATTCTGTTAGCTTAGCACTTGATCGTTTGTATTCTGCTATTGCTTTCTTCATGACTTATACATGTTCCTATCACTATGAGATTATGCAACTCCCATTTACCGGAGGAACACTTTGTGTGCTACCAAACATCACAATGTAACTGGGTGATTATAAAGGTGCTCTACAAGTGTCTCCAAAGGTACTTGTTGGGTTGGCGTATTTCGAGATTAGGATTTGTCACTCCGATTGTCGGAGAGGTATCTCTAGGCCCACTTGGTAATGCACATCACTATAAGCCTTGCAAGCATTGTAACTAATGAGTTAGTTGTGGGATGATGTATTACGGAACGAGTAAAGAGACTTGCCGGTAACGAGTTTGAACTAGGTATTGAGATACCGAGATCGAATCTCGGGCAAGTAACATACCGATGACAAAGGGAAAAACGTATGTTGTTATGCGGTTTGACCGATAAAGATCTTCGTAGAGTATGTAGGAGCCAATATGAGCATCCAGGTTCCGCTATTGGTTATTGACCGGAGACGTGTCTCGGTCATGTCTACATAGTTCTAGAACCCGTAGGGTCCGCATGCTTAAAGTTCGATGATGATCTGTATTATGAGTTATGTGATTTGATGTACCGAAGGTACTTCGGGGTCCCGGATGAGATAGGGGACATGACGAGGAGTCTCGAAATGGTCGAGACGTAAAGATCGATATATTGGATGACTATATTCGGACATCAGAAAGGTTCCTAGTGATTCGGGTATTTTCGGAGTACCGGAGAGTTAGGGAATTCACTGGAAGAAGTATTGGGCCTTATTGGGCCATACGGGAATAGAGGAGAGAGGCCAAAAGGAAGGAGGCGCGCGCGCCCCCTCTGGTCCGAATTGGACAAGGGGTGCAGCCCCCTTTTCCTTCTCCCTCTCCCCTCTGTCCTTCTCTCCTACTCCGGAAAGGAAAGGGGAATCCTACTAGGACTTGGGAGTCCTAGTAGGACTCCCCACACTTGGCGCGCCCCCTCTAGGGCCGGCCTCTCCCTTGCTCCTTTATATACGGGGGCAGGGGGCACCCCATAGACAGAACAATTGATCTCTTGGATCTCTTAGCCGTGTGCGGTACCCCTCCACCATAGTCCACCTTGATAATATCGTAGTGGTGCTTAGGCGAAGCCCTGCGTTAGTAGAACATCATCATCATCACCACGCCGTCGTGCTGACGGAACTCTCCCTCAAAGCTCGGCTAGATCGGAGTTCGAGGGATGTCATCAAGCTGAACTTGTGCTGAACTCGGAGGTGCCGTACGTTCGGTACTTGATCGGTCGGATCGTGAAGACGTACGACTACATCAACCGCTTTGTGCTAACGCTTCCGCTTTCGGTCTACGAGGGTACATGGACAACACTCTCCCCTCTCGTTGCTATGCATCACCATGATCCTATGTGTGCGTAGGAAATTTTTTGAAATTACTACGTTCCCCAACAGCGTTGGCCTCACGACTAAATCCTCACACTAGGACATCTGACGTGACAATTCCACGACAGTTGGCGCCCACCGTGGAGCCTGCGCACGGTGGTGTTGAGTTCTTGAAGAGATCTCTATCAGGGATCGAGAGGCTCGTGATTGGTCAGACGAAGAAGAACTGGCACGGAAAAATCGTGCTTGATAACCCGTTATGGACAACCTTGGGACTTCAGGCGTGAAATTCAGTCCAATCTTCACCAACCAGATTTTCGGCGGTTCCATCGCCGTACCGGATGGCTCGTGTGTCTACTAGATGTGGTTGATCGTATCTACTAGATGTATGGAAATTTCCGGCCTGCATTTAAACATTTGAGTCGCCCGGATTCGAGATCGACAGAATCATCCTCGTCAACAACACTTGTCTCCACTGGTTTTTGGCTGTCCATATTGTTGTTCAATTTGATCGGTTCCTGGGCAACCTTTGCATTAACGAGTACATACAGTAAAAGCAAGTCCAACTCATACAAAGGGAAGCAAGTCCTGATAAAAAAAGAGTGGTCCAGATCAGGGTCCCAGGAGGAGTCAACGATGGGAAGTCAGGGACTCAACCTCCACCTCCGCCTCTCGTGTTGTGGCCCATCGCGCTCGAGTCACCCCGGCCTTCGTTGCCTCGGTTACCGTTCCGCTTGGGCCGTGGCCGAGCCACCGCCGGCCTTCTTCCTCTCCTTGCTGGACTGCCTCAACACGCATACGATCCGCCCGGCGTCGTCGAGCCGTCATCCTCAAGTGGCCACCACGTGCGGCCCTGTTCGAGTGGTCTGGTTCCATTGCCAGGGCCCGCCGTGAACAGCGCTTCAAGCCGGCCGCACGCCTCGCTTCTAAGCCGCTCTGGCCGTCCTGGTTCGTCTCTGCCTAGACGCTGCGCTCTGGCCTTCTGCACCGCGCGCTCACCTCTGAGCTGCCCACGCCTCGCTGGAGTCACTGAGCCGCTGCCCCTGCTGCCGTGCGTTGAGCCGGCGTCGCTGGTGTGGGCAACGGCCGTGACACACGCAGCCGTCTCTTTGACCCGCCGTCGAGCTGTTGTTTGAGTTGTGCACGTGTAAAGGAATTTTGTGGCTAGCCAGAATCGATCAACTAAATTGACCGACGCACTGTTAGCTACTCCCTCCATTCCAAAATAGATGACTCAACTTTGTACTAACTTTACTACAAAGTTGGGTCATCTATTTTGGAACAGAGGGAGTAGCTTTGAAGTGCGGATGGATCAAGCTAGCTTTACTTGGTTGTTGTTCGAGATGCTGCCTGCCGTTGAAGGCGTGGCCTCACCTCAAGTTGTCGCCTCCACCATTGCTGCGGCAGCGCAGCAACGGCTTCGCCTCGAGCACCTCACAGCAAGCAGGATTGGGTTCAGAGGAGTTCTGGAGCGCTCTGGTCATAGTAATTGATGAACTGCTTGCAGTCTGCCCTTTGATTATTGAACGCACAGATTCAGAAAATGCAACTTAAGGCCGTTGGCAAGTAGGCATACGCTGGACCTTTGGATTGAGCCATGCAAACCTTGAACACAGAACAACATTACCAAAAAAGGGGGTCGGTTGAGTACTGCTGATTTGTCACCGTATGAAAGAAAAAGGAACTACGGTGCTAGGGCCACATCAGACATTTGATATGGTTTTGATCCGCAGTATCCACGGTCATTGGACAAAAAATACCAGGTGATATCCATCTAAGTCTATTTTATTAACACATATTGTTTTTTATCAAGGAACAATTACTTGGTCTATGATATTTTTTCGCAGGACCATTATTTCTTACAAAAAGGGGTTGCAAAAGGGGCATGAGCAAATATTATTTTTGCACTAGCGCTCATCCTGCGCAGGTTGCCACCCCCGCTACATCAACACAGGCGATTGACTTATTGTCCGCCCCCACGGCCGATTCTCCCGCCCGCGCCGGTTTACAACGCCGCGACCGACTCATCTGTCTGTGCCACCTCTGAAGCCGCGGTCGTCTTTGTCGTCCATCTCTCGCGGCCTGGTCTACATCAACACACCGGGCCACACCTGTCTGCGTGAGCTGTTTATTGAGTATAAAGCCAGTCACTGCTCGGGTAGCCCGGTTTTCTTCCAATAACTCTGGAGCAAATTATCATGTATCGTCAGCCGCCGTCTGCACTGGATGGCTCAATGGGCGGGTGCACAAGTCACCGCCACTGAACTCTGTTTAACATCACCAACCAGCTGGCATGAACCGTTGGCCGGATTACTGACTCAAATCATATGGAGTCATTTATAACCCGCCACGGTCGACTTCAAGTTCCCGTGGATTCACATCGCGTTATCAACGCCAAGGATATACAATGAGTGTTGTGAAGATCATTAACTCTCCACCTTGCTTCCAACTTCAACATATGATAGCGTTCCGCTGTTCAGCTATATGTCGGTTTATATCACGGTCAAGTATAAAGAATCTCAAGCCAACTCCTCGAGTCGTCTTGAGACTCGGGGGCTAATGATGACATGACTAAGCAAATGGTGCCAGTTTTCAGCAAAATTCAAGAACTCCGGGTCATTGGAGGGAAAAATAATCCCGCCCTGGAGGCTACTGCCCTATTGGTGAAAAATTTGAAGGCCGTCAGAGAATTTCCGGCTTAAAAAAGTGATTGACAATCATAAAGTTCCGGCTCAATAGAAGAATTCCGGGTTATCAGGAAAGATTCTGGTTCAAAATCCGGTTCAAGGGAAAATCTGTCTCCCACAAAGCTCTGAAGCTCTCAATATCTGGTTTAAAATTCTGGCTCAAGAAGAATATTATCTCTCGCAAAGTTCGAGTTCTCAGAAAAAGTTACAGGGACCAAAGAGAGTTTGTTGCACAGCACAACTCAAACATAGGAACCCGGCGAGCACAGCTCAGAAATATATCACTTGGGGGCTTCTGGCTTATTGAGCTAAGTTATGATTACCCTTCGATCCGGCTTATACGCCATGCTTACAAAAACGTTTGGGGGCTTGCTACCCAAGTTAACAGGGACCAAAGAGAATCTGTTGCAAAAGCACAACTCAAACATAGGTGCCCCTTGAGCGCAGCTCAAAATATTGCTTGGGTGCTCTTTTGTTCTAAACAACAAGAGTTGCTATAACCCTTGTGATAGGCTATAAAAGCCAGGCTTGGAAGCCATGTGTATTCACCTAAAACCCCGGGTTATCCTACCTCTTTAAGTAAGTCACTCCGCCCAGGTAATCTTGGAATGACCCGCCTGTCGGTGGAAACGACACCTATGGAATCACTGGGATCCCTTCTACGGTTGGCGGGCGCGAGGTTGTGCAAAGAGCGGGTCTGACAGGAAGCACACGGATCGTTTACCCAGCTTCGGGCCGCGAAGATGCGTAATACCCTCATCCTGCTTTGGTGGATGTATTGAGTGTTCTTGTGTTCTTGAGCTAGCTACGGGGTGTAACTTGCCCAAAAGATCCGAATCCTTCTCCTGAACGCCTCGGGCCTCCCTTTATAGGCAAAAGGGGTTGCCACAGTGGCACACAGGAGGTGGAAAGGTCTACAGTCGATAAGCCTATCCTCTGGGACCGTCGGACAAACGCATTTAATGCGCTACCGACGTGCCCCCTTGCTTTATCGGGGACGGCAAGGAAGCACGTCCCGGCGGTCGCCGCCTCGCCTGGCTTTGACACGCGTCCAAGCCGATGAGGCATTGCTGCACCATGTTGGCTGGCTGCTGGGATGGTGCGATGGTGGAGCCTTCATGAAGGGTCGCATGCCACCACGCAGGTGCTTGCTGAGTCGGTGTAGAGGCCGCCCGTCCCCACGTAGGTGCCTACCCAGCTGGTTGAGCTAG
Organism: Aegilops longissima; assembly: GCA_021605205.1. NCBI lineage: Eukaryota > Viridiplantae > Streptophyta > Magnoliopsida > Poales > Poaceae > Aegilops > Aegilops longissima. Next base: position 397,499,043 of record CM038677.1, read on the forward strand.
CAGCTGCTTGGGGACGGCGGTGGATTCTTGGCAGGAGCGGGCCTGGTTGTGGCCCCACTGATGCCCTCGACAAGGGTCTTGCCGAGGGCCCGGCAAGGATCTTGCCGTGGAGTTGCAGTCGTCCCCGGCAAGCACCGATTTCCTCGGCTAGGATCCCGCCGAGGGTCGCCGTCTTCTGGTCCTCATATGATCCTGTCTATTTAGGATCTTCACAAAGATCTGTATGCCACTAGGGAGGCGCCTCCCGAGCCCTGGTTCCAGTGTGATTGACGGTGTTGGAACCCTTGGGCTCAAGGGTGGCGCGCTCCACTGACGTTAGGCAAGTTGCCCCGGCAAGGCTCTTGCTGGGGCTGCGGAGGCCGCCCCGGAAAGGGTCTTGCCGGGGGGGAGGGGCACCTTGCCCTCTTGCTCTTTGTGTTTCTGATCTTGGCATTGTCTTGGTTGTCTTGAGCTTCGGCTTTCCTCCGGCTTCCCTCCTATGCCCTCCTAAGTGTGGCCGCGGCACGCGGCTCTGACTACCCGTGCACAAGTAAAGGGGTCAAAAAGAGAGCCCCTACTTTTATACACCGACAGGAGCCCCCGGGCCTGGGCCACACATAAGCGCGATGCGTTGTTGGGCTAGGCCCGCATAATCTTGTGGGCAGGTGGGGCGGATTTTACCGTAGTAATGCTTGTCTTACGTCATTGTGCTTCCCCACGAACCGCGTTGAACGCGCGACGTGGAGGGTCGTGCGTGATGTGGGGGTCGTGCGTGGGTCGGTCTCCGCACGCATGCGTCACGTCGCAGTAAATGGGAAAGGAGGCGGCTCGCGCCTTCCTCATAAAAAGAGGGAGACGCAGAGGCGAGGCTCATCTACTGTGTGGACTCGGGTCACGGTTTTCAAGGCGCCCGTGCCCACCGATCACGGGGTGGGGAACGGTCGCCTAACTCATTCCTTCGATTCTGCTCGCTCGCCACGTGTCCCTCATACAGGTGATAGGCGGTGGAGGCGGGAAACCGGGCCGTCGCCGATTGGGGCAGCGGGTCGGTCTTGATTCCATGCGCTCCCGATGACCGGATTGGTCGAGTGGGGCGGCCGAGCCTCGGCCCCGCCCCTTTATAAGAAGGAGGGAGGGGGATGGCACCCCCCACATTCTTTCATCGTCCATCTCCTTCTACCTCCGCTCCTTTCTTCCATCTACCATGGCGAGAGGGGGCGCCGGCCCTTCAACGGTGGCAGCAAGGGTCGCTGCTCGACAGCGCGTCCCTCCTTCCCAAGAGCTCGCGGCGGTGGATCAAGCCACGAGAGGATGGGGGAGGGGGCGGGGCCGAGGTCGCCATGGTGCTCAGGGAAGAGGTGGACGGGGCGGCGCACCAGCCCCACCTCCGCCGGTGATGCCTCCCCCGATGTAGGGCCACGTCGGGGACCAGCCCCGTCAATTATTCATCCGGCTGCGCCGGCCACTGCTTCGTTGTCTTCGCCTCCCCACCCCATTTTCTCGAGAGATGGAGCTTGACCCCCCCCCCCCAGACCCTCAGGTTGCACATGAGGGGCTGCGGGAACGGCGGCACGCGGGTCAACGTCGAATTTCCCGCTCCTCAGGTCATGTACCTCCGTCGCGGATGGAAGACGTCCGCTCGCATCCACAGCTTGACAGCGGGGCTCGTCCTCTACTTCAAGTTGATGGAGGACGGCCTGCTCTCTGTCAAGGTCTTTGGAGAGATCTTGGAACTCGCCTGAAGTGTTGCGTGGAGAGCTCCTCCGACGATGAAGATTCCTCCTCGAGTGAGAGTGACGAGGAGGACAGCGACGACGAGGGCGTCGAGTGGCGGGACGCTGACCTCAACTCCGACTGACCGCGTCGCCTTCCCTCGGCCTCGCGTCCTTCCAAGGGCCTTCCTCGTCAAGCTCTCCATCGGCGCATTCCCCATCGCCTCCTTGGGTGGCAGGCGTAGGAGGGTCGGGAAGGACGAAGAAGGCGGGTGGCGGCCGTCAAGTCAGAGTATGCAGGCACCGACGCCTTCGTCGTGTATTGTCGGCCCACTACCTCATCTTCCAGCTACCCTCTAGGCACCGGGATGTTCTCTTGGTGCCTTCTGCCCATCGCACCTCGCCTAGGCGCTCTTTTTGCCCTCCTGCTGTCTTGTTCCACCTTCCGAGGAGAGGGACAAGAAAGGGATTACAGGCACCTTATCCCTTTTTAGTTTGTAATCCTGTTGGCACTTGCTAGTTTTAGTACATGTAATCCCCTTGCTCATGTTTTTTATTCCGTACGAAATATACCTGTATGGGACGTTTTTAATGAAAAAGGGTGCTTGTCGGGTTCTTTGTGCATGAGTGAGGCCCATGCCAAGGAACGAATCCCTGTTATTTTTAAGATAAACATTGTCACCCGGCAATAGGCCTTGTCGTCCCCCCACTTCAGTCGACCATTCTCACGCTCTTGGCGGAAGCAGGGGCAAAGTAGAGTTAGGCCCCTCGTTCATTTTCTCTCCACCGCGACTACGACCAAGTTCCGACCCAGGGGATAGCTCTTGGGTAAAGGAAAAGGGGAGCATGGTGGTTTAAGAATATAAACGAGGTTTCACATGTCCCAGGTCCATACGGAAATGCATAACAGGGGATGAAAGACTTATCTGAATCCGCAGCCCCCGGCAACCTTGGCTTGCCGTGGTTGGATCCTTGTGTCTTCAGCCCCCGGCAGTCTTGGCTTGCCAGGGCCGGAGCGCCGGTCCGTTCTCTTTCTCCCAAGCGGCTCAGCAGAATTGTCCACGTGCCTTGCGAACCAAAGAGGACAGAAAGACGCATACTCGACCTCTAGGCTAGGGGCTAGTCGCCGCTAAGCACTATCAACCCTAACCGAGGGACAGACTTAACCTAGCATGCATGCTATAACTTAGGGCGCTAGCGCTTCATTTATTTTTGTTCAGGGTCTGCGCCTGGCTTTGTACAGAGGGTTACATGCCTTGCCGGCAAATCTTGTACAAAAGGTGGCTTGCCGGGAGGCCCGGCAGCCGCGCCTTATGGGTAAAACTTGCGAAGATGTTCGATATTCCAGGAGTTGCTCACTGGGACAGCATCTTCGGTCTCCAGGCAGGCGACTTGCGCGGCCCGGTGACTTGTATTACCCGATAAGGCCTTCCCACTTTGGCGTCAACTTGTTGGAATTCTTGGCCGATTGAACGCGCCGAAGAACAAGGTCGCCTTCCTCAAAACTTCGGGCATGAACCCTACGGCTATGGTAGCGGTGCAAGGCTTGCTGGTAGCGTGCTGCTCTCACAGCCGCCCAAAGACGATCTTCCTCAAGGAGCGTTGCATCATCTTGCCGCAATTGCTCTTGCTCAAGCTCGTCGTAAGCAAGCACTCGAGGTGACCCGTATATGAGTTTCATGGGGAGAACTGCTTCTGCCCCGTATACCAGGGCAAAGGGTGTCTGGCCGGTGGCTCGATTTGTTGTCGTCCTGATCGACCAAAGAACCGCCGGCAACACATCAATCCAGCGCCTTCCGCTCTTGTGTAGCCTGTCAAAAGTCTTTGTCCTCAGGCCTTGCAACAGTTCAGCATTTGCCCTCTCCGCCTGGTCGTTGCTCCGTGGGTGTGCCATGGAAGCGAAACAGACCTTGCTGCCGAGGTCTTGGATATATTGCATGAAGGTGTGGGTCGGTGTCAAAACCGGCGGATCTCGGGTAGGGGGTCCCAGGTGTGCGTCTAGGCGGATGGTAACAGGAGACAAGGGACACGATGTTTTTACCCAGGTTCGGGCCCTCTCGATGGAGGTAAAACCCTACTCCTGCTTGATTAATATTGATGATATGGGTAGTACAAGAGTAGATCTACCACGAGATCAGAGAGGCTAAACCCTAGAAGCTAGCCTATGGTATGATTGTTGTTAGTCCCACGGACTAAAACCCTCCGGTTTATATAGGCACCAAGAGGGTTAGGGTTACCTGAGTCGGTTACAATGGTAGGAGATCTACATATCTCAGATCGCCAAGCTTGCCTTCCACGCCAAGGAAAGTCCCATCCGGACACGGGGCGAAGTCATCAATCTTGTATCTTCAAAGTCCAGAGTCCGCCAAAGGCTATAGTCCGCTATCCGACACCCCTAATCCAGACTCCTCAAGAGCCCACGAACCAGGCTTAGATGCCGATTTAGTCCGACGCATATTGTCTTCGGCATTGCAAGGCGGGTTCCTCCTCCGAATACTTCATAGAAGATTTTGAACACAAGGATAGTGTCCGGCTCTGCAAAATAAGTTCCACATACCACCGTAGAGAGAATAACATTTACACAAGTTCAATCTGCTGACGTATTCCACGGCATGACATCACACCACGGCCAAGCCTTTATTCGAATCGTTTTCACTGTCCCACCTCAGTGCGTTTAGTGAGGCGGTTTCCTTGGCACGTCTTGTCAACGTAGAGATTGTGTCCCCTTATTTCGGGATTCTCATCAATACGGGCGTGGGTAACCCAACCGCGCCATTGATTACGGCGCTTGGGAGATAAGCGAGTTTTATCAGGCCGGTGGGGATGCATAGCTTTGTCCGTCCATATAAGGGGATAAGGATCCACCTTTTCACACACGCCTTCTTCCTCCTTTGCTCATCCATTTCCGTGCACTCGAGCTCCAGCGCCCAAGTCCGCACATCCCACCTCAACCTTCTCCAACTATGTCCGGAGCGGGAGGCAAGTGGATGGCCTCCTCCGTCACGGAGGGGCACATAAAAAAGCTGCGGAAGGCCGGATACTTGTCCGACGACATCGCGCATCGGCTCCCCGACAAGGGGCAGCTTATCCCCACCCCCAGGCCCCATGAGAGGGTGGTGTTCCTCCCCCACTTCCTCCGCGGACTAGGGTTTCCACTTCACCCATTTGTCCAGGGGCTCATGTTCTACTACGGCCTATATTTCCACGATCTGGCCCCGAATTTCATCCTCAACATCTCGGCGTTCATCGTCGTGTGTGAGGCCTTCCTCTGCATCCAGCCCCACTTCGGCTTATGGCTGAAGACCTTCAATGTCAATCCGAAGGTAGTGGGCGGCCGCCAAGCGGAGTGCGGCTCGAGGGCTCCTTTGTGGAGACCATAAAGGGGTGGCAATCGGGGTGGTTTTACATCACTGAGCCGCGCGACTCTAAATGGGCGGCGGCCCCCAAATCCCGATCTGGCTTCCCTACACGGCTCACCTCATGGAAAGAGACGAACCTAACGTGGGGTAATTCAGAAGAGCTGACCGGACTCCAAACCTGCGTCCGAAACCTGGTGGACAAGAAACTCAAGCTTGTTAACGTAGTCCAGGTGATGCTCATCCGCCGGATCCTCCCAGCAACGGGCCTTCACCTTGTGGGAGTTTGATCCGGCACAGCACCGAACCTTGAGCCTGCTCTTCGACACTACGTACGAAGATGCCTGGAAGGTGTTGTTCAAGGGCGCCGAAGCTCCCGCATCCGCTACCGAAGATCGCGGATTCAGCTCGCAGCATCAAGCCAGTGAGGTAAGTTATTTTACCCTTTACGGGACTCTTTTTTCATAGTTTGACTCTATGCGGGATCTAAAACTCCCTCACCTTTGACAGGACTGGCTGAAGACGTCCGGATAGGTTGACTGTTCGGCTCCCTTGCCAGAAGACCCAGCGGACGCCCGATTGACGGGGCTGCTAGTTCCGGCACCTCACGTGGTGCCGGAGAAGAAGGCCAAGAAAAAGGCCATGGGAACTCGAAGGAGTTCCGGCGCCCCAATCTTGTCGGACTCATCGTCCGATGACTCAAGGCGAACTCCTCCCGAAGACGAGGAGGAGGAAAAGAACCTCTCCCGGTGGGGAGAGAAGAAAAGGAAGGCCGCCTCTAACCGGGAGGCCGGAGGGTCAAGAAGGAAGGACCCTTCCTCCGGACTACACCGCCAATGCCAACGACGGCGAAGAGGGGTGGGCACCAAGGACCAAGCCCCTGGCGAAATCGTAAGTATCCGGACACCAGAATAACTCATGGTGTTCCATTTGTCGCACAACATCTTCTAATGCCGAGTATAACCGTGCAGCCCGCCCAAGGACGGGCTCGACGATTCGTCGAGCGGCTCCCTGGATTCGTCGGAGGTGAATAGCACCTCACTTCCGACCGCCTCATCTCCTCCCACCGCGGATGACGCTGGGATGGAGTCCCAAAAGGGGCCCAGCCAGGAGGAGGTGGCCATGGAGGCGCCTGACTCCAGGCGAAAAGGGGATAAAACCCTGAAGGGCTTCAAGTCCGGCCCTGTGCCGGACTCCGTACCGGAACCTTCAGTGGTTCCGGAGTCCGACAGGCGACCCCTTCATAAGAAGGGCAAGACTGCGACGCCGGTGACCTCCGTCCAACCGGAGGCACCGGATGATTTGATGGAGGCGCTTAACAGCGCTTCCATCGACGAGGAGCACCGCATTTATTATGGTGTGGTGATCCGAAGGTTCGATCCGCCAAGGCGGGCTGATGAAGCTCGTGCCAGCCTTCTAACGAGGCTTTGAGGTATGTATTCGATATGTAAAAATATTACCGCATAGACAGTAGCCCTTGATGCTCAGTTTGGTGTTCGGAAAGAAATAGCCGAACTGAGGATCTAGAAAGATATACGCAGGAGTCTAACATAAGTATGTCAATATGGGAACGCAGGCTGCGCTGCTAACCTCTGCCGCACTGACTGCGGAGGTTGATGCATTAAAGCAGAGCCTCGAGCGGTCCGAGAACGAGCTCGGACTTGCCAAAAAGTTTCTCGAGGACAAGGAAGGTAAGTAATACCTTATGGGAGTATTTAAAAGATGTGGTTGCAAAAAATGACAGGAATAACGTGATTGTTGCAGGGGCCACGAACGAGGTGGTGACCAAGGAAGCGGTGTCAAGGCCGAAAGCAATGCGGCGCGAGCGCACTGAGCGAGAGAAACAGGAGGCGCGGTGGCGGAGGTGCGGCAAGAGCTCCGGATCTCGTGGAAAAACACGAGAGATTGGGCGTGACTCAAAGACTCGAGTCCGAGCTCGCCTCGGCCTTGAGAGCGCCAAAGCCGCTAAGGCCAAGCCCAAAAAGCCGTCCAGGGGGTTGAGGCGATGAAGAAGATAGCGGCGGTAAGGCATTCTATATGCAAAGCAAGCATGTGAAAGTGAATTATCCGTTACTTACCCGAATCCGGAGCTCTCCGGGAGCATTCGCAGATCTGCCCGTGAAGTGTCTCGATGCTGCCGCATTCTCTTGAGCCGAGGAGGAAGCTCGGCGGAGAAGGTGTTCAGGTCTCAAGATCTTTGAGGCCGACACCTGTGCTATTGCGACCAGTTGAAGCAGCTGGTCGAGCTCCACAAGGTGGCCGAACAGGCCATGAAGGGCCTCATAGTTCGGTTGTGGCCTAAGGAAGCCATGCCTGGGAGTTACTTCGGGCTGGTGAGGCGGCTGGTGGACGCCTGTCCATGGGTTGACGTCATCAAGCGCTCCGTCTGCATCGAAGGTGCCGTAGAGGGCCTTGCCCTTGCTAAGGTGCCTTTGAGGCAAGATGGACGCCGAGAAGCTTCGACGGACGGACCACCACCACGCAAGGAGCATCGCAAGCCTGAAATGTATTATGAGGGCGCCTGAAGGGTGCCCGCCTTTATAGCGGATGAATGTTCCAAAGATGTAATATTTGAGTAGACTCGCATTTGTTATCCCAGACAACTGAAAACTTGTTCATATCGCTAAGCAACACTTTTGAATTTAAAATATTACCTTCAGGCGGTCGTATTAAATTTGAGAGATGGCGAGTCGTCGGCTTCAGCCCCATGCCACGAGTCTGCTTGGGGTGTTCGGGATAAACTTGAGCGCTCTTGTTCCCATTCTTGGGCCCTTCAAGGAGGCGCCAACGCGATTTAACAAGGCAACCGGACTTATAATGCTTGAACATTCTCACTTAGCCATAGAATTCTATAATTTTAAATTTCGTGAAGCCCTAGTATTCGAAGACCGAGTTCGGGCGCTATCCACGCCTAGGCGGACAATGCCGACTCCTCGCTCTAAGCGGCATAAGTCTTTAGGGCCACGAAAACCTCTCGAACAGCGACCGGCTCTCGCCCTATCATGACGGTCAGTTTTAGCTTTCTCCACTGAGGTGCTCAACCCAGCTCAACTGGGGCACAATCGCAGTGGTTCTCCCAGCGCTACCCTAGCCGATATAAGGGAACATAAGGTACCAAAACATGGGAGCCGGGCAAACCCAACTATTGACCCAAGACATGATTCGGAGCCGATGCATATAATGCTATAAGTTCGGGGTGCCGCACTTGTGAAAGTGTTCGGACTTGTCACACCATGTTGTGGGGTACTTAAGCCCCTGGTGTATTGCCCGTACCAAAGTGTACGGTTGCATATATATATATATATATATATATATATATATATATATATATATATATATATATATATAAAAATGGATTCAATAATAGGCGTAAGCTATGTATTGTTTATTCAAAAGGGCTGCAGAAGAGCGAACGATACAAATAGTCTGCGATAAGCAAGGGACGGACTTTTTAATATGTCCCCCTCCGTGGGTAAGCTATGGGATGGTGTAAAAAAGGTATCTTTGCTCGTAATAGAGACCACCTGGACACTCGACGTAGCTTTCAGCTTCCCTGGCTGTTGCATCGTGTATTCGGCGGTTCTACTGCCGACAGGGCTTCGTGAGAACGGAGTCCTGAAAGTAAAAAAAAGAGAGAAGAAAAGAAAAGAATGACACAATCAGGAGCCCTTGGTGCGGTTGAGCCGCATTCTAGGCATGCTGTGGTCGTGCCCCTTGCCCCATGCCCATGGTATTTCCAGAGTGTAATTATGTACACGTAGTACTGGTTTCGCAATTTCGCGAGGGTTGGGGCTTTGGGCCGCATTGCTATGCGTGCTCGGAACGTGTCGGGCGGTCTTGTTGTAGGTTACTCGGCTGCGGCAGACGGTGTCCGGACATTTAATAGCCGGACTCGAGAATTGCCTTAAGAGGTTGCTTTGTACTTCCGCCGCAAGGTCAGCCAGATGCTCCTCCGTCCGGAGAGAGCGTTCGTGTTTCCATTGACCGTAATGACTCCTCGAGGACCTCGCATCTTGAGCTTGAGATATCGTGAGTGCGGCACCGCATTGTACTTTGCAATGCGGTTCGTCCGAGCGAGGCGTGATAGCCGCTGCGAACGGGACTATGTCAAAGATTAACTCCTCGCCGAAGTTATCCGGGATCCAAGACCACTTCAAGTGTAACTCGAGCCTGCATAGCTGGCCTCTACACCGGTATGACGCCTTTAAAGGTCGCTTTCGTGGGTTTAATCCTTGATGGGTCTATGCCCATTTTGCGCACCGTGGTCCCGATAAAGTAGGTTCAGGCTGCTACCGCCGTCCATTAGGACTCGTGAGATGAAATACGCCAATGATTGGGTCTAGAACCAATGCGCTAATCCGCCATGGCGGATTCTAGTGGGGTGGTCCTTCGATCAAAAAGTGATTGGGCAGGAAGACCACGGGTTGAACTTTGGGGCGACCGCTCCATCGCGATACGCCCCTTAGTGCACGCCCGCTCCCTTTTGGGTATGTGGGTTGCTTATATCATGTTCACCATCCGCACTTGTGGGGAAATATTCATCCTCTATTGTTCGTGGCGGGGCTCCTCCTCGCCATCGCTATGCAGCCCTTGTCATTGTTTTGGCATTTAACTTGCTCGCTCGCTTGAACACCCAACAATCCCTGTTGGTGTGACTGGCTGGTTTTTCGGGGGTGCCGTGTATCTGGCACGAGCGATCGAGTATTCGGTCCAAATTGGATGGGCCCGGAGTATTTCTTTTAAATGACTTTTTCCGCTGACCGAGTTTAGAGCCTCTGAATCCGGCATTGACTGTCGTATACTCAGCATTATCGCCGTTAATGCGGCGCTTGTGCTTGTTGCGAGGCGACCTGCCGTTGCTGTCCTTGGTATCTGAATTACCAGGGTTGTTGGTCATGTTGTTACTGCGAGCTAGCCAGCTGTCCTCTCCCGCGCAAAAGCGGGTCATGAGTGTTGTGAGGGCTGCCATGGATTTCGGCTTTTCCTGTCCTAGGTGCCGGGCAAGCCACTCGTCATGGATGTTGTGTTTGAAGGCTGCAAGGGCCTCTAGATCCGGACAATCGACGATTTGATTTTTCTTGGTTAGGAACCGTGTCCAGAATTGTCTGGCCGATTCCTCTGGCTGCTGAATTATGTGGCTTAGGTCATCGGCATCTGGTGGTCGCACATATGCGCCCTGAAAATTGTCGAGGAATGCGGCTTCGTGTCTTCCCCAACAACCAATTGACTCTGGCCGGCAAGCTGTTAAGCCAATGCCGGGCTCGTCCTTGAAGCTTGAGTGGGAGGTATTTGATGGCGTGTAGATCATCACCGCGGGCCATGTGGATGTGAAGGAGATAGTCCTCCATCCAAACCGCAGGATCTGTTGTGCCATCGTATGATTCAATGTTTACGGGTTTGAAACCCTCAGGGATATGATGATCCATCACTTCATCTGTGAAGCATAGTGGGTGTGCGGCGCCAATGTATTGGGCTATATCACGAGGCAGCTCAAATGAGCTTTGTCTACTTTGTTCGGCCCGGCCGGAGTTGCCATATCCGGCGTGACGGTTATCGTCATGTGTCGCGGGGCACCCACGCAATCCGTAGATCGATCTTGTCTGCCTTGCCTTGTCCTCCAATATATCTCGCAGGTCTGGCGCATTTCCCCGTGCCTTGGTATTTTTTGAGCGGCGCCGGGGTGCGGCTTGAGTTGAGGGCCGAGAGGCCTCTCTGTCGTGGCCACGAGGTGGTCGGTCAGCCGTGTCATGCGCTGGTGATGTAGGTTTGGGTGCTTCCTCCTCTAACTGGGGTAGCAGCCTGCGTCTTGGGTAGATCTTGGAGGGGCGCTCGAGTTCATACTCTTGACGCAAGGACTTGATCCATCTGTCACTAGCAAGTCTTGGTCAGCTCTAAGCTATTGCTGCTTTTTCTTGAGGCTGTCTCGCCGTGGCCATGAGCCCGTGTTTGAAAGCGCTCTTGTTCGACAGGGATCCTCGGGCACGATGAATTAAATCGTCGTCAAGGCTTGCCTCATCTTTGGAGGGAGGCATGTAATTATAGTCCTCTACCTCTTTTCTCGCGCTCTCACATGAGGGCTGGCTTCTCCATCCTCTGCCGCTGAATCCTGCTTTGGAGGGGTTGTCTTCAACCTTTGTCAAGGGTGTTATTGTCTCCGTGGCGGAATCACCGTTTTCTTTGTGGCGAGATTTAAGCGCCGCCGACGCCGCGGCTAGGCTGTTTCTTGGAGGGTCATCCTCCGCTGTTCCATCGCCATTCCCATCTTTTGGGATGTCCACCATGTATATGTCGATGACGAGGTGGCCTTCCGTAGCCACTGTGGTCGCCGGTTCTTGGTCGCCTCTCGCATCGCCGTCCATACCGTCGATGTCTTCGGAGTCGAAGTCGAGCATGTCGGTTAAATCATCGATAGTGGCTATGAAGTGGGTGGTGGGTGGGCTTTGATTTTCTTCGTCATCGTGATCCCAACCTTCCCCGACCATAATCCGCCAGGCTCTCCGATAAAGAGAGAGACTTTAGTGAATTCGTGGATGTCGCCAAAGTGCGAAAGTGCCGAAAGATGTCCGTGGCGGTGAATTCCATGATCGGCGCCAATCGGATTTGATCAGGGGCGCGAAGGCTTGGAGTCCGAGAGGAGTCCCGGCGCCTTGAGTTACGAGCCGCAAGGGATCGGGGTAGGTGTACGGCTCAATCACCGTAGAGATTGCAGCCTCCGAGGTGGTGTCCAGCCACCCGTCCTCAATCGGCCACAGCCGGCTCCGAGCTAAAGGTTGAGCGGACTCGTGCGGCCTCAGGACACTGTTCGGGCGCGAGCTAGATCATGCCCTCGTGGATAAGGCGGGCGCGCGCTTGGCTGTGGCTCGAACCCGTCTAAGATCAAGTCTCCGCGACGTCGGCCGTGTAGTTCAAACTTCAAAATCTGACTGATGGCGGGCGTAGCTTTCAATCTGCTCCAGATGGCCAGCGAATTGGCCCGCAGTGCAAAGCCGCCGAATCGAAGATCTGTCTGGGAGAAAAGTCTCACCCTGGTCGGAGGAGCCATCGAGCCTAAATCGACAACATACGAGGAACTCTCAATAAAAGCACCAATGTCGGTGTCAAAACCGCGGATCTCGAGTAGGGGGTCCAAAGATCTTTGCGTCTAGGCGGATGGTAACAGGAGACAAGGGACACAATGTTTTACCAGGAGTTCGGGCCCTCTCGATGGAGGTAAAACCCTACTCCCGCTTGATTAATATTGATGATATGGGTAGTACAAGAGTAGATCTACCACGAGATCAGAGAGGCTAAACCCTAGAAGCTAGCCTATGGTATGATTGTTGTTCGTCCTACGGACTAAAACCCTCCGGTTTATATAGGCACCGAAGAGGGTTAGGGTTACACAGAGTCGGTTACAATGGTAGGAGATCTACATATCCGTATCGCCAAGCTTGCCTTCCACGCCAAGGAAAGTCCCATCCGGACACGGGACGAAGTCTTCAATCTTGTATCTTCAAAGTCCAGGAGTCCGGCCAAAGGCTATAGTCCGGCTATCCGGACACCCCCTAATCCAGGACTCCCTTAGTGTGGCTTGTTAACTGCATGCCATTGTCGGTGATGACTCTGTTTGGCACACCAAAACGGCACACTAGCCCCTTGAAGAACTTGATGGCTGACTATGTTGTCACCTTCCTCACTACTTCGACCTCCGACCACTTTGTGCACTTGTCGATCGCTACGTACAAGTACTCAAAGCCCCTGACAGCGCAAGGGAAAGGGCCCAGGATGTCAAGCCCCCAGACCGAGAATGGCCAGGAAAGAGGAATTGTTTGAAGGGCTTGAGCTGGTTGATGAAGCTTCTTCGAATGGAACTGACACGCTTCACACTTGGTTAGTAGTGCCGTTGCATCCTGGAGGGCAGTGGGCGAGAAGAAACCCTGTCGGAACGCCTTGCCGGCTAAGGCCCTCGACCCTATGTGGGAGCCACATAGTCCTTCATGTATCTCCGCCAACAGCTCGAGTCCTTCCTCCCGAGGAATGCACTTCAATTTCACACCGTTCGGTCTCTTCATGGGACAGGACGTCAACGACGAACTGATACATAGCAGACCGACGGGCTAGTTTCTCCGCTTCTTCCTGCTCCTCAGGAAGCTCCCCTATTTGGAGGAATCGGACGGTATGTTGTGCCCATGCCGGAGCTTGGGGCTCGACGGCAAGGACCAAAGGCATTTCTTCTGCCATGGGAGCGGTCGTCTCTACCGCCAGGGCTGCACGGCCTGCCGGAGTCAGTCGCTCCTCGGCAGGCTCAGAATCCACGGTAACACCCTTGTCGGCGGCCCCCGGGGGCTCAGCAGGAAAGTACTTGTCGGGGCCTGATTTCCTCAGTTTGTTTAGCCCCGCTGATGGTTCGACGGATGGTTGAGTTAACCGAAGCAAAAAAAGTACCTGGTTCCACAGGTAGCTTGAATGCAGCGCGCTTTGATAGGTAATCGGCGATGTCGTTCTCCGCTCAGGGAACGTGCTCCGCATGTATACCCTCAAAGCGCTCCTCCAGCTTCCTCACCTCATCTACGTAGGCCTCCATCAACGGGTTGTGATAATCTTTGTTGACTTGTCTGACGACAAGCTGCGAATCACCCCTGACGATGAGCTTCTTAACCCCGAGGTCTGTCGTGATCCTGAGACCGGCAAGCAACCCCTCATACTCAGCAGTGTTGTTGGTGGACATCTCCCTGGGAAAGTGCATCTGGATTACATTCTTGAGGTGCTCTCCAGTGGGTGCGACGAGTAGCACACCAGCACCGGTGCCTTGCAGCGAGAAAGCCCCGTCAAGGTACATGATCCAGTTGCGACTTGCTTCCTTGCCAGGGAGAGTGATCTCCTGGATTTCCTCGTCAGGCATTGAGGTCCATTATGCAATGAACTCCGCCAAGACTCTGCTCTGGATTGTCGAAGTACTTTAAAACTTCAAACCAAAGCTTGATAACTCCAAGGCCCACTCCACAATCCTTTCGGTTGAGTCTAGGTTGTGCAGTATCCGTTGCAACAGGAGGCGGGTGACGACGGTGATTTCGTGTGCTTGGAAGTAGTGATGTAGCTTCCTCGAGGCCATAAGGAGTCCGAAGAGCAATTTCTGCACACCAGAGTACCTTGACCTAGCCCCCTGCAGGAGGGAGCTGACAAAGTAAACCGGGTGCTGCATCATCTTCTTCTTCTGCACCACTTCATTTGATTGCATGGGCCCTGTCCTGATGGCGTCAGACTCTGTCGGGGGCCTTTCCTTGCCGGCATCGGGCCCTGCCGGGGGAATCTCTGGCTTGCCATCCGCCAGTCTCGCCGTCGCCACTGCCTCTTCGTCGACCTCCCTTTGCGCCACTAGTGCGGCACTAACCACTTGATTCGTCACCGCCAGATACAGTAGCAACGGCTCTTGTGGTTTAGGCGCAACCAGTATTGGTGTAGAGGAGAGGTATTTCTTCAGATCCTGCAACGCTGCCTTGGCCTCTGGGGTCCACTCCATTGGGCCCGCCTTCTTCAAGATTTTTAAAAAGGGAAGGGCACGCTCAGCGGACTTGGAGATGAATCTGCTCATGGCGGCAACGCAGCCAGTGAGCCAACGCGCACCCTTGATCCGCTTGGGTGCCTCAATCTGCTCAATAGCCTTAATCTTATCTGGGTTTGCCTTGATCCCGCGCTGTGATACGAAGAACCCGAGAAGTTTGTCGGATGGAACGCCGAAGACGCACTTCTCAGGGGTTCAACTTGAGGTTGATCTTGCGCAGATTTGCAAATGTCTCTTCTAAATCTTGTACAAGAGTTGCCTTGTCCTTGGTTTTGACCACTATGTCATCCATATAAGCTTCCATATATCTATGTAGCTGGGGCTCAAAACCAATTTGGACCGCCCTTGCAAACATTGAGCCAGCACTCTTCAACCCGAAAGGCATCCGTAAAAAGCAATACGTACCACATGGTGTGATGAATGTTGTCTTCTCTTCGTCTTCTCTTGTCATGAAGATCTGGTGGTAGCTCGAGTAGGCATCGAGGAATGATAACAGATCACACCCGGCCATGGAGTCAACAATCTGGTCGATGCGCGGCAACGGGAAGGGGTCCTTAGGACAAGCCTTATTGATATATGTGTAGTCAATACACAACCTCCACTTCCGTTTTCCTTGCGCACCACCACGGATTGGCCAACCACGCCGGATGGAGCACTCCCTCACCAAGCCCTGCTTCCAACTTCTGATCTCCTCATGATGAACTCCTGTCGTTTCAAAGCTTGCTTCGACCTTCGCTTGACGGTCGGCGCATGGGGCAGATGACAAGATGGTGCTCAATCACTTCCACAGGCGTCGGGGATGTCGGATGCTTGCCATGCAAATACATCAACATTCGCCCGCAGGAAAGTGATGAGCACGCTTTCCTATTTGCTGTCGAGGGTGGAGCTTATGGTGAAAGCCCCTCCTGTGACATCCTCCTTGACGGACACCTTCTTGGTCTCTGGTGGCGCAGCTCTGGATTTCTTGCTCTTGCCAGTGGAGCTCTCTGGCACGTCCTCGATGGTAGCACAACACTCCGAAGAGGTGCGCTTGCCGGAGTGGGTGTGAGTGGTCTTGCCGGCCTTCTTCTTCCCTCCCGAGGCTTCAGCGGCAGGAGCAAGTGACTTGGCGGCAGCTGCTGCAACTGCTTCCTGGTAGAGTAGGTCGGCGCAGATCAACGCATCCTTCTTGTCGCAGGGAACGGTGATGATGGTCATCGGCCCAGGCATCTTCAGCGTGTTGTAGGCGTAATGCCGCGCTGCCATAAACTTGGCTAGTGCCGGGCGGCCGAGGATCCCATAGTAGGGCAAAGGGATCTCAGCTACATCAAAGACAATCCTCTCTGTCCTGTAGTTCAACTCGCCTCCAAACGTCACAGGCAACATGACCTTCCCCTTCGGCTGGCTCCTTCCCGGGTTGACCCCTTGAAACGCGTGCCCGTCTCCTCGAGGTCTCCATCAGGAATTTGCAGCCTTTTGATCTGTGGTGAGATCAAGTTCGATGGCCCCGCCGAGGGAGTCTGGACTAGGGGTGTCCGGAGAGCGAACTATCATCACGGCGGACTCCAAGACTATGAAGATACAAGATTGAAGACTTAGTCCCGTGTCCGGATGGGACTTTCCTTGGCGTGGAAGGCAAGCTTGGCGTCTGGATATGTAGATCTCCTACCATTGTAACCGACTACTGTAACCCTAACCTATCCGTGTCTATATAAACCGGAGGGTTTTAGTCCGTGGGGCGAACAACAATCATACCATAGGCTAGCTTCTAGGGTTTAGACTCCTTGATCTCGTGGTAGATCTACTCTTGTACTACCCATATCATCAATATTAATCAAGCGGGAGTAGGGTATTACCTCCATCGAGAGGGCCGAACCTGGATAAAAACATCGTGTCCCTTGTCTCTGTTACCATCCGCATAAGCGCACTGTTGGGACCCCCTACCGAGATCCGTCGGTTTGACACCGACATTGGTGCTTTCATTGAGAGTTCCTGCGTATTGTCACCGATAGGCCCGATGGCTCCTTCGATCATCAACAACGACGTGGTCGGGGTGAGACTTTTCTCCCGGACAGATCTTCGTATTCGGCGGCTTTGCATGCGGGCCAATTAAGCAGCCATCGGAAGCGGATCGAAAGCTTCGCCCAGGCCATCGGTAAGATTTGGAAATTTGAACTATCGGCCGATATCGCGGAGACTTGATCTTCGACGGATTCGAGCGGCAATAAGCGTGCCGCCTTTGTCTCGATGGGCATGATCTAGCTCTGCGGCGAGCGGTACCACGGAGGCGCACAACATCCGCTCCGACCCTTAAGCGGGCCGGATTCCCGATCGAGGGCGAGTGGTTGGACACCGCCTCGGGGCTACGATCTCTCGGTGATTGAGCCAAACTCCATCCCTGTCGCTTTGCGAAAGCCTCGACCCCGGTGCGGACTCCTCTCCGGACTCCGACCCTCCGCGCCCTGCCGTCGAATCCGATTGGGCACGGTCATGGAGTTCATTGCCGCGGACATCTTTCGGCTTTTCGCCCTTTGGCGACATCCTGAATTCACTAAAGTCTCTCTCTTTATCCGGAGAGCCATGGCCGGACTATGGTCAGGAAGGTTGGGATGCGGACGACGAAGAAATTCAACGCCCACCCACCACCCACTTTGTAGCCGCCTCGATGATTTAACCGACATGCTCGACTTGACTCCGAAGACATCGGCGGTATGGGCGACGATGCGGAGGCGACCAAGACCCAGCGCCTACGAGACGCTGGAAGGCCACCTCGTCATCGACATATACATGGTGGATATCCCAAAAGATGGGAGCAGCGATGGAACAACGGAGGATGACCCCTCAAAAAGCAACGAAGCACCGGCGTCGTGGCGCTGCTCTAAATCCCGACAGCAAAAAGCGGTGATTCGGCGGGAGATAATAACACCGGACAGTACCAAAGACAACCCCCTCGGTGGGACTCAGCGCAGGAGGAAGGAGAAGCAAGTCCGCACGATATCGGCAGAAAGAGAGGTCGAGGACGATAATTATGCGCCTCCCTCCGAAGATGAGGCAAGCCTCGACGACGAAGAATTTGTCGTGCGTGAGGATCCCGCCGAACAGGAGCGTTTCAAACACAGGCTTATAGCCACGGCAAGCAGCCTCAAGAAAAAGCAGCAACAGCTTAGAGCTGACCAAAACCTGCTAGCTGACGGATGGTGAAGTCCTTGCAGCGAAGAGTATGAACTCGAGCGCCCTCAAAAGCTACCACAAGCGCAGGCGTTGCCTTGATCGGAGGAAGCACCCAAGTCACCAGCGCCGCGACATGGCAGACCGGCCACCCGTGGCGCGACGGAGAAGCCTCTCGGCCCTCGCTCAAGCCACACCCCAGCGCTGCTCAAAAAGTACCAAGGCACGGAAAATCGCCGGACTTTCGAGATATCTTGGAGGATAAGGAAAAACATACAAGATCGATCTACGGATCGGCGTGGGCGTAGCAGCGGGATGATTACCGTCGCGCGGATCTGACAAACCGGTCGGGCGAACACGATGAACAAAGCTCATATGAGCTACGTCGTGATATATATCTGAGGCGCCACACACCACTATGCTTCACGGATGAAGCAATGGATCATCAAATCCCGAGGGCTTCAAACCCGTAAACATCAAATCATACGATGGTACCACAGATCCTGCGGTGCGGATCGAGACTATCTCCTCCATATCCACATGGCCCGCGGTGATGATCTACATGCCATCAAATACCTCCCTCTCAAGCTTAAAGGACCAGCTCGGCATTGGCTCAACAGCTTGCGGCCAGAATCAATTGGTTGTTGGGAAGACACGGAAGCCGCATTCCTTGATAACTTCGAGGGCACATATGTGCGACCACCGGGCGCCGATGACCTTAGCCACATAATTCAGCAGCGGAAGAATCGGCGGACAATTTTGGACACGGTTCCTAACAAAGAAAAATCAAATCATTGGTTGTCGGGATCACGAGGCCCTTGCAGCCTTCAAACATAACATCCATGACGAATGGCTTGCCGGCACCTAGGACAGGAAAAGCGAAATCTATGGCAGCCCTCACAACACTCATGACCGGCTTATGCGAGAGAGACAGATTAGCTAGCTCGAAGCAACAACTTGGCCAAACACCACGATAGTTCGGATACCAAGGACAGCAATGGCGGGTCGGCGTCGCAACAAGAACAAGCGCCGCGTGCGGCGATAATGCTGAAGATACGGCCGTCAATGCCCGATCCATAGGCTCTAAACCGGTCAGCGGAAGAAGCCATTCAAAAGAAATACCGGGCCGTCCAACTTGGACCGAATACCGATCACTTCGCGGATACATGGCACCCCGAAAACCAGCCAATCACACCAATAGGGATTGTTGGGTGTTCAAACAAGCGAGCAAGTTAAGTGCGAACTCAATGACAAGGGCTGCATAGCGATGGCGAGGAAGAGCCCGGCCGCCGAACAATAGAGGACGAAGGGTTTTCCCACACAAGTGCGGACGGTGAACATGATATCGCAACCCATATACCCAAAGGGAGCGGAAGCATGCGCTAAGGGGCGTATATGCGATGGAGCCATCGCCCAGTTCAACCCATGGTCTTCTGCCCGATCACCTTCGATCGAAGGATCACCCACTAGCATTCGTCATGGCGGTTTTGCTGCATTGGTCCTTGACCCAATTATCGTAGTTTCACCTCACGAGTCACGATGGGCGGCGGTAGCAATCTGAACCTGCTTTATCGGGGATCTGATGTGCAAAATGGGCAGAGACCACTCAAGGATTAAACCTACAAAGGCGACCTTTAAAGGCGTCATACGGGTGTAGAGGCCAATTATGCGGGCTCGGTTACACTCGAAGTGGTCTTGGATCCTGGATAACTTCCGAGCGAAGAGTTAATCTTGACATCGTCCCGTTCATAGCGGCTATCATGCCTTTGCTCGGACGAACCGCATTACAAAGTTCAATGCGGTGCCGCACTTTCGCATACCTCAAGCTCAAGATGCGGGCCCTCTAGAAGTAATAGCGGTCAATGGAAACACGAGCGCTCTCTCCGAGCGGAGGAGCACACGGCTGACCCTCATGGCGGAGGTACAAAGCAGCCTCTCACGGCAATTCTCGAGTCCGGCCACTAAGCGTCCGGACAACATCCAAGCGCGCGGAGTAACCTACAACAAGACCTCTGCACGATTCAAGCATCGCGCGTAGCAATCCGGCTAACCCCAGCCCTCGCGAAATTGCGAAGCTAGTATCACCCGTACATAATTACGCTCTGGAGATACCATGGGCATATGGGGAGGGGCACGACCACGGCACGCCCGGAATGCGGCTCAACCGCACCAGGGGCTCCCGATTGTGTCATTCTTTTTCTTTTTTCATCTTTCTTACTTTCAGGACTCCGTCTTTCAAAAGTCTTGTCCGGCACTAGAACCGCCGAACTCACGATGCAACAGCCAGGGAAGCAGAAAGCCACGTCGAGTGTTGGTGGTCTCTATTACGAGCATTATACCTGTTTACATACCATCCATAGCTTACCCACGAGAGAGGACATGTCGAGATAGTCCCATCCCTTGCTTATCGCACTATTTGTATCGTTTTGCTTTCATTGCAGTACCTTTTGAATAAACAATACATAGCTTTTGCTTATTATTGCACTACTTCCTTTATCTATACATATGTTCATTTCATGACATGTTGCAACCGTACACTTTAGTGCGGCCAATACACCGAGGGCTTAAGTATCCCAAAATTATGGTGTGATAAGTCCGAACACTTTCACAAGTCGGCACACCGAACTTATAGCATTATATGAATCGGCTCGAATCATGTCTTGGGTCAATAGTTGGGTTTGCCCGGCTCCGTGTTTTGGTACCTTACGTTCCGTTATATCGGCTAAGGTAGCACCGGAGAACCACTGCGATTGTGCCCAGTTGAGCTGGGTCGAGCACCTCGATGGAGAAAGCTAAAACGGACCGTCATGATAGAGGCGAGCGATCGCTGTTCGAGAGGTTTTTCGGTCCCTAAAGACTTATACCGCTTAGGCGAGGAACCGGAATTATCCGGCCAAGGCTTGGATAGCGCCCGAACTTCGGTCTTCGAATACTAGGGGCTTCGCGAAATTTAAAATTATAGAATTCTATGGCTAAGTGAGAGTGTTCAAGCATTATAAGTCCGGTTGCCTTGTTCGTTGTGTTGGCGCCTCCTAGATGGACCCAAGAATGGGAACAAGAGTGCTCAAGTTTATCCGAACACCCCACTTTCGTGGCATGGGGCTGAAATAACGACTTGCCATCTCTCAAATTTGATAAGCGGCGCCTGAAGGTAATATTTTAAATTAACAAGCGTTGCTTAAGCGCATATGAACAAGTTTTCAGCGTACAGGGATAACAAATGCGAGTCTATTCAAAATTACATCTTTGGAGCACTCATCCGCTATTCGGCGGGCACCCTTGAGAGGCCCTCATAATACATTTGAGCGTGCGATGCTCCTTGCCCTTCGGTGGCCGTCCGTCACAAGCTTCTCCACATCCAGCTTGCCCCAATGCACTTTAGCACGGGCAAGGGCCCGGCGGACACCTTCAATGCAGATGGAAGCTTGATGACTTCAATCCGTGGATAGGCGTCCACCGGCCGCTGCACTAGGCGAAGTAGCTCCGGGCATGGCTTCCAATGGCCACACCCGCTATAAGGCCCTTCATGGCCTGTTCGGCGACCTTGTGGAGCTCGACCAGCTGCTTCAGCTGGTCGCTCGAGGGCACGGATGTCCGGCCTCGACATCTTGAGACCAGAACACCTTTTCCGTCGAGCTCCCTCCTTGGCGCGGTAGAATCGGCAGCATCGGACACACTCTGGGGCAAATCTGCGAATGCTCTGGAGAGCTCGAATCCGGGTAAGTAATAGGTAATTCACTTTCACATGCTTGCTTTGCATAAAGAATGCCTTACCGCCGCTATCTTCTTTAACGACTCAATTTCTTGGAGGGCTTTTTGGGCCTCGGCCTTAGCAACTTTGGCACTCTCAAGAGCCGAGGCGAGCTTGGACTCTCGAGTCTTCAAGTCACGCTCAAACTCTCGTGTTTTTTTCGCGAGCTTGGAGCTCTTGCCGCACTCTTGGCCAGCTCGCCTCCCCTTCTCTCACTCGGTGCGTTCCGGAATCGCTTTGTTTTGACCTGGACACGCTTCCTTGAGGTCGCCACCTCGTTCGTGGCCCTGCAGTACCCATGTTATTCCTGTTATTTTTTGCAACCGAAACCTTTCTATAAGGTATTTCTTTAATAAGGTACTACTTACCTTCCTTGTCCTCGAGCTGCTTCTTGGCTTGGCGAGCTCGTTCTCGGACCGCTCGAGATCTGCTTCAATGCATTGACCTCCATGATCGGTCTGGCGAGAGGTCAGCAGCGCCTTTGCATTCCCATATTGACATACTTATGTTAGACTCCTGCGTATATCTTTTAGATCCTTAGTCCGGCTTTTCTTTCCGAACACGAACTAAGTATCGAGAACTCTTGTCTATCGGTAATATTTTACATATTCTAAACTTACCTCAAAACCTGTTAGAAGGCTGGTACGGCTTGGTCAGCCCAGCTCTTGGCGGACTGAACTGTCGGATCACCGCACTCATAACAGTGCGGTGCTCCTCCTGATGGGCGCTGTTAGCGCCTCGATGCTATCCGGTGCCTCGGTTGGGCCGGTGGACACGGCGTCTTACCCTTCTTCGAAGGACCGCTTGCGGACTCGGAACCATTGAAGGTTCCGGCATGGAGTCGGACAAGGATCGGGCTTAGAGCCCCTGGGGGTCTTGCCCCCCACGCGTCTGTAGTCCGGGAGGTTGCCTTGTGGCGCCTCCTGCGCCACCTCCTCTTTACCAAGCCCCCTTGGGGCCCCACCTGGCGTCATCCATGGCGTGAGGCGAGGCGGTCGGAAGTGAAGTACTCTCCATTTCCGGCGAACTCGAGGACCCGCTCGGCAAGTGGCGAACTTCGCCCTTGGGCGGGCTGCATGATTGTTCGGCATTAGAGAACACTATGCAATGATAAAAAATCAATGGGTATCCGGACACTTATGATCTCGCCAGGGGCTTGGCCCTTGTTGGCCAATCCTCCTCGTCGTTGTCGACGTTGGTGGAGAAGTCCGAAGGAAGGTTCTTCCCTTCTTGGACCCTCGGCCTCCCGGTTAGGCGGCCTTCCTTTTCCTCTCCTCCCCGGCTGGGGAGAAGCTTCTTTCCTCCTCCTCGTCCTCAAGAGAGGATTACGCTTGAATCGACAGCACCTAGCGTCGGGAGCTCCTTGAGTTCCGTGGCCTCCTCTTGGCCTTCTTCTCGGCACCACATGGGGTGCGGGCCAGCCTTCCGTCAATCGGCGTCCGCTGAGTCTTCCGGCAAAGGCCGGACGGTTAATCTGTCCGACGTCTTCACCAGTCTGTCAAATATTAGGGAGTTTTAGATCCCACATAGAGTCAATCTATGAAAAAGAGTCCGTAAAGGGTAAAATAACTTACCTCGCCCGGCTTGGCGCGCGAGCTGTATCCGCGATCTTTGTTAGCGGATCTTTGAACTTCAGCGCCCTTGAACAGCACCTTCGGGCATCTTAAATGCGTAGTGTCGAAGAGCGGCTCAAAATTTGATCTTGTGCGGATCAAATTCCCACAAATTAAAGGCCCGTTGTTGGCATGGGAGAATCCGGCGGATGAGCATCACACGGATTACGTCGACAAGCTGAGATTCTTGTCCACAGGTTTGGACGCATGTTGGAGTCCGGATAGCTCGTCGAATTCCCCCACGTCGGGCCGTCTCTTTCCATGAGGAGAGCCGTGTGGGAAGCGGATCTGAATTCGGGTCGCCACCCATTCGGGTCGCGTGGCTCGGTGATGTAGAACCACCCGATTGCCACCTTTATTGTCTCCACAAAGGCGCCCTCGAGCCATAGGACTTTGGCCATCTTGCCGACCATGGCGCCTCTGCACTCCGCAGCGGCCGCCCACTACCTTGACGACATTGAAGATCTTCAGCCATAGGCGAAGTGGGGCTGGATCTGAGAGGAAGGCCTCGCACCACGACAATAAGCGCCGAGATGTTGAGGATAAAATTGGGCCAGGTCGTGGAAGTCCAGGTCGTAGTAGAACAAGAGCCCCGGACAAATGGGTGAAGTGGAAAACCTAGTCCGTGGAGGAAGTGGGGAGAAACACCACCCTCTCATGGGGCACAGGGGTTGGAATGAGCTGCCCGCGTCGGGGCAGCTGTGCGATGTCGCGGACAAATATCCGGCCTCCGCAGTCTTGTGTTGTGCCCCTCCGTGGCGGAGGAGGCCATCCACCTGCCTCCGCTCGACATGGTTGGAGAAGGTTGAGGTGGGATGTGCGGACTTAGGCGCTGGAGCTCGAGTCTTGTGAAATGGATGAGCAAAGGAGGAAGAAGGCATAGGTGAAAAGGTGGATCCTTATCCCTTATATGGACGAGACGAAGCTATCGTCCCCACCAGCTGGTAAAACTCGCTTATCTCCCAAGCACCGTAATCAATGGCGCGGATGGGTTACCCGTCCATATTGATGAGAATCCCGGAATAAGGGGCACGATCTATGCTTTGATAAGGCGTGCCAAGGAAATCGCCTCGCTAAACACGCTAAGGTGGAGCGGTAAAAAGCGATTCATATAAAGGCCTGGCCGTGGTGTGATGTCACGCCCGGAATACGTCAGCAGATCTGTGCAAAAGTTATTCTCTCTACGGTGGTATGTGGAACTTGTTTTGCGAGCGGACACTATCACGGTGTTCAAAACCTTCTATGGAGTATTGAAGGAGGAACCCGCCTTGCTATGCGAAGACAATATCGCGCGGACTCGTCGTCATTGAAGCCTGGTTCAGGGACTCTTGAGGAGTCTGGACTAGGGGTGTCGGATAGCGAACTATCATCACGGCGGACTCCAAGACTATGAAGATACAAGATTGAAGACTTACGTCCGTGTCGGATGGGAATTTCCTTGGCGTGGAAGGCAAGCTTGGCGATCTGGATATGTAGATCTCCTACCATTGTAACCGACTCTGTGTAACCCTAACCTATCCGGTGTCTATATAAACCGGAGGGTTTTAGTCCGTGGGGCGAACAACAATCATACCATAGGCTAGATTCTAGGGTTTAGCCTCCTTGATCTCGTGGTAGATCTACTCTTGTACTGCCCATATCATCAATATTAATCAAGCGAGGTAGGGTATTACCTCCATCGAGAGGGCCCGAACCTGGGTAAAACATCGTGTCCCTTGTCTCATGTTACCATCCGCCTAGGCGCTGATTCGGGACCCCTACCGAGATCCGCGGTTTGACACCGACACCCGCCGTCAACCGGCATCTTGTTCACCTTGAGGTTGCATATCGTTGGTGAAACCAACAACGGCAAACACCTGACCGTAGATGTGCGATCAGGGTGATCCTCAGCGTCAAAAATGATGGGCGTGCTGGACCACTTCAGTGGATTCAGAGCGTCGAACGATGGCTCCACTGCTGTGATCTCACACACCCACTGCTTGAGCTGGCAGTGAAAAGTGTGCAGCGAGGCACCACCATCGACGCACATGGCCTCCGTAGCCTTCTGAAACTCTTGCTCGTCGGACTCGTCGTCCTCGTCATGATCGTCGTCTTCCTGCTTCTTGTCACGGCCCCGAGCAGGCCTCTCTTGTTGGTTATCCTTCCCGCGGTGGCCTCCTTGGCCGCCATGCTTCTTGTCGGATCCTTCGGCACCATCCTGGCCCTTCTCCTTGTCCCGCCTCTCATACTCGGCCTTTTGCTTCTCAGCAAGCACCACGACTTGTCGGCAGTTCTGGAGGTCGTGGCCCTTGGTGCGGTGGATCTTGCAGTATTGCTTGTCGGAGCCTCCTGGCTTGTCAGCAGCCGCCAAGGCCCGGCAAGCGGCGCACCCGGCAATCTCCTTGTCAGGGTCGTATGCCTTGGCCTTCTTGGCAGCGCTGGTGTCATCGGATCCCTCGACGGCAAGCACGACCTTGCCCTTGTGTTTCCTATTACGACGCCGACCCTTCTTCGTCGGGGCGGTGGTGTATTCGTCGGTAGAGTCGGTTTCGACGCCGGCGTCCTCGCCGGGGTACTTCCTCCCCTCTTCAGCCCGAGCGCATCTATCGGCCAGAACATAGAGTTCGGCCACATCCTTGACCTTGTTTATCGCCAGCTCTTCACGCATCTTGCGGTTGCACACATTCTGATGGAACACGCTGATCACGGCTGCAGGATGAACATCTAGGATGTTGTATTGCACACGGCTGAACCTTTGTATGTACTTGCGCAAGTTTTCACCTTCCTTCTGGGGAATGATATGCAAATCACTCGCCTGGCCATGAGCTTGGTGGCCTCCGGTGAAGGCACCAACGAACTCATGACACAGATCCGACCAAGAAGAAATTGAATCCGCCGGCAAGTGCATCAACCAAGACATGACATTGGGTTTCAGGGCCAACGGGAAGTAATTGGCAAGCACCTTGTCGTCGCGAGCTCCAGCGGCTTGCATCGCAATGGTGTAGATGCTGAGGAACTCCGTAGGGTGGGTATTGCCATTGTACTTCTCGCCGACGTTGGGCTTGAACGTACGGTGGGACGGCCACTGGAACTGCCGCAGCTCACGGGTAAAGGCCGGGCAACCCACCTCGTAAGGTAGGCCGCCGGAGCCTCCCGGTGTTGGGTGGTCCATAGCGGGCCACGCCCGCCTATCTAACTGGTGGCGTGTATCGCGCCGGCGCTCGATGGTGGTTCGAGCGTCTTCATGGGTTCGCTCCCGAAGAACTTGGCGCTGGTCGCGGTGGGTCCGTGGGACGGACGATGCTATGGAAATGTTATCACAAGCGTCATCATGATGGATCAACACCCGCAGTGGCTGGTGTGGAGGAGGAGAGTGCACCATGGTCGCAGCACCTCCGGCCCCTCCACCGCTGGCAGGCGGTGGTTCGATGGAGCGCCGGCCTGAGGGCCCCGCTGGCCGTGGCTCATCTTGGTTGGTGACGCCGACAAGGCTCCGGATGGTGGCCCTCCACTCATCGAGATTTTCCGCAGCAGGAGGGAAGTCGAGGAATAGCTGTGCGCGCGCCAAAGCTTCTGCTGGTGTGGGCGGCGGCGAGAGCTGCGTGGACTGTGGCGCGCTTCAACTTCTAACCACGTTAGAAGGAGCTCTATCACGGCCCAGCGGCTGCGTGTCATTTCGCCAACGCCTTGGCGGGCATCTTTGGCCTCCTTCGTCCGGCAGATGATGCATAGGACTCTTCCCACGGCACCGGGGTCTCCGGTGATGGTGGCGCTGCTTTCGCCGCACACCCAGGAAGAAGCGTCTTTGTGGCGCCGGCGTAGGCATCTTGGAGGTTCTGTGCCGCCGTAGGTGGCACACCTGAAGAGCTCGCGCCGCTGCGAGGCCCAGCCCATCTTTGGATTTGGCGTTATGCGGCCCGTCGTCTGCAGCGCCTGAGCAGCGCCGCTTCGCCAGCTCTCGACTGCCAGAGCGATCTTTGGTGCTTTCGCGGGCGTGGCTCGGGTTACATCGCGACCGGCCGCTGCTGTCGCCCGCCGCGAGCACGCAGGCGTTCGGCTCCCAACGAGCTGATCGCCGTGGTCGTCTTCTTCTTGGGAGCCATGGCGATGAAGCACTGCTAGGATAACTGCTAGACCAGATTCTCACAACTGTGCCCCCCTACCTGGCGCGCCAAAGATGTCGGTGGAAACGACACCTATGGAATCACTGGGATCCCTTCTACGGTTGGCGGGCGCGAGGTTGTGCAAAGAGCGGGTCTGAAAGGAAGAACACGGATCGTTTACCCAGGTTTAGGCCGCGAAGATGCGTAATACCCTAGTCCTGCTTTGGTGGATGTATTGAGTGTTCTTGTGTTCTTGAGCTAGCTACGGGGTGTAACTTGCCCAAAAGATTCAAATCCTTCTCCTGGACGCCTCGGGCCTCCTTTTATAGGCAAAAGGGGTTGCCACAGTGGCACACAGGAGGTGGCAAGGTCTACAGTCGATAAGTGAGGGAGTCCCGGATTAGGGGGTATCCGGATAGCCGAACTATAACCTTTGGCCGGACTCCTGGACTATGAAGATACAAGATTGAAGACTTTGTCCCGTGTCCGGATGGGACTTTCCTTGGCGTGGAAGGCAAGCTTGGTGATACGGATATGTAGATCTCCTTCTATTGTAACCGACTCTGTGTAACCCTAGGCCTCTCCGGTGTCTATATAAACCAGAGGGTTTTAGTCCGTAGGACGAACAACAATAATACCATAGGCTAGCTGCTAGGGTTTAGCCTCTCTGATCTCGTGGTAGATCTACTCTTGTACTACCCATATCATCAATATTAATCAAGCAGGAGTAGGGTTTTACCTCCATCGAGAGGGCCCGAACACAGGTAAAACATCGTGTCCCTTGTCTCCTGTTACCATCCGCCTAGATGCACGATTGGGACCCCCTACGAGATCCGCGGTTTGACACCGACATTGGTGCTTTCATTGAGAGTTCCGCTGTCTTTGTCGCCATCGGAAGGATGCCTCATCCCGTCTTTAAAAGACGGCACTTTGTTGCTAAAGGAGCTTTGGCTATCGGCCAAACTCTCCGGCTAAGCGGTTTTCTTATGACCGCTTTGTTCGACCGCCACGCCCGCGATGACTTCTCGGGTCATCAAAAGCAATCTTCCGTCAACTCGGAACTCGTGAGCGAGTTAGATCTGATGGATCTCTCTTCTTTAAGCGAGCTCTTGGATCGCGCCATCGCACAGGGAGTCGCTACAGACTCACGATTAGATTGGGCCTAAACCCGATCTGAGAGAGATTAACTCTCCCCAGGTCACCCATCACGTTGATGTGGTGGAGGAACAATGTGGCGCCCCCTTATCTATCTTAAGGACTAACTATGTCCGGATTCCCAATCCTCAAGCGGATACCCGCGGAGGGCGTCCTCAAGACCTGAACTTAGAGTCGAGGCAACGGGCTAGATTCAGTGGACAACATCGAAGAATCCAAGCTTCCGAGTTCTGAAACTCCTTGGCCCTTGAGACTCAGATTGGGTGAGGTTTCGGACCTAATTCCACCCACCCACCCGAACATAGGCGATCTATCCAATATTAGGCAAGAGCAGAAGAAGCGAGACATCATTCTTGGGCGATTCCTCCACAGTTATGAGCAGGATAAAGGACTGCCCGCGAGGAAAGCGCAATTTCATTCTTCGCAATAATTGCACGACAAGGGAATCCTCAACGCCATAGGTCGCCGTGAAATTACACGCTTTCTTGACTTGGCGTCCATAATGCGAAAATCTTGTGCGATGGAAAGCGCTGAAACCAGTCTGAAATAAAGGGTGCATTATCGCCAACCACCGGGTTAAACACCAAAAACAAAAAACCCCTATGGGGAATGGAACCGTCTTTGGAGGGATGGCTCAACGGACCTGTAAAATTCATAGTCTGAGGCGCCACACCAACTCATCGTCTTAGAGCATGTTGGATACTCCGGCGGTGGCCAAAAGTGGCGAAGACTTCTAACCCACATCCACGAGCACCAGCCGGGGATACTAATGCAGTATTAACAGTCTTGAGACTTTTGCATCAAACAATATCAACGAACACTCCGCAGCCTTGCGAAGTCTACCAAGTAGCAACAATAAATCCATGGGTAACACGGCTATTACCTTCAATGCCGGTGATGAACCTAAACTTGAACAGCCCGAGCACCAGCAGCATTGGTCCTCGGTCCAATAGTGGGCGGCTTCGCCTTACCAAGGTACTCATGGGCGGTGGCAGCGGATTGAACCTCATTTATGAGGATACCCTTCAAAAATAGAAATAGTGGAGCCGCATTGGCGAAGCAGCACAACCTTTAGAGGACTAATACCCGGTCGGGAAGCGTCTTTGCAGGAAAAATCACACCGGATGTGGTGTTACGCTGCACGGATAATTACAGTCCGAGGAGGTCACGTTCCAAGTGGCCCGTTCAGCGTGGATACCACGCTCTATTAGGGCAAGAGGCATTCACAATTTTTCAAGCTATACCCCATTACGGGTACATGAAGCTCAAAATGCCCGGCCCAGCGGAATCATCACTCTTGCTAGTGACCCGGACATAGCACTCCACAACGAAAACAAGACAGCCGCACTAGCCCTTGAGGCACTATCAAAAGCCCTAGCGGCCGAGGAACTGACTGCGCTGCGCTCCACGGTGAACAGGGACGATGTGATACTCGATAAAAGATCCAAGTCCACCTCGTTTAAACCAGCGGACGAAATAGTCAAGTTCCAAGTCCACCCAACTGAAAGTGCAACTATCCCTAGGTGGTTTTGGTAATTCATAACAACATATAGCTCATTGAGCTAATACTATTCCAAGATAAACATTTCAGGAAAGCTCAATGAATGGCATGGCATGGATGATGAAAGTGGATCCCTCAAAATATTAAGGACAAAGGATTGGCTCAAGCTCAAAAGCTCAAGACTCTACATTTTGCATTTCAGTGATCCAAGATCACATTGAGTCTATAGGAAAAGCCAATACTATCAAGAAGGGATGAGGTGTTGCTTAATGAGCCTTTTCCTCCATGTGCTTAATGATATGCTCCAAAACCCTCCACTACTTTCTCACATCCACAAATGACCTAAACCCAAAGTCAAACTCGACCCTACCAATTCTTTCTATCCAGCGCCACCGAGTTCAGATGTCATAGCCACTGCCACAAACCCTAGGCAAATCGGTTTCACCGATAGGGATCTCGATCTCACTGAGATGGGATTGTAATCTCTCTGTTTCCCTTCGTAACATTTCGGTCTAACCAAAGTGAGCGATCGGTACCATCGAGATTACAATGTAAACTCTCTGTTTCCCTTTTGCAACTTTTCGGTCTCACCGAAAGAGCAAATCGATCCCACCGAGTTTACCTGACCAACTCTCTGGTTATCTTATTACCAAAATCGGTATCACCGAGTTTGTGTAATCGGTCTCACCGAGATTACGTTATGCCCTAACCCTAGCCATATCGGTCCTACCGAGATGCATGTTAGTCCCACCGAAAACCCTAACGGTCACTAGGTTTACTAAAATCGGTCCGACCGAGGTTGATGATTCGGTCCCACCGAGTTTGGTAAATTGTGTGTAATGGTTAGATTTTGTGTGGAGGCTATATATACCCCTCCACCTCCTCTTCATTCGTGGAGAGAGCCATCAGAACAAACCTACACTTCCAACTTACCAGTCCTGAGAGAGAACCACCTACTCATGTGTTGAGGCCAAGATATTCCATTCCAACCATATGAATCTTGATCTCTAGCCTTCCCCAAGTTGCTTTCCACTCAAATCTTCTTTCCACCAAATCCAATCCCGTGAGAGAGAGTTGAGTGTTGGGGAGTCTATCATTTCAAGCACAAGAGCAAGGAGTTCATCATCAACACACCATTTGTTACTTCTTGGAGAGTGGTATCTCCT
This sequence comes from Aegilops longissima, assembly GCA_021605205.1. Taxonomy (NCBI): domain Eukaryota; kingdom Viridiplantae; phylum Streptophyta; class Magnoliopsida; order Poales; family Poaceae; genus Aegilops; species Aegilops longissima. Next base: position 397,530,046 of record CM038677.1, read on the forward strand.
AGATTGGCAAGGTGTCACTTGGAAGCCTCCGACAAGATTGTGGAGTTGAACCAAGGAGTTTGTAAGGGCAAGGAGATCGCCTACTTCATGAAGATCTACCGCTAGTGGGGCAAGTCCTTCGTGGGCGACGGCCATGGTGGGATAGACAAGGTTGCTTCTTCGTGGACCCTTCGTGGGTGGAGCCCTCCGTGGACTCACGCAACCGTTACCCTACGTGGGTTGAAGTCTCCATCAACGTGGATGTACGATAGCACCACCTATCGGAACCACGACAAAAACATCCGTGTCTCCAATTGCGTTTGAATCCTCCAAACCCTTCCCTTTATATTCTTGCAAGTTGCATGCTTTATTTTCTGCTGCCTATATACTCTTTGCATGCTTGCTTGAATTGTGTGAAGATTGCATGACTTGTTCTAAAATAGCTAAAATCTGCCAAAGTCTAAAATTAGGAAAAGGTTAAGTTTTTATTGGTCAAGTAGTCTAATCACCCCCCCTCTAGACATACTTCAAGGTCCTACAAGTGGTATCAGAGCTTTGGTCTCCATTTGCTTTGATTTCCATAGCTTTTGGTGGTCATAGCCTTGGTTTCACAACCTAGGAGAGTATGGCGTCTAGCGAGGGAAATTATCATCATAGAGGTCCTTACTTTGATGGCACTAATTTTGCTAGTTGGAAGCATAAGATGAAAATGCATATTCTCGGACATAACTCCGCCGTTTGGGCTATTGTGTGTATTGGCTTGCAAGGTGAATTCTTTGATGGGAGAGAACCGAACCGTGAAGCTAGTGCGAATGAGTTGAAGATGTTGCAATACAACGCTCAAGCTAGTGATATCCTCTTCAATGGATTGTGCCCTGAAGAATTCAACAAAATCAGCCGTCTTGAGAATGCAAAGGAAATTTGGGATACTTTGACTGATATGCATGAAGGTACCGACTCCGTCAAGGAATCCAAGTTGGATGTGCTCCAAAGTCAGCTTGACAAGTTCAAAATGAAGGATGGTGAAGGTGTCGCTGAAATGTACTCTAGGCTTGCTCTTATCACAAATGAGATTGCCGGCTTAGGAAGTGAAGAGATGACCGACAGATTCATCATCAAGAAGATCCTAAGAGCATTGGATGGAAAATATGATACCGTGTGCACATTGATCCAAATGATGCCCAATTACAAATATCTCAAGCCTACGGAAGTCACTGGAAGAATTGTTGCTCATGAGATGTCACTCAAGGACAAGGAGGAACTTCACAACAAGTCGAGTGGTGCTTACAAAGCCTCAAGTGAAGCCCCCACATCATCAAGTGAGAAACAAACCTTCAATGAAGAATTGAGCTTAATGGTGAAGAACTTCAACAAATTCTACAAGAGTAGAAGCAAAGAAAGAAGCTCCAAGTCAAAGTCCTACAATGACAAAAGATCTTCTAGCCGAGAGCGCAATTGTTACAATTGTGGGAGACCCGGACACTATTCAATGAGTGCACGGCACCCTACAAAAGAAGAAAGATTCTCCCAAGAGAAGAAGTAGAAGAGAATCACCACCAAGAGAGAGAGGAGTAGAGATGATCGTTATGAGCGAAGACCCTCACGGAGAAGCAAGGATTCGGAAAGGAAGGACAAGTCATCAAAGAGCTACACAAAACAAAGACATCAAGCTCATGTTGGTGAATTGGTATCCGGCTCCGACTCACCATCACTCAGAGAGAAGCTATCACTCCGACTCGAATACACTCAAGATGAAGGTGTTGCGGTCTAGCACTTGTGTCAACCAACTCCTCGACATATTTGAATCACCAAATGAAGGAATTGGTAGATGCTTCATGGCCAAAGGTCCTAAGGTAACACACCGAGTATGTTGATATTGATGTTGATGAAGATGACTTGCTAGGTGATGATGATTTACTTGTTGACAACTCTAGTGATGAATACTATGATGAAACGTCAATTAATCATGCTAATCAAATTGAAACGAATGACAATGATAAGGAGACAATTGAGCGTCTAACTAAAGAACTAAACACTCTTAAGTTAGCTCATGAAACTATCTTTGAAGATCATCGAGAACTTTTAAGGGCTCATGAGAAGTTACGCTTTGAAAAGCTCAATCTCGAGCAAGAGCATGAGTTCTTAAAATCGATCAATGATGATCTTCGTAATAAAAGTTCTTCTTACATTGCCAAGCGTTTACTCTTATCTACTTACATGCCTCAAGTCAAGTCTAGTAACAAGAACAAGAAAGATTCTTCTTCTAGTAGTAACAATAACAATGCTAAATCCAATATTGTTGCTTCTATTAGTTCTCTTGATTCCACTAATGATCCTCTTAGCCAAGTTGCACTTGAGCAAGAAAACAGCTTATTGAAGGGAATTATAGAGCAAGGTGTATACAAAAGTCTTGCCGGGAGTAAGCAATTTGAGGAAATTATGCATAAGCAAGGAAGGCACGGAAGAATCAAGGTGTTGGTTTTGAGCGAAAGTTCAATGCCAATGGAGTTGAGTGGGAAGAAGATCAATACCCCAAGAAGAAGTTTGTTCCTCAACAAGAGAAGTATGATCCTACTTCCTTCAAGGGAACACAAGCACAAGATGATCTTCCACCACAAGACCACAAGAACAAAGGCAAGGACAAGCTTCAAGAGGAGATTGATGCATTTGAAGAAGCACCTAAGGCCTTCGTCAAGTGGGTTCCCAAGATTACGTCAAGTTCTACTTCATCAAGTACAACTACTACACAAAGGATTCCCATAAAGTTGATGTGGATCCCGAAGAAGAAGAACTAGAGAGTTCTTGAGGGTGACTCCGCCAACATTTTTCACTCATATCATTATGGCGAGGACAAGTGCAATCAACTTCCATATCTTGCACTAGTTCAAGGAGTCACAAACCCTCATGTTGGTAAGGCAAGGAACAAGGTAACCCAATGTATTCATGGACATCATTTTGTGTGTGCATCACTCTATGTCTATGGATATCCTTGTTTGTTCCTTGTCGGACTAACCCATGTAGGTATTGAAAGTGCAACTCACTCCAAAGGTTTGCTCCAAACGATCTACATCAACTTTGAGCATCCACATCTTCAACACCTACATGAAGTCGTCATCGACAAAACCCAAGGTTAGTTTATCCCTCTAAGGGGGGATCTCACATCTAGGGGGAGCTTAACTCTAAGAAATGAGTCAAAGCAACTCTAATGATGTGAACACATAAATGCTTTATGTAAAAGTGGTAACCCCACTTGAGCTTAAACGATGAGTATGACCTATGATCAAATGTTCTCATTTGACTCCTAAGTCAATGTACTCATATATAGATGACCTAGTCATCGCCAATTGTTTGATAGATGCTAGAATTGGTTGTGCATGCTTTGTCACATATTTCATTTGTCATTTTATTGTGTGAGCATGTTGGTTGCATATTTACTCATTCGAGGACATCCACTTGTTGTTTTGATTGATTGGCTTATTTTTCTTTGGCCAAGTGGATGGACAAGAATGCCTAATAACCTTCTCTAGCTATCTATGCTTTTCTTGTCTCAAACTCTATTCATGCTACATCACAAAATTTGATCAAGTCAGATTAGAACCACTCGTGTGAGGAGCATTGAGTCCCGATTAAGTCATAGACTTAAACTTCCAAAACTTCTTTGTGATTTTCGGTCGACCGATTCCTCCATTTCGGTCATCTGAGATTACTAAGTCGATCTAGGTTTTCATCTCGGTGCAACCGATTTGTACTTCGGTCACACCGAGTTGCAATAACTGTTCACGAGTTTTGCATGTCGGTGCCACCGAGTTGTACCACTTTCGGTCACCTGAGGCAGTCGGGCTATATATATTGCACGGGAAAAATTTGGAAAACTTTCTCCGAATCCTATAAGCCCACGCATAGCTCGCTCTGCCAACTTGGTCTCTGGATCATCGACTTAAATGCCAGCCGCCTCCTGTCAGCTGGTCTCCGCTTGCCGCCAATCGAATTCTCCTCCGTCGTTGCCGCCGTAGCGAGTTCCCGCCGAACTAGGGTATGGACTCAATCACAGTGCTTTCCTCGTCCGATCGCAACACATTGTGTTCATTATGCACCTTGCCACGATTGAAACACTCCTATCCAGTCAAATCAATCCTTAGAATAGTTGCGATTCGAAAATTTAGGGTTAGGTTTCCGCCGAAACCATCTCGGACCCACCGAGTTGAAAAACTCGGTCCCACCGATTTGGCAAATGCCATTGCACTAGTAAGTCTCGGTCTAACCGAGAATTGCTAATCGGTGTGACCGATTTTAGGACTTTGTGAAACCCTAGCAGTCTCGGTGCCACCGAACTGTGACTCGGTCTGACCGAGTTCACTAGTTTAGGTTCCAAAACTGCTTCGGTATCACCGAGTTTGAAAATCGGTAGATCGAAATGTTTTCGATGGGAAACTAAAACTAAGTTATTTGAGTCATTCTTTGCAAAAATCTCTGCATTTTGTGATGCTCATCCACTCTACCTCATCTATAACTATTCACGGGGTCGCGATCGGTTGCACAGCATGTCGGACCAAAGTGATAGCGAACAAATCTGAAGAGCAGATCCAATTGAGTGAGGGCACTAGTCCCTCAAGCAGCTCAGATGAGGGGAGCAGAAGCACTCCGAGCAATTTGCCCAAGGCTGCCATGTTGGGGAACGTAGTAATTTCAAAAAATTTCCTACGATCACGCAAGATCATGGTGATGCATAGCAACGAGATGAGAGTGTTGTCTCGTACCTCGTGAGACCAGCAGCGGAAGCGTTGGCGCAGCGTAGAGGAAGTAGTCGTACTTCTTCCCGATCCAACCGATCCAAGTACCGAGCGTCGGCACCTCCGAGTTCTGCACACGTTCAGCTCGATGGCGTCCCTCGAACTCCGATCCAGCCAAGTGTTGAGGAGAGTTTAAATCGACCTGACGGCGTGGTGGCGATGATGATGTCCCACCGGCAGGGCTTCGCCTAAGCTCCGCAGCGGTATATTCGAGGTGTAGTTTGGTGGAAGGGGCACCGCTGCGGCTGAGAGCGATCTCAATGATCAACTTGTGTGTCATGGGGTGCCCCCTGCCCTGTATATAAAGGAGGGAAGGGAGGGGCTGGCCGGCCAAGGAGAGGTGCGCCGGGTGTCCTACTCCTACTAGGGTAAGATCCCCCCAAATCCTAGTCCAACTAGGTTTCCCCAAGTGGGAAGGGAGAGAGAGAGCGCCCCTTCTCCTAGTCCTAATAGGACTAGGGAAGGGGAAGGTCTGACCAGCACTATGGCCCCTTTCTCTTTCCACTAAGGCCCATCATGGCCCATTGACCCCCAGGGGTTCCAGTAACCCCGGTACTCGGTAAAATTCCCAATTTCACCGGAGTGATTCCGAGTCAAACATAGGCTTCCAATATATCAATCTTTATGTCTCGACCATTTGAGACTCCTCGTCATGTCCGTGATCTCATCAGGGACTCGAACAACCTTGGTACATCAATATCATATAAACTCATAATAAGCATCATCCGAAGCGTTAAGCGTGCGGACCCTACGGGTTCGAGAACTATGTAGACATGACCGAGACACCTCTCGGTCAATAACCAATAAGCGGGACCTGGATGCCCATATTGGCTCCTACATATTCTCTGAAGATCTTTATCGGTCGACCGCATAACAACATCGTTGTTCCTTTGTCATCGGTATGTTACTTGCCCGAGATTCGATCGTCGGTATCAATACCTAGTTCAATCTCGTTCTTGGCAAGTCTCTTTTCTCGTTCCGTAATACATCATCTCACAACTAACACATTTAGTTGCAATGCTTGCAAGGCTTATGTGATGTGCATTACCGAGAGGGCCGAGAGATACCTCTCCGACAATCGGAGTGACAAATCCTAATCTCGAAATATGCCAACCCAACATGTACCTTGGAGACACCTGTAATGTACCTTTATAATCACCCGATTCGTTGTGGCGTTTGGTAGCACCAAAGTGTTCCTCGGGCAAGCAGGAGTTGCATAATCTCATAGTCATAGGAACATGTATAAGTCATGAAGAAAAGCACTAGCAACAAACTATACGATCAGGTGCTATGCTAATGGAATGGGTCATGTCAATCAGATCATTCAACCAATGATGTGATCCCGTTAATCAAATAACAACTCCTTGTTCATGGTTAGGAAACATAACCATCTTTGATTAACGAGCTAGTCAAATAGAGGCATACTAGTGACACTCTGTAGGTTTATGTATTCACACATGTATTATGTTTCCGGTTAATACAATTCTAGCATGAATAATAAACATTTATCATGATATAAGGAAATAAATAATAACATTATTATTGCCTCTAGGGCATATTTCCTTGATCTCCCACTTGCACTAGAGTCAATAATCTAGATTACACATAATGATTCTAACACCCATGGAGTCTTGGTGCTGATCATGTTTTGCTCGTGGAAGAGGCTTAGTCAGCAGGTGCGCAACATTCAGATCCGTATGTATCTTGCATATCTCTATGTCTCCCACGGACCAAATCCGGATGGAGTTAGGCGTCTTTTGATGTGCTTGGTTCTCTTGTGAAATCTGGATTCCTTTGCCAAGGCAATTGCACCATATTGTCACAAAAGATTTTCATTGGACCCGATACACTAGGTACAACACCTAGATCGGTTATGAACTCCTTCATCCAGACTCCTTCATTAGCTGCTTCCGAAGCAGCTATGTACTCAACTTCACATGTAGATCCATAGCGGCGCTTTGTTTGGAACTGCACCAACCGACAGCTCCACCGTTTAATGTAAATCGTATCCGGTTTGCGATTTAGAATCGTCCGGATCGATGTCAAAACTTGCGTCGGCGTAACCGTTCTGACGAGCTCTTTGTCACCGCCATAAATGAGAAACATATCCTTAGTTCTTCTCAAGTACTTAAGGATGTTCTTGACCGCTGTCGATGATCCACTCTGGATTACTTTGGTACCTGCCTGCTAAACTTCTGACAAGGCACACATCAGGTCAGGTACACAGCATTGCATACATGATAGAGCCTATGGCTGAAGCATAGGAACATCTTTCATTTTCTCTCTATCTTCTGCGGTGGTCGGGCATTGAGTCTTACTCAACTTCACACCTTGTAATACCGGCAAGAACCCTTTCTTTGCTGATCCATTTGAACTTTTCAAAACTTTATCAAGGTATGTGCTTTGTGAAAGTCCTATTAAGCGTCTTGATCTATCTCTATAGATCTTAATGCCCAATATGTAAGCAGCTTCACGAGGTCTTTCATCGAAAAACTCTTATTCAAGTATCCTTTATGCTATCCAGAAATTCTATATCATTTCCGATCAATAATATGTCATCCACATATAATATCGAAATGCTCTGAGCTCCACTCACTTTCTTGTAAATCAGGCTTCTCCAAAGTGCATATAAAACCAAATCTTTGATCACACTATCAAAGCGTTTATTCCAACTCGAGAGGCTTGCACCAGTCCATAAATGGATCGCTGGAGCTTGCACACTTTGTTAGCTCCTTTGGATCGACAAAACCTTACGGTTGCATCATATACAACTCTTCTTCCGAAATCCATTCAGAATGCAGTTTTAACATCCATTTGCCAAATTTCATAATCATAAAATCGGCAATTGCTAACATGATTCGGACGGACTTAAGCATCGCTTCTGGTGAGAAGGTCTCATCGTAGTCAATCCCTTGAACTTGTCGAAAACCTTTTGCAACAAGTCGAGCTTTATAAACGATAACATTACCATCAGCGTCGGTCTTCTTCTTGAAGATCCATTTATTCTCAATTGCTTGCCGATCATCGGGCAAGTCAACCAAAATCCACACTTTGTTCTCATACATGGATCCCATCTCAGATTTCATGGCCTCAAGCCATTTTGTGGAATCTGGGCTCACCATCGCTTCTTCATAGTTAGTAGGTTCATCATGTTCGATAACATGACTTCCAAAATAGGATTACCGTACCACTCAGTGCGGATCTTGCTCTGGTTGATCTCTGAAGTTACTGTAGAAACTTGATCTGAAGTTTCATGATCATCATCATTAGCTTCCTCCTATTTGGTGTAGGTGTCACGAAACTGTTTTACGTGATGTACTATTCTCAATAAGGGAGTAGATACGATTATCTCATCAAGTTCTACTTTCCTCCCACTCACTTCTTTAGTGAAAACTCTTTCTCCAAAAATTTCCGAATTTAGCAACAAAAATCTTGCCTTCGGATCTGTGATAGAAGGTGTACCCAACTGTCTCCTTTGGGTATCCTATGAAGACACATTTCTCCGATTTGGGTTCGAGCTTATCAGGTTGAAGCTTTTCACATAAGCATCGCAGCCCCAAACTTTCAAAAGCGACAACTTTGGTTTCTTGCCAAACCATAGTTCATAAGGTGTCGTCTCAGCAGTTTAGATGGTGCCCTATTTAAAGTGAATGCAGCCGTCTCTAAAGCATAACCCCAAAATGATAGCGGTAAATCAGTAAGAGACATCATAGATCGCACCATATCTAATAAAATGCGATTCGACGTTCGGACACACCATTACGTTGTGGTGTTCGGTGGCGTAAGTTGCGAAACTATTCCGCATTGTTTCAAATGTAGGCCAAACTCGTAACTCAAATATTCTCCTCCACGATCGGATCGTAGAAACTTTATTTTCTTGTTACGATGATTTTCCACTTCACTCTGAAATTCTTTGAACTTTTCAAATGTTTCAGACTTGTGTTTCATTAAGTAGATATACCCATATCTGCTCAAATCATCTGTGAAGGTGAGAAAATAACGATATCCGCCACGAGCCTCAACATTCATTGGACCACATACATCGGTATGTATGATTTCCAATAAATCTGTTGCTCTCTCCATAGTTCGGAGAGCGGTGTTTTAGTCATCTTGCCCATAAGGCATGGTTACATAAGTGCCAAGTGATTCATAATCAAGTGACTCCAAAAGTCCATCGGTATGGAGTTTCTTCATCGCTTTACACCGATATGACCTAAGCGGCGATTGCCACAAATAAGTTGCACCATCATTATCAACTCTGCATCTTTTGGTTTCAACATTATGAATATGTGTATCACTACTATCAAGATTAAGTAAAACAAACCATTCTTCAATGGTGCATGACCATAAAAGATATTATTCATATAAATAGAACAACCATTATTCTCTGATTTAAATGAATAACCGTCTCGCATCAAACAAGATCCAGATATAATGTTCATGCTCAGCGCTGGTACTAAATAACAATTATTTAGGTCTAATACTAATCCGAAGGTAGATGTAGAGGTAGCGTGCCGATCTGCGATCACATCGACTTTGGAACCATTTCCCAGCGCATTGTCACCTCGTCCTTAGCCAATCTTAAGCAATCCGTAGCCCTGTTTGAGTTGCAAATATTAGCAGAACCAGTATCAAATACCAGTGCTCTGCGGTATTAGTAAGGTACACATCAATAACATGTATATCACATATACCTTTGTTAACCTTGCCATCCTTCTTATCCGCCAAATACTTGGGGCAGTTCCGCTTCGATGACCAGCCTGCTTGCAATAGAAGCACTCGGTTTCAGAGCTTAGGACCAGACTTGGGTTTCTTCTCTTGATCAGCAACTTGCTTGCCGCTCTTTTGAAGTTTCCTTTTCTTTCCTTTGCCCTTTTCTTGAAACTAGTGGTTTTGTTAACCATCAACACTTGATGCTCCTTTTGATTTCTACCTCCATGACTTTCGGCATCGCGAAGAGCTCGGGCATTGTTTTGGTCATCCCTTGCATATTATAGTTCATCACGAAGCTCTTGTAGCTTGGTGGCGATGATTGGAGAATTACATCAATGGCGCAATCATCCGGAAGATTAACTCCCAGTTGAATCAAGTGATTGTTATATCGGACATTACGAGTATATGCTCCTTGTGAACCGTTCTCCTCCATCTTACAGCTATAGAACTTATTGGAGACTTCATATCTCTCAATCCGGGCATTAGCTTGGAATATTAACTTCAACTCTGGAACATCTCATATGCTCCATGGTGTTCAAAGCAACGTTGAAGTCCGGTTCTAAGCCGTAAAGCATGGCACATTGAACTATAGAGTAGTCATCAGCTTTGCTTTGCGGGACGTTCACAACCACGGCGCAGCCCTTACACCAGGCACGGCACCTAACGGTGCTTCGGGGCGTAATTCTTCCGTGCAGCAATAAGGATAATCCTCAAATTCTGGACCCAGTCCGTGTAATTGCTGCCATCATCTTTCAACTTTGCTTTCTCAAGGAACGCATTAAAATTCAACGGAACAACAGCACGAGCCATCTATCTACACATCATAGACAAGCAAGATACTATCGGTACTAAGTTCATGATAAATTTAAGTTCAATTAATCATATTACTTAAGAACTCCCACTTAGAAAAATATCCTCAATTCTCTAAGTGATTGCGTGATCCATATCAACTACACCATGACCGATCATCACGTGTGATGGAGTAGTTTCAATGGTGAACATCAATATGTTGATCATATCTACTATATGATTCACGCTCGACCTTCGGTCTCCGTGTTCGAGGTCATATCTTATATGCATAGCTCGTCAAGTATAACCTGAGTATTCTGCGTGTGCAACTGTTTTGCACCGTTGTATTTGAGCGTAGAGCCTATCACACCCGATCATCACGTGGTGTCTCGGCCGAAGAACTTTCATAGCGGTGCATACTCGGGAGAACACTTCTTGATAATTTAGTAAGGGATCATCTTATAATGCTACCGTCAATCAAAGCAAAATAAGATGCATAAAGGATTAACATCACATGCAATCAATATAAGTGATATGATATGGCCATCATCATCTTGTGCTTGTGATCTCCATCTCGAAGCACCGTCATGATCACCATCGTCACCGGTAGCGACACCTTGATCTCCATCGTAGCATCGTTGTCGTCTCGCCAATCTTATGCTTCTCGACTATCGCTACCGCTTAGTGATAAAGTAAAGCATTACAGGCGATTGCATTGCATACAATAAGCGACAACCATATGGCTCCTGCCGATTGCCGATAACCGGTTACAAAACATGATCATCTCATACAATAAAATTCAGCATCATGTCTTGACCATATCACATCACAACATGCCTGCAAAAACAAGTTAGGCGTCCTCTACTTTGTTGTTGCAAATTTTACGTGGCTGCTACGGGCTGAGCAAGAACCGTTCTTACCTCGCATCAAAACCACAGCGATACTTCGTCAAATAGACTCCGTTTAACCTTCTCAAGGACCGGCGTAGCCACACTCGATTCAACTAAAGTGAGAGAGCAGACACCCGCCGGTCACCTTTAAGCAACGAGTGCTCGGGCGGTGAAACCAGTCTCGCGTAAGCGTCTGGCGTAATGTCGGTCGGGCGCTTCATCTCACAATACCGCTGAACCAAAGTATGACATCTTTGGTAGGCGGTATGACTTGTATCGTCCACAACTCACTTGTGTTCTACTCGTGCACATGACATCAACGCATAAAACCAGGCTCGATACCCTTTGTTGGGGAGCGTAGTAATTTCAAAAATTTTCCTACGATCACGCAAGATCATGGTGATGCATAGCAGCGAGATGAGAGTGTTGTCTCGTACCCTCGTGAACCAGACAGCGGAAGCGTTGGCATAGCGTAGAGGAAGTAGTCGTACTTCTTCCCGATCCAACCGATCCAAGTACCGAGCGTCGGCACCTCCGAGTTCTGCACCGTTCAGCTCGATGGCGTCCCTCGAACTCCGATCCAGCCGAGTGTTGAGGAGAGTTTCGTCGACCTGACGGCGTGGTGGCGATGATGATGTCCCACCGCGCGAGGGCTTCGCCTAAGCTCCATAGCGGTATATTCGAGGTGTAGTTTGGTGGAAGGGGCACCGCACACAGCTAAGAGCGATCTCAATGATCAACTTGTGTGTCATGGGGTGCCCCTGCCCCTGTATATAAAGGAGGGAAGGGAGGGGCTGGCGGCCAAGGAGAGGTGCGCCAGGGGTGTCCTACTCCTACTAGGGTAGGATTCCCCCAAATCCTAGTCCAACTAGGTTTCCCCAAGTGGGAAGGGAGAGAGAGGCGCCCCTTCTCCTAGTCCTAATAGGACTAGGGAAGGGGAAGGTCTGACCAGCACTATGGCCCCTTTTCTCTTTCCCACTAAGGCCCATCATGGCCCATTGACCCCCGGGGTTCCGGTAACCCCTCGGTACTCGGTAAAATTCCCAATTTCACCCGGAGTGATTCGGAATCAAACATAGGCTTCAATATATCAATCTTTATGTCTCGACCATTTGAGACTCCTCGTCATGTCCGTGATCTCATCCGGGACTCGAACAACCTTGGTACATCAATATCATATAAACTCATAATAAGCATCATCGAAGCGTTAAGCGTGCGGACCCTACGGGTTCGAGAACTATGTAGACATGACCGAGACACCTCTCGGTCAATAACCAATAAGCGGGACCTGGATGCCCATATTGGCTCCTACATATTCTCTGAAGATCTTTATCGGTCGGACCGCATAACAACATCGTTGTTCCCTTTGTCATCGGTATGTTACTTGCCCGAGATTCGATCGTCGGTATCCAATACCTAGTTCAATCTCGTTCTTGGCAAGTCTCTTTTCTCGTTCCGTAATACATCATCTCACAACTAACACATTTAGTTGCAATGCTTGCAAGGCTTATGTGATGTGCATTACCGAGAGGGCCCAGAGATACCTCTCCGACAATCGGAGTGACAAATCCTAATCTCGAAATATGCCAACCCAACATGTACCTTCGGAGACACCTGTAATGTACCTTTATAATCACCCGATTCGTTGTGACGTTTGGTAGCACCAAAGTGTTCCTCGGGCAAGCAGGAGTTGCATAATCTCATAGTCATAGGAACATGTATAAGTCATGAAGAAAAGCACTAGCAACAAACTATACGATCAGGTGCTATGCTAATGGAATGGGTCATGTCAATCAGATCATTCAACCAATGATGTGATCCCGTTAATCAAATAACAACTCCTTGTTCATGGTTAGGAAACATAACCATCTTTGATTAACGAGCTAGTCAAGTAGAGGCATACTAGTGACACTCTGTAGGTTTATGTATTCACACATGTATTATGTTTCCGGTTAATACAATTCTAGCATGAATAATAAACATTTATCATGATATAAGGAAATAAATAATAACATTATTATTGCCTCTAGGGCATATTTCCTTCATGCCACAAGGTCAAGAAAGAAGAAGACCTCAGAGTCTGAGGATGAGGATTATGTGGCAGTGGAGGATGAGGCAAGCTCCAAGAAGAAAGTGCTCAAGAGGGAGCTCGGCTCATCTGCAGTGAAGCCCGGCTTGAAAATCAAAAGGCCAAGAAAGGACAACCAATGTCCAAAGCCGAGTGTCTACTCAAGCTCCTTTGGAATCTCAACCCAAAGAGCTCTGTTGTTTGCAGAGGGAAAGAAAAGGAAAGAAAGGGTCAAGAAGACCATGGCAAGAGTGATTGGGAAGCCTTCCATGATGGAAGAGGAAGAAGAAGAAGAGGTTGCAGAACCAGCACCCAAGGCACAAATGTTGATGGGTGATGCAATCAAGTCAGGGGCTGCAACTTCCAAGCCCAAAGCTGCCTCCAAGCCCAAGAATGCACCTAAGAGGAATACCAGGAGCATACCAGCAGCTGAAACGAACAAGGCCCCAATGCCTGAGGTTGAAGCTGAAGAAGGGCAGGTCCTAAAGAAGCTCAAACCCAAGATCCCAGACCACAACGATGCTCATCATGTGGCTGAAAACATGAAGATCAGGAGAGATGATGGGTTGAGGCTATGGAGAGAGTCAGATCCATATGCCACGAGGAGAAGGACTGCTGTGGATTACAGGTTCCACACCAAGGAGCAGCAGGACTTTTATGAGACTATCTTGCTGGATAAGAAGCCCATAGTTTAGGACATGAGATGGGTCAACTGGACCTACATGAAGGATAATGCAGAACACTACCCTGGAGTATATGATAGCTTCAGTGCGTGTGGAGTTGCTGATTTTGTTGGGCAGAAATTCACCAACTGGAACGATGAACTTATCATGCAATTCTACTCCAACACATTTCTATCCGGATGGCGAGGATAGTGTGGATGTCGAAGGAACCGGATGTCGGTCTACCATAGAGGAATGGGCAAGTTTGATCAATGCCCCAAAGGAAAGTGAGGATGACCTGGACATTTATGGTAAGAAGTAAATGGATCATAACTCTATGGCACACATGTACAAGGAGATCCCAGATGATTCACTTGAGAACTTCAAGTTTGGATCAGTCCATTTTCTGCTGTCAGGGCTACCTACGATCAACTGGATCTTAAGGCATACTCTATTGCCCAAATCAGGTGACCATAACATGATTAGAGGGCATGCAATCAATTTGCTTCATGTTTTTGATGTGCCTCAGAAATTCAAGGTCATGAACCTCATAGTCGAGACAATTAAGAGGACAGCAGCAGATCAGAAGAGGAGCTGTGGTTATGCCCCACAGATTCAGGAGTTGATAAACTCGAAAATGGGCACAGGAAAGTATCTATTGGATAAGAAACACATGGTTCTATATCCTGAATTTGAGGACAATCGAGTTGTCATGACTGAGAATGAACCATCATCAGTGCAAGCTCAGGAGAGAAAGGAGAAGGCAAGGCAAGAGAAAGCTGCAAAGATGCCAACTCAAGCAGAGGCATCTGACTACTTTCTAAAGAACAAGCAGGAGCAGCTTGGTTACTTAGTAGCATCAACTATACGGATTGAGAAGTGGTTGGCCACCCTAACTCAAAACCAGCAGAGCCTGGAGAGAATCATGGAACAAAAATTCTATGGTCTTGATGTCAAAGTGGTGAGATTCATCATTGTGGAGCAATTACAAGATGATATGCGGAGAGGAAGGGCAAGACGACAAGCGATGCATTTGCGGAGTGCCTAGAGCTTAGAGGTCACTGTGCGGTGCCAACTCCAGGACACGAGCCACTTCTTGACTCGGATACAGCTCCAGCTCAACCAGCTCCAGCTCCAACTTCTTCAGCTCCTACCACGTCTCTTGATCGTTCATCCTTGAGTCTGTCTACACCCCCACCGAAGACCAAGCACGAGAGACGACATAGCACTATGCATTTTCTAGGAACTTTTTGGTAACTTGTTGCCAAAGGGGGAGAAAAATGTATAGATCATAGGCTTCGAGAGAGAGAGATTTGCTTTTGTTCTCTCTTGTCTTCTTGGTTGAAATTTTTTGCGTTTGATTGCTTGAGATACTATGCATTACCTATGAGACATTGATGATCATGTGTTTGATCATAAGCTACACTTATGCCTTTTATGATATTATCTTATTTATCCTTATATGATCATTCACTGTGCTTGGTGATGAGTGCATGTATTCAATTGTTATTATTTTGAGCGCTCCACCAAGATGTATGTGACATGGAAGAGTAACCCATGAGCCTAATTTCTTGTGCATTTGCAGTCCAAAGCAAATCTTAAGATATGCACAAATTTAGGGGGAGCTCTTGCTTATCACATACTTGTCAAAGCGACGATGTTTTTCAATTCTATTATCATTTGTCGAAGCTTTGATCAATATGTTGTCATCAATTACCAAAAAGGGGGAGATTGAAAGTGCAACTATCCCTAGGCGGTTTTGGTAATTCATAACAACATATAGCTCATTGAGCTAATACTATTCCAAGATAAACATTTCAGGAAAGCTCAATGAATGGCATGGCATGGATGATGAAAGTGGATGCGTCAAAATATTAAGGACAAAGGATTGGCTCAAGCTCAAAAGCTCAAGACTCTACATTTTGCATTTCAATGATCCAAGATCAAATTGAGTCTATAGGAAAAGCCAATACAATCAAGAAGGGATGAGGTGTTCCTTAATGAGCCTTTTGCTCCATGTGCTTAGTGATATGCTCCAAAACCCTTCACTACTTTCTCACATCCACAAATGACCTAAACCCAAAGTCAAACTCGGCCCTACCGATTCTTTCTATCCGGCGCCACCGAGTTCAGATATCATACCCACTGCCACAAACCCTAGGCAAATCGGTTTCACCGATAGGGATCTCGGTCTCACCGAGATGGGATTGTAATCTCTCTGTTTCCCTTCGTAATGTTTCGGTCTAACCGAAGTGAGCGATCGGTCCCACCGAGATTACAATGTAAACTCTCTGTTTCCCTTTTGTAACTTTTCGGTCTCACCGAAAGAGCAAATCGGTCCCACCGAGTTTACCTGACCAACTCTCTGGTTGGCTTATTACCAAAATTGGTCTCACCTAGTTTGTGTAATCGGTCTCACCGAGATTACGTTATGCCCTAACACTAACCATATCGGTCCTACCGAGATGCATGTCAGTCCCACCGAAAACCCTAACGGTCACTAGGTTTACTAAAATCGGTTCGACCGAGTTTGATGATTCGGTCCCACCGATTTTGGTAAATTGTGTGTAACGGTTAGATTTTGTGTGGAGGCTATATATACCCCTCCACCTCCTCTTCATTCGTGGAGAGAGCCATCAGAACAAACCTACACTTCCAACTTACCAGTTCTGAGAGAGAACCACCTACTCATGTGTTGAGGCCAAGATATTCCATTCCAACCATATGAATCTTGATCTCTAGCCTTCCCCAAGTTGCTTTCCACTCAAATCTTCTTTCCACCAAATACAATCCTGTGAGAGAGAGTTGAGTGTTGGGGAGTCTATCATTTGAAGCACAAGAGCAAGGAGTTCATCATCAACACACCATTTGTTACTTCTTGGAGAGTGGTATCTCCTAGATTGGGAAGGTGTCACTTGGGAGCCTCCGACAAGATTGTGGAGTTGAACCAAGGAGTTTGTAAGGTCAAGGAGATCGCCTACTTCGTGAAGATCTACCGCTAGTGAGGCAAGTCCTTCGTGGGCGACGACCATGGTGGGATAAACAAGGTTGCTTCTTTGTGCACCCTTCGTGGGTGGAGCCCTCCGTGGACTCGCGCAACCGTTACCCTACGTGGGTTGATGTCTCCATCAACGTGGATGTACGATAGCACCACCTATCGGAACCACGACAAAAACATTCGTGTCTCCAATTGCGTTTGAATCCTTCAAACCCTTCCCTTTATATTCTTGCAAGTTGCATGCTTTATTTTCCGCTGCCTATATACTCTTTGCATGCTTGCTTGAATTGTGTGAAGATTGCTTGACTTGTTCTAAAATAGCTAAAATCTGCCAAAGTCTAAAATTGGGAAAAGGTTAAGTTTTTATTGGTCAAGTAGTCTAATCACCCCCCCTCTAGACATACTTCAAGGTCCTACACGAACGGACCCTACGGAAACGGCCTCCATCGGGGCACAGTTAAACCCTGATGTAGTCGCCGCACTACGAGAATTCCTACGCGAAAATTGGGTCATTTTTGCCTAGCACCCTTCAGACATGCCAGGAATCCCACGCCGGCTGGCCGAGGACAGCCTAAATATCCTAAAAGGATTCAAGCCAGTCAAACAGGCTCTTCGGCGTTTCTCCGAACCTAAGAGACAGGCCATGGGAGAGGAGCTAGCCAAACTATTGGAGGCCGGATTCATCAGAGATATAAAACATCCGCACTAGATAGCAAACCTGGTGATGGTACCAAAGAAGGACAAATCCTGGCGCCTATGCGTCGATTTCAAGGACCTCAACAAGGCTTGCCCAAAGGATCCGTTCCCCCTCCCCCGCATCGATCAAATTATCGGCGCTACCGCAGGACACGATTCATTGTGTTTCCTCGGCGCATACTTGGCTACCATCAAATTAAGATGGCGAGCTCGATCAAGCATAACGGCATTTATCACCCCATATGGCCCATTCTGCTTCAACACAATGCCCTTCGGGCTCAAAAATGACGGCGCAACATATCAGCGCATGATTCAGACATGTCTGGCAAACCAGATTGGCAAAACAGTGGAGGCATACGTAGATGATGTGGTCATCAAAACCAAGCAGGTCGAAACTCTAGTAGACGACCTGAGGCTCACATTCGATAATCTCCGAACATATGACATCAAGCTTAACCGGAAAAATGCATTTTGGCGTACCACCGGAAAGCTCTGGGCTTCATTGTATCCGTAGAGGAATTGAAGCAAACCCAGCCAAGATCCGAGCTCTGTCACAATTGGATATCCCAAAGGACCTCAAACAAATACAAAAATTATTTGGATGTGTGGCGGCTCTAAGCCGCTTTATCTCCGTTTGGGAGAAAAGGCATTACCCTTTATCGCCTCCTCCGTGCACGAACACTTTGAGTGGGCGGATGCGCCACGGCCGGACTCGAAGAAATAAAAGCCATATTGGCAAGAAACCCGGTCCTGGCCGCGCCCAACATGGGCAAACCAATGCTATTATACATCGCGGCAACTCATCAAGTTGTAAGCGCGGTGCTCGTTGTCGAACGAGAAACGGACGGACACAAGTTCCGCCTTCAAAAACCAGTGTACTACGTGTCCACTGTCCTCACTCCATGCAAGTCACGGTATCCGCACTATCAAAAGATAGCGTACGCGGTGTTTATGGCATCCCAGAAGCTGCGACACTACTTTCAAGAGTGTTCAATAACAGTAGCCTCCGAAGTACCTCTTAACGACATTATAAACAACCGTGACGCGATAGGCCGGATTGCCAAATGGGCCATTGAGCTCCTCCCGTTCGACATAACCTATAAGCCACGGCGAGCCATTAAGTCGCAAGTTTTGGCCGACTTCGTCGCCGAATGGACTGAAGCCGAACTCCCTAAAAGTACGGCACATATTCAATTGGATCATGCACTTGACGGCTCCAAAATGTTGGCTGGTGCAGGGCTGGCGTCATTCGACGTCCCCAACAGAGATCTGATTCAATACATACTCCAAATAATGTATACAGACTCCAACAACGCAGCCGAATCGGGGCCCTTCTACATGGTCTCCGGATAGCGGTATCCATGGGCATTCAACGCCTAGAGGTGCGAGATTCAACCTCGCGATATCCCAAATAAATGGAGACTTTGATGCCAAGGATCCGAAAATGGCAGCTTATCACAATGCCGTCCTAAAAATGTCAGCTCGGTTCGAAGGGCTCGAATTTCACCATATAGCTCGGGAAAACAATCAGGCGGTAGACGTCTTGGCACGCATTGGCGCGAGCTGCGCGATCAAATCCCCAATATCTTCTTAGAGCGGCTGTTCAAGCCATCCAAGTATTATGGGAAGGAGTCCGGAAATAACAGCTGGACCCAACCGCCTTTGCTGACACGAAAATTCGACACAATTGGAGGCTCGCCAGCGAAGTAACATCTTCAGCCCACGTAATAACGGCAATCATTGCCCGTGGGCGGAACCATTCCTAGCCTACCTAACCAGGCAGAACTCCCGAGGACCAAAACGAGGCACGCAGCATAGTCTGCGGCGATCTAAAGCCTATAAAGTCCATGAGGGAAAGCTTTATAAGAAAAGCACCACCGGAGTCCTTCAAAGGTGTATCTCCGAAGAGGAAGGGCGGAATCTTCTAGCTGAAATTCATGCCGGACTCGGCGGGCACCACGCCGCAGCCCGGACCCTTGTAAGCAAGGCCTTCCGTACAGGATTTTATTGGCCGACGGCCCGGGCAGATGCTCAGGACTTAGTCCAACGATGCGTCGGTTGCCAGCTCTTTGCTATTCAAAGCCACATGCCACCCACCGCCCTCCAAACTATAACGATCACCTGACCCTTCGCGGTCTGGGGGCTTGACATGGTTGGACCCCTTAAAGGAGGAACCCACAAGCAAAAATACCTACTGGTCATGGTGGATAAATTCACCAAATGGATAGAGGCCAAGCTCTGTTAAGGCGGCGAATCTGGACGGTGATAGACTTCATATCGGGTGTCGTACACCGTTCTGACGTCCCCACAAATCATCACTAATAACGACACGAACTTCACGGCCGACGAGGTCAAACTCTGGTGCAAAAACATGGGCATCAAGCTCGACTATGCTTCAGTCTATCACCCTCAAACTAACGGTCAAGTCGAGCGAGCAAATGGTCTAATAATGAGTGGCATCAAACCCAGATTAGTGCGGTCCCTCAAGGAATCTAACACACTGGGTAGAGGAGCTCGACTCCGTACTCTGGGGGCTGCGGACCACGCCGAATCGCACCACCGAATTCACACCATTCTTTATGGTATACGGCACAGAGGCAGTTCTGCCCTGCGACATAATTCATGACTCACCTCGCGTGCGCATGTACGAAGAAAGAGAAGCCGAGCTCGATCGGCAGGACAGTTTGGACGCCTTGGGGGAGGAGTGTGACATGGCAAAAGCCCGTTCTGCATTCTATCAACAGCAAGCTCGAAGATATCAAAGAAGAGAAGTACGGGCCAAAACTTACAATGTTGGCGAGTTAGTTCTATGCCTGTCGGACAAGAAAAAGGACAAACTCAAGCCCAAATGGGAAGGTCCCTTTATTATAGACCAAGTCCTAACCGGTGGAGTGTACTGTCTGCGAGATGCATCGGATAACCGACTCGAGCCGAACCCATGGAACGCAGCCCGTCTCCGAAGATTCTACGCCTAGCGCCGGATTCTGAGTTCGCCTCCTTCCTCTGTCTATTTTTTACACATTAGTTGTCTTATATTTCTCTCCTTCTCCCTCTTTTTATCTTACAGCCTTTAAAGGCTCGTTCGCGCATTGTTCGCACACATTATACCTAGGGGCTTCTTTAAAAGAAGCTTATTTGTATGGGCTTCATGCCTAACTCATGTGTCACGCTTCCGCATGTACCTTTTATTCACCATTATATGCATCGATATGACTTAAGTTTTGGCCAAGCTGGGTTGCCTGGCTCCTGTGCTTACCCCTACGTTCCCGATTGTTCGGCTAGGTGGTAAAGGGAGCACCTCTGCGATTACTACTGTCGGGTCAGCGGATGTGTACCTCGGTAGGTGAAGCCGAAAGCTAGTGTTCTTAAGGGAATATTCGATCGGTGAACTAAAGATGATTTCTCACTTATTTATTCATCTGCCCCGGATGCTTTTACTCGCTTTTTCATGATCCGAACATGCACTTTAAGGCATGCCTCCCGAGGAAAGGAACCCTAACGGAACTATTCTCCCTGGAAGATGTTTCTTACTAACCATGTAATATAACATAACTAGTTGGGCACTTGTCTGTTAAAGCACTAATGACCCCTACGCCTGGTCTCCACGCATGCCCTGGTTCTTACATAACCGTGATGGTATTCGGACACACTCCGGACTATAGGGTCCCGAGGTTGAAGCGAAAAGGCCCGCCATGACAAACGATCTACAATCCGTCTAGAAGGCATTTTTACATGTCATCTTAAATTACATAGTCAATTTGACTAGTTGTATTCCTCCTCAATACCATCTAATAGGCCGTCTAGTTTACAATCCTGTTGGGAATACTTTGCGGCCAATTCTACTTGGTCGTACACTAACCTCACAGGGATCTCCTTCCCATCGGGCCCCACAGGTCCGACCTCGGCCATGTGGTTTGGGTCAGCCTTCGTGTAGCGCGTCTTCACCATGGCCCAGGCCTCCCTGGCGCCTTGATGGCAGGCCGATATCTTCCATAACCGAAAGCGCCGCCGAGCTCCCTTAAGCCTCTCTGCAAGCTCTTCAAGGCCTTCGGGCAGGGAGACAGATGGCCACAAGGCCTGGGCGACTCCTTTCATCACCTGCCGAACTCGTTCATGCAGTTGTAAGAGCTCGGGAAGAAGGTCACCCGTAGAACCGGGCATTTCCTCTGCAGGACGACCTGTGAGCTGTTGGAAATATGCCCTAGAGGCAATAATAAAAGTATTATTATTATATTTCCTTGTTCATGATAATTGTCTTTTATTCATGCTATAAGCTGTATCATACGGAAATCGTGATACACGTGTGAATACATAGACCACAATCGTCCTAGTAAGCCTCTAGTTGACTAGCTCGTTGGTCGACGAGATAGTCATGGTTTCCTAACTATGGACATCGGATGTCATTGACAACGGGATCACGTCATTAGGAGAATGGCGTGGTGGACAAGACCCAATCCTAAGCATAGCACAAAGATCGTGTAGTTCGTTTTGCTAGAGCTTTTCCAATGTCAAGTATCTCTTCCTTAGACCGTGAGATCGTGTAACTCCGGATACCGTAGGAATGCTTTGGGTGTACCAAACGTCACAACGTATCTGGGTGACTATAAAGGTGCATTACGGTATCTCGAAAGTGTCTGCTGGGTTGACACGGATCGAGGCGAGGATTTGTCACTCCGTATGACGGAGAGGTATCACCGGGCCCACTCGGTAGTGCATCATCATAATGAGCTCAAAGTGACCAAGTGTATGGTCACGGGATCATGCATTCTGATGCGAGTAAAGTGACTTGCCGTAACGAGACTAAGCGAGGTATTGGGATACCGACGATCGAGTCTCGGGCAAGTAACATACCGTCGACAAAGGGAATAGCATACGGGTTGCTGAACCCTAGACATCGTGGTTCATCCGATGACATCATCGAGGAGCATGTGGGAGCCAACATGGGTATCCAGATCCGCTGTTGGTTATTGACCGGAGAGCGTCTCGGTCATGTTCGCATGTCTCCCGAACCCGTAGGGTCTACACACTAAGGTTCGGTGGCGCTAGGGTTAATAGGAAGACTTGTATGTGATTACGAATGTTGTTTGGAGTCCCGGATGAGATCCCGGACGTCACGAGGAGTTCGGAATGGTCCGGAGGTAAAGATTTATATATGGGAAGTCATCAAGCGGACACCGAAAAGTTTGGGTCATATCGATTTTATGGAGGGTCCACCGAAGGGTTCCGGAGGACCACGGAGGGGCCACCTTTTGGGGGCACTTGGGCTGCGTGGGGCAGCCAGCCCCTCATGGGCTGGGCGCACCCCTCCCTTGGCCCATGCGCCTAGGGTTGAGGGGGAACCCTAAAGGCGGCCCCCTTGGCAGGGGGCAAGCCCCCTCCCTTGGCCGCCCCCTCTAGATGGATCTAGGGGGCCGCCCCCTCCTCCTTTCCCTATAAATAGAGGGGTAGAGGGAGGGCTGCACACACCATTGAAGGCGCAGCCCTCCCTCCCAACACCTCTCCTCCTCCGCACACGCTTGGCGGCTCTGCGAGATCTGATCCCTCCATCTGCATCACGCCGTCGTGCTGCCATTGGAGTGATCTTCCTCAACCTCTCCTTCCTCCTTGCTGGATCAAGGCGAAGGAGACGCCGTCGTCCCGTCACGTGTGTTGGCGCGGAGGTGCTGTCCGTTCAGCACTTGGTCATCGGTGATCGGAATCACGTTGGGAACGTCTTCATCATCACCACTCCTCGAGCGCTTCCGTACTCGATCTACAAGTGGTATGTAGATGCAAACTCTCTCCTTGACTCGTTGCTTAGTAGAACTCATAGATGGATCTTGGTGAAACCGTAGGAAAAATTTTAATTTTCTGCAACGTTCCCCAACAAAGGCATCATGAGCTAGGTCTATCGTAGTTCTCTATTGCACGAGTAGAACACAATTTAGTTGTGGGCGTGGATCTTGTCAATTCACTTGCCGCTACTAGTCTTATCTTGCTTCCGCGGTATTGTGGGATGAAGCGTCCGGACCAACCTTACGTGCGCTTCGTGAGACCGGTTCCACCGACTAACATGCACTAGTTGCATAAGGTGGCTGGCGGGTGTCTGTCTCTCCTACTTTAGTTGGAGCGGATTCGATGAAAAGGGTCCTTATGAAGGGTAAATAGAAGTTGACAAGATCACGTTGTGGTTATTCGTAGGTAAGAAAACATTCTTGCTAGAACCCAATTGCAGCCACGTAAAAGATGCAACAACAATTAGAGGACGTCTAACTTGTTTTTGCAGCAATTGACATGTGATGTGATATGGCCAAGTTGTGATGAATGATGAATGACATATTGTGATGTATAAGATCATGTTCTTGTAATAGGAATCACGACTTGCATGTCGATGAGTATGACAACCGGCAGGAGCCATAGGAGTTGTCTTTATTTTTGTATGACCTGCGTGTCATTGAAGAACGCCATGTAAATTACTTTACTTTATTGCTAAACGCGTTAGCCATAGAAGTAGAAGTAGTCGTTGGCGTGACAACTTCATGGAGGCACAATGATGGAGATCATGATGATGGAGATCATGGTGTCATGCCGGTGACAAGATGATCATGGAGCCCCGAAGATGGAGATCAATGGAGCTTTATGATACTGGCCATATCATGTCACTACTATATAATTGCATGTGATGTTTATTATGTTTATACATCTTGTTTACTTAGAACGACGGTAGTAAATAAGATGATCCCTTACAACAATTTCAAGAAGTGTTTCCCCTAACTGTGCACCGTTGCCAAAGTTAAATCGTTTCTAAGCACCACGTGATGATCGGGTGTGATGGATTCTTACGTTCACATACAACGGGTGTAAGACAGATTTACACACGCGAAAACACTTAGGGTTTACTTGACGAGCCTAGCATGTACGGACATGGCCTCGGAACACGGAGACCGAAAGGTCGAACACGAGTCGTATGGAAGATCGATCAACATGAGAATGTTCACCGACGAGACTAGTCCGTCTCACGTGATGATCGGACACGGGCTAGTCGACTCGGATCGTGTAACACTTAGATGACTAGAGGATGTCTAATCTGAGTGGGAGTTCATTTAAATAATTTGATTAGATGAATTTAATTATCATGAACTTAGTCTAAAACTTTTGAATGATATGTCTTGTAGATCAAATGGCCAGCGCTCATGTCAACTTGAACTTCAACGCGTTCCTAGAAAACCAAGCTGAAAGATGATGGCAGCAACTATACGGATCGGGTCCGGAACTTGAGATCATCCTCATAGCTGCCAGAAACAATATGTCCTAGAAGGACCGCTAGGTGACGCTCCGTCCCGAGAACCAAGACATTATGAATGCTTGGCAGTCTCGTCTTGATGATTATTCCCTCGTTCGGTGCGGCATGCTTTACAGACTTAGAACCGGGCTCCAAAAGCGTTTTAAGCACCACGGAGCATATGAGATGTTAGAGGAGCTGAAACTTGTTTTCCAAGCTCACGCCGGTCGAGAGATATGACATCTCCGACAAGTTCTATAGTTGTAAGATGGAGGAAAATAGTTTTGTCGGTGAGCACATCTCAAGATGTCTGGGTTGCACAACCGTATGACCCAAATGAACATTAACCTCCACGATGAGGCGGTCATTGACAGAAATCCTCGATCGCTCCCACCAAGCTACAAGAGCTTTGTGATGAACTACAACATGCGGGGATGGTAAAGACCATTCTGAAGTGTTCTCTATGCTTGAAGTCACCGAGGTTGAGATCAAGAAAGAACATCAAGTGTTGATGGTCAATAAGACCACTAAGTTCAAGAAGGGCAAGGGTAAGAAGAACTTCAAGAAGGACGGCAAGGAGGTTGCCGCGCCCGTAAACAAGTTGCGGGAAGAAGTCAAAGAATGGACCCAAACCCGAGGCCGAGTGCTTTTATTGCAAGGGAGGGAGTCCTTTGAGCGGAACTGCCCCAAATACTTAGTGGACAAGAAGGCCGGCAACACCAAAGGTATATTTGATATACATGTAATTGATGTGTACTTTGCCGATGCTCGTAGTAACTCCCGGTATTTGATACGGTGCCGTTGCTCATATTTGTAACTCACGGCAGAGCTGCGGAATAAGCGGAAGCTGGCGAAGGGCGAGGTGACGATCTTGCGCGTCGGGAATGGTTCCGAGTCGATGTGATCGCCGTCGACACGCTACCTCTTCATTTACCTCTGGATTAGTTATGAACCTTAATAATTGTTATTTGGTGCCAAGTTTGAGCATGAATATTGTATCCGGATCTCGTTTAATGCGAGATGGCTACTCATTTAAATCCGAGAATAATGGTTGTTCTATTTATATGAGAGATATGTATTATGGTCATGCTCCGATGGTCAATGGTTTATTCTTAATGAATCTCGGTTTAGTATTACACATGTTTATAGCGTGAATACCAAAAGATGTAAAGTTGATAACGATAGTCCCACATACTTGTGGCATCGCCGCCTTGGTCACATTGGTGTCAAGCGCATGAAAAAGCTCCATGCTGATGGACTTTTGGAGTCTTTAGATTATGAATCATTTGACACATGCGAACCATGCCTCATGGGCAAGATGACCAAGACTCCGTTCTCGGAACAATGGGCGAGCAACCAACTTGTTGGAAATCATACATACCGATGTAAAGCGGTCCAATGGCGTTGAGGCTCATGGAGGATATCGTTATGTTCTCACTCTCACGATGACTTGAGTAGATATGGGTATGTCTACTTGATGAAACACAAGTCCGAGACCTTTGAAAAGTTCAAGGAATTTCAGAATGAAGTAGAGAATCAACGTGACCGAAAGATAAAATTCTTCGATCGATCGTGGAGGAGAATATTTAAGTCACGAATTTGGTACACACTTAAGAAAATGTGGAATCGTTTCACAACTAACGCCGCTGGAACACCTCAACAGAACGGTGTGTCCGAGCGTCGTGTCGCACTCTATTGGATATGGTGCGGTCTATGATGTCTCTTACCGATTTACCACTATCATTTTGGGGATACGCTCTAGAGACAGCTACATTCACTTTAAATAGGGCACCGTCTAAGTCCGTTGAGACGACACCGTATGAATTATGGTTTGGGAAGAAACCTAAGCTATCGTTTCTAAAAGTTTGGGGATGCAATGCTTATGTCAAGAAACTACAACCCGAAAAGCTCGAACCCAAGTCGGAAAAATCGTCTTCATAGGATACCCTAAAGAAACCATTGGGTATACCTTCTACTTAAGATCCGAGGGCAAGATCTTTGTTGCCAAGAACGGAACCTTTCTGGAAAAGGAGTTTCTCTCGAAAGAAGTAAGTGGGAGGAAAGTAGAACTCGATGAAGTACTACCTCTTGAACAGGAGAGTGGTGCAGCTCAGGAAAATGTTCCTGTGATGCCTACACCAACTGAAGAGGAAATTCATGATGATGATCAAGGTACTTGGGATCAAGTTGCTCTGAACTTCAGAGGTCCACTAGGACACGCTCCGCACAGTGGTACGGCAACCCTGTCTCGGAAATCATGTTGTTAGACAACAATGAACCTTGAACTATGAAGAAGCGATGGCGGGCCAGATTCCAACAAATGGCTAGAAGCCATGAAGTCCGAGATAGAATCCATGTATGAAAACAAAGTGTGGACTTTGGTGACTTGCCCGATGATCGGCGACGATAGAAAACAAATGGATCTTTAAGAGGAAGACGGACGCGGATGGTAATGTCACCATTTATAAAGCTCGACTTGTCGCTAAGGGTTATCGGCAAGTTCAAGGGATTGACTACGATGAGACTTTCTCTCCGTGGCGAAGCTTAAGTCCGTCCGAATCATGTTAGCAATTGCCGCATACTATGATTATGAGATATGGCGATGGACGTCAAAACAGCGTTCCTTAACGGTTATCTTAAGGAAGAGCTGTATATGATACAGCCGTAAGGTTTTGTCGATCCTAAGAATGTCGACAAAGTATGCAAGCTCCAATGATCCATTTATGGGCTGGTGCAAGCATCTCGAGTTGGAACATTCGCTTTGATGAGATGATCAAAGCGTTTGGGTTTATGCGACTTATGGAGAAGCCTGCGTTTACAAGAAAGTGAGTGGGAGCTCTGTAGCATTTCTCATATTATATGTAGATGACATACTTTTGATGGGAAATGATATAGAATTCTTGGACAGCATTAAGGCCTACTTGAATAAGTGTTTTTCAATGAAGGACCTTGGAGAAGCTGCTTATATATTAGGCATCAAGATCTATAGAGATAGATCGAGGCGCCTCATAGGTCTTTCACAAAGCACATACCTTGATAAGATTTTGAAGAAGTTCAAATGGACCAGTCCAAGAAGGGTTCTTGCTGATTGCAAGGTGTGAGATTGAGCTCAGCTCAATGCCCGACCACGACAAAAGATAAAGAAGAGATGAGTGTCATCCCTATGCCTCAGCCATAGGATCTATTATGTATGCCATGTCTGTGTACGGACCTGATGTAAACCTTGCCGTAAGTTTGGTAGGAAGGTACCAAAGTAATCCCGCAAGGAACACCGGACAGCGGTCAAGAATATCTGAAGTACCGAAAAGGACAAAGGACATGTTTCTCGTTTATGGAGGTGACGAAGAGCTCGTCAGAATAAAGTTACGCCGACGCTAGCTTCGACACGATCTGATGACTCTAAGTCACAAACCGGATACGTGTATATGTTGAATGGTGGAGCGAGAAGCTGGTGCAGCTGCAAGCGAGAGCGTCGTGGCGGGATCTACATGTGAAGCGGAGTACATGGCAGCCACGGAGGCAGCGCATGAAGCAATTTGGGTGAAGGAGTTCATCACCGACCTAGGAGTCATACCCAATGCGTCGGGGCGATCAAACTCTTCTCGTGACAACACCGAGCTATTGCACTTGCCAAGGAGCCCAGGTTTCACAAGAAGACTAGGCACATCAAGCGTCGCTTCAACTCCATCCGTGAAAATGTTCAGGATGGAGACATAGAAATTTGTAAAGTGCATACGGATCTGAATGTCGCAGATCCGCTGACTAAACCTCTTCATGGGCAAAACATGATCAACACCGAACTCTATGGGTGTTCGATTCATCACAATGTAAACTAGATTATTGACTCTAGTGCAAGTGGGAGACTGTTGGAAATATGCCCTAGAGGCAATAATAAAAGTATTATTATTATATTTCCTTGTTCATGATAATTGTCTTTTATTCATGCTATAAGCAGTATCATACGGAAATCGTGATACACGTGTGAATACATAGACCACAATACGTCCTAGTAAGCCTCTAGTTGACTAGCTCGTTGGTCGACGAGATAGTCATGGTTTCGACTATGGACATCGATGTCATTGACAACGGGATCACGTCATTAGGAGAATGACGTGGTGGACAAGACCCAATCCTAAGCATAGCACAAAGATCGTGTAGTTCGCTTTTGCTAGAGCTTTTCCAATGTCAAGTATCTCTTCCTTAGACCGTGAGATCGTGTAACTCCGGATACCGTAGGAATGCTTTGGGTGTACCAAACGTCACAACGAATCGGGTGACTATAAAGGTGCATTACGGTATCTCGAAAGTGTCATTGGGTTGACACGGATCGAGACAGGATTTGTCACTCCGTATGACGGAGAGGTATCACCGGGCCCACTCGGTAGTGCATCATCATAATGAGCTCAAAGTGACCAAGTGTATGGTCACGGATCATGCATTACGGTGCGAGTAAAGTGACTTGCCGTAACGAGACTAAACGAGGTATTGGGATACCGACGATCGAGTCTCGGGCAAGTAACATACCGTCGACAAAGGGAATAGCATACGGGTTGCTGAACCCTAGACATCGTGGTTCATCCGATGACATCATCGAGGAGCATGTGGAGCCAACATGGGTATCCAGATCCGCTGTTGGTTATTGACCGAGAGCGCCTCGGTCATGTTCAGATGTCTCCCGACCCGTAGGGTCTACACACTTAAGGTTCGGTGGCGCTAGGGTTAATAGGAAGACTTGTATGTGATTACCGAATGTTGTTCGAGTCCCGGATGAGATCCCGACGTCACGAGGAGTTCCGGAATGGTCCGGAGGTAAAGATTTATATATGGGAAGTCATCAAGCGGACACCGAAAAGTTTCGGTCATATCGGTTTTATGGAGGGTCCACCTAAGGGTTCCGGAGGACCACCGGAGGGCCACCCTTTGGGGGCCACTTGGGCTGCGTGGGGCAGCCAGCCCCTCATGGGCTGGGCGCACCTCCCTTGGCCCATGCGCCTAGGGTTGAGGGGGAACCCTAAAGGGGCGGCCCCTGCTTGGGGAAGCCCCCTCCCCTGGCCGCCGCCCCTCTAGATGGATCTAGGGGCGGCCCCTCCTCCTTTCCCCTATAAATAGAGGGGTAGAGGGAGGCTGCACACACCATTGAAGGCGCAGCCCTCCCTCCCAACACCTCTCCTCCTCCGTGACGCTTGGCGCTCTGCTGAGTACAGCCCCTCCATCCGCATCACGCCGTCGTGCTGCCATTGGAGTGATCTTCCTCAACCTCTCATTCCTCCTTGCTGGATCAAGACGAAGGAGACGCCGTCGTCCGCACGTGTGTTGAGCGCGGAGGTGCTGTCCGCTCAGCACTTGGTCATCGGTGATCGGAATCACGTTGGGAACGCCTTCATCATCACCACTCCCTCGAACGCCTGCACTCGATCTACAAGTGGTATGTAGATGCAAACTCTCTCCTTGACTCGTTGCTTAGTAGAACTCATAGATGGATCTTGGTGAAACCGTAGGAAAAATTTTAATTTTCTGCAACGTTCCCCAACATGAGCATACCTACAGACATAACTCTGTTAGTCGACTTCCTCGCCGAACTCTTTTTCAAAGTTCTCTCAAGCACTTACTAAAAATGCCACGTCGAAGCCGTCGATTCTCCTTCACGGAGTCCGACAACTGGGCACGAACATCCTTTAGTTCCTCGCCCAGCTGGGTGTTGGCATCTTGGAGATTATTCTTCTCCTGCCTCACCCTCGTAAGCACGCCTCGCCGCCTTTAACCGCGCAAGAGTTGTTGCTTGTCCGGATCCACTCGGCGCCATCTGCAATGATATTGTCGATTTACACACGTCGCACTTCACAACATACTTATCTTTCGAAGCGTATATTACCAGAGGGGGTCTCCTTGGCCTCCCTTGCAGCGGCTAGTGCGGCCTCGAGTTGGGCTTTGCACTCTTCCAGCTCCTGGGACAGTTGGGTATTCTTTTTTGTAAGATCCTGCATAACAAATGATCCTTAAATCAGTTATTATAACTGTTTCACGTCTCGGGGGCTACTGGCATATGTAACCACCAAATTTTGTCACCCGTATGTCTTTCACATACTGCTCCGTGGCTCTGGCTAGACCATTTTGAGCGGCACGGAGGTGCGCATTGCCCGAATTGAAGGCATCTAGTGCCTCTTGGGAGAAACATGCGTCACGAAGAACCGTCCGGCGATGCCTGTGGTTCATGGCACTCTCCACCTCAGAATTGGTGGCAGACAGTCTGTCGGCATCCTCTGTCGGAGGAGCGTCCGACGCACGCCTCGTGTTTGCCTCCGCTTCCGGACCTGGCTTTGGAGCCTGGCTGGTGGAGGCTCGATTGGCAACCTCTCCGGATATAGTCCGGCAAGCGCTCTTTTTCCTGAAGAGAGCACGAGCGTTAGTATGCCTTCCGGGAATAAAACCTAGGAATAAGATGGCACGCCATATCGTTGCGCCGGCGTCTCAATCCGGACCGCACTTCTTTTCAACCTGTTGGGCCTTGCTGCCCCTTGTTGGCTAGCCACCGCAGGCTCGGCCTCCCGCCTCACGGGCTCCCCCTGCAAAACACCATTGGTATACGGTGATCGAAAATAAGCACGGATGGACCATTTTCAAAGTATTGAGACTTCGGTCTAAGTTACCTGCGAGGCAGGAAGTATTCCGGGGTAATCAGCCGTAATGGCTACCGAGGCATTGTCGATGCTCAGTTGGTAAAATGCCCCATCAATCAGCTCCACGACTATGTCCGGATCCTCTTGGGAGGCCGGATCGAGGGACCATTCCAGATCCTCGGGTTGTGGAGGAGGGTTGTTTTTGTCCTTTACGGCCCGGCGCAATTCCTGCGTCAAAATCACAAGATAAGGTACTTAACTATGGGAATATGGAACGGATGGGCATAAAGATGTGTCCGCTTACCCAGCTTGGAGGATCGTACATAGAAAATCCGCCCTGTGGATTGACGCGGAGGAACTCCTCCTCTTCTCCCTTGTACAATGCGACAAGGCCTTCACAAAGCAACAATCGATCCGGCCCCTTACGGCCGCAGTGGGTGGCATCATCCTCCCGTTGAAATCCCACATGGGTGGCCTCTATACTAGAGCGGCTGCACCCCCGATAATGCATGTGGCCATGACCCGATCATGGTCATGCGAATGAGCTAATAATCTTATCCGCTCATCGTAAAGGACGCCCTGTCTTTTCCTTCGAGGGCTCCTTGGCGCCAGCTTAGGCGCTTCTTCAAAGGAGAATTATTGAACTCAGAAGGCCGATCCAACAGGTCCGCAGGGGACATCTTCTATATAAAACCATTCTCAAGGCCGGTCTTGGCGCCTTCTTGGGTTCCGGATAGATATCCGGTCCCGCGATGCGCCATAGTTCGCCCGCCCACTTGATATATTGACACCTCCCGAGAACGGGGCACTAGGCGAACAGCTTCTTTCACAAATAGCGAAATGAGCCTCGATGCCCAAGAACAGCTCGCAAAGGGCTACGGCCCCGCAATATGCAATATGGAGGCAAAGTGAAGTTGTGCAACTGAGGTCGAGAACTCCGTGAGCCCCTGAGAAATGGATGAATTGAAATCCGAGCCCCTTATCAAATAAGGGACAAGGCATACCCGCTCTCCTTTGGAGGGATTGGGGCGCCTCTCACTTTGCTTTCCGCCATTATAGGTGGCGAGTCCGCTTGAACCGGGACCATGAAGGCCGGGGAGGAATCCCTTGGTTTGGGCGTCACTAGCTCATTGTGTGGGGACGGAACATATCTCCCAACCCCCAGGCTGAGGACTGGAGGGCGAGAGGAGGAGCTGCGTCAACTGGCCATGATGGAATGGATCTCTGCCGGATGCGCTCCGGTGAATTCGCAAAGGGAAGATGGTGTGATTCGGATCTAAATCCTCGTCTCTTTTATAGGGCAGCTTATTTGCGCAGCTAGGGGGATAAATGTAAAAACACCCTGGCTTTTCACATTCGTTTGACACGTGGAAGACGGCCATTATTGGGCGTGGAAGCCGAGGAGCACAATATTCATGAGAAGCCGGACACTATTCAACAGGTACACAGAATATGGAGAAGAACCCACCTTGCAATGCCGAAGACAATCAGCGCGCTAGACTCATCGTCATTGAAGCCTCGTTCGGGGGCTACTGAGGGAGTCCCGAATTAGGGGGTGTCCGGATAGCCGAACTATAACCTTTGGCCGGACTCCTGGACTATGAAGATACAAGATTGAAGACTTCGTCCCGTGTTCGGATGGGACTTTTCTTGGCGTGGAAGGCAAGCTTGGTGATACGGATATGTAGATCTCCTTCTATTGTAACCGACTCTGTGTAACCCTAGGCCTCTCCGGTGTCTATATAAACCGGAGGGTTTTAGTCCGTAGGATGAAAAGCAATCATACCATAGGCTAGCTTCTAGGGTTTAGCCTCTCTGATCTCGTGGTAGATCTACTCTTGTACTACCCATATCATCAATATTAATCAAGCAGGAGTAGGGTTTTACCTCCATCGAGAGGGCCCAACCAGGTAAAACATCATGTCCCTTGTCTCCTGTTACCATCCGCCTAGACGCACAGTTCAGGACCCCCTACCCGAGATCCGCCGGTTTTGACACCGACAATAAGCCTATCCTCTCGGATCGTCGGACAAACGCATTTAATGATTTGCCGACGTGCCCCCCTTACTTTATTGGGGACGGCAAGGAAGCACGTCCCAGCGGTTGCCGCCTCGCCTGGCTTTGACACGCGTCCGAGCTGATGAGGCGTTGCTGCGCCACGTTGGCTGGCTGCTGGACTGGCGTAGTGGTGGAGCCTTCACAAAAGGGTCGCATGCCACCACGCAGGTGCTTACTGAGTCGGTGTAGAGGCCGCCCGTCGCCACGCAGGTGCCTGCCTAGCTGGTTGAGCTAGCAGCTGCTTGGGGACGGCGGTGGAGTCTTGGCAGGCGCGGGCCTGGTTGTGGCCCCGCTGATGCCCTCGGCAAGGGTCTTGCCGGGGGCCCGGCAAGGGTCCTTCCATGGTATTGTAGTCATCCCCGGCAAGGCGCTTGCTGGGGGTCTTGTGGATTTCCTCGGCTAGGATCCCGCCGAGGGTCGTCGTCTTCTGGTCCTCATCTGATCCTGTGTATTTAGGATCTTCACAAAGATCTGCATGCCACCACGGAGGCGCCTGCCGAGCCCTCGTCCCAGTGTGATTGACGGAGTTAGAACCCTTGGGCTCAAGGGTGGCGCGCTCCGCTGACGTTAGGCAAGTTGCCCCGGCAAGGCTCTTGCCGGAGCCACGGAGGCCGCCCCGGCAAGGATCTT
The DNA here is from genome assembly GCA_021605205.1 of Aegilops longissima. NCBI lineage: Eukaryota > Viridiplantae > Streptophyta > Magnoliopsida > Poales > Poaceae > Aegilops > Aegilops longissima. Next base: position 397,564,197 of record CM038677.1, read on the forward strand.
GCCATGGGGGGGGGAGGGTCCACCTCGCCCTCTTGATCTTTGTGTTTCTGATCTTGGCGTTGTCTTGGGCTTCGGCTTTCCTCCGGCTTCCCTCCTCTGCCCTGCTAAGTGTGGCCGCGGCACGGCGCTCTGACTGCCCGTGCACAAGTAAAGGGGTCAAAAGGAGAGGCCCTACTTTTGTACACCGACACCGTCGAACGTTTGACAAGTCAGTCTTATGCAGACCCTGAACTTGTCAAAGTTAAAACGACGATTGGTTAATGTGAGGTCCATCTTATAAGGTTTGTAAAATGGTTTAACTCAGTGGCCTGGCAGCCCGTGAAAAGCCTCATTTTGGGCCTGGCAGCCCATGAAAAGCCTCGCTTCTCGTTTGTTTTCAACAGATTCTTTCTTTCTTTTGAGGTTTATTTGATAAAGCTTATAAAGTTTTATGATTATAATTCACCGGTGTTTATTAACCCGGCCTGGTTTTTGACTATGAGTTGCCAGTATGAGATAATATCCGGTGTTCATTAACCCGGTCTGGCTTTGACTATAAGTCGCCAGTGTGAGATAAGATAATATCCGGTGTTTATTAACCCAACATGGCTTTGTTTCAAGCCGACAATATATGATAATTACCAGTGCTCAAATTTTGGATTATCACCCTTACTACACTGGCTTGGTAAACCAACAGTGTGATCAAATGTCACAGGAACCGGTTTTCAAATCGGGTTATATTATTCAAATCTTTAATAGCCAACATGGCTGGATTTTTATTATGGCTATCAATAACCAATATTATGATTGAGGTTTTCAAAGTCGCTTCAGCGCAATGGATATTATTTTATGATGGATATAATTTATTCTACAATGGAACGAATAGTCCCGAGTCGCTGCAGGCTTACGACCCAGCACTTGGGGGCTACATTATTTCAGTTGAGATTACATCAAATATGCAAGTCACATGTCACTGCCAGCATGCACCATGGCACTTGGGGGCTAATGCAAAGTCATTTTTTGGATCACCTTATTGAAGACCCAACTCATCACAGTGTAATGAGCCGGCCCTTGGGGGCTACCAATTGCTCCTGTCAAAAATTTAAGGTACACAAGCTTTAATCCATTATATTTAAAGTTTTATTGCTCAGTTAGTAAAGCACAAAGCTCTTAACCTTGTGGACCTGAGTTCAAGTCCCGTGATGGGGGTTACATCATATGATGTTATTTTCAAAGAAGTATATATAAAGTCCCAGCTCAGTATTATCTTACTAAGCCGGCCCTTGGGGGCTACACGTTGCTGCTCAACTCTACATGATCATATCTACAAAGTCCCTGCTCATTATTGCATAATGACCCAACCCTTGGGGGCTACACTGGTTGAAGTTTTTATGAGCATCAGCAATTACAAGTCCCAGGCAGCTGCAAGCATGACAACCCGACACTTGGGGGCTACATGTGTGGAATATTCAGTTTATATGACTGAGATGAACAAACCGGATTTCTACAAGGTTGCAACACATATTGGAGCAAGTCCTAAGTTATCACTATATTCTCCTCTTAAGACTTGGGGACTACAGGTATTATGCATATAAAGGAGGAATGTCTTCAAATTATCAGTTTTAAGCAAATCAGGAAGATCAATTACATGACCCGGTGTCAACAACAATTATGACCCGACATTGTCTGTTTTATAACCCGGCAATTTTGGTAATGATAAACCGGCAAGTTTTACATCTTCAAGCCGGCTGAAAGTCAGATGAGTATTTCAATACCAATTTTTAAGCCGGTGCTTTGGAAGACGATTCAAGTGGATTATTTCTTACAATATTTCTCTACAAAAGATCAATGTCCGCAAATTGACTCTGAAGCTGGCTTTTTGACCTGGATTTCTCAAAAGAAGTATCTCGATTTTTTGCATTCACAAAGTTTGAACGTATCTACTAAAGGATATTTGCTATGAGTTCATGGGCATGTATCAAGAAGGAAATGACAAGGACTTAAAGATGATCAGGTGCCAGTTTACAAGAATTTTTAACCCGAAGCACAACTTGTCAAAGTTGTTCTAGTGTTTATTTTGCAGGATTGGTTTAACATGGATAAATCCAAATTAAACTGGTGGCTAATGTCGGGGATATACCCCGCGGTGTAACCCGGCCGGATGTTTGACCCGGCCGGACTTGGTGTTTTCATTGGTAACCCGCCGGGGCATTAGCGACTCAAGGATCTGGTGGCTCACTGGCCTGACGACTCATGAACCTGAAGACTCATTAGTGACCCGGTGGGTGCTTCAGACGGACGACAAGGCCCAAGGCCCAGTATGCCGGTTCGTAGGATGGTGGGCCGGTTTAAGAGGAAAGGCATAAGGAATATTCTCCTACAAAGGAAGCAAGACTAGGACTCCACTTGTAATAGATTAATCCTAATCCTACTAGGACTAGTCATGTAACCCGTCCCTGCAACATATATAAGGAGGGGCAGGGTACCCCAAGAGGGACAGAAAAAATAATCTGAAGGCTAGACACAACGAGGAGAGCCGGTTCGCGACGACTCCTTCGTGATGATAATGAGACCTAGCCACAAACAGCATGTAGGGTTGTTAACGGATGATGTTTCCCGGGGCCCGAAGCTGTCTAAACCCTTGTCTTATGTTGCGTCTCTCGATTCCGACCAACCCCTCTCAAGCAACCACATAGATGCGTTGGCCTCGCGACCAAGTCCTCACACTAGGACATCTGACGTGTCAATTCCAGGACAAAGCGTCTTGTATGATTTGAGTCTTTGATTTTTAGTTCACAATCATCCTTGCTGTACACACCTTTTGAGAGACACACACATGAATCGGAATTTATTAGAATACTCTATGTGCTTCACTTATATTTTTTGATCTAGATAATTTTGCTCTAGTGCTTCACTTATATCTTTTTAGAGCACCGTGGTGGTTTTATTTTATAGAAATTATTGATCTCTCATGCTTCACTTATATTATTTTGAGAGTCTTTTATAACAACATGGTAATTTGCTTTGGCTATAAAATTAGTCCTAATATGATAGGCATCCAAGATGGGTATAATAAAAACTTTCATATAAAGAGCATTAAATACTATGAGAAGTTTGATTTGATAATTGTTTTGAAATATAAAGATGGTAATATTAGAGTCGTGCTAGTTGAGTAATTGTGAAATTGAGAAATACTTGTGTTGAGGTTTGGAAGTCCCGTTGCATGCACGTATGGTAACCGTTGTGTGACAAATTTGAAGCATGAGGTGTTCTTTGATTTCCTTCCTTATGAGTGGCGGTCGGGGACGAGCGATGGTCTTTTCCTACCAATCTATCCCCCTAGGAGCATGCGCGTAGTGCATGGTTTTGATGACTTGTAGATTTTTGCAATAATTATGTGAGTTCTTTATGACTAATGTTGAGTCCATGGATTATACGCACTCTCACCCTTTCATCATTGCTAGCCTCTTCGGTATCGTGCATTGCCCTTTCTCACCTCGAGAGTTGGTGCAAACTTCGCCGGTGCATCCAAACCCCGTGATATGATACGCTCTATCACACATAAGCCTCTTTATATCTTCCTCAAAAAATCCACCATACCTACCTATTATGGCATTTCCATAGCCATTACGAGATATATTGCCATGCAACTTTCCACTGTTCCGTTTACTATGACACGCTCCATCATTGTCATATTGCTTTGCATGATCATGTAGTTGGCGTCGTATTTGTGGCAAAGCCACTATTCTTTCATACATGTCACTGATGAGTCATTGCACATCCCGGTACACCGCCGGAGGCATTCACATAGAGTCATATTTTGTTCTAAGTATCGAGTTGTAATATTGAGTTGTAAGTAAATAAAAGTGTGATGATCATCATTATTAGAGCATCGCCCCAGTGAGGAAAGGATGATGGAGACTATGATTCCCCCACAAGTCGGGATGAGACTCCGGACGAAAAAAAGAGAAGGACCAAACAAAAAAAATGAGAGAAAAAGAGAGAAGGGGCAATGTTACTATCCTTTTTCCACACTTGTGCTTCAAAGTAGCACCATGATGTTCATAATAGAGAGTCTCTTATTTTGTCACTTTCATATACTAGTGGGAAATTTTCATTATAGAACTTGGCTTGTAGTGCTATGTCCCTGGCTCGCGCTCATGTATTGCGTGAAAGTTGAAAAAGTTTGAGAATACTAAAGTATGAAACAATTGCTTGGCTTGTCATCGGGGTTGTGCATGATGGGAGCATTTTGTGTGACGAAAAAGAAGCATGGCCAAACTATATGATTTTGTAGGGATGAGCTTTCTTTGGCTATGTTATTTTGAGAGGACATAATTGCTTGGTTAGTATGCTTGAAGTATTATTATTTTTATGTCAATATTAAGCTTTTGTCTTGAATCTTTCGGATCTAAACATTCATGCCACAATAAAGAAAATTACATTAAAAATTATGTTAGGTAGCATTCCACATCAAAAATTCTGTTTTTATCATTTACCTACTCAAGGACGAGCAGGAATTAAGCTTGGGGATGCTGATACATCTCCAACGTATCAATAATTTTTTATTGTTCCATGCTATTATATTATCTGTTTTTGATGTTTAATGGGCTTTAATATGCTCTTTTATATTATTTTTGGACTAACCTATTAACCGGAGGCCCAGTGCCAGTATCTGTTTATTTTTTTTTGCCTATTTCAGTGTTTCGCAGAAAAGGAATATCAAATGGAATCCAAATGGAACGAAACCTTCGCGAGGATCTTTCTTGGAACAAACGCAATCCACGAGACTTGGAGTGGAAGTCAGAGACGCAACGAGGCGTCCATGAGGCAGGAGGGCGCGCCCAGGGGTTAGGCGTGCCCCCACCCTCGTCGGCCCCTCGTAGCTCCACCGACGTACTTCTTTCGCCTATATATATTCTTATACCCTAAAAACATCCAGGGGATCCACGAAACCACTTTTCCACCGCTGCAACCTTCTGTACCCGTGAGATCCCATCTTGGGGCCTTTTCCGGCGCACCACCGGAGGGGGAATCGATCACGGAGGGCTTCTACATCAACACCATAGCCTCTCCGATGATGTGTGAGTAGTTTACCATAGACCTTCGGGTCTTATTAGTTAGATGTCTTCTTCTCTCTCTTTGGTTCTCAATACAATGTTCTCATCGATGTTCTTGGAGTTCTATTCGATGTAATATTCTTTTGCAGTGTGTTTGCCGAGATCCGATGAATTGTGGGTTTATGCTCAAGATTATCTATGAACAATATTTGGTTCTTCTCTGAATTCTTATATGCATGATTTGTTATCTTTGCAAGTCTCTTCGAATTATCGGTTTAGTTTGGCCTACTAGATTGATCTTTCTTGCAATGGGAGAAGTGCTTAGCTTTGGGTTCAATCTTGTGGTGTCCTTTCCCAAAGGATGAGGGGCAGCAAGGCACGATTGTATTGTTGCCATCGAGGATAAAAAGATGGGGTTTATATCATATTGCTTGAGTTTATCCCTCTATATCATGTCATCTTGCTTAATGCGTTACTCTGTTCTTATGAACTTAATAATCTAGATGCACGCTGGATAGCGGTCGATGTGTGGAGTAATAGTAGTAGATGCAGAATCGTTTCGGTCTACTTGACACGGACGTGATGCCTATATTCATGATCATGCATAGATATTCTCATAACTATGCGCTTTTCTATCAATTGCTTGGCAGTAATTTGTTCACCCACCGTAATATATGCTATCTTGAGAGAAGCCACTAATGAAACCTATGGCCCCCCGGGTCTATTTTACATCATATAATTTTCCGATCTATAATTCTAGTTTACTATTTATTTTGCTTTGCAATCTTTACTTTCCAATCTATACAACAAAAATACCAAAAATATTTATCTTACTATCTTTATCAGATCTCACTTTTGCAATTGGCCGTGAAGGGATTGACAACCCCTTTATCGCGTTGGTTGCAAGGTTCTTGATTGTTTGTGTAGGTACTAGGTGACTTGCATGTAATCTCCTACTGGATTGATACCTTGGTTCTCAAAAACTGAGGGAAAAATACTTATGCTACTTTGGTGCATCACCCTTTCCTCTTTAAGGGAAAACCAACGCATGCTCAAGAGGTAGCATGCCTCGAGCAGTTCGTCCATGGCGCCTTCCACGAACAAGGACCATGTTCACTCCCCAAGCGCCAACACAAACATTCGGCAACTCTAAACACAAGCTAGAGCCCGGGGCATGGACCTAGGCTCTTCTCTTCAACATGGCCAATGGGAAGACAGAAGACAAGGGAGAAGGGATGCGGGGATGGATGGCTCAGCTCCCCCTCCACCCCTCCTTTTTACAGGCGGGCCGAGGAGGGGGGCCGCTCCCTCAACGAGCAACCGCCGTCCTCCTCCTCCAATTCAAGAAGACCGGGCCTTCGCCTTGATGCTCTCCCGCGCCACGCGCCTCGTTACCTAACCCGCGCGATGCATGCAACATACGTGGTTAAGGATAAGGGCATGGTGGGAAGAGTGAATTGGCAGTTTCCACCCCGTGCGTTAAAGTCATACACGGGCCATTGCAAGAGTGGCCCCACCACTATTGGCTTTATACGACGCACGAGAAAACCGAAAACTGTCCCAGACTCAAGATTAATGAAGAAGCAAGGAAGACTCTAGGAGACCAGCCTCTTCAAGTGCCCCTGCCTGTGCACTTGTTAGGACATGCCCCGACGACGCTCGGCAGCGCGATCGGGGTAGGCCCGGGGGCTTCTGCCGGTGCAACAAACCCTGGGTCTGTTGACCAGACTATGCACAGGCACGGGAACAAGATTAAGGCATCGACCCAATGAAAGTGCAAATATCCCTGGATGGTTTTGGTAATTATTAACAACATATAGCTCACTGAGCTAATGCTATTTCAAGATAAATATTTCAGGAAAGCTCAATGATTGGCATGGCATGGATTAGGAATGTGGACCCCTCAAAATGCTAAGAACAAAAGATTGGCTCAAGCTCTAAAGCTCAAGACTCTACATTTTACTTTTAGTGATCCAAGATCACATTGAGTCCATAGGAAAAGCCAATACTATTAAAAGGGGATGAGGTGTTGCTTAATGGGTTACTTGCTCAAAATGCTTAGTGATATGCTCCAAAAACCCTCAACCATTTTCTCATATCCACATATGTCCCAAACCAAAAGTCAAACTCGCCCCACGAAACTTTCTATCCGCCCCACCGAAGTTCAGGTTGACGAGCTAACGCCACAAAACCCTAGTCATTTCGATCTCACCGATAGGGATCTCGGTCTCACCGAGATGGGATTGCAAACTCTCTGTTTCCCTTCGTAACATTTTGGTCCAACCGAGATGAGCGATCGGTCCCACCGAGTTCGCAATGCAAACTCTCTGTTTCCCCTTCGTAACGTTTCGGTCTCACCGAGATGAGCGAATCGGTCCCATCAAGTTTGCCTGACCAACTCTCTGGTTAGCTTATTACCAAAATTGGTCCCATCGAGTTTGTGTAACCAAGATTACGTTATGCCCTAACCATAATGAAATCGGTCTCACCGAGTTGGCATGTCGGTCCCACCGAAAATCCTAACGTTCACATTTTGAACTAAGTCGGTCTGATCGAGTTTCATTATTCGGTCCCACCGAGTTTGGTGATTTGTGTGTAACGGTTAGATTTTGTGTGGAGGCTATAAATACCCCTCCACCCACTCTTCACTCATGGAGAGAGTAATCAGATCATGCCTAAACTTCCATCATACATTTTCTAAGAAAGAACCACCTACTCATGTGTTGAGGTCAAGATATCCCATTCCAACCATATGAATCTTGATCTCTAGCCTCCTCCAAGTTGCTTTCCACTCAAATCTTCTTTCCACCAAATCCAAATCTGTGAGAGAGAGAGTTGAGTGTTGGGGAGACTATCATTTGAAGCACAAGAGCAAGGAGTTCATCATCAACACACCATCTATTACCTTTTGGAGAGTGGTGTCTCCTAGATTGGTTAGGTGTCACTTGGGAGCCTCCGTCAAGATTGTGGAGTTGAACCAAGGAGTTTGTACATGCAAGGAGATCGCCTACTTCGTGAAGATCTACCCTAGTGAGGCAAGTCCTTCGTGGGCGATGGCCATGGTGGGATAGACAAGTTTGCTTCTTTGTGGACCCTTCATGGGTGGAGCCCTCCATGGACTCGCGCAACCGTTACCCTTCGTGGGTTGAAGTCTCCATCAACGTGGATGTACGATAGCACCACCTGTCGGAACCACGCCAAAAATCTCCGTGTCTACATTGCGTTAGCTCCCTCCAAACTCCTCCCTTTACCTTCATGTGCAATGTTTTACATTCCGCTGCTATACTCTTAGACTTGCATGTGTAGGTTGTTTACTTGACTTGTGCTAAGTTGCTAAAATCTGCCAAGACTTAAAATTGGGAAAAGGCTGGATTTTTATTTGGTCAAGTGGTCTAATCACCCCCCCCCCCTTTAGACATACTTTCGATCCTACACCCAAGTCAGAGTGCAAGAGACCAAGATCTTCGAAGGACCAATGTGCAGATCAAGAGGACCAAGATCAAGCTAGAGAAGCAAGGTACCAGAAGAAGGAAAGCTTCCCTTGCCGGGCGGGCGAGCTCGGCGAGGGCAGGGTCACCCTTGGAAGAAGACGTTCAAGACGTCTCGGCAGGGCCTGCCGGGACTCACGAGGCAAACCACCTCACCAAACCACTCCGCCACGACCCATGTCGTCAATCAGTGCGGTGTCAAGCCGCAAAGTGATTAAGTGGCATCCATTCGCCACATGGCGTCCTCTTTCTACATGAAATACCTACAGATGACACCCGTCCTGCGACGTGTCAAGCAAGCAGGCGTGGATCTGGCAAGACAAGCCCGGCAAGGCTTGCCGGGCAAGCGACGATGTGAGGTTGAGCAGTGCATTAAATGCACCCTGTCAGCCCGCAGAGTTAGGTATGATAGCACTGTTTGCTATCTTATCAGTGCATAATGACTATTTTGCCATTGTGGTGACCCCTTAATCTATAAAAGGAGGCCCATGGCAACCGTAGAAAGGGTTAGAAGGTTGGACACCCACACACTCATAGGCGCCAGAGCCACCGCCATTTCTATAGCAAGTATACTACGCCCACCACCATTCTTCCACCATCAATCCACCAAAGCAGAGTAGGGTTTACGCCTCACGGCGTCCAACCTTGGTAAAATTGCTCGTGATCTCTCGCCAGGTCGCCCCACGCCTCTCGCTCTTTGTGCAACATGACATCCCCCCTGCCGAACCAGCAAGGGGCCCCTTGGTCCCATAGGTGTCCTTGGTTTCCCACGACAGATTGAGTGAATGAATGAACCAAAATCATCAAGTTTAGCAAGAAGAAGGAAAAATTTACGATCTCCAAGGCTGTGGCGCGCAATGGCTACATTGCCTCCAGCCAATCAACCGCTTTACAAAACTTGACGACAGTGGTCTGGATGGTGTACCATCGAAACACTAACGACTCCACATTGCCTTCATGGAGGGTATGCATATCATTGGGCGTAATGTTCTTTCGCATGTGAAACGAATCAGAAGAGGCACCTTCGCTCCTGCCTACGAAATTCATGGATATGGCTAGCCATGCATCTCACAACAACTCATACTCCATGCTCGAGTACCCCGCCATCATTCGTACTCTACAAAAATGATATGAAGTTTGAAAATAAGCTCAACGACATTTGACCGAACACCTATCGGGCGTGGTGCGGTGTACGACATGGACGTCACCGACAAGGGGCGGAGGGTACCTGGCTGAGGACGAATCCTGGGTGGACGGCGCCGTAGTACAAGGGGAGCGGGTGCGTGGGTGGTGGTTCGGACGTTCGGCAAGGCCTGGGTAGCGGTCGGAGAGGTACAACGGTGACGGCGGAGGAGGAAGATGTGGATGCAAGGCAAGGGGAGAGGGCAGAGTGGAAGAGAATGGGACCTGAAGAGGGATTTCGGTGGGCTGGGGTGTCGGAGTTCCACGTGGCTGATGTCCGAATCTCAGAACCCCTCCCCGGCAAAAATTTTTTCCAAACCGGCTGGCCGCTCGATATAGAATCACGTCGGATGACAAAACAAGTCCGGACCGTGATGTTCGAACGTAGGCAAATGGTTTGAGGGTCCGCTTTGGAGATGCCTTAAGGGCATGGCCAATGCGTAGGCTCAAACTGATGGCCCGCGGGCCATGTAGGCTCGGGTGTGAGGAAAATTTAGTCCGGATGATGCTATGGGATCTCGGGGCAGGTGCTGGGGAAAGGAGAGAGTAGTCCTAAGAGCAAGTACAATAAGGTTCAGTCAGCAAACTGTAAGGAATAAAATAATATTTCTATGCTTAGTTGGGGAGAGAGGATAGAAGACAGAGTGTAAGCGGGCTCTCATGCAAGAGCCAGTTGCAGCACGTGCTTATAGACACTACATGAGAGTGAAAGGTGGGTCATGTACTAATAAAGTAGCACATACTTATAGCTAATTGTTATACATGTTAGCTATAAAGTTGGCTATAGATAACATGACACTTTCTTATAATTAACAGTTGGCTATACTATTAACCATGCCCTAAGGTAAAAGATAGAAAAAGTATAGTAGATGCATGCCTATCCTAATTCGTTTTTATTTGCTTGATGACGCCCACACTGACGGTCGGTGTAGAGGAAAAACAAATGAAGCTTTCCCGGAAAAAAAAATGAAGTTGTCTAAACCCACTTTTTCTTGTGGGGCAGCCAGGCAACATGGTGATGCCTCCCTAGTTCGTGCCTTGAGAGGAATTTTTCTTCACTTTTTATGATTCGAAACTTGCATTGCGAGTGGGAGGCTGGATGGGGACCGACACAAAAGCAAGACGACTCGAGCATCATCAGTGCTTTCGCTGGGGCAGCACGGTTTTAACTAATTTACCAGCGGCAGAAGAGGATAGGCGATCCATTTCGTCGTACCTGAAGATCTCCATAAACAAGAGCAAGAAAACAGAAGCCTCCCTCACCGTCTGCCTGCTGCCTACTACTACCTGTCTCCTCTGCTCTGAAACAATAAGCGCACCAATCCCGGGGCGCCGTCTGCCTCTGCCTGCCGACCTCTCCAGACGGATGGGCATGGGCTGCCTCCACCAGCGGCTCAGCCGCACGCGTACGCCCTCTCCCTTCTCCGAGCTTCACTGCCTTCTTTTCCTCGCGAATTTCGCGCACGCGCACCAATCTGTCTTTCTGTGGCTTTGCTTTCGGAAAACCAGGTGCTCTGCCGTTTGTGAGGAGGTTCAAGCCGAGCGAGATCGAGGCGGCCACCAGCGGCTTCAGCACGGCCCTCGAGACCGGCGGGCCTCGCGGCACGGCGTACCGCGCCCGCTTCGCTGATGGCCTCGTCGCCACGGTGCGCCGTGCGGGCGGCGGCGACCCGAACCAGGAAGGGCAGGAGGGCGCCTTCTACCGGGAGCTGCAGCTGCTCGGCCGCCTCAACCACCGACACGTCGTCAGGCTCCGCGGCTTCTCAGAAGGACACAACAGGTTCACCCACCGCGCCATTTTTATTTTTTATTACTGTATTTTTCTCTTATCCTAACTAATCTTCTGATTTGCGTTTCTCTTTCTTGTTACAGGTTTCTGGTGTTTGATCAGATGGAGAACAGGAGCCTGAAAGAATGCCTCCACGGTAATATCTTCTTGAGGGAGGGATATCTCTTGTGCTCTTCAGTTAAGCTGCCACACTGATGATGCATCCTGCTGCAACAGATCCTCTTAGGACGCCACTCAACTGGAGGACCCGGTTGCAGGTTGCCATAGATGTCGCAGCAGCCCTGGTAATCCTTTCTGCTAACGACCACTGCTACATTCCACAACACATGGAAATTTGACACAAGAAAGACAACACCATTTATTTTCTTGATTGATTTTGAGTGGATGCAGGAGTATCTCTACTACTTCTGCGACCCTCCGGTGTTCCACGTGACGGTGAACTCGAGCAACGTGATGATGGATGCTGATTTCGTCGCCAAGGTGAGTCACATTGGTACGTTGCAGACGATGCTATCTGTCCTGGCCCGCCAATAGACCGATCGAGCAACTGAATTTGTACTAAGTTTCAGCTATCGGACGTCAGTGTCGTCGGTCACGACGCTTCCGAAGGATCCCACGCCGAAGGTTCTCTTGGCCATTTTTATCATCACTTTGTCTGACACGTCTGTAATGGCACTGACACTGACACTAGAGCCTGCGTGTTCTTTCTCCAGAGCGAATTCAGCAGAGGCGGACGGAGCTGGTGTTCCAGTACGGCGTGTTGCTCCTGGAGCTCGTGACCGGACAGTCGCCCGGGGGCGGCGACGGCGAGCTCGTGCGGTGGGTGCAGGAGCCAGGGTTCGCCGGATCCATGCAGAGGATGGTGGACGCGGATCTCGGCGGCACCTACGACGCCGGCGAGCTCCGGGACCTCGTGATAGTCGCGAGGCTCTGCACTAGGCATGGCAGCGGCACCGCCATTGTCTCGATCCCACAGGTACTCCGCTACTTGCAGGGGAAGGTGGGTGACAAAAACAGATGACAGTAATCTTGTGTACGTAGCTCTTCTTTTTGTCCTTTGCTTGCTGTTGAATGGAATGCAAATTGCAATGTACTCCCTCCGTCCGAAAAAACTTATCAACAAAATGGACAAAAAAGGGTGTATCTAGAACTAAAATACATCTAGATACATCCCCTTTTATTCATTTTGATGACAAGTATTTCCGGACGGAGGGAGTATGTATTGTACGTCCACGCAGAGATATTGTATGACATTGGTGGCGAAGAAGTCTCCACACAATTTTTTTTAAACTTACTTTTTACTTTATTTAAGCTTCCCAAGCTGGGATTTCGTCTGAGACAACATGCAAAATACAGTCAGGTGGAAAATGCAACCAGACCTTATAAAAATTATTGGCCACCCCCTCTCTAGCTAACAAATGTGCCGCTTTATTTGTTGAACGATGAACCCATGTAACCCTCCAGCTCTCCCTCGTTGCCAACATCTGCTTGACTTCTTAGATGACCGGTCCCAGCGAAGACAAGTCCTTCTCCTTGCTCTGCAACTTGCACACGATCTCGCGGCAGTCCATCTCCACATGCAGATTAGGTATATTGAGCTCATCGGCTAGTTGCACTGCTCTTCTACAAGCATAAAGCTCCGCCCTTGCTGGTTCCTGACACCACGGGAAGATATGACAAGCTCCGCCCAGAAAAGCACCCTCCTGATTCCGGAGAACAATGCCCGCTCCCCCCACCTCCCCTACTTTGGAAATTGCCGCATCCACATTGGCTTTCACCCACCCCTCTTCAGGCGGTCTCCATTTCTCACATGGGACTGGACTAGTTTGTTTGCTCTTACGTCCGTGAATGGACTGCCATTCGCCCATAAGGTGGAAAACCCTTCTCGCAATCGCGTCTGCATCTTCAATCCTCTGACCATCTCTTGCGTTGTTCCGGGCCAGCCATAGCGCGTACACCCCCCGGACCATAACCGCCCTCTCATCGTCTGATGCATCCGCAAACCAAGACAAGAGCCACCTCGATAATGCACTCTGAGGGCTAGCTGACTCCGGTGGGATCGCCACCGGCACCCCCAATTCCAAATGCATGATCTTCTAGAATTTCAATGAGTGGAAACAGCCCCAAAATCTATGGTAGTTCGTTTCTTCTCTCCCACACGCTACACAAAACACACCATCCTTGATCTTCCTCCGTTGGAGTTCAGCCCCCACCACCATGCCATTCCGTATCAGCCGCCACATGTGTGTTTTCACCTTGCCTGGCGCGACGGTGTCCCATAAACACGTCCATGACTTATGATCCTGTACCGAGGATGAGGCTTCCGGGCGTCCTGCTTTGAGTCGTTTCTGTAGCATCCGCAGGTGGTAGGCAGACCTTACTGTAAACACACCATTCTTGGTGTAGTTCCAAGCTAGGTAGTCCTGCATAGTCGGGCCACCAATTGGGATCCCGGTTACCTCATCAGCTTCGTCCGAGGAGAACATTGCGTGCACCTTCTCATGATCCCATGCGTTGCCATGCTCGCTTAGCAGGTCACACACCCACGTTATCCCATGGATATATGTTTGGCCCAGTGGCCTTAGACCACCAGTCCTTGGTATCAAATTATCATGGTGCACTTTTATTCTAGTCCCATCCCCAATTCTCCAGATAAGTCCATCTAGCAGCAGATCCCGCCCATGTAGTATGCTTCTGAAGGTGAATGATCCACCACTCGGGCAAGTTGCATTGAGTATCGACCCCTCCATGAAATATCATGCCTTTAGAACACGTGCACATAATGTCTCTGGTTCCTGTAGTATTCTCCAGGCTTGCTTTGCAAGCATGGCTTGGTTGAAAGCTTCAGGGTCACGAAAACCAAGTCCTCCCTCATGTTTCCTCGTGCACATTTTATCCCAGGCGATCCAATGCACCTTCTTCTTTCCATTTGCTTCCCCCCACCAGAAGTTAGATGAGATAGATGACAGATTCCCGCACATTTTCTTTGTGAGTTGGAAGCAACACATGGTAAAAGTTGGTGTTGACCGAAGGCCTGACTTCACAAGCACCTCTCTGGCTGTTTTGGACAACCCTTGTCCCTTCCATCCGGTCACCTTTCCTCTTGCACACTCCTTGACATGTCTGAAGGTTCCATCCTTTGATTTTCCAACGATAGTTGGAAGCCCTAGGTACCTCTCGCTGAGTGCTTCCACTGAAATACCACTAACCTGTTGTAGCTCATGTTTGCTTGCGTCGGAGATACCTTTGCCAAAGAAGATAGTAGATTTTTGAAGATTTACTTTCTGTCCTGAGGCCGCTTCATAGTCCTGCAAAATGACTCGGAGTGCATCAAAGTTTTCTGTGGATCCCTCCAGGAACACCACACTGTCATCTGCAAACAAGAGATGAGTGACAGTCGGTCCTCCACTCCCAAAAGACACACCCTTTGTATCCTTCTGTCTCTGTGCATTTTTAAGCATTGCTGAGAATCCCTCCACACAAAAAAGGAAGATATATGGGAAAAGGGGATCCCCTTGCCTGAGCCCACGAGATGGAAGAAACCCGTAGGAGAGCCCTCCATTTAACTTAAGCGAAAAAGATGTTGATCTGACACATCTCATGACCATCTATGTCCAGTGGCTAGAGAAGCCAATCTTCAGCATCATTTGCTCAAGGAAATCCCACTCTACTCTATCGTAGGCTTTCATCATTTCTAGTTTCACAGCTAGGGATGGCAATGGGGACAATCCCCTATGGGGATACCTACAACATCCCCATCCCCATCTATTCCCTATCATCCCATCCCCATCCCGCTTACATGACTGGGATGAAATTTCCCATACCCATGTTCCCATCGGGAACGGGCCCCATTAGGTCCCCATCCCCATAAACAAATACTCATATACATAATATGACACCCTATAATCAACATACATAAATGGTGTTGTCCTTGTCCTACTAATGCCTATCTAGGTCAGACTTACTTCTTGGTCATGGTGGCAATGAGGTGAGGATGTGAGATAGGTTTAAGGTTTTTAGAGCTTTTTTGTTTTCACAAGTTTGTTTGTGAATATTTTAAGGTCGACTGCTGTGTCACGATTATTAACCGGGTCCCGATGGGTATTGGGTCCGGGGAATAGGATATCGTCCCCATCCCGTTGTAGTTCTCACGGGAATAAATTAGTTTTGTAAATATCCCCGTGGGGATGTTTTTCGCCCATCCCCACCCCCTAATAGATGAAATCCCCATGGGTTTGGCGGGTATGGGGCCCCATTGCCATCCCTATTCACAACGCATAGGGGATTCTTCCGCTTTCTCTTTCTGATCGCATGCACACTTTCATAGGCCACCAGAACATTGTCCGTAATTAATCTGCCAGGTACGAACGCATTTTGTTCTTCTGAGATCATGAAAGGTAAAACCCTCTTTAGCCGGTTAGTCAGTGCTTTGCGCGGTGATCTTGTATGGAACATTGCACAGACTAATAGGACGAAATTGCGAGAGTAGCTCCGGTGAGCTTACTTTCGGAATCATCACAATGACCGTGTCATTAAACCCCGTCGGGGCTTCCTAGCCAGCAAGAAACTCGCAGATCGCCTCACACAAGTCCTCTCAGTGTTTTTGGTAGAACATGGACGGCAACCCGTCCGGCCCCGGCGCCTTCGTGGGTCCCATCTGGAAAAGGGCTGCCTCAATTTCCTCATCGGTGAATGACGCACACAGCCTGGCATTCATCGCATCTGTAACGACAACGTCTATATGCCACAACACTCTCTCCGCATCCCGAGAGCGCTCCGATGTGAACAGCTGTGCGTAGAACTGAGCCGCCATCTCCCTCATTCCATCATCATCCGTGCACTTGGACCCGTCATCTCTAATGAGAGCTTTGACCGTATTCTTCCTCTTCCTGTGTGAAGCTCGATTCTGAAAATACTTTGTGTTTTGATCCCCCTCTGTCAGCCAGTCAACCCGGATCTCTGTTTGTAATAAATCTCCTCTCGTTCATATAGTTCGTGTAATTGGTCCTCTATATCCTTCACCTCCTGTCTGTATCCAGACCGCACAGTCTGCTCTTTGGCCTCCACTAGTTGCACTTTCAGATGAGCGATCTGTTTTTTGATAGATCCAAAGACTTGGCGGCTCCATCTCTGCATGGCCCCGGACGTAGCTTTAATACGGCTACATGCGCCCCCAAGTGCACCTGCCCCCGTGATTGGTTGTCCGGGCATTGGCCCATGCAGTTGCCACCATGGACTCATATCCCTCGTGCCTTGCCCATGCCGCCTCATAGACAAAAGGGCGCTGCCCTCCTGAGTGCTTTGCAGCCAGTGCCGCTTGTGCCTTGACAACTATCGCCTGGTGATCCGATTCCTCGGTCATGACATGTAATACTTTGACCGCCAGGAAAAGCTGTGCAAAATCAGCGTTGCAGGTGGCCCGGTCCAATCTCACTTGAACGTTCTCGCTGCCATCACGTTTGTTATCCCAGGTGAATGGATACCCCGAGTAGCCTAGATCTGCAAGTCCGCAGTCGGACAAGCAATCGGTGAAACTCTCCATTTGACTCAGACACCTCGGGTTACCACCCACCTGCTCTTTCTGGAGAAGAGCTTCATTGTAGTCCCCCGCACATAGCCATGGTAGATTATCCTGTGCTCGGAGGTAGCGAAGCACATCCCAGGTTTTCGACCTCTTCTCCGCACATGGCTCCCCATAGATTCCAGTGAATCTAAAGGTGACACCATCCATTACAACTTGATCATCGATATAGTATTGGCACCACGGCCTTACTGTTACATCCACATGTTCTCTCCACCATAATGCCAAGCCCCCACTCTTTCCGTTGCAATTCATAGCTACCTCGTGCCTGAATCCTAGGCTCCATTTCAATCTCTCCATCGCTCCTGCTGTTTTTTTAGTTTCTGATAAAAAAACCACTGTTGGGTTGTATGACCTAACCAGGTCCCGTAATTCGCCCACTGTCGGGTCCAACCCCAGCCCCCGACAGTTCCAGGCTAAGATGTTCATTGCTCCCGGTGACCCTGCGACCTAGCAGGGTCCGCCGATGTACCTTCAAATTCGGTTATACATTCAAAAACTGAAGTTGTCTTCTGCCTTGTGCCACGGATGAAAGTATCATGCCCTTCCTGACTATCCCCTCCCTCCTTTGGTTTCCACACCTGCCTTGGCCTCCTCTTTCTAGAATCAGGAGGGGCTTGGGAGCTGTCTCCCCTCCCCCCATGATCTACATTGTTCTACCTTGGTTTGCGAACATAGTAGCATCTTCTCCTTTCAGTAGGGTAGTGCGAACATAAATCACCTCTCTTTCTCTATTTATGGAGGCACCCTCCCACCGGTGACGCTCTTCATATTGCTCCTTCTCATACTCCCGCTACCATTGTTGCATCTTCAATTGTTCCTGGAGGTCTCTTTCTTTCTTACGTTCCAGGTCATGTCTAAGGTCCCTCTCTTGTTCATTCTCTCCTACCACGGTCCTTCCTAGGACTGTTCACTTCCCTTTTTCCAGGCCTGCACTCGACGCCAGTGCACGAGCATTCCGGCTTGTCAAACTCATTGTTTAGGTTGCATTTTGTCGGGATGTCTCGGACACGCCCATTTGCCTTGCTTTCATGCTCTCTGTTGCTACCCTCCAATTGTGAGCTCATGAAGCTGCTGCTATTATTTGTCTTCCCCTTCGCCTCGACTTTGGAGTCAGTGCTCCTTCCCGGAGAAACTCTTAACCAGCCGCCCCATTGTGAAGATTTGTCTACTGGAGGGTCACACCGCCCATCAACATGAACGAGTCTTCCACACTCGAAGCAAAAATGTGGAATTTTCTCATAGTGGAAGTCGAACCATGTGCCCACCTTGTCCTCGTACGAAGTCTTGAGTTGAAAGCACCGAACCAGCGTCTCATAGATTGAAATCCTCGCCCTCACCCTCAGCTGGTTCCCTCTAGCTAATCCTTCCTTGTCCACATCTACCTTGACTACCTTGCCAAGCCAATTGCCAAGCGCTCGCCCAAAGGCCTCAGTTCTCTTCCCCGATGGTAGATCATCTACCCTGACCCATACATCCACTTTATCAAACACCGTCTCAGAGGGCCGTATATTGCTCTCATACTCCTTGAGCATGAGCACGTTGAAATCATACTACCACGGCCCGTTATTCACCGCATGTCTCCAGTCTCCTTCACTGCCAAAGTGAACCATAAAAATGTTGTCGCCCATGTCCCTGAATCTCGCCTCATGATGTAGCCCCAATGCCCTCTGCATCACTTTCTCTAGCACATTTTTGTTTAGCGGTCTCGGCGAGAATGCTTTCCCCACCGCTGACCACTTTGCGCTCTTGGGCAAGATCTGATCTGGGTCTTCAAAGACAAAACCTTCCGCCTCTTTATCCAAGAGTACCATCCCTCCCAGCCTGGCTGAGAGACTCGACGTAGGATCCGACGTCTTGCTTGCCACCGGGGACTTGGAGGATCCCCTACTCAACAATTTGCCCGGCGTCGTTGTCGCTGCCAGGGTAGCCTTTGCCGCTGACACCCTACCCTGTTTCTCCTTCGCCTTCTCCGCCATAGCTCCGCTCCCGATGGAGAACGTTGCACCAGTCCATGCGAAGGGAAGCGCCGTCGCTGCCCCAGAGCACGACTGTATTCTCGCCGCCCCCGTCGCCGAAACCCTAACCCTAGCACTTGTAGACGGTCGCCACGCGATCGCCTTTCCAGTCGCCCCTTAGCGTTTCAACGCGTGGTGGACCCAGCTCGTATAGATTTATAATTGTCCACACATTAAAAATCACTGGAAGGTGGAAGAATTCTCCACACATTAAAAATCACTGGAAGGTGGAAGAATTCTCCACACATTAAAAATCCCTGGACAGAAACTCCAAAACTCGGTTCTCCACACATTAAAAATCCCTGGACAGAAACTCTAAAACTCGGTTCTCTTTTGCAAGACTGTTAATAAAGTTGGTCTGTTGCCATCAAGTTCCAACATTCCAAACGAGTTTTTTTGGAAAAGCAAGATTACCCGGCCTTTGCATCAGAATGATGCATTTTAAACAAGCTGGTAATGATAAACTGACCAATAATAATTCTCAAGAATTTCAGTGGGCTATTTTTTTTCAATGGAGGCTAAGAAAGTTCTCGGAGTTTAAGTTTGAGATTACATGTGTAATTTGATTTTTATCAAATAATCTAACTACAATACTGATATTAACTCAACAAAGTATATTAGGATCAAGCACCTGAAATAAATACCCTCTCCCATCTCTTTTAAAAGGTTCGACCATGTCGAGTCAATATATACGGAACATTTGATCAAGAGGTCCCCTGAGCGAATGATTCGTTCACTATGGGAGGGAGGATCGAGCGAACCAAAATGTTTGCTAACCTCTCCAGCACGACTCAAGGACAGTTTGTTTGGTGAGCCTCCTCCCATCATCATTACTAACATCCAGGAAAAAAGTCAAAACTAAAACCGGTAAAAATAAATAAAACAGAAACACTTGCCATAAAAAATTAGATTTTTCATCATATATAGCATCAATTTGCAAATTGTCAATAAAAACACATAAAGAAAGATCTAATTTTCATGATGTCTAGAAACCAAAAAATCATAAATTTTGCCATGTCGCAAACACAAATTTACCTAAATTTTCTTTAAAATGCAACAAAAAATGACATGGCACACATGTCATATACAAACAAAAAGTTGTCATGATCCATGGCAAAAACTATATAAAAACAGAACACAATCACATAGCAAATTTGCCATGATTTTTCATTTGCAATGATTTATCAATCAAATTTACCTGAATTTGCCATGTCCAAAAGAACAATGCAAGTGTGTGGCAAAAATTGTTGTGTTTTGGAGACCAAAAATGTTAAATTGCCATGAGGTTATATGAAATCACCATTGAAAATATTTTTGCCATTGTGTGTATTTTGCATTTCCATCTTGGAAAAAAGAGATGGAAAACTATCTACATTTCTCGTGTGACTAAGATATAAGGGATTTTTATTTCTGTGCCCCTGGTTCCTTAGCTCTACTCATTCATCCCCACTCTGTTAACTTTTGCTCACTTTTCCCGACTCCCTTGCCCGAAACCCTCAGAACAAGTTATAACGAACATTGCCGTCGGGTCAATGCCTTTGACCGTTAGCTGACGAGTGGGGCCGCGTATACGTGGGTGCATGCAAGACCGCGGTCGTGGGGTAACACGTGTCCATGGACTTGCCTGAAATGTCACATCATATAAAGAGGGGCAACCACCTCCATCGCCCCTACTATTTCCCCCAAATCCCCTCCCTGCCGCATCGTCTTCCTCTCCCCCATCGGTGTCGTCTCGCTCTCCTCCACTGCCTCCACCGCACCGTCTCGCTCTCCCCCACCGCATCCTCTTCCTCACCTTCATCACCTCCATCTGTCAGATGGCCAACGCTCGTGGCGACGCCGGCGCAGCGGCCGGAGATGTGGTGGAGCTGCAGGGTCAGGGCGCGGTGACCGCAGATGTCGGCGGCGTCCACGACGGTGCGGGGAAACTCGCAACCGCTGCGGATGTGGCGGGCTCCGCCTCATTGCTGCAAAAGGTGACAACGTCGAGCGGCACAGTCCATCCCGATACCCCCGTTGCGCCGCCTGCCGTGTAGGAGCAGGTATTTGCACTTGCTTAGCTTGTAGAGTTAGTTGCTCCCTAGTTGCATTGGTTAGATTGTGATTCATATGGTAGTTCAGATGGTTAGAGTAGTTGGTTTGACGGATGGGCCGAGGTTTTCTGTATGGGTTGGGGGGATGGGTTTTTTGGGCTAGGGTTTGTTGGATAAATTCGTTGCAAAAATTGATAGAGGCAAAGGTGTCCCATCTTTCGATGAGATGGTGGCTATCGTTTTGTAGGAAGTCGACTTTGACGATCCGACTACGAACGTGCGAGGACGTCGCGCCTTAGCAATCGCTAAACTAACTCCGAGAGGTTATTGACCACGCCGAGCACGATCAACTCGACCAAGAAGGTCTGCTTTCCTGCAAACGAAGAACAAGCAAGAAACTAAGATTGCAATCTGGATATTGCGAATATAAGAGGAAAGCTTTATTGATCAAGGTGGGGTTCTGCGACGCCTTTGTCTGGTCGTTGAACACAAACGAAGTACGCGAAGTTGTAGCTATGGCAAACTTTTAATCTAAACAAAACCCAAAGTCTAAACGGTGCCCTAAGGGGTGTATATATGGAGGAAGAGGGGAGAATTTCGTGGCCCTTGGGGAAGGGGTCCGAAACCAACCCTATCTCTTGTTTCCCCACACATACGGACTCTAAAAACAGCCTATACTTATGTATTTTGAAAATACATGGGCCTGGCCCAATAATAAGGTGACGCAACACCTAGAATAGCCTCTGGATGAATATTATGAAGTGGCATTTTGTATATTTTGTCCAAGGCTTCATGAACTCATTATGGTGGCTTCAAAGTCCTGAAATCATCACTTGTAACTCCGTTCTTGTTCCCCTCGTGCATGCCATCATCTCCATGCTTGGTCTTGCTCCAGTGTTCATCCCTCTTATCCATGACAGACCCTTCATTTGTAAGCAAAAGAAACGTATCCAATTTAGGCAGCATCATATTCTCATGAACATTAAAATCATTACCAAGAAACGAAAGTACTTGATAATTTAATTGGCGTGCGCGAGCTCTAGTAATTGGTCCAGTATGTATAGTAGCAGGGGTTGTGGGTGTTACAATGGTATTGATGTCCTCATCATCCTCCCCTTCTTGAAATCAAGTCGTCCTCGACGGAAGCTCATCTTCCTCACCCAAATAAGGCTTCAAATCTGCAATGTTAAAAGTGGGACTAACCCCAAAATCTGCAGGCAGCTCAAGTTTATATGCATTATCATTTATTTTCTCTAACGCCTTAAAAGGACCAGTAGCACGTGGCATTAGCTTTTTGACATGTAGTGCAACGAGCAACAAAACGCTCAACATCCCATCTCATCTTTGGCCAAAAGAAATGTGTAGAAAGTATATCCTCCGTCTTCGTCACGCCAAAGTGTCCCATTAGTCCTCCTCCATGCGCCTCCTGCAACAACAAAAGACGAACGGAGCTAGCTGGAATGCATAGCTTGTTAGCACGAAACACAAATCCATCGTTAACGACGAACTTGTTCCATGTTCTACCTTATTTACAATTCTGCAATACATCTTTAAATTCAACATCATGCACATATTGATCTTTTATGGTCTCCAAACCAAATATTTTAAAGTCAAGTTGTGAAAGCATAGTATAACGACGAGACAACGTATCAGCAATAACATTTTCTTTACCCTTCTTGTGTTTAATGACATAAGGGAAAGTCTCAATGAATTCAACCCATTTAGCATGTCTATGGTTCAGTTTTGCTTGACTTTTAGTGTGTTTCAAAGATTCATGATCAGAATGTATAACAAATTCTTTGGGCCATAAATAATGTTGCCATGTTTCTAAGGTCCGAACAAGAGCATATAATTCTTTAACATAAGTAGAATAGTTCATACTAGGCCCACTCAATTTTTCAGAAAAGTATGCAACAGGTTTGCGATCTTGTAATAACACACCTCCTAATCCAATTCCACTAGCATCACATTCAAGCTCAAAAGTCTTACTAAAATCAGGAAGTTGGAGTAAAGGAGCATGTGTCAACTTATCTTTCAATACCGTGAAGGCTTCTTCCTGTGCGGTACCCCAAACAAAAGGCACATCCTTCTTTGTAAGCTCATTGAGAGGTGCAGCAATGGTGCTAAAATCTCTCACAAAACGCCTATAGAAACCAGCGAGTCCAAGAAAACTCGTCACTTGTGTAACCGTTTTGAGCTGCGGCCAACTCTCGATAGCTTCAATCTTGGCTTTATCAACTTCAATTCCTGTGGAGTAACAACATAGCCAAGAAAAGATACTCGGTTGGTGCAAAAGGTGCATTTCCCAAGGTTACCAAACAAACATGCATCACGTAGAGCAATAAAAACATCACGTAAATGTTCCAAATGTTCTTCCAAAGATTTGCTATAAATCAGTATATCATCAAAATAGACTACCACAAATCGTCCAATGAAAGCACGTAAAACTTTGTTCATTAGTCTCATGAAAGTACTAGGTGCATTAGTTAACCCAAAAGGCATGACTAACCACTCATATAAACCAAGCTTAGTTTTAAAAGTTGTTTTCCATTCATCTCCCAATTTCATACGAATGTGATGGTATCCACTACGCAAATCAACTTTGGAGAATATTGTAGAGCCACTCAATTCATCAAGCATATCATCTAGCCTAGGAATAGGATGACGATAACGAATAGTATTATTAATGCCTCTACAATCAACACACATACACGACGTACCATCCTTTTTAGGCACTAGTATAATAGGAACAGCACATGGACTAAGAGATTCACGTATATAACCTTTGTCGAGAAGCTCCTGTACTTGACGCATAATCTCCTTCGTCTCCTTTGGATTGGTACGGTATGGTGCATGCTTGGGTAGCGATGCACCGGGAATTAAGTCAATTTGATGCTCAATCCCTCGAATAGGTGGTAATCCCGGTGGCACGTCTTGTGGAAAAACGTCAACGAACTCCTGCAAAATGTTAGTAATAGCAGGAGGCAAAGAGGAAGGCACGTCCTCGAGATTTGCTAAAATCTAGCTCATCAATATCAGATGGCAAGTAAACATGCACTTTTCAATTTAATTTCAGAAGCAACACTAGATGGTTTATTATTAGGCTTCATGTGTTGCTCAAATTCTTTTGCCACAATCTGATTTTCACTCTTATTTTTCTCCTGTTTTGCTTTATTAGCTCTATTAGTATCATCTTTCAAAATGGAATCAGGAGTCATAGGAAGCAAAGTAATATTTGTATCCTTATGAACAAGAGTGTACTGATTGTTTCTACCATGGTGTACAGAATTTTTATCAAATTGCGATGGCCTACCAAGTAATAAGGAACATGCTTGCATAGGTACCACATCACAATCAACATAATTAGCATATGTAGAGATACTAAAATGCACACGAACAGTACGTGTTACCTTAACCATGCCGCTGTTGTTGAACCATTGGATGTAGTAAGGATGTGGATGTGGTCTTGTGGTGAGAGATAGCTTCTCCACCATCTCCATGCTAGCCAAGTTGTTGCAGCTCCCTCCATCTATGATCACACGAATAGAACGTTCCTTCACAACTCCCTTTGTATGGAACAAATTATGCCTCTAATTTTGCTCAGCTTGTGTAACCTGCACACTCAAAACACGTTGAGCAACCAAACATTCATACCTGTCAGCATCTTCAGGAGCCATGTATTGTGTCTCATGATCAGAATCATCTCCACCGTGTTCTTCACGTGTAATAAGAGCCAAAGTCTCCTCATCATAGTCACTAGCGGACTCATACCCACCATCCTCAGTAGCGGTCATCACACGCTGAGATTTGCATTCTCTCGCATAATGACCTCTTCCCTCACAACAACGACAAATAATATCACTTGTGTGCCCTGTTGATGCCATGGAAGAAGAAGAGCTCTGTGCAGGCCCGACAGGTGTGCTCTTGGCAGATAGTGGTGGTTGTGCCTGCTTTCTTGTATCACGGTTGGAGGTGGCACCTGATGGAGGTGATGGTGCAGTGGAAGTAGAGGATGCACGTGGTGTCCATGATGAAGGTCGACTTGTAGAAAAGTTAGCTCGCACCAATGCCTATCAATCCAGCACTTCACGTTCAGCTTTACAAGCAAGATGGGATAAACGAGTGATATTATTATACTCCTTATGCTCTAGAATGGTCTGAATCTCTCTATTTAATCCACCCATAAAACATGCAAGCATAGCTTCATTATCCTCAACAATACCACATCTAATCATGCCAGTTTGTAATTCCTGATAATATTCCTCTACAGAATTTTTTCCTTGTCTTAAACGCTGCAATTTTTGAAGTAATTCGCGTTGATAATATGGTGGAACCCAACGAGTACGCATAGCAGTTTTCAAAGTAGCCCAAGTAGTTGGAATATTATTCGGATATAATCTTCGATGTTCAGACCACCACACACAAGCAAAACCAGTGAAAGCACAAAGTGAAGCAGCAACACGTCTCTCCTCGGGATATTCTAAACATGTAAAACGTTGTTCAGTTTCTAACTCGCAAGTAAGATATATATTAGGAACATATCTACCCTCAGATGGTGGAATATTCAATTTCAGTGTAGGAAGATGGTCATGATCACGTACCTGAGGGAGAGCCCTACCATTGTGATTATTTGCATGTGGACGACCTGGTGGTTGTGGTGCTGGTGGTTGCACGTAATCTCCCGCATAATCATCCTCCGCATCAGCAGCAGGAGCCACAGAAGTATCAACAGCAGCACCAACAGTTTGGCCAGGCTGAAGAAGGACACGGCTTGCTCGGCACAGGTTGATCAACCTCATCCTCGTAATCTCCCGCATAATCATCCTCCGCATCAGCAGCAGGAGCCACAGAAGTATCAACAGCAGCACCAACAGTTTGGCCAGGCTGAAGAAGGACACGGCTCGCTCGGCATAGGTTGATCAACCTCATCCTCGTAATCTCCCGCATAATCATCCTCCGCATCAGCAGCAGGAGCCACAGAAGTATCAACAGCAACACCAACAGTTTGGCCAGGCTGAAGAAGGACACGGCTCGCTCGGCGTAGGGCTGTTTTGCGACGTGGAGGTAGTCGTTGCAGAGGTGCGGCAGGTGCAGCCGGTGGTGGAAGACGCGCAAGCAGTTCATTAAATCTGTTATTGAGATTTGTTTTGAACGTCTTCTCAAGGCCAGTGATCTTCTCCATGGCCTCTTCAAAATTGTTCAGCACATCTTGCACCTGTTCAGTCATCATTTGCTGAAATGTATCATGAAGCTCCTTGTTCGTTAAGTTCTCCCAGTCAATCTCGTCGGCTTGTGATCCTGGCATGGTTAGCAGCAATAGAAACACACAAGAATATGATCCTACAGACTACTAACAAGTGGTGGTGGTGGGTGTCACAAATCCGTCAAGCAAATCTCAAATTCTTACTAGTTCTTACCCAGCAGCAGGCGGTGATCGGCAACCGATGTAGTCAAAACTCTCAAAGCTTGGATAGAGCGATTACCAGGAGAGTCAAACGCATGATGTGGATGTATGTGGAGCTGGGAAGGCTTATAATATGGTAGCAAAAAGGGCCAGCAATATTCAATTCAAATATGCAAAGTTGAATAAACGCTCAACGACTATACTGTGCTGGTCCTAGGCTAGACCGTGCTAGAGACGCGAGCCTAGAACACTAACAAAATCACGGCGCTGCACATAAACAAGGGAAAAGTACACTCTGGAAAAAAATTCGCTCTATTTTTTTGGCGCTCTTTTTTTTGCGCTCTTCTTTTTTTTGCGAAAAATCACTATAATGGCGATTGTCTCAAAACTCTTCCCAGGTCAAACTGACAGGATGGGCACAAATTCTTTTTGACTATTTTTATCGAAAATCAGGGCAGCGACGACGAAAAAGTGCGACAAAAAATCACTATGATGGCGAGTGTCTCAAAAGACTCAGAAAAGCCTAAAAATAGGACAGGGAAAAAATATTTTTGGTCGCCAAAATTTTGGCCTAAAAACTCTTCGGGGGTCTCCAGACTCTTTTTTTTCGAAACCTACTTAGGCAAGGAAACACGAATCGAAGATTAGATGGATCTTGAAAACAAACCTAATATGAAAGGAACTCGGATTGGTGGTGGATATATGGTGGTAGTATATGGTAGCGGTGGTGGTAGCGGTGGTGGTATATGGATATTAATCGGTGGTGGTATATGGATACGGATTGGTGGTGGTATATGGATATGGATTCAGAGCGGTGGTGGATAAGCGGTGGTGGTAGGTGGCAGGGGCGATGATGATGGTGCAGTGGCGGCGTGACAACTTATGACCAGAACTCGAACCTCTAAAAGACTAGACGCTAAGACCAGCAACTTGACACGAGGATGCAACCGCAAATTCAACAAAGCAAAATACTGAAAAGACTATGCAAAGGCTCAGACTGGTTCGGATAGGATGAACTAACCCTAACTTTTTTGGGCATTTTCATGGACTATAGGTATGAAGAATAGACTCGATCTAAACTATGAAAAACTATAAAATCTCACCGAGCAACCTGGAAATCTGATACCACTTGATAGAGGCAAAGGTGTCCCGTCTTTCGATGAGATGGTGGCTATCGTTTTGGAGGAAGTTGACTTTGACAATCCGACTACGAACGTGCGAGGACGTCGCGCCTTAGCAATCGCTAAACCAACTCCGAGAGGTTATTGACCACGCCGGAGCACGATCAACCTGACCACGAAGGTCTGTTTCCTGCAGGCAAACGAAGAACAAGCAATAAACTAAGATTGCAATCTGGATATTGCGAATATAAGAGGAAAGCTTTATTGATCAAGGTGGGGTTCTGTGACACCTTTGTCTGGTCGTTGAACACAAACGAAGTACGCGAAGTTGCAGCTATGGAGAACTTTTAATCTAAACAAAACCCAAAGTCTAAACGGTGCCCTAAGGGCTGTATATATGGAGGAAGAGGGGGGAATTTCGTGGCCCTTGGGGAAAGGGTCAGAAACCAACCCTATCTCTTGTTTCCCCACACATACAGACTCTAAAAACAGCCTACACTTATGTATTTCAAAATTACATGGGCCTGGCCCAATAATAAGGTGACGCAGCACCTAGAATAGCCTCTGGACAAATATTATGAAGTGGCATTTTGTATATTTCGTCCAAGGCTTCATGAACTCATTATGGTGGCTTCAAACTCCTGAAATCATCACTTGTAACTTCGTTCTTGTTCCCCTCGCGCATGCCATCATCTCCATGCTTGGTCTTGCCCCAGTGTTCATCCCTCTTATCCTGACAGGCCCTTCATTTGTAAGCAAAACAAATGTATCCAATTTAGGCAGCATCATATTCTCATTAATATTACGATCATTACCAAGAAATGAAAGTACCTGATAATTTAATTGGCGTGCGCGAGCTCTAGTAATTGGTCCAGTATGTATAGCAGCAGGGGCTGTGGGTGTTACAATGGTATTGATTTCCTCATAAAAAATGCTAGCTAGATGTTGTGAACTATGATTTTAGGTGCTGCAACGATTGGGGTTTTTAGATTTGGATAAATTTGTTGGAAAAATGCTAGATGTTGTGAACAGATTGGGGTTTTTAATGCTATGATGCTTATTAGATTTGTTTTTAGTGCTCACAGATTGGGGTTTTTAATGCTACTCAGATTCGTTGCCTTGGATTGGGTCCCTATTAGATTTGTTTTTGAATGCTACTCAGATTGGGGTTTTGAATGTCATATGCCCAAAGAAATCCATTGTTTAAGAAGTTATTTGATTCATTAGTATATAAATTTGTCCACAATATGTAGTTATATTTAGCTCTGTTCTTCAACATGACCAATGATCAATGTGTTATTTGAATGTCATATTGGGGTTTTTGATCAATGTGTGTACAAATCTAATACATTGATATACTAGTGATGGATGTGGTTTTTGAATGCATAGAGCTAAGGGGCACAGAAATAGAAAAACCCCACTTCTAAAAAAATTATGGTATTGGGAGTATATTAGCCCTATGATCAACGTGTCATGTGTGCATATCTAAATTTTCAATTGGCTACTAGTGATGGATGTAGTTGTATATTCAGGAGGATGATGGTTGGGGGGGGGGAGAAAGAGGAAGCTAGCCGACTACGATCCGTACGAGGGGGCGTTTAGTGACGATTCTGAATATGAGGTAAGCATATCCCTTGTTCATTTAGTTCCTTTGACATGGTGTATACGAATCTATAACGTATTAATGCAATTCATTCATGTGTGCAATATGATTCTGGAGATGATGTGTACAAGGGCAACGTCGCGTCCTTCACAACCAAGGAGGTGGAGAAGATCAAGGCCAAGGGAGTTGCTTCCTTCTACAACCGCAAGTTCAAGAAGTGGCACTGCCCCTACTGCACCACCAAGCCAAAGCCAAGGGATGGCCGCTTCGATCACCTTCTGTCTCATGCTGAGGATGTAGCGATTCGCGGGGAGGACTACATGATCAGGGGGCATCATGCCGCCCTCGTGAAGGCCCTGACTCCGGCATGATGTGATCGATGATGTGATGCTGTGAACTGAATCTTTAAGTTTATCTGTTGGGTTACTTTTGGTTAGTTGAACTGAATCTCATTGGTTATGGTTTGTTGAACTAAACCTCGTTGGTTATGCTAGTAATCTGGTTTCTATCAATATTTATCTGTCCTTAAATTTTCCTCTTGTATATTTGTCTGTCCTGAATCTATGGTTAGTTATGTTTAGATGTTGTGAACTATGATTTTAGGTGCTGCAATGATCACAAATGTTGTGTAGGAAATCAAATGCATGCTCCAAATGAGATCATGTAAACCTTGGCAAACCTGGACAGTATAAATTCAAGAAAATGCAAAACAAGTAAAACCTTGGCAAACTATCTATGTTTATGTAGGAGAACATGTGTGCAAAATTTGAAGTGATTTAGAGGAGGTCAAATAAATTTGAATTTGAGAAATTTGCTCCAAATGAGCTCCGAGGCTAGGGTAAACAACCCATTTGTAATCAAGTTTTTTTGGACCTACTCTAAATGAGCCATATGTTTTTTATTAACACATATTCACTTTCGATAGTGTAGATTCGAAGTCTCACTATTTTTCAAATTAATCTTCATATTTTTACATTTTCTTTTGAAAACATATACTTTAATATAGAAACTATTAAAAACATGTTTTGAAATATGAAAATGGAAAACTAACTTCAGATCCTTCTTATTCACTTTAAAATAAAGCTTTGGTGATTTTTTTTTAATTTTTCAAAAACAGAAGGTAACACTACCTCCTCTCCTTGAACTGTATGAAATCATGTACATGATAGCTCATATGTGTGAATGTTTTCTCATAAAAATGACCATAGACCAAGTTTACGATTATTGGTTGGTAACATGTCACATGAGACAACATTGTGCGCAGGTTTTATATATTTTTTATTTTTTTAAATTAATGGTGCTCATTTGACCCCGATCGTGCCAGCTAGGGTTTTTTTCATGAAAATGACCATAGACCAAGTTTAGTATTTTTCCTCGTTAGTTTTTCTTATAAAATGACGAACTGCGAAGGTTTCATATTTTTTCAATTTTTTTAAAATTAGTTATGCTCAGTCAAAGCCATTGAAACCCTGTTGACCAGCTCAAAACCCCTCTAAACCCCGTGGGGTTTTGCCTAACCCTAGCTCCCAATGTCAGCCATCCGATCATACCCTCGCGCCAAGCGACATCCCTCAGATCTGGTTTTCTAGAAGGAATTAGGTGGGCTGGCTGCATGTAGGCTCCGCGCCGTTGGATCACAAGGACGGCTCCGCATCGTTGGATCGTGGGGCAATCTGCGAGAGGCGATCCTATTGGTTGTGCTCGGCTGCTCGCCCACCATTGACTGTGAAAAAAAACCCGTTGTTATTGGGCCCAAAAGGAAACCAAGCTCTGGTTGGGCCGTCGAATTGCGTCGTCTTTTTCATCATTTGCTCTATTTTTTGTGAACGCGCTGGCTCTGTATTTTTACATCGTTTGAAATCAATTGACATTGTGTAGCAAATGACCAAATTTTTCAGGACCAAATTTATTTTTATCATGCAAAATGGCCACAAACTATTCAAAAGTTGTATCTTTTTGTTCATATAATATATATGACCACGGATTCTCACGCGTGCAATTAGCTTCTTTTTCTTCTTCTTTTTCAAACCACCATTTCCCATGCGTGTACACTCCCGATGCTGCGGTGGGTTTGAAAAAGGGTTACTTCACATTTGACCCCGTTATTGCCACGACCAAATAACACGTTACACTATGGATATTTAAGCCATCCTGTGCCTCTGCCATCCCTCATCCATCTCCCATCCTCTCTGCCATCTGCCCTTCTTGCTCTTCGACCACTTCTCCTTCTTCTAGCACATCCTCAGCCATGCAGTACACCGGACCAACCTACCACTTCCCACCCACCGTGCCGAAGAGGCTCTACCCTCCTGACGTGTACGTTGAGCGCACACTACATATGTGGGCAATATCAAGGTGGAGGACCGCAAGGAACTTCACCGAGTTCTTCCTTGCATCCGGCTACCACCACCTCCCGCGGGGATCTCCAAGGATGTTTCGTGTCGAGGAGGTCATCCTAAACGGGGTGGTGATTGCTCTCCTTGCCCACTTCACCAACACATTCGACGCCTTCTACCTCCTCGGCCGGGTGTTTTGGTGTGGCTATGAGTTCATCGCTTTCACCACCCACAACATGTTTACGGAGTACACCAACATCTTCCCCATTGCATCCCGAATGCACACTCTTCCGTACCCCATCAACAACGCCCCGGAGGAGCAGTGAAGGGCGCTCGGAGGAGGAGCGAGGTGGAGAAGGCGGCGTCTTGGGTTCTAAACCCTCTATCTATTTTTATTTTCTTTTTTGAGTTTATGTTATGTTAAGTTGTAATCCCATTGAACTATATGAGAGATGCTATGGGCTTGTTGGCCCTTTTATCAAGTTCTGTTATTAAGTTCTCTATCTATTCTATTATGAAGTTCTTCCTAGTTTCAACTATGTGATCGTGCTATGGGCTTGTTGGCCCTATCTACATGTATGTTGATTGTTTTCTTAGAGAGCTCGCTTTGTTAGTAACCACCTAGTGTATGCAGCCACAACGAACCCTTATTTTCTTACACAAGCCATAAATATGTAGCCACCTAGCTAGTGCATGCAGCAACAACATATTTGTTCAATTTATTTGTCGTAGCAAAACGGGTGCAGACTCGAGTGGATCAAAAAGGTTGCAACTGATCGTAAAAAATGATGCTCTAATCAAGGAGACAAGTGTGCGAGAAGAGAGGAACCAGCGACAGCGACCGTCGCTGCATCCGTGGCAGCTGGCATGCACGAAAGCGGCTCGGTCAGTGCACCGTGGTGGCACACATCAGCTTATGCAGGCTAGGTCGGTGCATGAAGGCTCAGTCGGCGCATCAATGCATGCAGGCAGGCTTGTTGGGTGCATGCATAGCAGGCTTCTGTCGTGGCGGCGCGCGCAGGCATTTAATGCAAGGGACGGCCCAACGAAACCACGACCAAACGGTCGAACAACTACACCCCCAACGCGGCTCACTCGTCAGAGTTAACGGTCAAAGCACTGACCCGACGGCGACGTCCGTTGTTACCTCTTCTGAGGGTTTTGGGAAAGGGAGTGGGGAATACTGAGCAAAAGTTAAGAGCGTGGGGAGATCTATTCGATGTAATTCTTTTTGCGGTGTGCTTGTCGAGATCCGATGAATTGTGTGTTTATGATCAAGATTATCTATGAACAATATTTGAATCTTCTCTGAATTCTTTTAAGTATGATTGGTTATCTTTGCAAGTCTCTTCGAATTATCAGTGTGGTTTGGCCTACTAGATTGATCTTTCTTGCAATGGGAGAAGTGCTTAGCTTTGGGTTCAATCTTGCGGTGTCCTTTCCCAAAGGATGTTAGGGGCAGCAAGGCACGCATTGTATTGTTGCCATCGAGGATAAAAAGATGGGGGTTTATATCATATTGCTTGAGTTTATCCCTCTACATCATGTCATATTGCCTAATGCATTACTCTGTTCTTATGAACTTAATACTCTAGATGCATGCTGGATAGCGGTCGATGTGTGGAGTAATAGTAGTAGATGCAGAACCGTTTCGGTCTACTTGTCGCGGACGTGATGCCTATATACATGATCATGCCTAGATATTCTCATAATTATGCACTTTTCTATCAATTGCTCGACAGTAATTTGTTCACCCACCCTAATACTTATGCTATCTTGAGAGAAGCCACTAGTGAAACCTATGGCCCCCGGGTCTATTTTCCATCATATAAGTTTCCAATCTATTTTTACTTTGCAGTATTTACTTTCAATCTATATCATAAAAATATCAAAAATATTTATCTTATTATCTCTATCAGATCTCACTTTTGCAAGTGGTCGTGAAGGGATTGACAACCCCTTTATCGCGTTGGTTGCAAGGTTCTTATTTGTTTGTGTAGGTACAAGACGACTTGTGTGTAGTCTCCTACTTGGTTGATACCTTGGTTCTCAAAAACTGAGGGAAATACTTACGCTACTTTGCTGCATCACCCTTTCCTCTTCAAGGGAAAAACCAACGCAAGCTCAAGAGGTAGCAAGAAGGATTTCTGGCGCCGTTGCCCGGGAGGCTTACGCCAAGTCAAGTCAAGATTTGATCTCCCAGCAACTAGCCATTTCTGGCACAGTTGCCAAGTCAAGTCAAGACATACCAAGTACCCATCACAACTCTTATCCCTCGCATTACATTATTTGCCATTTGCCTCTCGTTTTCCTCTCCCCCACTTCACCCTTGCCGTTTTATTCGCCCACTTTTTCCGTTCGTCTCTTTTCGCTTGTGCTTGTGTGTTGGATCGTTTGTCACGATGGCTCAAGACAATAATAAATTGTGTGACTTTTCCAATACCAACAATAATGATTTTCTTAGCACTCCGATTGCTCCTCTTACCGATGCTGAATCTTGTGAAATTAATGCTGCCTTGTTGAATCTTTTCATGAAAGATCAATTCTCTGGCCTTCCTCGTGAAGATGCCGCTACCCATCTAAACAACTTTGTTGATTTGTGTGATATGCAAAAGAAGAAAGATGTGGATAATGATATTGTTAAATTGAAGCTAATTCCGTTTTTTCTTAGAGATCGTGCTAAAACTTGGTTTTCGTCTTTGCCTAAAAATAGTATGGATTCTTGGAATAAGTGCAAAGATGCTTTTATCTCTAAGTATTTTCCTCCCGCTAAGATCATCTCTCTTAGAAACGATATTATGAATTCTAAGCAACTTGATCATGAGCACGTTGCACAATCTTGGGAGAGGATGAAATTAATGACACATAATTGCCCTACACATGGTTTGAATTTATGGATGATTATACAAAAAATTTATGCCAGATTGAATTTTTCTTCTAGAAATCTTTTAGATTCGGCCGCGGGAGGCACTTTTATGGAAATCACTTTAGGAGAAGCTACTAAACTCCTAGGCAATATTATGGTTAATTATTCTCAATGGCACACCAAAAGATCTATTAGTGAAAAGGTTCACGCGATAGAAGAAATTAATGTTTTGAGTGGAAAGATGGATGAACTTATGAATTTGTTTGCTAATAAGAGTGCTCCTATTGATCCTAATGATATGCCTTTGTCTACTTTGATTGAGAATAACAATGAATCTATGGATGTGAATTTTGTTGGTAGGAACAATTTTGGTAACAATGCTTATAGAGGAAATTTTAATCCTAGGCCGTATCCTAGTAATTCCTCTAATAATTATGGTAACTCATACAACAAATCTTATGGAAATTTTAATAAGATGCCCTTTTATTTTGAGACTAGTGTTAAAGAATTTATGATTTCTCAAAAGAATTTCAATGCTTTGCTTGAAGAAAAATTGCCTAAGATTGATGAATTGGCTAGGAACGTGGATAGAATTTCTCTTGATGTTGGTTCTTTGAAACTTATATCTATTCCACCTAAGCATGATATCAATGAGTCTCTCAAAGCTATGAGAATTTCCATTGATGAGTGCAAAGAAAGAACCGCTAGGATGCGTGCTAAGAAAGATTGCTTTGTAAAAGCGTGTTCTTCTAGTTTCTACGATAATAGGGATGAAGATCTAAAAGTGATTGATGTGTCACCTATTAAATCTTTGTTTTGCAGTATGAATCTTGATAATGATGGGACTGGAGATGATTCAACTTTAGTTAAAAGGTGTCCCAATGATTCGGAGTTTTTAGATCTTGATGCAAAAATTGGTAAAAGTGGGATTGAAGAGGTCAAAACTTTACATAGCAATGAACCACTATTTTGGATTTCAAGTGATTTAATTATCATAATTGTTATTTAATAGATTGTATTTCCCTGTTGCAATCTGTGTTAAATTCTCACATGCTTATAGTCAAAAGAAAGCTTTTACCAAACATATCGTTGATGCTTTAATGCAATCTTATGAAGAAAAACTTGAATTAGAAGTTTCTATCCCTAGAAAACTTTATGATGAGTGGGAACATACTATTAAAATTAAGATTAAAGATCACGAATGCTATGCTTTATGTGATTTGGGTGCTAGTGTTTCCACGATTCCAAAAACTTAGTGTGATGTGTTAGGTTTCCGTGAATTTGATGATTGTTCTTTAAACTTGCACCTTGCGGATTCCACCATTAAGAAACCTATGGGAAGAATTAATGATGTTCTTATTTTTGCAAATAGGAATTATGTGCCCGTAGATTTCATTATTCTTGATATAGATTGCAATCCTACATGTTCTATTATTCTTGGTAGACCTTTCCTTAGAATGATCGGTGCAATTATTGATATGAAAGAAGGAAATATTAGATTCAAATTCCCGTTAAGGAAAGGCATGGAACACTTTTATAGAAAGAAAATAAAATTACCTTATGAATCTATTATGAGAGCCACTTACGGATTGCCTACCAAAGATGATAATACCTAGATCTATCCTTGCTTTTTTGCCTAGCTAGGGGCATTAAACGATAGCGCTTGTTGGGAGGCAACCCAATTTTATTTTTGTTTCTTGCTTTTTGGTTATGTTTAGTAATAAATAATTCATCTAGCTTCTGTTTAGATGTGGTTTTATGTTTTAATTAGTGATTATGCCAAGTAGAACCTTTGGGAAGACTTGGGTGTAGTCTTTATGATCTTGCTGTAAAAAACAGAAACTTTAGCGCTCATGAGATTAGCTGCCATTTTTTTTACTAGAGAGTGATATTTAGTTGATTATTTTTGCAGATGATTAATAGATAAATTCCTCACATCCAGCAATTTACTTCAGAATTTTTGGAGTTCCAGAAGTATACGTTTGATCCAGATTACTAAAGACTATTCTGTTTTTGACAGATTCTATTTTTCGTGTATTGTTTGCTTATTTTGATGAATCTATGGCTAGTATCGGAGGGTAAAAACCATAGAGAAGTTGTAATACAGTAGCTTTAACAACAATATAAATAAAGAATGAGTTCATTACAGTATGTTAAAGTGGTGGTTTGTTTTCTTTCGCTAACAGAGCTCATGAGAATTTTCTGTTGAGTTTTGTGTTGTGAAGTTTTCAAGTTTTGGGTAAAGATTTGACGGATTATGGAATAAGGAGTGGCAAGAGCCTAAGCTTGGGGATGCCCAAGGAACCCCAAGGTAAAATTCAAGGACAACCAAAAGCCTAAGCTTGGGGATGCCCCGGAAGGCATCCCCTCTTTCGTCTCTGTCCATCGGTAACTTTACTTGAGGCTATATTTTTATTCACCACATGATATGTGTTTTGCTTGGAGCGTCTTGTATGATTTGAAGTGTAACGCCCCGGATCCGATGCGCCAGGTGTCCGCCAGTTATTCGCCGTCATTGCCATGTCATGTGCTTGCGTGTTGCACTTTGCCATGTCATCATCTGCATTTTTATCATGTCATCATGTGCATTTCATTTTGCATACGTGTTCGTCTCATGCATCCGAGCATTTTCCCCGTTGTCCGTTTTGCAATCCGGCACTCCTATGTCTCCCGGCGCCCCCTTTTACCTCTCTTCGTGTGCGGGTATTAAACTTTCTCGGAATGGACCGAGGTTTGTCAAGCGGCCTTGGTATAGCACCGGTAGACCGCCTGTCAAGTTTCGTGCCATTTGGAGGTCGTTTGATACTCCAACGGTTAACCAGGTAACCGCAAAAGCCTCTTTTGTGTTGCAGCCAAACACCCCTTCCAAAGTGGCCCAAAACCCAGCAAACTCGCCTCCATACTCTCGGTCATTCGATCACGATCGCGTGGCCGAAAACCGCAACTCATTTGGACTCTCCTAGCTCCCTCTACCTATAAATATGTGCCTCCCCCAAAAAATTTCGCGGATGAATTCCCCCCCACTAACCCTAGAAATCTCCCCTCGCCGCCTCCGGACATGTCCGGCGCCCGCCGGACGTCCTGCGCCGCCGCCCCGAGCCAATGGCGTCGCGCCATGTGGCCTGCACCGCCTCCTCCGCTGCTGCCGCTCCAGCCCACGGCCGGGCCATGTTGGCCGGGCGAACCCGCCAGCCTTGAAAACCATCCGTCCGCCGCCCGAAGGCCTCCCCGCCGCCGCCTTTCGCCGGGCGCCCGTCCCGCCGCCCGGCCTCCGCCCGCGCCGGCGCCCTCCAGCCCTCGCCCGAGCTGCCGCCCGCCCGCCGCCGGGCAGTCGCCGCCGCCTCCTCCCTCTCCCGCTGCTCTCGCGCCTCGCCCGCTGCCGCCGCCGCCGTCGCCGGCGCCTCCTGCTTCGCCGGAGCTCCCCGTCGCCGTCCTTGCCCGTCTCCGGTCAGATCCGGGCGGGTGGATGAGATCCACCCGTCCCGCGATCCAAACGCGCCCGGCCTCCGTCCCGGATCTCGCCATCCCGC
This sequence comes from Aegilops longissima, assembly GCA_021605205.1. Classification (NCBI taxonomy): domain Eukaryota; kingdom Viridiplantae; phylum Streptophyta; class Magnoliopsida; order Poales; family Poaceae; genus Aegilops; species Aegilops longissima. Next base: position 397,602,187 of record CM038677.1, read on the forward strand.
ACGCCTCCGTCCCGTTGACTTTTCGAGAGGGTAAAAACTGCTAAGTCCCCGAGTTTTCAGTAATTTTCATGCATTTTCATCGCATCATAACTCTGTGCATGTAGCTCCGTTTCGTGCGTGTAATATGTCAAATTGTTCGCCTCGACGAGTACATCATTTTATCTCATTGCGTCATTTGCATTTGAGCTCATCTTGATGCCCGAAATGCTGTTAGAAGAGTGCTATGTGATGTTAGTTTCTGATTCTTATCAGAACATGCACTTTTGTCATTTTTGCCCTGATTGATGTGTGCATCCTATGAGTTTGAGTCCTACATGTGTTTTGTAATATGCCATGCCATCTTTCCAGGGGTGTATGCCATGTATTTTTGTGATCAATGTGGTGACTAACACAAGCATGCAAACTAGGCTTCCTGATGTTGCTGATTTCAGCCCTGTTTTGCTGGTATTTTTATGCCATGTTAACTTGATGCTACCGAGAGATCCATGCTTATTTTGAGATACTTCAGTAAGGATGTTTTGGATATATGGTTGTGATCAATCCATCCATGCCCTTGTTTGCAATTATGGAGTGCCATAGCTTGAGTCAATCGAGCTCTACTTTTGCTATAAAATGTTTCCTGGCAGATTGTTTACATGTTATTCAATTTTGCCAAGGTTGTTGTAGTTGATCCTTGCATGCTATGATGTTGTTCTTGCCATGTATAGCTTCTATGCCATGTATTCTTGCTGTTGGTTGCCTTGCCATGCCATGTATTGCTCTGTGGTGAGTGGTTCAAGCTCACCAATATGCCTACTTATTGTTGTTCCTGCCATGTATGAATCTGTTATATAACTTGCCATGTTTACGTGGGTGCCATCATATTTTCTGATCCTTTTTGGCTCATGGTCAGTAAGGGACTTTTGTTCTATGCATTTATTAGATTCATGCCATGCCTTTGTTTGCCATGATAAGTTCCTGTAACTTGTTGTTTGATAGCTCTAAACATTGCAACCTGATGTTATTTCTGCTAAAGTCTGAAACTGTTATTATTTGCAATCTTGCCATGTGTTTTTGAGCATGTTCTAGTTGTTTCTGGAGATAGCTCAATGTTCATGTTTTGTAATGCTTTACCTGTACATCATGCCCATGCCTTTTGTTATTATGTTGAGGTCCTGTAGCATGTTGTTTTTGTGCTTGCAATATGCCTACTTGCTGTTATGGACAGATTGTTGTCATGATTTGTATAGTGTATGTGTTGAACCGTTGCTCCGTTTTGAGTGTGCTCTATATGAAACTTGCTTGATTTTGCATGTAGTTTCATATTATCATGTTACATCCTTGTTTTGAGGTGTTTGCTTGGTGTTTGTATGCATTTTGCATCAATGCCATGCTTATCTTGTTTTGCTCATATCTTCTAGGTCGTAGCTCCGAATCTAATGAACTTTATATGTAACTTGACTAGAATTTCGTGTAGATCATCGTGGTGCATCTTAAATTGCTGTTTAAACAACTTGAACATAAGGATTATTCAGATCTGGACCAATTTCGAAATTTGCATATGAGGACTTACCGGAATTATTCTATGTTGTTTCCGGCCTCATTTAAACTTGCTTTGATGTGTTGGTCCTGTTTGCATCATCTCTTGCCATGAGTAGCTTCATGTAGACTTGTCATGCATCATGCTTGGTTGAGCATCATCTCTTGTTCATGTGTGGTGTGTTTACTATGTTGTGTGCTTCTTCTTGTTAGTTCCTGTTTCGTTGCGTTCGTGAGGATTCGTTCGTCTACGCTTGGTTCGGCTTCATCCGTTCGTTTTCATGGACTAGTTCTTCTTCCTAGCGGGATTTCAGGCAAGATGACCGCTACCCTAGATCTCACTACTATCATTGCTATGCTAGTTGCTTCGTTCTATCGCTATGCTGCGCTACCTATTACCTGTTTATCAAGCCATCCCAAATTGCCATGTCAGCCTCTAACCTTTTGCACCCTTCCTAGCAAACCGTTGTTTGGCTATATTACCGCTTTGCTCAGCCCCTCTTATAGCGTTGTTAGTTGCAGGTGAAGATGAAGTTTGTTCCTTGTTGGAACATGGAGATGTTGTTCCTTGTTGGAACATGTTTACTTGTTGGGATATCACAATATATCTTATATTATTAATGCATCTATATACTTGGTAAAGGGTGGAAGGCTCGGCCTTATGCCTGGTGTTTTGTTCCACTCTTGCCGCCCTAGTTTCCGTCATATCGGTGTTATGTTCCCGGATTTTGCGTCCCTAACGCGGTCGGGTGATTTATGGGACCCCTTGACAGTTCGCTTTGAATAAGACTCGTCCGCAAGGCCCAACATTGGTTTTACCATTTGCCTCACCACCACCTACTTTTCCCTTGGGAGTCGCTCTCGAGGGTCATCTTTATTTAGCCCCGGGCCGTTGCTTCTCTAAGTCTTGGTTCGAACCGAAACCATGAGCAGCCACCTTGGGGCAACTTGAGGATTGGTTTTACTCGAGCCTGTCTCATCCGGTGTTGCCACGAGAACGAGATATGTGCAGCTCCTATTGGGATTGTCGGCGCATCGGGCGGTCTTGCTGGTCTTGTTTTATTGTCTGTCGAAATGTCTTGTAGCCGGATTCCAGACTGATCGGGTCTTCCGGGAGAAGGAATATCCTTCGTTGATCGCGAGAGCTTATCATGGGCTAAGTTGGGACACCCCTGCAGGGTATAAACTTTCGAGAGCCGTGCCCGCAGTTATGTGGCAGATGGGATTTTGTTAATATCCGGTTGTAGTAAACTTGAAGCAAACTCTTCTAAAATACACCAACCGTGTGCGTAACCGTGAGTGTCTCTTTTCGGGGTTGATCGAAAGGAGAACACGGTTTCTTGGGTTATGTCTGACGTAAGTAGGAGTTCAGGATCACTTCTTGATCATTACTAGTTGGCGACCGTTCCTTTGTTTCTCTTCTCGCTCTCATTTGCGTATGTTAGCCACCATATATGCTTAGTCGCTGCTGCAACCTCACCACTTTATCCCTTCCTTTCCCTTTAAGCTTTGCTAGTCTTGATACCCATGGTAATGGGATTGCTGAGTCCTCGTGGCTCACAGATTACTACACCACCAGTTGCAGGTACAGGTTTGCGATGATCATGACGCGAGAGCGATGTCAATTGTTTTGGAGTTCTTCTTCTGCTTCTTCTTCGATCAGGGGATAGGTTCCAGGTCGGCAGCCTGGGCTAGCAGGGTGGTTGTCGTTTGAGCTTCTGTTTATGTTTCATCCGTAGTCGGATGTTGATCTTGTATATGATGTTGATGTATTCTTGTGGCATTTGTGCCTGATGTATGTATCCCGATCTATTATGTAATGTTGATGTAATGATATCCACCTTGCAAAAGCGTCTTCAAGATGCGCTTCTATCCTTGGTGGGACCTTCGAGTTCCTTTTGGATAGGGTCGCATCTTGGGCGTGACATGAAGTCTTTGTTTTTAGTTTACCACAGTCATCCTTGCTTACACACCTTTTGGGAGAGACAAACATGAATCGAAATTTATTAGAATAATCTATGTGCTTCACTTATATCTTTTGAGCTAGATAATTTAGCTCTAGTGCTTCACTTATATCTTTTAGAGCAAGGTGGTGGTTTTATTTTATAGAAATTACTGATCTCTCATGGTTAACTTATATTATTTTGAGAGTCCTTTAGAACAGCATGGTAATTTGCTTTGGCTATAAAATTAGTCCTAATATGATAGGCATCCAAGATGGGTACAATAAAAACTTTCATAAAAACTGCATTGAATACTATGAGAAGTTTGATACTTGATGATTGTTTTGAGATATGAAGATGGTACTATTAGAGTCATGCTAGTTGAGTAGTTGTGAATTTGAGAAATACTTGTGTTGAAGTCTGCAAGTCCCGTAGCATGCACGTATGGTAAACGTTGTGTAACAAATTTGAAGCATGAGGTGTTCTTTGACTGTCATCCTTATGAGTGGCGGTCGGGACGAGCGATGGTCTTTTCCTACCAATCTATCCCCCTAGGAGCATACGTGTGATGCTTGGTTTTTGATGACTTGTAGATTTTTGCAATAAGTATGCGAGTTCTTTATGACTAATGTTGAGTCCATGTATTATACGCACTTTCACCTTTCCATCATTGCTAGCCTCTTCGGTACCATGCATTGCCCTTTCTCACCTTGAGAGTCAGTGCAAACTTCGCCGGTGCATCCAAACCCCGTGATATGATACGCTCTATCACTCATAAACCTCCTTATATCTTCCTCAAAACAGCCACCATACCTACCTATTATGGCATTTCTATAGCCATTCCGACATATATTGCCATGCAACTTTCCACCGTTTCATTTATTATGACACGCTTCATCATTGTCATATTGCCTTGCATAATCATGTAGTTAATATCGTATTTGTGGCAAAGCCACCATGCATAATTTATCATACATGTCACTCTTGATTCATTGCCATCCCGGTACTCCACCGGAGGCATTTAGATAGAGTCATATTTTGTTCTAGTATCGAGTTGTAATCATTGAGTTGTAAATAAACAGAAGTGTGATGATCATCATTAATAGAGCATTGTCCCAAAAAAAGAGAAAGGCCCAAAAAAAAGAAAAGAGAAAAAAAGAAAAGAAATAAAAAGGGACAATGCTACTATCCTTTTTTCCATAGTTGTTGTAGCGACCCGACCTCATATGGTCAAGTCTCTGTGTTCCAGTGTCATCCCTGGATCAGTAATGTTGGCACACACAGTACTCAAAGGATTTATAACAGAGTAGCAATCACACACTTATTACATCGAATGTCTCAAAAGAGAACTTATTACAATAATATGACTTAAGGCCATCTAATGCGATAACATCTGAAGGCTTGGAAGATAAAGTGAGTCCATCAACTCCAACGGCATAGCTGAGCTGCACGGCAATGACCTAACGAACCTTACTCCTCGTCTGAAAAGTCTGCAACATAATACGTTGCAGCCCGAGAACTTGTCAGCACATGGAATATGCTCGCGATATAACACAATAGAGCAGGAACAGAAGAATGCTATCACTACATGCATATTTGGCTGGTGGAAAGCTCTATGGTTATAGTTTTGCGAAAAGCCAATTTTTTCCTACAACAAAGGAATAGATTTTTATTTACTACCATGGTGGTTGAAACATTGAGAAGGTATAACCCCAACTCAATCCCAATTAAAGTAGTTAACATCCCAACAATATTAATTAAGAGTGATGAGATACATGTGATAACTCAAGTACTAGATACTCAAAATTGACCATAACCGGGGACACGGCTAACCATGATTAGATTGTACACTCTGCAGAGGTTTGCGCACTTTTCCCCACAAGACTCGATCTCCCCCGTTGATTTCTCGCACTACATGGTGTTTGAGAAACGGATGACCAAGACATAGTCTTTCAGAAACATTAACTCTCTACTCCGGGTAGACCATACCAAACCTACAAAACCCACTACCTGCGGATCTACCTCTTCAAGAGCTTCACGTTACCTACGCAACTATGCTAGAGCCCATAGTAGCTTGTGGCTGCACACATAAGTTTCTAGCATGAATAATCTCAGTTCCCTTTGAGCCTGGGTGGCGGTCCATAGGAAGATCACACGGGTACCCGGATTTCAAAATAAAAGCAGAACAACCTGGGTTCACCAGGTGCCTCAATCCACCCAGATATGTATTAATGTTTCCACCTTAAATTAAACCATTAATTAACAATCTCTCATCTGTCATGGATTCACTCAAACCCAACCACATCTACGAGCATAGCATAGCAATAAAAGCAACACGTAGAAGTAACTCCCAAGGGTTTGATAGTAACAGGACAATAGGTTCTACCTCAACTACTACTTCCCAACCCACAAGTTAATGACATCCTAACCATGCAATGTTTGAGGATTGAGCTAATACATAAAATCTGGGTATGAAAAGAGTGTGATCAAAGTGTTACTTGCCTTTGCGACGATCCATGAATCCTAGAGACTCAGAGTAACACGCTTCACTCCGGAATTCTATCGCAAGCAAACAATAACATACATAAGCAACAAGCAAAGATGCACAAGCAAAACTCAAATAAATGAGGCTGACCAGAAAGTTCAACTTAAGAACTCCGGTTCACAAAAAGAATCAAACCAAACGGAGCAACGAAACTCAAACGGCGAAAGAAACAAGATCCGCTTACTAACCTGAACTAAGGTCAAATTTTACAGTATCAAAATCTTGTTTAAGTTGTTTAAACAGAAAGAGGATCTCGAGACGAAGATCTAGGCGCTTGAATCGCCTGATTCCGACTAACGAGCGAAAAGATAAACAGAAACTAAGATCGGATCAGAGATCGCGATCAGAAAAAATCGTGGAATAAATCTGAGAAAAAGAAAAACTGACGAACAGACTAACGAACGAATGTTCGTTATCTGGATCTAAATGAAGGACGTGTTCGTTAAAACGAACGAACGAGCGAACGCTCGCTAAATAAATAAACCGGAGAAAAACTGATCTATTTAAAAAACGAAAACTAGGGTTTCTAAAAAAACCGAAACGTTTTTTCTCAGAAAACCGGCAACGGCGGGCGGCTACCTCGGCTTGGCTCCGGCGGGGCTCAGCGGTTCCAGTCTTGTGGCGGGTGGCGGAGCGGTGGCTCGGGCGGCGGCGAGGCTCGGCGGCGGCGGCGGCGTGGTGGTGGTGGTGGTGTGTGGCGGCGGGTGGCGGCTATTTAAAGAGAGGCGGCTTGGAGGAGGCGGCAAGGCGGCGGCGAGGCGGAGTCCGGCTCGGACTCCGGTCCGAGTCGGCGGTGGTGCTCGCGCGCGGGAGGCGGCGGCGGCTGGGCCGGCCTGCTCGGCTCAAATCTCGGAGCTAAATTTCCCTTAACTCCAAAACGTTTCACTCCTCGCAAGGGTGATACTCGCAGATATGCTCGGTCTCCAATTTCATAGGTTACCTCCTTGCGTTTTGTGTCTGCATAACTCTTCTGCCTGGACTGAGCAATCTTCAATCTATCTCGAATCAGCTTAACTTTCTCTTCAGACTCCTTGATCAGGTTTGGTCCAAACAGCTGTCGGTCTCATACCTCATCTCACATCAGTGGTGTTCTGCATCTGCGTCCATACAGAGCTTCGAACGGTGCCATCTTCAAACTGGCCTGGTAGCTATTGTTGTATGAGAACTCTGCGTAAGGCAAATTGTCATCCCAGCTAGATCCATAATCTAGCGCATGAGCTCTCAACATGTCCTCCGAATCTGGTTGACTCTCTCTCATCTCATCCATCATTTGCGGGTGAAATGTCAGATTGAACTCCAATCTGCACCCAGGTGCAGTGTAACTGATGCCAAAACTCAAGTAAACTGTGTTCCTCTATCGTCACGATGGTCCTCGGAACTCCATGCAAACATACGATCCTGGACATATATATCGGGCCAACTTTGCACTTGTATAAGTTGTTTTCACTCGGATGAAGTGAGCCACTTTGGTCAAGCGATCCACTACTACCCATATTGAATCATATCCTGGCTTGGTCCTGGGTAGTCCAGTGATAAAGTCCATGCCAAGTTTATCCCACTTCCATTCGGGTATCGGCATAGGCTGTAACAGTCCTGCTGACTTCTGATGCTCTGCCTTCACTCTCTGACATACATCACATACGGCTACATACTCGGCAATATCCTTCTTCATACCAGTCCACCAAAAACGCTCTTTCAAATCCAAGTACATCTTGGTGTTTCCGGGGTGTATCGAGTATGGTGAGTCATGAGCCTCCTGAAGTATTAACTTCCTGATCTCTGGGTTATTGGGAACATAAACTCGGTCCTCAAACCATAAGGTGTCGTGCTCGTCCTCACGAAAACCTTTGGCCTTTCCTTTGCTCATCTTCTCCTTTATCTCGGCAATCTCTTTGTCATCCTTCTGGGCTTCTCGAATCTTGTCTAGCAATGTGGACTGAAGCTCCATTGTCGCAACGAAACCTCTTGGAACAATCTCCAACCGAAGTTCCATGATATCCTCAGCTAACTCCTTCGGCAATCCCTTACTTTCAAGGATATTAGCATAACTTTTCCGGCTCAAAGCGTCTGCTACGACATTGGCCTTTCCTGGATGATAGTGCAGCTTCATGTCATAATCCTTTATAAGCTCCAACCATCTCCTCTGCCTAAGGTTCAACTCCTTTTGCGTGAAAATGTACTTCAAACTCTTATGATCTGTGTACACATCACAACGGTTCCCAATAAGGTAATGTCTCCAGGTCTTCAATGCATGCACTATGGTTGCTAGCTCCAAATCATGCATGGCATAGTTCAACTCATGGGGCTTCAGTTGTCGTGAGGCATACGAAACAACCTTTCCGCTGCATAAGCACACATCCAAGTCCCAAGCGTGAGGCGTCACAATACACTTGAATCTCCTTATGTATATCTGGCAATGTTAGCACTGGGGCTGTAGTCAAACGTTTCTTCAACTCCTAAAAACTTGCCTCGCAATCTTCTGTCCATTTAAACTTAGTATCCTGCTTCAGCAATTCAGTCATTGGCTTAGCAATCTTGGAAAAATTCTCTATGAATCTCCGATAATATCCTGCGAGTCCAAGGAAACTGCGGATCTCGCCAACTGAAGTGGGTGCCAACCATTCAGTGACGGACTGAACCCTGCTGGGGTCCACTGCTATACCTTCTCCTGATATAACATGCCCAAGAAATCCAATTTCCTTCAACCAAAACTCGCACTTGCTGAATTTGGCTTATAACTGGTGTTCCCTGAGTTTCTCGAGAACTAAACACAAGTACTCCTTGTGCTCCTCTTCGTTCTTCGAGTATACCATAATATCATCAATAAACACCACAACAAACTTGTCCAAATACTCCGCGAACACCTTGTTCATCATGCTCATGAAATAGGCAGGGGCGTTAGTCAGTCCAAACGACATGACCGTATACTCGTATAATCCATACCGCGTGGTGAACGCTGTCTTTGGTATATCCTTCTCTCGAATCTTCAACTGATGGTATCCCGATCATAGATCGATCTTCGAAAACACCTTAGCTCCTTGCAACTGATCAAACAGATCATTGATCATCGGTAGTGGGTACTTGTTCTTAATCGTTACTTCATTCAAGGCTCGGTAATCAACAACCATCCTTAGGGATTTATCCTTCTTCTCAACCAAAAGCACTGGGGCTCCCCAAGGTGATGAACTCCTTCGAATGTAATCTTTCTCCAACAACTCCTTGATCTGTTTCTTAATTTCCTCCAGATCATTTGCGGGCATCTGATAGGGTCTCTTGGATATTGGCCCTGTACCTGGCAATAACTCTATCAAAAAATCGATGTCTCGATCTGGTGGCATGCCTGGTAACTCCTCTAGGAAAACATCCGGAAAATCCTTTACTACCGGTACTTCCTCCTGAACAACTCCCGTGAGGGCATTCACTTGGCTCCTCCTAGGCACATGCCTAGATACATACTTAATCCTTTTTCCCTCCGGGGTGGTAAGATAAATTGATTTGCTAGCACAGTCAATGTTTCCTCCATATTTTGATATCCAGTCCATACCTAATATCACATCCAATCCTTGCGACTCCAAGATAATTAGGTCAGACGGAAAAACATGTGTGCCAATGGTTAGGGGTATCTGGTTGCACCATCGGCTAGCCATGTACTCTGCTCGGCGAGCTCACTAAAGAGGGTCCTAAGGGTTTGGGTTGGTAGCTTAAACTTATCCACAAATCCCCTTGATATGTATGAATGCGATGCACCAGTATAAAAAAGAACAAGAGCGGTAAATGACTTAACCAAAAACTTACCTATCACCGCGTCCGGCTGCTCTTCAACTTCCTCCACGTTAACGTGGTTCACTTGTCCTTTGTTGAATGGATTGGGCTTGTTCCCAGCGCTCCCATTTCCGTTTCCATTCCTTCCTTCAGGGCAATCATTGGCATAGTACCATGTCTTCCCGCACTTAAAGCAAGTAACTTGACTTAGGTCCCTTTTGGCGGGTGTAGCTGGAATGGAGCGGTTCTGATTGTTATTAACTCCGTTCCCATTTCCATTCTTAGCACCATTGTGGTTATGCGATCCTCCTCCAGTGTGGTTGTGACCTCCATGGTTATGAACAAGTCCTCCCAAGTTCGAGGTTAAGAGGGGCTTCTGTTGAGCTCTTGAATTATACTTCCCTTGTCCATACTTCCTCTTACGGCTCTCAATTTGCTACTGCTTCCCTTCAATCATAAGGGCCTTGTCTACCAACTCCTGGTAGTTGTTGAAAGTTGCCACCATCAACTGCATGCTCATCTCATCATTTAGCCCTTCCATAAACTTCTCCTGCTTCGCGACATCTGTGGCCACATCATCAGGTGCATAGCGTGATAACTTGCTAAATTCATCCACGTACTGAGCCTGAGTATGGTTCCCTTGGTGTAAGTTGCGGAACTCTCGCTTCTTCATCTGCATGGCTCCAGTTGAGACATGGGTTGTGCGGATAGCTTGCTGAAACTGTTCCCAAGTGACATTGGCTATAGGAAAAGTAGTCGTGTAATTCTCCCACCATGAGGCTGTTGGTCCATCCAGTTGGTGTGCGGCAAAGCGCACCTTCTCCGCATCTGTGCAACCTGTGGTGGTTAACTCCCTTCCAATACGGCGTAGCCAATCATCAGCAACTATTGGCTCGGTGCTACTGGAAAACAACGACGGCTGTAACCTCAGAAAATGGGCTAAGTTGTCCACTGGTGGTGGGTTATTGTTGTTGTTGTTGTTGCCCTGATTCTGAACTAACAATTGCATCAAGGCATTCTTCTGCTGGATCAACTGGGTGAGCTCCGGTGGAAAAACAAAACCGGTGTCACGTCTCGGAGGCATCTGATGGGTTTAGATGGAAGAGATTAGAATAGAAAAAAGGTCTAATGAGAAAACACTACCCATATGCACATGAGACAAACACAATCATTTCACTCAATCAATCAAGCAAGGGCATACAAATGGTCTAGGACTATCGCAAAAGTGCTCAACTACTGTTAGATACATGGGGGAAAATACTACTAATATATGGTGGTCATCTAGAAATTTTGATTGGTGGAAGACTCCATGATGTCTGCTCCAACTTCGTCTTCGTAGTCATCATCACTTGGATCGGAATCGGTGTCGTCGATGATGATGTAGTTGTCCGGGCAAGTGGGGTCATCAGCTTCTTCTTCCGGTGCTGGTCCTCCCATGAATACTCAGATCTTCTTAACTAGGTCGTCGTTCTTCTCTAGTAGTGTCTTGATTTCCTCCTCATGTCCATCGCGTGTAAACTTGAGTTCTTCCTCCAGCTCGATGATCCTGGTCTTAGCCTTCTTCAACTCCATCATGTCTGCGCACATCTGGTTCTCCTGACGTCGAATGTGCTGGTTTAGCTCCTGGATGAAAGCTGCAATGGATCTATCCTTCTTGGTGCTGATTACTTCCCATTGCTCGTCTCGGCGTCCACATATTTGATAGATGGTGTCCTTAAGCTCCCTGTTTTAGACTTCTCCAATACGTCCCATGGTAATGTGGGCTGCCATGCTCTTGCCTAGACTCCAGGTGGGTGCTTCAAAAGAAAATTCTATGGGTTTAGAAGTTGGAGAGAACATCCTTCCTGGAACTTGTACTTGAATCATCCAGCGCTCCTCTTCTGGTAAGGCGGCATTGTATGCCCCGATGAAGCTTGGTATTCCAATGTTCAAGTATCTAGTAACTTCCTTCAAGTGGCGTCCAAAAGGTGTGTCTTCATCTGGTTGCGCAAACTTGTTCTTCATCTCCGTCATCCTAAAGAGTGGAAAAATGGAGACGAGTCAGAAATGAGTAGAGAAGTGTGACCTATGGTTTATCTTAGTGGTCGTGTCCTACACTCAACCTGGCTCTGATACCATCTTTTAGCGACCCGACCTCAGATGGTCAAGTCTCTGTGTTCCAGTGTCATCCCTGGATCAGTAATGCTGACACACACAATACTCGAAGGATTTATAACATAGTAGAAATCACACACTTATTACATCGAATGTCTCAAAAGAGAACTTATTACAATAATATGGCTTAAGGCCATCTAATGCGATAACATCAGAAGGCTTGGAAGATAGAGTGAGTCCATCAACTCCAACGGCATAGCTGAGCTGCACGGCAACGACCTAAGGAACCTTACTCCTCGTCTGAAAAGTCTGCAACATAATATGTTGCAGCCCGAGAACGGGTCAGCACATGGAATATGCTTGCAATATAACACAATAAAGCAGGAACAGAAGAATGCTATCACTACATGCATATTTGGCTGGTGGAAAGCTCTATGGTTATAGTTTTGCGAAAAGCCAGTTTTTCCATACAACAAAGGAATAGATTTTTATTTAACTACCATGGTGGTTGAAACATTGAGAAGGTATAACCCCAACTCAAACCCAATTAAAGTAGTTAACATCCCAACAATATTAATTAAGAGTGATGAGATACATGTGATAACTCAAGTACTAGATACTCAAAATTGTCCATAACCGGGGACACGACTAACCATGATTAGATTGTACACTCTGCAGAGGTTTGCGCACTTTTCCCCACAAGACTCGATCGCCTCCGTTGATTTCTCGCACTACATGGTGTTTGAGAAACGGATGACCGAGATATAGTCTTTCAGAAACATTAACTCTCTACTCCGGGTAGACCATACGAAACCTACAAAAACCCACTACCTGCTGATCTACCTCTTCAAGAGGTTCACGTTACCTACTCAACTATGCTAGAGCCCATAGTAGCTTGTGGCTGCACACGGAAGTTTCTAGCATGAATAATCTCAGTTCCCTTTGAGCCTGGGTGGCGGTCCATAGGAAGATCGCACGGGTACCCCGGTATTTCTAAAAATAAAACAGACAACACTGGTTCCCCAGGTGCCTCAGTCCACCCAGATGTGTATTAAAGATGCCACCTTAAATTAAACCATTAATTAACAATCTCCCATCTGTCATGGATTCACTCAAACCCAACCACGTCTACGAGCATAGCATAGCAATAAAACCAACACGTAGAAGTAACTCCCAAGGGTTTGATAGTAACAGGACAATAGGTTCTACCTCAACTACTACTTCCCAACCCACAAGTTAATGACATCCTAACCATGCAATGTTTGAGGATTGAGCTAATGCATAAAAACTGGGTATGAAAAGAGTGTGATCAAAGTGTTACTTGCCTTGCTGACGATCCGCGAATCCTAGAGACTCGTAGTAACACGCTTCGCACTCCGGGAATTCTATCGCAAGCAAACAATAAATACATAAGCAACAAGCAAAGATGCACAAGCAAAACTCAAATAAACGAGGCTGACCAGAAAGTTCAACTTAAGAACTCCGATTCGCAAAAAGAATCAAACCCAACGGAGCAACGAAACTCAAACGGCGAAAGAAACAAGATCCGCTTACTAATCTGAACTAAGGTCAAATTTTAAAGTATCAAAATATTGTTTAAGTTGTTTAAACAGAAAGAGGGTCTTGAGATGAAGATCTAGGCGCTTGAATCGCCTGATTCTGACTAACGAGCGAAAAGATAAACAAAAACTAAAATCGGATCAGAAATCGCGATCAGAAAAATCGCGGAATAAATCCGAGAAAAAGAAAAACTGACGAACAGACTAACGAACGAACGTTCGTTATCTGGATCTAAAGAAGGACGATTCGTTAAAACGAACTAACGAGCGAACGCTCGCTAAATAAATAAACCGGAGAAAAACCGGTCTATTTAAAAAAAACGAAAACTAAGGTTTCTAAAAAAATCGAAACGGTTTTTCTCAGAAAACCGGCAACGGCGGGCGGCTACCTCGGCTTGCCTCCGTGGGGTTCTCGATCGGGCGGGGCAAAGTGGCTCGGGCGGCGGCGAGGCTCGGCGGTGGCGGCGGCGGGTGGTGGCGGTGGTGGTGGGGTGTGGCGGCGGTGGCGTCTATTTAAAGAAAGGGCGGCTTGGAGGAGGGCAAGGCGGCGGCGAGGTGGAGTCCGGCTCGGACTCTGGTCCGAGTCGGCGGCGATGATGGCCTTCAGGCTGGAGGCTGCGGCGGCTGGGCCTTAGGCCCGATTAGTGGGAAACTTTTTAAATAGTCCCACTGCGAAAAAAAAATCCTATAAAATATAATAAAAATCTAAAAATGCCAAAATAAATTTTCACCGTCTAAATGAAATATTTAGAACGAGATGAACATTTTCTTGGCCCTAAAATGCAATTTTTTTGAAATCGTGCAATTTTTCTAATGCAAATAAAATCGAAATAAAAATCAAATAAAACCCAACAAATGATTTTAACATTTTTCCTCCAATATTTCAATTGTTTTGAGGAAGACATATTATCTCCCCTCATTTATTTTATTATGAAATATTTTTCAGAGAGAAATAATTAAAATAAAAAATCCTCGTTTTCGCTATTTCATAAAAATCAAATATGAAAACCGGAAAATCCCCTACTCTCTCCGAGGGTCCTTGAGTTGCTTAGGATTTGAGGATTGCGGAACGAAGATGCAATAAAATATGATATGCATGGATGACCTATGTATAACATTCCAAATTGAAAATTTGGGATGTTACAGTTGTGCTTCAAAGTAGCACCATGATCTTTATGATAGAGAGTCTCTTGTTTTGTCACTTTCATATACTAGTGGGAATTTTTCATTATAGAACTTGGCTTGTATATTCCAACAATGGGCTTCCTCAAATGCCCTAGGTCTTCATGAGCAAGCAAGTTGGATGCACACCCACTTAATTTCTTTTGTTGAGCTTTCATACATTTATAGCTCTAGTGCATCTGTTGCATGGCAATCCCTACTCCTTGCATTGACATAAATTGATGGGCATCTCCCTAGCCCGTTGATTAGCCGCGCCAATGCGAGACTTTCTCCTTTTTTGTCTTCTTCACATAACCCCTATAATCATACTCTATTCCACCCATAGTGCTATATCCATGGCTCACGCTCATGTATTGCGTGAAAGTTGAAAAAAGTTTGAGATTACTAAAGTATGAAACAATTGCTTGGCTTGTCATCGGGGTTGTGCATGATGGGAGCATTCTTGTGTGATGAAAATGGAGCATGACAAAATTATATGATTTTGTAGGGATGAACTTTCTTTGGCCATGTTATTTTGAGAAGACATAATTGCTTAGTTAGTATGCTTGAAGTATTATTATTTTTATGTCAATATTAAACTTTTATCTTGAATCTCTCAGATCTGAACATTCATGCCACAATAAAAGAAAATTACATTGAAAATTATGTTAGATAGCATTCCACATAAAAAAAATCTGTTTTTATCATTTACCTACTCGAGGACGAGCAGGAATTAAGCTTGGGGATGCTTGATACGTCTCCAACGTATCTATAATTTTTTATTGTTCCATGCTATTATATTATCTGTTTTGGATGTTTAATGGGCTTTATTATACACTTTTATATTATTTTTGGGACTAACCTATTAACCGAAGGCCCAGTGCAAATTGCTGTTTTTTTTGCCTATTTCACTGTTTCGCAGAAAAGGAATATCAAACGGAATCCAAACGGAATGATACCTTCGGGAGAGTGATTTTTGGAACAAACGTGATCCAGGAGACTTGGAGTGGACGTCAAGAAAGAAGCGAGGAGGCCACGTGGCAGGGAGGCACGCCTGCCCCCTGGGCACCCCCCACCCTCATGGGCCCCTCGCAGCTCCACCGACCTACTTCTTCCTCCAATATATACCCATATTCCCCGAAAACATCCAGGAGCACCACGAAACCCTATTTCCACCGTCGCAACCTTCTGTACCCATGAGATCCCATCATGGGGTCTTTTCCGGTGCTTCGCCGGAGGGGGAATCGATCACGGAGGGCTTCTACATCAACACCATATCCTCTCCGATGGTGTGTGAGTAGTTTACCACAGACCTTCGGGTCCATAGTTATTAGCTAGATGGCTTCTTCTCTCTCGTTGGATCTCAATACAAAGTTCTCCTCGATTCTCTTGGAGATCTATTGGATGTATTTCTTTTTGCGGTGTGTTTGTCGATATCCGATGAATTGTGGGTTTATGATCAAGATTATCTATGAAGAATATTTGAATCTTCTCTGAATTCTTTTATGTATGATTGGTTATCTTCCAAGTCTCTTCGAATTATAAGTTTGGTTTAGCCTACTAGATTGATCTTCCTTGCAATGGGAGAAGTGCTTAGCTTTGGGTTCAATCTTGTTGTGTCCTTTGCCAGTGACAGCAGGGGCAGCAAGGCACGCATTGTATTGTTGCCATTGAGGATAAAAAGATGGGGTTTATATCATATTGCTTGAGTTTATCCCTCTACATCATGTCATCTTGCCTAATGCATTTCTCTGTTCTTATGAACTTAATACTCTAGATGCATATGCTGGATAGCGGTCGATGTGTGGACTAATAGTAGTAGATGCAAAATCGTTTCGGTCTACTTGTTGCGGATGTGATGCCTATATACATGATCAGACCTAGATATTCTCGTAATTATGCACTTTTCTATCAATTGCTCGACAGTAATTTGTTCACCCACTATAATACCTATGCTATCTTGAGAGAAGCCACTAGTGAAACCTATGGCCCTGGGGTCTATTTTCCATCATATAAGTTTCCAATCTATTTTTACTTTGCAATCTTTACTTTCAATCTATATCATAAAAATACCAAAAATATTTATCTTATTATCTCTATCAGATCTCACTTTTGTAAGTGGCCATGAAGGGATTGACAACCCCTTTATCGCGTTGGTTGCAAGGTTCTTATTTGTTTGTGTAGGTACGAGGCGACTTGTGTGTAGTCTCCTACTGGATTGATACCTTGGTTCTCAAAAACTGAGGGAAATACTTACGCTACTTTGCTGCATCACCCTTTACTCTTCAAGGGAAAAACCAACGCAAGCTCAACGCAAGCTCAAGAGGTAGCAGCTACTGAAAATTATTATGAGGGAGGAATATATGCTTGTAGGAATTGCAATAATATCAAGTTTCCTCTCTATGTGTTGAAAATCTTGAAGCTATGCCTATTTTGCTTTCCTATGCTAGTTGATTATTGTTCCCATAAGTTGTTTGCTCACAAAATCCCTATGCATAGGAAGTGGGTTAGACTTAAATGTGCTAGTCATATTATTCATGATTCTCTCTTTATGTTTCGATTCTTATCTTATATGTGAGCATCATTGAAATCATCATGCCTAGCTAGGGGCGTTAAACGTTAGCGCTTGTTGGGAGGCAACCCAATTTTATTTTGTCCTTTGCTTTTGCTCCTGTTTAGTAATAAGTAATTCATATAGACTATGTTTAGATGGGGTTTTATGTTTTAATTAGTGTTTGTGCCAAGTAGAACCTTTGGGAAGACTTGGGTGAAGTCTTTGTGATCTTGCTGTAAAAAACTGAAACTTTCGCGCTCACGAGATTAGCTGCCATTATTTACTGGAGAGTGATTTTAGGTTGATTCTTTTTGCAGATGATTAATAGACAAAATCCTCAGGTCTACTTTATTTCAGAGTTTTTGGAGTGACAAAAGTATACGTTTGATACAGATTTCTACAGATTGTTCTGTTTTTGACAGATTCTGTTTTCTATGTGTTGTTTGCTTATTTTGACGAATCTATGAGTAGTATCGGAGGGTATGAACCATAGAGAAGTTGGAATACAGTAGATATTACACCAATATGAATTTATAATGAGATCAAAACAGTACCAAAAGTGGTGATTTATTTTCTTATACTAACGGAGCTTACGAGTTTTCTGTTGAGTTTTGTATTCTGAAGTTTTTAAGTTTTGGGTAAAGATTCGATGGACTATGGAATAAGGAGTGACAAGAGCCTAAGCTTAGGGATGCCCAAGCCACCCCAAGGTATCATTCAAGGACAACCAAGAGCCTAAGCTTGGGGATGCCCCGGAAGGCATCCCCTCTTTCGTCTTCGTTCATCGGTAACTTTACTTGGAGCTATATTTTTATTCACCACATGATATGTGTTTTGCTTGGAGCGTCATTTTATTTTCTTTTGTTTTGCTTGCTGTTTGAATAAAATACCCAGATCTGAAATTCTTAAATGTTAGAGAGTCTTCACATAGTTACATAATTATTCAGCTACTCATTGATCTTCACTTATATCTTTTGGAATAGTTTGTCATTTGCTCTAGTGCTTCACTTATATCCTTTTAGAGCACGGCAGTGGTTTTATTTTGAAGAAATAGATGAACTCTCATGCTTCACTTATATTATTTCGAGAATCCTAAACAGCATGGTAATTTGCTTTGGTTATGAAACTAGTCCTAATATGATAGGCATTCAAGATGGGTATAATAAAACCTTCCATATATAGTGCATGGAATACTATGAGAAGTTTGATGCTTGATGATTGTTTTGAGATATAAAGATGGTGAGATTAGAGTCGTTCTAGTTGAGTTATTGTGAAATTGAGAAATACTTGTGTTGAGGTTTGCAAGTCCCATAGCATGCACGTATGGTAACCGTTGTGTGACAAATTTGAAGCATGAGGTGTTTCTTTGATTGTCCTCCTTATGAGTGGCGGTCGGGGACGAGCGATGGTCTTTTCCTACCAATCTATCCCCCTAGGAGCATGCGCGTAGTGCTTGGTTTTGATGACTTGTAGACTTTTTTAATAAGTATGTGAGTCATTTATGACTAATGTTGAGTTCATGGATTATACGCACTCTCACCCTTCCATCATTGCTAGCCTCTTCGGTACCGTGCATTGCCCTCTCTCACCTCGAGAGTTGGTGCAAACTTAGTCGATGCATCCAAACCCCGTGATATGATATGCTCTATCACACATAAGCCTCCTTATATCTTCCTCAAAACAGCCACCATACCTACCTATTATGGCATTTCCATAGCCATTCTGAGATATATTGCCATGAAACTTTCCACCGTTCCGTTTATTATGACACGCTTCATCATTGTCATATTTCCTTGCATGATCATGTAGTTGACATAGTATTTGTGGCAAGGCCACCATGCATATTTTTCATACATGTCACTCTTGATTCATTGCTTATCCCGGTACACCGCCAGAGGCACTCATATAGAGTCATACTTTGTTCTAGTATCTAGTTGTAATCTTTGAGTTGTAAATAAATAGAAGTGTGATGATCATCATTAATAGAGCATTGTCCCGACAACAAAAAGGCCCAAAAAAGAAAGGCCAAATAAAAAAAGAAAAAAATAGAAAGGCCAATTAAAAAAAGGGCCAAATAGAAAAATAAAAAAAGAGAAATAAAAGGGACAATGCTACTATCCTTTTTCGACACTTGTGCTTCAAAGTAGCACCATGATCTTCATGATAGAGAGTCTCTTATATTGTGACTTTCATATACTAGTGGGAATTTTTCATTATAGAACTTGTCTTGTATATTCCAACAATGGACTTCCTCAAATGCCCTAGGTCTTCGTGAACAAGCAAGTTGGATGCACACCACTTAGTTTCTTTTGTTGAGCTTTCATACATTTATAGCTCTAGTGCATCCATTGCATGGCAATCACTACTCCTCACATTGACATCAATTGATGGGCATCTCCATAGCCCGTTGATTAGCCGCGTCGATGTTTGACTTTCTCCTTTTTTGTCTTCTCCACACAACCTCCATCATCATATTCTATTCCACCCATAGTGTTGTGTCCACGACTCATGCTCATGTATTGCGTGAAAGTTGAAAAGTTTGAAAATACTAAAGTATGAAACAATTGCTTGGCTTGTCATCGGGTTTGTGCATGATGGGAGCATTTTGTGTGACGAAAATGAAGCATGGCCAAACTATATGATTTTGTAGGGATGAGATTTCTTTGGCTATGTTATTTTGAGAAGACATAATTGCTTGGTTAGTATGCTTGAAGTATTATTATTTTTATGTCAATATTAAACTTTTGTCTTGAATCTTATGGATCTGAATATTCTTGCTACAATAAAGAAGATTACATTGATAAATATGTTAGGTAGAAATCCACATCAAAAATTCTATTTTTATCATTTACCTACTCGAGGACGAGCAAGAATTAATCTTGCGGATGCTTGATACGTCTCCAACGTACCTATAATTTTTTATTGTTCCATGCTATTATATTATCCATCTAGGATGTTTTATATGCATTTATATGCTATTTTATATGATTTTTCGGACTAACCTATTAACCTAGAGCCCAGTGCCAGTTTCTGTTTTTTCCTTGTTTTTGAGTTTTACAGAAAATGAATACCAAACGGAGTCCAATTGACATGCCAATTTTTGATGATTTTTTATGGACCAAAAGAAGCCCGGGAGTAAAAGAGTTGGGCCAGAAGAGTCCCGGGCCGTCCACGAGGGTGGGTGGCGCGCCCTACCCCCCTAGGCGTGGGCCCCTATCTCGTGGACGACTCGGAGACCCCCCTGGCGTGAGACCTACGCCAAAAATTCCTATAAATACAGAAACCTCCAGAAAATAACCTAGATCGGGAGTTCCGCCGCCGCAAGCCTCTGTAGCCACCAAAAACCAATGAGGACCCTGTTCCGGCACCCTACCGGAGGGGAGATCCCTCACCGGTGGCCATCTTCATCATCCCGGCGGTCTCCATGACGAGGAGGGAGTAGTTCACCCTCGGAGCTGAGGGTATGTACCTGTAGCTATGTGTTTGATCTCTCTCTCTCGTGTTCTTGATTTGGCACGATCTTGATGTACTACGAGCTTTGCTATTATAGTTGGATCTTATGATGTTTCTCCCCATCTACTCTTGTAATGGATTGAATTTTCCCTTTGAAGTTATCTTATGGGATTGAGTCTTTAAGGATTTGAGAACACTTGATGTATGTCTTGCGTGGGATAACCGTGGTGATAATGGGGTATTATATGATTCACTTGATGTATGTTTTGGTGATCAACTTGCGGGTTCCATGACCTTGGGAATCTATGCATAGGGGTTGGCACACGTTTTCGTCTTGACTCTCCAGTAGAAACTTTGGGGCACTCTTTGAAGTTCTTTGTGTTGGTTGAATAGATGAATCTGAGATTGTTTGATGCATATCGTATAATCATACCCACGGATACTTGCGGTGACATTGGAGTATCTAGGTGACATTAGGGTTTTGGTTAATTTGTATTTTAAGGTGTTATTCTAGTACAAACTCTATGATAGATCGAACGGAAATAATAGCTTAGTGTTATTTTACTACGGACTCTTGAATAGATCGATTGATGACCCACAAGTGTAGGGGATCTATCGTAGTCCTTTCGACAAGTAAGAGTGTCAAACCCAACGAGGAGCAGAAGGAAATGACAATCGATTTTCAGTAAGGTATTCTCTGCAAGCACTGAAATGATCAGTAACAGATAATTTTGTGATAAGGTAATTTGTAACGGGTAACAAGTAATGAAAGTAAACAAGGTGCAGCAAGATGGCCCAATCCTTTTTGTATCAAAGGACAAGACTGGACAAACTCTTATATAGAGAAAAGCACTCCCGAACACATGGGAATTATCGTCAAGCTAGTTTTCATCACGCACATATGATTCACGTTCGTTACTTTTGATAATTTGATATGTGGGTGGACCGGTGCTTGGGTGCTGCCCTTCCTTGGACAAGCATCCCACTATAGATTAACACCTATTGCAAGCATCCACAACTACAAAAGAAGTATTAAGGTAAACCTAACCATATCATGAAACATATGGATCCAAATCATCCCCTTACGAAGCAACGCATAAACTAGCGTTTAAGCTTCTGTCACTCTAGCAACCCATCATCTACTTATTACTTCCCAATGCCTTCCTCTAGGCCCAAACAATGGTGAAGTGTCATGTAGTCGACGTTCACATAACACCACTAGAGTAAAAACAACATACATCTCATCAAAATATCAAACGAATACCAAATTCACTGACTACTTATAGCAAGACTTCTCCCATGTCCTCAGGAACAGACGTAACTACTCACAAATCATATTCATGTTCATAATCAGAGGGGTATTAATATGCATAAAGGATCTGAACATATGATCTTCCACCAAATAAACCAACTAGCATCAACTACAAGGAGTAATCAACACTACTAGCAACCCACAGGTACCAATCGGAGGCTTTGGGACAAAGATTGGATACAAGAGATGAACTAGGGTTTGAGATGAGATGGCGCTGGTGAAGATGTTGATGGAGATTGACCCCCTCCCACTGAGAGGATCGATGGTGATGACGATGGTGATGATTTCCCCCTCCCGGAGGGATGTTTCCCCGGCAGAACAGCTCTACCGGAGCCCTAGATTGGTTCCGCCAAGGTTCCGCCAAGGTTCCGCCTTGTGGCGGCGGTGTTTCGTCTCGAAAGCTTGCTCGCGATTTTTTACAGGGTGAAAGACTTCATATAGCCAAAGATGGGCACCAGAGGCCTGCCAGGGGGCCCACGAGACAGGGGGCGCGCCCAGGGGGGTAGGGCGCCCCCCCACCCTCGTGGCCAGGGTGTGGGCCCCCTCTGGTTAATTCTTTCGCCAGTATTTTTTATTAATTCCAAAACGTGCCTCCGTGAAGTTTCAGGACTTTTGGAGTTGTGCAGAATAGGTCTCTAATATTTGCTCCTTTTCCATCCCAGAATTCCAGCTACTAGCATTCCCCCTCTTCATGCAAACCTTGTAAAATAAGAGAGAATAGGCATAAGTATTGTGACATAATGTGTAATAACAGCCCATAATGCAATAAATATCGATATAAAAGCATGATGCAAAATGGACGTATCATCGATCAGAAAGAATAACTTTGAGGTGGCTTCGTACCCTACCATAATCTCTTCGTTTGTTCTCCGCTATTAGTGACTTTGGAGTGACTCTTTGTTGCATGTTGAGGGATAGTTATATGATCCAATTATGTTATTATTGTTGAGAGAACTTGCACTAGTGAAAGTATGAACCCTAGGCCTTGTTTCAACGCATTGTAATACCGTTTTCGCTCACTTTTATCATTAGTTACCTTGCTGTTTTTATAATTTCAGATTACAAAAACCTATATCTACCATCCATATTGCACTTGTATCACCATCTCTTCGCCGAACTAGTGCACCTATACAATTTACTATTGTATTGGGTGTGTTGGGAAGACAAGAGACTCTTGGTTATTTGGTTGCAGGGTTGTTTGAGAGAGACCATCTTCATCCTACGCCTCCCACGGATTGATAAACCTTAGGTCAGCCACTTGAGGGAAATTTGCTACTATCCTACAAACCTATGCACTTGGAGGCCCAACAATGTCTACAAGAAGAAGGTTGTGTAGTAGACATCACATACTGATGTTCACCATTGAAAACTACTCCATCTCACGTGATGATCGGACATGGTCTAGTTGAAATGGATCACGTGATCACTTAGATGACTAGAGGGATGTCTGTCTAAGTGGGAGTTCTTAAGTAATATGATTAATTGAACTTTAATTTATCATGAACTTAGTCCTGATAGTATTTGCAAATTATGTTGTAGATCAATAGCTCGCGATGTAGCTCCCCATTTATTTTTGATATGTTCCTAGAGAAAAATAATTTGAAAGATGATAGTAGCAATGATGCGGACTGGGTCCGTAATCTGTGGACTGTCCTCATTGCTGCATAGAATAATTATGTCCTTGATGCACCGCTAGGTGACGGACCTTTTGCCGGAGCATATGCAGACATTATGAACGTCTGGCAAGCTCGGTATGATGGCTACTTGATAGTTTAGTGCACCATGCTTTACGGCTTAGAACCGGGACTTCAAAAATGTTTTGAACTCCACATAGCATATAAGATGTTCCAAGAGCTGAAATAGGTATTTCACACTCATGCTCGTGTCCAGAGGTATGAGACCTTAGACAGTACTTTGCCTATAAGATGGAGGAGAATAGCTCAACCAGTGAGCACGTGCTCAGATTGTCTGAGTACTACAATTGCTTGAATCAAGTGGGAGTTAATCTTCCAGATAAGATAGTGGTTGACAAGAGTTCTCTAGTCACTATCACCAAGTTACTAGAACTTCGTCATGAACTATAATATGCAAGGGATGACGAAAACGATTCCTGAGCTCCTCGTGATGCTGAAATCGGCGAAGGTAGAAGTCAAGAAAAGCATCAAGTGTTGATGGTTGATAAGACCACTCGTTTCAAGTAAAAGGGCAAGGGAAAGAAAGGGAACTTCAAGAAGAATGACAAGCAAGTTGCCACTCCCATGAAGAAGCCCAAAGCTAGACCCAAGCCTGAAACTGAGTGCTTCTACTATGAAGGAAATGGTCACTGGAAGCGGAACTGCCCCAAATACTTGGCGGATAAGAAGGATGGCAAAGTGAACAAAAGTATATATGATATATGCCAGATTTGGGTTCCGGCAGACCCTCTAGGTTCGAACTCTAGGGTGCACGCGGAGATCTCACCCCCTACCTACCTGCACTTCGTCGCCTCGCAAGGATCTAAACTACACGAAGAGCAACACAAGGGACACAAGGTTTATACTGGTTCGGGCCATCATTGTGGTGTAATACCCTACTCCAGTGTGTGGTGTGGTGGATTGCCTCAGGGGCTGATGATGAACAATACAAGGAAGAACAGCCTCGCGAGGGTGAGGTGTTCTTGTGGCTAGGCTTTCGATCGGATTGGATCAAGCTAAGATGAGATGCCTCTACTGTGGTGGCTAGCTCTACTTATAGGCAGAGGCCCTGGGCCTCTTCCCAAATATTGAGCGGGAAGGGTGCCAACAATTGGCCATTCCGAAGGGGAACATCTAGTACACTTATCCTGACTAAAGTTGGTCCTCGCCTGTTAAAGGCTCTGACGATGACGCCGGCTTGGGCTCCACGATGACCTCCTTCCTGTCGTTGTGATGGTCTTGCTCTTGTTGCACTGAAACGGCTGCCTTTGCTTGATGATCTCGCCTGCGCTTGCCTCCTTTGCACCAAAGAGGAAATGAGGACACTGCGTGGGCTGGCGCCCGCCTGGCGCCCTTGGTCGTCGTGGCTTGCGTCATGGGCACCTCGTGAGGTACCCCGCCTTGATCTCTCCGCCTCCTCGTGAGCCAGCCTGACGAGGCCGTGTCTGAGGAGGTTTCATGTCGTCCACCCCGCGAGGCATGGCCCCTCGCGAGGGTCTTGAGCTTGTGGTGATGAAGATGGACCGTACTGGGCCACCCCTTGAGCCACGCCGCAGGCAGGCAAGTCTGGGTACCCCGTTCCCGAACGCCGACAAGAGCCCCTGCCCAAAGCGCGCTGGACTTGGCTTAGCAGGGAAGCGAAGGGGCAAGTGCTAAGCGCCGCGGGCCCTAACAGCCTGCGGCCTTGGGCGCCGCGTGGCGGTTGATTGGACGTGGGCGCCTTGGCAACTGCGCGAATCGACAAAAGAGCGGCATCCGTCTAGGCTTTGCCTCCTTTGCCTTCTCCAGTCATTGCCCAGATCCCCTTTCTTGCGCCTTTCCTTCCTGCTTTCGAAATCTCCAGATCTACTTCGACCGCGTGCCCTAGCAAGACATGGCGCCTCGCCAGACCCTGGCCGGAGCTTGGTACTGACCCGCCTTGGACTCCCCGAACATCTCGGAGAAGAGCCTTGCCCGAGCGTGCCGGATGATGGCGGCGCAAGGCAACGACGGGGCAGCGGTGCTCAGGGCTGGCTCCGCCCTTCCTGAGGACCAAGGAAGCACCTTCTACCCGCTCTTCGTGAGCGCCATTGCTGCCGGTCTGGTGCCTCCCTTTTCTGAGTTCTTCTTTTCTGTCCTCCGCCATTACAAACTGCAAGCTCTGCACCTCCACCCCAACTCCGTTCTTCTCCTGGCGATCTTCGCCTACTACTGTGAGGCTCATGTCGGGGTGCAGCCCTCAGTGGCCCTGCTGCGCCACTACTTCTACCTCCGGGTTTCTCGCGGGTCCATCTCCGCGTGCGCGAGCTTTGTCGCGTACGGCAGCTCCAATGCCATCTCGAAGCACGGGAAGAGGATTGAAGGCTTCAGGAGCAAGTGGGTCATGGTTGATGTCGAGCGCATCCATCCTCGGCTGATTCTGCCCGCGGAGCAGCCCACGCCCACCGACGATTGGTCTCGTGCGGAACTCGTGGATCCCCGCGCGAAGCCAGTGCTGGAGAAGATGAATGCGGACCTGTGGCCGGGCAACATAGCGACAACGAAGCTGACCGAGGCGTCGCTCCTGAGGGAGTTCCTGGAGCATCGGGTGGCCCCACTTCGTCAGTACTCGCTTCCGCTGTGGAGGCCTCGCCCGAGCCCCGTAGTCTTGGCCGACGAAGATCTGGCCGCAGTCCTCCAATCTTTGGTCGGGGGAGACGTGGCGAGGCTGGAGGGCGCTCCCGAGGACCCGGCGGCCCTGGCGACGGCGAACGTGTCCTCCGGCGACTCCAGCGGAGAGGAGGAAGAAGAGGAGCGGGGAGAGGGGCCCGACTCCGAGGCGACCGACGGGGAGTCGAGAGCGCCCCTCCCCCGGCGCAGGTCCCGCGCTCTCTGCCTCTTGCCGAGCGACGATGAGGATGGCGATGAGCGGGGCGGCGAGAGTTTGCCCCCGATCCCGAAGAAGGACAGGACGGGGCTGGTCCCCCGCGGGTCTGCCCCGGCTGCGAGGCGATCTGCAGACGCGCCTCCTGCTCCCGAGCCTCTTGAGGCTGATCCCTGTAGCCGGCTCTCGGGCTTCAAGTTCGGCCGGAGGTTGCTCGAGCCCGCGAGCGATGACCAGTAAGTGCTTGATTCTTGTTTTATTTCTTGCTTCGTCGCTGAGGCTTGATATCTTTATTCCTTGGCTAGGCTGGTGCCTGCGGCAAAGAAGGTGACGGGAGCTCCTGAGGCTTCGTCCGGGGCAGCGCCTCCGTTCGCGAAAGAAGGTGACGGCAAGACACGGGCTTCTCCTGCCCTGTCATCCTCGCGAGGCCTGGCGGAGCTAGCTGGGGCGAGCTCAGCCCCCATGGCCCAAGCGACTCCCGAGCTATCCTTGCCTCATGCCACTGCCGCAGCTGTCGAGGCGCAGAAGGTCCTGCCTCAGGATGATGTGATTACGCTGCCGTCCTCTCCTCCTACTCTACCAACTATTGTCTCTCCAACTCCTCCTACTGTCCTGGATCGTGTTGCTGCTGAACTCGACCGGCTGCGGTAAGATCTTCTGGGCGCCGACCCTCGCTTGGTGGCCGGACGCCTGGAGCTGGCCTCCGGCTGGATTCGCTCTGATGCTTCAATTCGAGCGGCGCTGGTTCAGGCCGTGACGGCTTGCGACGAGGAGAAACAGGCCGTCCTTGGGGCAAAGGCCGCTCGCGCCGCCGCCTTGGGGGAGGTAGCCGATGTCCGAGGTCGCTGCAAGGCGCTGGAGAGCGAGCTGCAGGGCCTGCGCGACCAGCTTGCCAAGGAGGCCGCGTCCGCCAAGAGAAGGAGGAAGACATGAAGGCTCGCGAGGCGGCCGCCAAGGACCGGGACGCCAATCTTGACAAGCACCATGACCGCTTGGGTGCGCTGGAGCAGGAGTTGGAGGCGAAGAGGGTTGAGCTGGACGGCAAGGCGCTGGTCCTTGCCGAGGACCGCGTGGCCTTCGCGGAGATGGAGGCGAAGGCTCGCACCTTGCTGAGGTCTCTTTACGACAGCGGCCTGGAAAGCCCGGTGGCCGGCACCGAGGACGGCCCTGCCAAGCTGCTTCCCTTCCTGGTCCGCGCCCTTGAAGATGTCACCCTTGGCCTTGGCCCCACGGCTGAGGCCGAGGCGCGTGTCCTGTCTTCTGCAGCGCTGACGCGCGTCCTTACCCACTTCTACCTTCGCGACCCCGACGTCGACCTTGATAGCCTGCTGGAGCCCGTGAGCGGCGAGCTTGCTGCTGCCGCTGCTGAGGCCGTGAAGGGTCAAGCGGAGGCTCCACTGGCGAAGTTCCGGGCCTGCAGCACTAAGCCAAAGCGGGGCGCTGCCGATCCTGAGGCTTCACGAGGCGAACCCACCCAGCGCAGCTCCGCCGCCAACAAGTGACTCCTTTGTGGCTCCTGCCCTGCTTTCAGCTCCTGCAACATGCATCATGCCTCGGGGAGGCGTTTAAACTTGCGCTTGGCGTTGTGAAAACAGTTATGGACTGTAATATTTGCTTTTGAATTCCTTGAGATTTGTGCTTTTCCTTCCTACTTGCTTATGTTCTACGCCGGCAGAGCCCGGCCCCGCGCATACCTCAGCCGCCGTTAGCCCCGGCCGAAAACCAGGACGGGACCAAGGAGTGAGGGGCTACGTGACAAGTTAGGCTCTGAGTCGCGATGCTCAGAGTCCCCTTAGCGCATTTAACAGCAAGTAGGGAGGTGAGATGTATGGGTGAATTTACCATTCTCGTCTGCGAGCCCGCCCCAGATACCTCAACCGCCGTTAGCCTTTCGGAACTAAGGGGTGAGGGGCTACGTGACCAGTTAGGATCCTGAGTCGCGATGCTCAGGAGTCCCCCTTGACGTTCAAATGGCCTTCGTACCTTGGCTCCGCTCGGGGAGGGACGTGCGACGAACCAGGCCCGAGGGGCCTGGCTGGGTGGCGTGCGTCTGGGCGTGACCCAAGCGTAGCCCACGTGCCCAGCCCCCTCGCGCGGCACTCCCGAGGGGAGGCGTTGAGAAGGCCAGACATTGAGCTCTGGGCTCCCTGAGGTTGATGCGGCCGGGGGCCACCCTCAGTTGTTTATCACCAGCTCGGAGCATAGCGCTTCAGTATGTGTACGGGCATAGCCACTCCTCGGCGGTGTAAATCCAGCCAGCGGAGCATGGTGCTTCCAGTGCGTGGGAGGGGCTCCCCTCGGGAGGAGCCCCGGCGTGTCAGCCCATACGACACGTGGCTGGCACGGTAGGGCTGACGAGGTGTATCTGAGCACCCGTGAGCCAGCGCGGGACTCACGGGGTCCTACCACAAGGCGGGTTGCGCCTAGCACTGGGCCTTAACTTGTGATGTGTTCCTGCAAATTTGGTTAGATGCCGACGCTCTACGTCCTCGGGTCCCGGCCCTCGAGCGGGTCTCAGCCGTCGCTGGTATGCCAGGTCGTGATGTCATGGACAAGGCCAGAGGGTGAGGGCTGGAGAGCCAGTAGGAGCCCATGAGTCGCGATGCTCAGGTACCCCCCCCCCTTTAACTTGCAAGCGGCCGACATGAAGGAAGAAGGGGTGCCATGGACGGGCACCAAACAACAATCATGATGGGTCAAGCGCACAACCCGAATAAACGCAAGAGGGGTACATGCCGCTGGGTCTGGCCCGAGTGGCTTGGGGATGATGCAGCCCGAGGGGCGCCCCCAATAAAGTAAGCTAGGAACATGAAAGAAAAGGGATACACGCTGCAGGGACGGACCTACGCGGCCTGGGAATGATGCAGCCCTGGGGGCGCTCCCAGCTGGAAATGAAACTGGAAGGATGTCACCTGATAATGTTGAAGACGAAGAGATGCTGAAGTAGCAGACGTCGTGGGCTGCGGAAGCCGATCTTCACGAGCCCCCAGGCCCAGGAGCCTCGGGAGACTCCGGAGGCGCTGGTGGCTCCTCGCGGACCATCTCCATCTCCGCCAGGACTGCGGAACGCCTGGCCTCATGAGCCTCCAGGATGCTCCCCATGAGGCGCTGGCGCGTGGCAGCCGCGTTCGGCATGCCGTAAGGCATGCGAAAGTAGCTGTGGGGTGGACCTTCACAGCGCCCCAAGCGTGAGGGCCAGAGGCGCTCCTGAGAGGTGGCTCAGTTGAGCCCTGGTATGTCGATGCAGACGCGCATCCCACCATCCTCGCCTGGATGGGGAGCTACGGCGGGTAAGAGGCGGCTACCACTCATGACTCTTGACTCCTGCAGCTCCTGAATGATTTGGCTGACGAACTCCTGAGGGTTTGGCCCTCCTTGCCGCGCTCCTTCCTGAGGGAAACGTGCTTTGAAACACGCCTCCAAGTGGTTCCCAAGCGCCTCCCTCGTGACCTTAGCAAGGTCGGTGGCCCTCCAGAGAGAGCCCCGAGCCTTGCTCGAGGAGGGCGCCGGCGCGCCTTCTGTCTGCATGGCTGAATGAGGTGCCCCTGAGCAGCGCGGACCACGAGGGGCCTGCCTCCCGAGGGTCGGGCTCTGGCGATGTCTTCTTCTTCTAGGGAGCAGCCTCGGGGAGCCTCCCGCTCCCGCGATCTGGGTCTTCAAGTGAAGCGGCTTGAAAAGCACGCTCCAGGGAGCACACCGCGTCTCTCCCTTCACAAGGCACCGTGATGACTCCGCCGCTTCCTGGCATCTTGAGGACGTTGTAGCCGTGATGAGTCACGGCCATGAACTTGGCCAGAGCTGGGTACCCGAGGATGGCATTGTATGGCAGGTGAATGTGGGCGACGTCGAAGTCGATGAGCTCGGTGCGGTAGTTGCCGCGCGCCCCGAAGGTGACAGGGAGGCGAACCTGCCCAATCGGAACTGTGGAGCCATCGGTGACTCCGGAGAAAGGCTTGGTTGGCTGAATCTGATTATAAGGCACTTGGAGATTGTTGAATGTCTCTACGGACAGGACATTGAGCCCTGCTCCGCCATCGATGAGGGTCCTGGTGACTTGCACGTTTCTGATGATTGGGGAACAAAGCATCGGGAGGACTCCGGATATGGCCGCGCACTTGAGCTGATCCGCTGAGCTGAACGTGATGGCGCACGCAGACCACCTGAGAGGGCGCGTGGCTTCGAGCTTGGGGAGGACTACATTCACTTCGCGGGTGAACTGCTTGAAGATGCGTTGAGAGGCTGGGGCTTGAGCTCCGCCCAGGATGCAAGTGATCGCGCGCTGCTCCTGGAAGCCCCCAGCCCCCTCGTCCTGATGATGGTCCTCATTTCTCCTTGACTGCGGTGGCAGAGGAGGGAGGCCTGCGTTTCCTTGCGGGCGATACTTGCGAGACTGATCCCTCCATCTTCCCTCGTGAGGCGGGTCCCTCCAACCTCCCTGCGAGGCTGATCCTGCCAGCGGTCCTCGCGAGGTCGGTCACGCCACCCTTGGCGAGGGCCACGGTCTTCCCAGCGTCCTGCGTATCTTCCTCCTCCTCTGTCGTAGCCTCGATCATTGCGTTCGGGACGTCGACCGATTCGCCCTTCTCGCACGGCTCGGAGTTCTTGACATTCGTTGGTGTTGTGGGTGTGGAGCTCGTGGTACACGCAGTACCGGCTGCCCTTGGAAGACTCGGGTTGATCTCTGCCTTGCTTGGTATCTGGTTCTGCCGCGAGCAAGGCAGCCCCCTTGCGCTTCACTTCCTTGAGCTTGGGCTTCTTCTCTTCTGGGTCTGTGGCTCGCAGCTCGAGGAGGGAAAGGCGTCCTTCCTCAGCCCTGGTGCACTTGGTGGCCAAGTTGAACAGCTCCAAGGATGTGCACAGATCTTCATGCATCGCCAGCTCCTCCTTCATCTTGACGTCACGCACACCGTCGGAGAAGGCTGAGATGATGGCCTCCTCGGTCACCTTGGGAATCTTGAGGCGTGCGTTGTTGACGCGCTGGGTGTACTTCTGCAGGGTCTCTCCCGGCTGCTTCTTGATGCGGCGCATGTCGCTCACGGCAGGAGGCCGGTCGCGAGTGCCTTGGAAGTTGGCGATGAAGCGGGTGCGCATCTCGTCCCAGGAGGAGATCGTGCCAGGAGCCAGGTGCGGGCACCATCTTTGAGCGCCATGGGAAACCAGTTCGCCATGACCTTCTCGTCCCCGTTGGCGGCTTCGATGCCCAGCTCGTAAAGCTAGAGGAACTCCGTAGGGTCGGCCGTGCCGTCGTAGCGAGGAGGCAGGTCTGGCTTGAACTTGTCGGGCCACGCGACGCTGCGCAGCTCGGCGGTGAAGGCGCGGCAGCCTGCTGTGGCCACGGGAGGCCTTTGGCGACGAAGGGCCTGGTCTTGCGGGTCCACATGTGCCGCCGCTGGGAGCAGCGCGGGGTCTTGGCGTGCTGGAGTAGGAGCACGGTCATGACGGGCCGGTGCAGGGAGCACTCGGGCAGCTTCTTGGGGGCGAGGAACCTCTTGACAGCTCTGCTCTTGCTGCGCTGGTGCCGGACGGAGTGGGTTCCGCCCAGGGGCCACGCGCCTTGGGGCCAAGGCGCCTTCTTGAGGGGGAGGCGGCTGAGGCGCCCCCGGAGCTTCATCGCCCGCGCAAGGCGGGGCGCGGTGCAGCGAGAAGGACGGCGCGGGGGAGCCCCCTGCGGCGCGGACGAGCTCGGTGATACGGTCGAGCCACTCCTCGTAGACGTCGTCGACGGGGCAGTAGCGCAGGAGCTCGTTTGCCGCGATGAGCGCGGCTCGAGCCTCCATGGGTGCGCGGAGCGCTCGAGACGAAGAACCAGCTGGGGCGAGTGAAGGAGTAGCAGTGCGGTCGTCTCGCCTCACGGACGGATGCTAGGACGATGCTTGCTGCTCGTTCCCCGCCGGGCCGGTGGCGGCGTTGACGGCAGGCGGCGGGAACGGCGGGGGCGGCCGCCGATGGGGGCCGTCTGGGCGACGCGGGTAGCGAGAGCGGCTCAGCGCTCGGCGCGGGCCTGACGAGCGTCCAACATGGATGCGATGGGCGGCAAAGAACAGGGCGGCGGAAGATGGATTCCGGTGCACCTCTACTTGGCGCGCCAAATGTCGGATTTCGGGTTCCGGCAGGCCCTCTAGGTTCGAACTCTGGGGTGCACGCGGAGATCTCACC
Organism: Aegilops longissima; assembly: GCA_021605205.1. Taxonomy (NCBI): domain Eukaryota; kingdom Viridiplantae; phylum Streptophyta; class Magnoliopsida; order Poales; family Poaceae; genus Aegilops; species Aegilops longissima. The sequence continues at coordinate 397,634,759 of CM038677.1, forward strand.
CCCTACCTACCTGCACTTCGTCGCCTCGCAAGGATCTAAACTACACTAAGAGCAACACAAGGGACACAAGGTTTATATCGTTCGGGCCACCATTGTGGTGTAATACCCTACTCAAAGTGTGGTCCAGTGGATTGCCTCAGGGGCTGATGATGAACAATACAAGGAAGAACAGCCTCGCGAGGGTGAGGCGTGCTTGTGGCTAGGCTCTCGATCGGATTGGATCAAGCTAAGATGAGATGCCTCTACTGTGGTGGCTAGCTCTACTTATAGGCAGAGGCCCTGGGCCTCTTCCCAAATATTGATCGGGAAGGGCGCCAACAATTGGCCATTTCGAAGGGGAACATCTAGTACACTTATCCTAACTAAAGTTGGTCCTCGCGTCAAAGGCTCTTACGATGACGCCGGCTTGGGCTCCACGATGACCTCCTTCCTGCCACAGATGGTCTTGGTCTTGTTGCACCAAACGGCTGCCTTTGCTTGATGCTCTCGCTGCGCTTGCCTCCTTTGCACCAAAGATGAAATAAGGACACTGCTGGCTGGCGCCACCGGGCGCCTTGGTCGTCATGGCTTGCGTCATGGGCACCTCGTGAGGTACCCGCCTTGATCTCTCCGCCTCCTCGCGAGCCAGCCACTGACGAGGCCGTGCTCGAGGAGGTTTCTGTCGTCCGCCATGAGGCTTGGCCCCTTGCGAGGGTCTTGAGCTTGTGTTGATGAAGATGGGTCGTACTGGGCCACCCCTTGAGCCACGCCGCAGGCCGCAGGCAGGCAAGTCTGGGTACCCCCTTTCCCAGAACGCCGACAATATACATGTTATTGATGTGTACTTTATTACTGGTCATAGTAGCCCCTGGGTATTTGGTACTGGTTCAGTTGCTATGATTAGTAACTCGGAATAGGTGTTACAAAATGAACAAAGACTAGTTGAGGGCAAGGTGACGATGTGTGTTGGAAGTGATTCCAAGGTTGATAAGATCACCATCGCACATTCCCTTTACCTTCGGGATTAGTGTTGAACCTAAAATAAATGTTATTTGGCGTTTGCATTGAGCATAATATGATTGGATCATGTTTATTGCAATATGGTTATTCAGTAAGTCAAAGAATAATTGTTATTCTATTTACATGAATAAAACCTTCTGTGGTCATACACCCAAGGTGAATGGTTTATTGAATCTCGATCGTAGTGATACACATATTCATAATATTGATGCCAAAAGATGCAAAGTTGATAATGATGGTGCAACATATTTGTGGCACTTCCTTTACGTCATATTGGTTTAAAGCGCATGAAGAAACTCCATGCTGATGGGCTTTTGGAATCACTTGATTATGAATCACTTGATGCTTGCGAACCATGCCTCATGGGCAAGATGACTAAGACTCCGTTCCCCGGAACAATGGAGTGAGCCACTGACTTATTGGAAATAATACATACCACTGTATGCGGTTCGATGAGTGTTGAGGCTCACGGCAGGTATAATTGTTCTGACGTTCACAAATGATTTGAGCAGATATGGGTATATCTACTTGATGAAACACAAGTCTGAAACATTTGAAAAGTTCAAAGAATTTCAGAGTGAAGTGGAGAATCATCATAACAAGAAAATAAAGTTTCTACGATCTGATCGCAGAAACTAATATTTGAGTTACGAGTTTTGCCTTCAATTAAAACAATGTGGAATAGTTTCACAAACTCATGCCACCTGGAACACCACATCATAATGGTGTGTCCAAATGTCGTAACCGTACTTTATTAGATATGGTGTGATCTATGATGTCTCTTAGCGATTTAACACTATCGTTTTGGGGGTATGCATTAGAGACAGCTGCATTCACGTTAAATAGGGCACCGTCTAAAATCCGTTGAGACGACACCGTATGAACTGTGGTTTAGTAAGAAACCTAAGCTGTCGTTTCTTAAAGCTTGGGGATGTCATGCTTATGTGAAAAAGTTTCAGCCTGATAAGCTCAAACCCAAATCGGAGAAGTGTGTCTTCATAGGATACCCAAAAGAAACTGTTAGGTACAGCTTCTATCACAGATCTGAAGGCAAGTCTTTCTTACTAAGAGTGGATCCTTTCTAGAGAAGAAGTTTCTCCCGAAAGAAGTGAGTGGGAGGAAAGTAGAACTTGATGAGGTAATTGTACCTTCTCTCGAATTGGAAAGTAGCTCATCACTGAAATCAGTTCCAGTGATGCCTAGACCAATTAGTGAGGAAGTTAATGATGATGATCATGATACTTCAGATCAAGTTACTACCGAACCTCGTAGGTCAACCAGAGTACAATACACACCAGAGTGGTTGTAAGTGCATCTAGTGCCACCCCTAGTTGGTTTTGGAGTATTGGCGACAAACTTGGTTGATGAACTAATGTGTTTGTGAGAATTGTAGGATAACACAGGTAGTAGTCCCACATTGATTCGATTTACCTACCAGAGATGACCCCTAAAAATGTGTGAAGACATTGAATACAATGGTGGTTTGTGAAGATATTGATCTGTCAAGCGACGAAGATCTTGGTGATGATGCCCTTGAGCTACTGATCAAGAGCAAGCAAGATGCAGAGATCTTCAACGATCTGCCCCTCTTTGACGTGGATATTCTGAACTGAAGGAAATATGCCCTAGAGGCAATAATAAAGTTATTAATTATTTCCTTATTTCATGATAAATGTTTATTATTCATGCTAGAATTGTATTAACCGGAAACATGATACATGTGTGAATACATAGACAAACAGAATGTCACTAGTATGCCTCTACTTGACTAGCTCGTTAATCAAAGATGGTTATGTTTCCTAACCATGGACAAAGAGTTGTTATTTGATTAACGGGATCACATCATTAGGTGAATGATCTGATTGACATGACCCATTCCATTAGCTTAGCACCCGATCGTTTAGTATGTTGCTATTGCTTTCTTCATGACTTATACAAAGTTCCTGCAACTATGAGATTATACAACTCCCGTTTACCGGAGGAACACTTTGTGTGCTACCAAACGTCACAACGTAACTGGGTGATTATAAAGGTACTCTATAGAAGTCTCCAAAAGTATATGTTCAGTTGCCATAATTCGAGATTAGGTTTTGTCACTCCGATTGTCGGAGAGGTATCTCCGGGCCTTCTCGGTAATACTCATCACCTAAGCCTTGCAAGCATTGTAACTAATGAGTTAGTTATGAAATGATGTATTACGGAACGAGTAAAGAGACTTGCTGGTAACGAGATTAAACTAGGTATTGGATACCGACGATCGAATCTCGGGCAAGTAACATACCGATGACAAAGGAACAACGATGTTGTTATGCGGTTTGACCGATAAAGATCTTCGAGAATATGTAGGAGCCAATATGAACATCCAGGTTCCGCTATTGGTTATTGACCAAGAATAGTTCTAGGTCATGTCTACATAGTTCTCGAACCCGTAGGGTCCGCACGCTTAAGGTTTCGATGATGTTATATTATGAGTTTATGAGTTTTGATGTACCAAGGAGTTCGAGTCCCGGATGAGATCGGGACATGACGAGGAGTCTCAAATGGTCGAGACGTAAAGATCGATATATTGGACGACTATATTCGACATCGGAAAGGTTCCGAGTGATTCGGTATTTTTCGAGTACCGAGTTACGGAATACGTATTGGGCCTTATTGGGCCATACGGAAAAGAAGGAAAAGGGCCTCAAGGGTGGCCGCACCCTCCCTTGGTCTGGTCCGATTGACTAGGAAGGGGCACCCCTTCCTTCCTTCTCCTTTTCCTTCCTCTTTTCCTATTCCATATGGGAGGTGGAATCCTACTAGGACTAGGATTCCTAGTAGGACCCCACACTTGGTGCGCCCCCTCCTAGGGCCGGCCTCCTCCTCCCTTGCTCCTTTATATACGGGGCAGAGGGCACCCCATGGAGACACAAGTTGATCTACGGATCGCTCCTTAGCCGTGTGCGGTGCCCCTCCACCATATTCCACCTCGGTCATATCGTCGCGGAGTTTAGGCGAAGCCTGCGCCGTAGAGCATCATCATCGCCACGACGCCGTCGTCTCGACGGAACTCATCCCCGACACCTGCTGGATCGGAGTCCGGGATCGCCATCGAGGTGAACGTGTGCAGAACACGGAGGTGCCGTACGTTCGGTACTTGGATCGGTCGGATCGTGAAGACGTACGACTACATCAACCGCGTTGTCATAACGCTTCGCTTTCGGTCTCACGAGGGTACGTGGACAACACTCTCCCCTCTCGTTGCTATGCATCACCATGATCTTGCGTGTGCGTGGAAATTTTTGAAATTACTACGCTCCCCAACAAAGGGCATCCAAGCCTGGTTTTATGCGCTGATGTCATATGCACGAGTAGAACACAAGTGAGTTGTGGGCGATATAAGTCATACCGCTTACCAAAGATGTCATACTTTGGTTCAGCGGTATTATGAGATGAAGCGCCCGACCGACATTACGCGTGACGCTTACGCGAGACTGGTTTCACCGCTTGAGCACTCGTTGCATAAAGGTGACCGCGGTGTCTGTCTCTCACTTTAGTTGAACTGAGTGTGGCTACGCCCGGTCCTTGCGAAGGTTAAAACAGCACCAACTTGACAAACTATCGCTGTGGTTTTGATGCGAGGTAAGAACGGTTCTTGCTCAGCCCGTAGCAGCCACGTAAAACTTGTAACAACAAAGTAGAGGACGCCTAACTTGTTTTTGTAGGGCATGTTGTGATGTGATATGGTCAAGACGTGATGCTATATTTTATTGTATGAGATGATCATGTTTTGTAACCGAAGTTATCGGCAATCGGCAGAGCCATATGGTTGTCGCTTATTGTATGAAATGCAACGCCATGTAATTGCTTTACTTTATCACTAAGCGGTAGCGATAGTCGAGAAGCAATAGTTGGCGAGACGACAACGATGCTACGATGGAGATCAAGGTGTCGCTACCGGTGACGATGGTGATCATGATGGTGCTTCGGAGATGGAGATCACAAGCACAAGATGATGATGGCCATATCATATCACTTATATTGATTGGATGTGATGTTTATCCTTTATGCATCTTATCTTGCTTTGATTGACGGTAGCATTTTAAGATGATCTCTCACTAAAAATTATCAAGAAGTGTTCTCCCTGACTATGCACCGTTGCCAAAAGTTCGTAGTGCCCAGACACCACGTGATGATCGGGTGTGATAAGCTCTACGTCCATCTACAACGGGTGCAAGTCAGTTTTGCACACGCAGAATACTCAGGTTGAACTTGACGAGCCTAGCATATGCAGATATGGCCTCGGAACACGGAGACCGAAAGGTCGAACGTGAATCATATAGTAGATATGATCAACATAGTGATGTTCACCATTGAAAACTACTCCATTTCACGTGATGATCGGTTATGGTTTAGTTGATTTGGATCACGTGTTCACTTAGATGACTAGAGAGATGTCTGTCTAAGTGGGAGTTCTTTAGTAATATGATTAATTGAACTTAAATTTATCATGAACTTAGTCCTGGTAGTATTTTGCAAATTATGTTGTAGATAAATAGCTTGCGTTGTTGCTTCCCTATGTTTGTTGCTTTCATATGTTTATTTTGATATGTTCCTAGAGAAAATTGTGTTGAAAGATGTTAGTAGCAATGATGCGGATTGGATCCGTGATCTGAGGTTTATCCTCATTGCTGCACAGAAGAATTATGTCCTTAATGCACCGCTAGGTGACAGACCTATTGCAGGAGCAGATGCAGACGTTATGAACATTTGGCTAGCTCAATATGATGACTACTTGATAGTTTAGTGCACCATGCTTAACGGCTTAGAATCGGGACTTCAAAGACGTTTTGAACGTCATGGACCATATGAGATGTTCCAGAATTGAAGTTAATATTTCAAGCAAATACCGAGTTGAGAGATATGAAGTCTCCAACAAGTTCTATAGCTAAAAGATGGAGGAGAATCGCTCAACTAGTGAGCATGTGCTCAGATTGTCCAGGTACTTCAATCGCTTGAATCAAGTGGGAGTTAATCTTCCGGATAAGATAGTGATTGACAGAATTCTCTAGTCACCATCACTAAGTTACTAGAACTTCGTGATGAACTATAGTATGCAAGGGATGACGAAAACAATTCCCAAGCTCTTCGCGATGCTAAAATCGGCGAAGGTAGAAATCAAGAAAACATCAAGTGTTGATGGTTGACAAGACCACTAGTCTCAAGGAAAAGGGCAAAGGGAAGAAGGGAACTTCAAGAAGAACGGCAAGCAAGTTGCTGCTCGAGTGAAGAAGCCCAAGTCTGGACCTAAGCCCGAGATAAGTGCTTTTGCTGCAATGGAACTGGTCATCGAAGCGGAACTACCCCAAGTATTTGGCGGATAAGAAGGATGGCAAAGTGAACAAAGGTATATTTGATATACAGATTATTGATGTGTATTTTACTAGTGTTCGTAGTAACCCTCGGTATTTGATACTTGGTTCGATTGCTTTGAGAGTAGTAACTTGAAACGGAGTTGCAGAATGAACAGAAACTAGTTGAAGGGAAGTGACGATGAGTGTTGGAAGTAGTTCCAAGATTGATATGATCATCATCGCACACTCCCTATACTTTCGGGATTAGTGTTAAACCTAAATAAATGTTATTTGGCGCTTATGCTGAGCATAAATATGATTTGATCATGTTTATTGTAATACGGTTATTCATTTAAAGTCAAAGAATAATTGTTGTTCTGCTTACATGAATAAAACCTTCAATGGTCATACACCCAATAAAAATAGTTTGTTGGATCTCGATCGTAGTGATACACATATTCATAATATTGGTGCCAAAAGATGCAAAGTTAATAATGATAGTGCAACTCATTTGTGGCACTCGCCATTTAGGTCATATTGGTGTAAAGCGATGAAGAAACTCCATGCTGATGGGATTTTGGAATCACTTGATTATGAATCACTTGATGCTTGCGAACCATGCCTTATGGTCAAGATGACTAAAGACTCGCTTCTCCGGAACAATGGAGCGAGCAAATGACTTATTAGAAATAATACATACCGATGTATGCGGTCCGATGAGTGTTAAAGCTCACGGCAAGTATCGTTATTTTCGACCTTCACAGATGATTTGAGCAGATATGGGTATATCTACTTGATGAAACACAAGTCTGAAACATTTGAAAAGTTCAAAGAATTTCAGAGTGAAGTGAAGAATCATCGTAACAAGAAAATAAAGTTTCTACGATATGATCGCAGAGGTAAAATATTTGAGTTACGAGTTTGGCCTTCAGTTAAAACAATGTGAAATAGTTTCACTACTCACGCCACCTGGAACACCACAGTGTAATGGTGTGTCCAAACGTCATAACCGTACTTTATTTGATATGGTGCAATCAATGATGTCTCTTACCGATTTACCACTATCGTTTTGGGGTTATACATTAGAGACAGCTGCATTCACGTTAAAAAGGGCACCATATAAATCCGTTGAGACGACACCATATGAACTATGGTTTAGCAAGAAACCAAATTCGTCGTTTCTTAAAGTTTGGAGTTGCAATGCTTATGTGAAAAAGGTTTTCAACCTGATAAGCTCGAACCCAAATCGGAAAAGTGCGTCTTCATAGAATACCCAAAGGAAACTGTTGGGTACTCCTTCTATCACAGATCCAAAGGCAAAACATTCGTTGCTAAGAATGGATCCTTTCTAGAGAAGGAGTTTCTCTCGAAAGAAGTGAGTGGGAGGAAAGTAGAACTTGATAAGGTAATTTGTACCTTCTCCTTATTGGAAAGTAGTTTATCACAGAAATCAGTTCCATGATTCCTACACCAATTAGTGAGGAAGTTAATGATGATGATCATAAAACTTCAGATCAAGTTGCTACCAAACCTCGTGAGGTCTTCCAGAGTAAGATCCGCACTGAGTGGTACGGTAATCATATTCGGAAGTCATGTTACTAGACCATGATGAACCTCACGAACTATGAGGAAGCGATGATGAGCCCAGATTCGCGAAATGGCTTGAGGCCATAAAATCTGAGATATGATCCATGTATGAGAACAAAGTATGGACTTTGATTGACTTGCTCGATGATCAGCAAGCCATGTTAAATAAATGGATCTTCAAGAGGAAGACAGATGCTGATAGTAGTGTTACTATCTACAAAGCTAGACTTGTCGAAAAAGGTTTTTGACGAAGTTCAAGATGTTGAATACAATGAGATTTTCTCACTCGTATCGATTCTTAAAAGTCTGTCCGAATCATGTTAGCAATTGCCACATTTTATGAAATCTGGAAAATGGATGTCAAAACTGCATTCCTTAATGGTTTTCTTAAAGAAGAGTTGTATATGATGCAACCAGAAGATTTTGGCAATCCTAAAGGTGCTAACAAAATGTGCAAGCTCCAGCGATCCATCAATGGACTGGTGCAAGCATCTCGGAGTTGGAATATACGCTTTGATGTGTTGATCAAAGCATATGGTTTTATACAGACTTTTGGAAAGGCCTGTATTTACAAGAAAGTGAGTGGGAGCACTACAGCCTTTCTGATAAGTATATGTGAAAGACATATTGTTGATCGGAAATAATGTAGAATTATTTTGCAAAGCATAAAGGAGTGTTTGAAAGGAGTTTTTCAAAGAAATACCTCGGTGAAGCTGCTTACATATTGAGCATCAAGATCTATAGAGATAGATCAAGACGCTTGATAAGTTTTTCAATGAATACATACCTTGACAAGATTTTGAAGTAGTTCAAAATGGAACAGTCAAAGAAAGAGTTCTTGCCTGTGTTACAAGGTGCGAGATTGAGTAAGACTCAAAACCCGACCACGGCAGAAGATAGAAAGAGAATGAAAGTCATTCCCTATGCATCAGCCATAGGTTCTGTAAAGTATGTCATGCTGTGTACCAGATCTATTGCATACCCTACCACTAAGCTTGGCAAGGGAGTGCAATAGTGATCTAGGAGTAGATCAATGGACAGCGGTCAAAATTATCCTTAGTGGAATAAGGATATGTTTCTCGATTATGGAAGTGAAAAAAAGGTTCATCGTAAAGGGTTACGTCGATGCAAGTTTTGACACCGATCTCGATGACTCTTAGTCTCGATCTAGATACATATTGAAAGTGGGAGCAATTAGCTAGAGTAGCTCCGTGCAGAGCATTGTAGACATAGAAAATTGCAAAATACATAACGGATCTGAATGTGAAAGACCCGTTGACTAAAATTATCTCACAAGCAAAACATGATCACACTTCAGTACTCTTTGGGTGTTAATCACATAGCGATGTGAACTAGATTACTGACTCTAGTAAACCCTTTGGGTGTTGATCACATATCGATGTGAACTATGGGTGTTAATCACATGGTGATGTGAACTATTGCTGTTAAATCACATGCCGATGTGAACTAGATTATTGACTATAGTGCAAGTGGGAGACTGTAGGAAATATGCCCTAGAGGCAATAATAAAGTTATTAATTATTTCCTTATTTCATGATAAATGTTTATTATTCATGCTAGAATTGTATTAACCGGAAACATGATACATGTGTGAATACATAGACAAACAGAATGTCACTAGTATGCCTCTACTTGACTAGCTCGTTAATCAAAGATGGTTATGTTTCCTAACCATGGACAAAGAGTTGTTATTTGATTAACGGATCACATCATTAGGTGAATAATCTGATTGACATGACCCATTCCATTAGCTTAGCACTTGATCGCTTAGTATGTTGCTATTGCTTTCTTCATGACTTATACAAAGTTCCCAAGAACTATGAGATTATGCAACTCCGTGCCACGGAGGAACACTTTGTGTGCTACCAAACGTCACAACGAATCGGGTGATTATAAAGGTACTCTACAGGTGTCTCCAAAAGTATATGTTGAGTTGGCATAATTCGAGATTAGGTTTTGTCACTCCGATTGTCGGAGAGGTATCTCTGGCCTTCTCGGTAATACTCATCACCTAAGCCTTGCAAGCATTGTAACTAATGAGTTAGTTATGAAATGATGTATTACGGAACGAGTAAAGAGACTTGCGTAACGAGATTAAACTAGGTATTGGATACCGACGATCGAATCTCGGCAAGTAACATACCGATGACAAAGGGAACAACGATGTTGTTATGCGGTTTGACCGATAAAGATCTTCGTAGAATATGTAGGAGCCAATATGAACATCCAGGTTCCGCTATTGGTTATTGACCAAGAATAGTTCTAGGTCATGTCTATATAGTTCTCGAACCCGTAGGGTCCGCACGCTTAAGGTTTCGATGCGATGTTATATTATGAGTTTATGAGTTTTGATGTACCGAAGGAGTTCGAGTCCCGGATGAGATCGGGACATGACGAGGAGTCTCTAAATGGTCGAGACGTAAAGATCGATATATTGGGCGACTATATTCGACATCGGAAAGGTTCCGAGTGATTCGGTATTTTTCGAGTACCGAGAGTTACGGAATACGTATTGGGCCTTATTGGGCCATACGGGAAAGAAGGAAAAGGGCCTCAAGGGTGGCCGCACCCCTCTCCTTGGTCTGGTCCGAATTGGACTAGGGAAGGGGGGCGCCCCCTTCCTTCCTTCTCCTTTTCCCTTCCTCTTTTCCTATTCCATATGGGAGGTGGAATCCTACTAGGACTAGGGAGTCCTAGTAGGACTCCACACTTGGTGCGCCCCCTCCTAGGGCCGGCCTCCTCCTCCCTTGCTCCTTTATATACGGGGGCAGAGGGCACCCCATGGAGACACAAGTTGATCTACGGATCGTTCCTTAGCCGTGTGCGGTGCCCCCCTCCACCATATTCCACCTCGGTCATATCGTCGCGGAGTTTAGGCGAAGCCCTGCGCCGGTAGAGCATCATCATCGTCACCACGCCGTCGTGCTGACGGAACTCATCCCCGACACCCTGCTGGATCGGAGTCCGGGGATCGTCATCGAGGTGAACGTGTGCAGAACACGGAGGTGCCGTACGTTCGGTACTTGGATCGGTCGGATCGTGAAGACGTACGACTACATCAACCGCGTTGTCATAACGCTTCCGCTTTCGGTCTACGAGGGTACGTGGACAACACTCTCCCCTCTCGTTGCTATGCATCACCATGATCTTGCGTGTGCGTAGGAAATTTTTGAAATTGCTACGTTCCCCAACATGAACAACTCTATCGACGAGTGGTTTGATGAGCCAAGCCTCGGCATTGATGATCTTCAGCTGCCAGTGGACATCAGTGTCACCTTCCACGGAGCCATTGCTAATGAGTTGGCCTAGGCTCAGAAGATTGTTGAGCTGAAGAACAAAAATGATTATGAGAAGGCTCACTTCAAGAAGAACATGGCCAAGCTCAGCGTGGCAGATGTTCAGATCTTCAAGCAGATGATGCATGACCTCAAGGAAGAGTTTCACAACAAGAGTGATGAAGCTAAAGGCTCACGAGAGCGGATGAAATACTTCGCATAGAAATGTGTTCAAGCACACAATGAGGCTGAGAAGCGCAAGACTCTTGGGCGTCCTGGCATGACCCCAAGATGGCTGCCAAACAAAAGAAGAAGCCTACTGTGGCACAAGCTGAAGCATCAAGGCAGGAAGCACCTCACATTGTCTTCCCTGCCAGCATGACTGGCTCAAAGCCTAAGGTCCCTCAAAGAGCTTCAGAATCAAGAAGACAAGGGCAGTCAAGAAGCAAGCCAAGAAGCGCAAGCACAAGAATGCTACTGATGGTGCCCCATCAAAGAAGAAATTGAAGAAGTCTTCAAAGAAAGAGTGTGCTGCAGCCTCTGAGCCTCTTGTTGTCGAGCCCATTTCTGTTGCCCATCCAGCCTCCACCAACCAAGAGCGTCAATTTGTCATCCACGAGCCTGTTTTCACAGAGGCTCCTGAAAATGAAGAAGTTCCAGTTGTTGACCCCATCACAGCTGAAGACATTGGTCGTGAAGACAATGTAGAAGATGATGAAGTCCTTCCTCAACTCGAGCACCAAATGGTATCATTGTCTGTTCTTACGAACAGCGAACTCATCAGCATTGGTCATCCATTGATGCCAATTGCTTAGGATGATTCGTGGGCCAATCACCCTCAACAAGACACCCCCATTCATGATGAGATACCCAGAACTCCACCACCTTAAGTCACCACTCCGGTGCTTGATGACGACTACATGGTGCAGACCATTCCATCACCACAGCGCCGGTCGATTCCAGAGCCGCGCAAAGGCCCTAGGCCATTGTGTCACCATGTCGAGCATTCCAGAAGGGGAAGCGCAACAAAGCTCAGTAGCACGTCAAGTGTTTCCTGAAGCCACCCCTACTGCGAATGTCTCTGAGTCTGAAGCAAAAGCTGCTAAAGACATTCCGGCTGCATCAGCCGATGAAAATCAAGAAATAAGAGAAGAAGAAGAAAGAGTTGCCACACCCCCTGTCACTGATGAAGTCATTCTCGAGGAGAATGTGACTGTGCCCGACCCTCCTGTTACTGAACAAACGGAGGTTGAAACTACTGAGGCGGCCACAAACAATGAAGCTGAAGCCTATGACACTGTCATTGCTGAAGACCATGTGGCGCCTGAAGCTAATGTGGTGCCTGAAGCTCATGAGCAGCCAGAAGCCAATGTGAATGATGATGCCACTGTTCCACCCCAAGGCCACACACCATTGAACAGGCCTATAATCATGGTGAACTTGTCACAGTTCGGTGGCCCATCATGGTGCCTCCCACTGCTCCCGAACCTCAATATGACTATCATGTTTAGCAGAGGCCACAAGTTCAGAAGCCGAAACCAAGGCTGCCAAGGCTTCCAGGTGCTGCTACATCGCCAGGATCCATCAGCGTCAACAGCTTCAGAGCCCACAAAACCTTCTTCGATAGCGCCAAGAATCCTTACTTGAAGCCAAAGATCTCATCTGATCGATTTTGGAGCTATCTGCAGCGCAGCTACTACTCCTGCATTCTATACAATCAAGGGCGAATCTTTCCACACATGCGCCTTGACTGTGAAGCTATTGCTGGGCTGCCCTATCTTGAAGAAGCTCTGAACTGTTTTAGAGATGCTGGCGTTCTACAATTTGTAACTGACAAGGAGCACTGGAATGAAGAGCTTCTGCTGCAGTTCTATGCCACTCTTCACATTCGTGGCTACAACATGGATCCGAAGACATGGATCCTTGAGTGGATGTCGGTGCACCATGAAGCCAAAGCTCAAGACATCATCGAGCTGTCTTCCCTGCCCACTCCAGGTGATCTCTATGAGCCTGGTTGTCAGCTACACCAAAATGAACTGCAGAGTATATTCCAGAATCCTGAGCCAAATATGAGCCAGATGCTTAGCATGATGAAGCCATTGCCTCAAGATGCTGAATATCCCAAGGAATTCTTTGTCAAAGACCTCGAGTACTTTCCCCGCACAGTGTATCATATACGGAGGCGTACTCTATGGCCAGTCAAGGGATATTCTTCTGAAGCCAAACTTGAAGGAACAATGAAGACTTTGGTTTTCTATATTGTCAATGGCATCAGATTCAACTCCCAGGATTTATTCATCAGACAACTTGCTGCATCTAGGATTGATCTGTTTGGCCTGAAGTTTTATGCTCCATGGGTGATGCGCCTGATCAAACTCCATTCATCTGTTGACTATCAGCCCTCAGCACACAACCATCTTGTTTTTCTGCCTAAGGTTCATCTGTCAGTTGAAGCCATCTACCCTGAGCCTGCCAAAGAACCCCTATATCTTCATAATGTTGATCGCCAAAGCTTCACGCAACCAATAGAAGGGATTCATGTACCAAATGCTGCTACTCCTGCTTACCCTCTGGCTGGCAATATGTGTGAGCCCTGTCGTGCCAACACTGAAGCCACAACCAGTACAATCGCTCAAAGGCCTCAGAAGCGTTCTCGCGTTCTCAATGACCGAGAGCTTCTTGTTGCCTTACATCAGATGCAGGACAAGCATCATAACTGGCTAAAGTGTCAGATGCAAAGTATCATTGTGGACGTCAATCACATCAGAAACTTGGTCACCAAGAACTCATTCGTAGCCCATGAAGCCTGTTGGCGGTCTTGGAAGAATCTCACACTGCTATGCCCTGAAGAAGATCTTCGCGAAGATGGCTTCACAGAAGGCTTCAAATTTGACTCCAGACCTCCATGCAATGCAAGTTGGCGCCGCACTCCATCAATAGAAGATTCTAAGTATTCATCTTCGGCTGCAACTGTTGTTGCGAGAGTCGTCGATGAAGAAGACGACACCACACCAACCATGGCTGCACTGCATCTCGACACTGCACCAGGCCCTTCTGCACCACCAAACTCAAGCATCGACCCTGCACCTTCATCTACTCCTAATGGGAACGAGTAGATGCTCTATGTCTTCAAACCTTTTTGGTCCTTACTGACAAAAGGAGGAGAAGCATATGAGTTGATAGTCTTCAAGCGGGTCCTTACGGGTGGTTGCTATATTTTGCCAAGTGTTTAAAACTCCCATCTTTTGATATATTTGGTTCTTTGGGTTGTAACACTTAAACTTGATGGTCGTATGCTACTTTTTCTGTCAGTTTGTGATGCGATGATAAATTCCGCATGAAGTCATTCCACAGACGTCCATTTTTCATTATGCATGTCATTATCTTCGTTATATCTTTATATGCATGATGAATTGTCTTCATAAGTTGAAGAGGATGTCCACAAAGTAAAACCTGCCATGTGCATTTGCATTCAAAAGCAAACTACTTATATGCTCATCTTCAGGGGGAGCCTTTTGTCACTTATGAAGACAATGCTTTAATCCTTAAACTTTCACATACTTTTATCCCCGTTGAAAACTTCAACTAGTTTTTCATCAATCACCAAAAAGGGGGATTGTAAGTGCATCTAGTTCCACCCCTAGTTGGTTTTGGAGTATTGACGACAAACTTGGTTGAGGGACTAATGTGTTTGTGAGAATTGCAGGATAACACAGGTAGTAGTCCCACATTGATTTGGTTTACCTACCAGAGATGACCCTTAAAAATGTGTGAAGACATTGAAGACAATGGTGGTTTGCGAAGATATTCACAACGAAGATTATGACTTAAGACATTCACGAGAAGACTATGGAGTGTGAAGACATAGTTGTTACGTAGTTTCCTTTTCTTCTTTGTCGAGTCATAGGAATCACCGCACTGTTAAGTGGGGTCCAAGTGAACAAAGTCAGAGTGACTGATGTGATGCTCAACCAAATCCTATGTCTTCGAGCGAAGACAATGAGAGCAAATCTTATCCAGAGCTGGATGAGTCAGCTTTACTAGTAGCCCAAGTCAAGCTGTCGCGTGTGTTTGAAATCGACCATTGAAACGTGTCGGTTTTAGTGACCTGTGGTCATTTCGACAAATCAGGTCGGGTTGCCTCCTCGCTATAAATAGCCCACCCCCTACACCATAAATTGGTGGCTGCTCAGAGTTAGTGCACGGCTTTTGTCATTTGAGAGTACCCCACCTTCGAAGCATTTGAGAGAGAGATCCTTGCGAGGACAAAGCCCAAAATACCCAGAGCCAAAAAGTGTTAGGCATAACCGAAGTATTTCTGTCTGCGTGATCTGAAGACTTGTTACACTTGAGGACTGTGAATCCTCCAGCCGGTTAGGTGTCGCGTTCTGAGCATCCAAGAGTCATTGTGGATTGCTGGTGAACGAAGTCTGTGAAGGTTTGGACGTCTACCTTGAAGACTTACCTGAGTGATTGGGCGAGGACTAAGTGTTCTTATCTCAAGGGGAATAAGGTGAAGATGCGGTCTTCTGAGTTAAATCTCAGCCTCCCTAACCAGACGTACAGTTGTCACAACAACTAGAACTGGTCCAACAAATCATTCTCCTCACCAAGCAACCGGTTCTATCTCTTATCTCTCTTTACTTACAGTATGTCTTCGTGAAGTCATTTCCTTCTTGCATGATCTGATTGGCTTCACTGTGTGAAGACTGTTGTTGTTTGGCTTCATACTATCTTCCATCCTTATCCAAACTACCTAGCTGCTAATAGTCTTCGTGCTTTCACTTCATTGCTAACTTGTCTATGGCTTGTCTAGTGTAGTCTACCTTTCGCTGCATATCAATAGGTTCATTTCTACTATTTGTCTTCAAAGCCCCCGTGTTTTGAAGACTTCCATAAAAATCACCTATTCACCCCCCTCTAGTCGATAACTAGCACTTTCAGTGGAACGGTAATCCTGTTATGGAAGTCATGTTAATAGACCATGATGAACCTACGAACTATGAGGAAGCGATGATGAGCCCAGATTCCGACAGATGGCTTGAGGCCATGAAATATGAGATATGATCCATGTATGAGAACAAAGTATGCACTTTGGTTGACTTGTGTCACAGCCCTAGAATTCTACTTTGTAACTAGTTGCATCAGTGAGTGGCTTCCATGCATCATGTTTAAATTACATTTAAATTTGAAATGGGGATCGATCAAACCCTAGCACCAGAAAGAAATCAACTAGGTTCAAATAAAATCTTTTACAAAGAACCCAAAATGCCCTTTGAAAATGTTCATGATTTCTGATAAAGGTGAAAACCTCTGCCAAAAGTGATGAGCATATTTTTTGGCCATTTATGGATTTTTGAATTAACCCATATTGTATTTGAATTGGAGCATTTGAATTCTATAAATATTTTAAATGCTCCAAATATTCTGGAATCATTTGTGGGCCTTCAGAATAATCCAAATAGTTCCCACAATTATTTTCAGGAGCTTTGAAAATGATTTAGTATTGTTACTAAATCAAAACATACTGCAAAAAAAGAAAAAAGGAAAATAAAATAGAAGAGAGAGAGAGAGAGAGAGAGAGAGAGATAAGGACTTAGCTTGCGCCCCACCGCAGCCCAGTAGAGGCCCAGCCCACTGGCCTCTCCCAGTCACCACCAACCTCCCGCCAGGAGGACCAGGGCGTGTGCCCGCCATGCCCTGGCACGCGTCAGCCACCTCCTGCCTGCTTGTCGCCTCCCAAACGTCGCTATGGATGCCACGCAATCCCTAGAACCCACTCGTCCTTCCCTCGTGCTCCTGCCCTCCTCTGTCTCTCTCCCTCGCACGCGCCGAGCGCAGACATTGCCGCCGCTCGCTGTTCCCGCGGCCACTGCCACCACCACGCCTCGCCGATGTGTTCAAAGGATCCGCCTCGACGTCATCGACTTCCTCGCCAAGCCAAGCATTGCCGAATGCCCCGCATCGCCGTCCCTGCCATCGTCTTCAAGCTTCGGCACCGGTGCTCGATTCCATCGATTCGCAGCAACCCGGCCGTCCCCGACCTCGTCGACTACGCCATCGAGTTCACGTGAGCTCCTGCCCATTTCCCCTCCTTTGTTTTGCTCGTTCCCGTGCCATAGCACCCCCGCCCGCGTGCCTGACCACTGTCGTCTGCCATGGCCGCCCAGCTTCCTTACCCCGAGCCACTCGGCCCGAACCCGTGGCACCAGAGAGCTTCTGCTGGCCCGTGGGTGCCATTTAGGCCACCAGCTCCTCCTGTACCGCCCTGCAGCCCTGCGCCCGCACCCGACCGAGCTCCGGCCGCCGTCGTGCTCGATGCCGCGGTCGTTTCAGGCCGCCCTAGCACATGCCACTCCCACCACCCGAAGCGCCGCAGGAGCAGGTCCCCAACGCGCCTAGCCGCGCAAGCAGCCGTGCCAGAAACAGCCGACCGACGGTCACCGCCGCGCCGGATTAGAGCCGCTGGTTAGCCACCAGTTAACCCCGCCGTCAGCGCTAATTAATCTGGCCTAGAGCCTATGATAGTCGGGCCCCACACCAGTCAAAGCTGCAGTCAACGCGGGATTAGACCCGATTAACCACTGTGTCACTGACGTGTGGACCCCACAAGTCAGGTTTGACCTTTTTGACCGCGGTTGACCTAATGACGTTTTGGTGACGTAGCGCTGACTCAATAATACATTTCCTAGATTAAAAATAAACCAGGAAATTTGAGAGAATAGTTCAAACTTCTAAAAATCATAGAAATTCAACCGTAGCTCAGAATGAAATAATTTATATATGAAAAATTATCAGAAAAATGCAATCTATCCATCTGTACCATTTTCATGCATGTTGGAAAAACTTAAAGTTGCTGAATTGGACAAAGCTAATAAATGGCATTTGAATTTCACATATGGAGTTTGAATTTGAACCCTGGGTTCAAACCAACTTCATTTAAATTGTTGCTAGTTGCATTAGCTCAAACACACTCATTTTGTCATGTCATGCTCATGCATCATATTGTGCATTGCATTGATTGTGTTCTTTCTCTGTTACCGGTGGTTGTTCCCCCTCAATAGACGTATGTTCCGACAATGAGCTCGATGACACCAATGAAGAGCTATTACTATCTTCAGAAGTGCCAGGCAAGCAAAATCCCCTTGTTCATTCCGATACAATCCCACTCTCTCGCTTCTGCTCTCTTTTACTGCATTAGGACAACAACGATTCAACTGTTACATGATACAGTAGTTGAACCCCTTTCCTCTGCATGACCTGTCATTGCCACAGTAAATAGATGAAACCCACTAGCATGAGTAGGAGTTGTTTGAGCCCTGATGTGGCTACTCATTCATGCTTGTTGTCATGCCTGCTAGTCCTTAGAGTTGAGTTAGGTCTGGTTCATTGGGGATGAATTGGAATGTGGTGAACATGTCTTACTATTGAGAGCTAAGTGTGTGCTACTCTTGAGCACCGCGTTGGTTTCCCCTTGAAGAGGAAAGGGTGATGCAGCAAAGTAGCATAAGTATTTCCCTCAGGTTTTGAGAACCAAGGTATCAATTCAGTAGGAGGCCACACGCAAGTCCCTCGTACCTAGACAAACAAATAAGAACCTTGCAACCAACACGATAAAGGGGTTGTCAATCCCTTCACGGCCACTTGCAAAAGGGAGATCTGATAGAGATGATAAGATAATATTTTTGGTATTTTTATGATAAAGATTAAAAGTAAAGATTGCAAAATAAATGGTGCCAGAAATAGCTTGTTGACGGGAGATTAATATGATGGAAGATAGACCCAGGGGCCATAGGTTTCACTAGTGGCTTCTCTCAAGATAGCATAGGTATTACGGTGGGTGAACAAATTACTGTCGAGCAATTGATAGAAAAGTGCATAATTATGAGAATATCTAGGCATGATCATGTATATAGGCATCACGTCCGCAACAAGTAGACCGACTCATGCCTGCATCTACTACTATTACTCCACATATCGACCGCTATCCAGCATGCATCTAGAGTATTAAGTTCATAAGAATAGAGTGACGCATTAGGTAAGATGACATGATGTAGAGGGATAAACTCATGCAATATGATATAAACCCCATGTTTTTATCCTCGATGGCAACAATACAATACATGTTGTTTCCCCTACTGTCACTGGGATCGAGCACCGCATGAGAGAAGAAGCCATCTAGCTAATAACTATGGACCCGAAGGTCTGTGGTAAACTACTCACACATCATCGGAGAGGCTATGGTGTTGATGTAGAAGCCCTCCGTGATTGATTCCCCCTCCAGCGGAGCGCCGGAAAAGGCCCCAATATGGGATCTCACGGGTACAGAAGGTTGGCGGCGGTAGAATGAGGTTTTCGTGGTGCTCCTGGATGGTTTCGGGGTACGTAGGTATATATAGGAGGAAGAAGTAGGTCGATGGAGCTACAGGGCCCACGAGGGTGGAAGGCGCGCCCAGGGGGGTAGGCGCGCCCCCTGCCTTGTGGCCTCCTCATTGATTGCTTGACGTCCACTCCAAGTCCTCTGGATCACGTTTGTTCCAAAAATCACGCTCCCGAAGGTTTCATTCCGTTTGGACTCCATTTGATATTCCTTTTCTGCGAAACACTGAAATAGGCAAAAATCAACAATTTGCACTGGGCCTTGGGTTAATAGGTTAGTCCCAAAAATAATATAAAGTGTATAAATAAGCCCATTAAACATCCAAAACAGAATATATAATAGCATGGAGCAATCAAAAATTATAGATACGTTGGAGACGTATCAGTGTGTGAACACGATTTGGTAAAGGTAGCTGTCGTGGAAGTGTCACGGCAGATGTCCTCATGGAAGGACTTAGTTGTGGAGCCATTGCGACGAGGTTAGCTTAAAGGGGTTAAACGGGACAAAGGACACGAGGAGTTTATACTGGTTTGGCCCCTTGCTGTGAAGGTAAACGCCTAATCCAGTTTGAGGTGGTATTTCTATGGTTTCGATGACCAGGGAGCAAATAAGCTTGCCTGGCTCTCGAGTTGTTGTTTCTTGTCCCTAAACCGCCGCCGGGTCGTCCCTTTATATACTCAAGTTGACGCCCGGTGGTTCACAAAATCCCGGCCGGCTCATAAACGTGTCCGGCTCGGTATCCACTCTTTCCTATCTTACAATACAAGTCATACACCTATGGCGGTTTACATCTATGGGCCCTAACCCTCCTTTGGGCTTTGGGCCTTCTTATAAATTTTCCTTTGTAAGTCGCCATCTTCTATGTCTTCATGGGCTTCAATACTGGTAAATCATCATGAGCATAACCCGGCCCCTCTTGGGCGGTTTATACTCAATATTTATATCCCAACATTAGGCCCCAGGTTGATTTGAACTTGTTCATGTCAATCTTCAACACTTAGGAAAATTCCTTCTCCATTACCTTCGCGAAGACTTGTAACTCGCCATGACGTCATCTTCTGAGATCATGATAACTCGCCATGACGTCACATGTCATTAATTCTATAAAAATCCAAAATCATACATGTATCTTCATTTTTAATGAACCTCCGAAAATCGAGGCGTCGGCCCTGTTACATATCCAATTTGGAGCTCCTCGATTCCCGTGCATGCCACTTATCCATTCACCTTATAAATAGGGCCAGGGGTCCTTTTCACTTTCCCCCATCAGCCTCTTCGTCTTCACCGTCTACCTCGTGACGTGTTGCTCTCGAGCCCAGCCACCGCCATCGATCCTCTCCTCTGCTTCACCATTGGCCGCTGCATCAACCTGATTAGTCCAGATCTCGCTCGCGCGCCTCCGCCGCTCCAGCAGCCTCGGTAAGTTCTTCCTCCTTCCCCCTCCATAGATCTCATTAGGGTTCGTACGAGCTCATGGATGTTCAACACTGTTCTTCACTTGTTCTTCGTTGTAGCATGAATTTTTTATTCAAACTTGATATTTTCCTGTGCGGCAATAGCCATAGTCCTTCTTTCCTCATCACAGTATCTGCTTTCAGGTAGAAAATCCAAACTGGACCTTTATAAACTGTTCAAGTACCAATATTTAGGTCTGAATATATTTTCATTTTCTAACACGCGGTAGATCCGAAATTGTGATATCAATCTGTGAAAACTGTTTTTCATCACTTAGTCATTTTCCAACTTCAGATCTATACTTTCAATATCTGTGTAGGCAGTTTAACTCAGAAAATAATAACCCGCCAGGTACCATTAGTCCCCTCTTAAACCGCCAATTGCTCATCTCTGCAACTTGATAACGTCAATCTCCAGTTTAACACTTTTGCATGCTTCCACACTTTCTGCCTTTTAACCTTTAGCGGTTTAACCATGAATCTTAAACCGGCACAAACCTTCTTCCAGTTTATCGAATAAATGGCCAAGTACTTTTATTCCTGCAACTGGGTTCAATCCCGGGTTACAGAAGAAGAGCTGAACGGGTGTGTTGCTACTGGCGCTTTAGCCAAAAAGGAAGACATCCACTGGAGAGCCCTTGGTCCTGAAAATCCTCCTGAACCCAAGGAAGAGGAAGTGATCGTTTTTGTTGACCATATGAGTCGAGGATTCAGCCCTCCCGGATCAAAAAAATTTCATGATGTACTTCATTTCCTCCAACTTCACCCTCAAGATATTGGACCTAACTCCATATCCAATATTTGCAATTTTCAAGTGTTTTGTGAAGCTTACCTGCAAGAGGAGCCCACGGTCAAACTGTTCAGAGATTTCTGCTATTTAAACCGCCGTACAAAATTTGTGGACGGGCCCAATACTGAACTTGGCGGGGTTTCAATCCAAAAGAGAAAAGATGTCAGCTTCCCTCACACTAGCCATCATAGCCACCCCAAAGACTGGAATCAAACTTGGTTCTATTGCCAAGATAGTGTTGGGGAACGTAGTAATTTCAAAAAATTTCCTACGATCACGCAAGACCATGGTGATGGCATAGCAACGAGAGGGGAGAGTGTCCGTCCACGTACCCTCGTAGACCGAAAGCGAAGCGTTATATTAACGCTGTTGATGTAGTCAGACGCCTTCACGATCCGACCGATCCAAGCACCGCATCCGGCACCTCCGAGTTCTTGGCACACGCTCAGCTCGATGACGATCCCCGGCTCCGATCCAGAAAGCGTCGGGAAGGAGTTCCACAAGACGACGGCGTGGGACGATCTTGATGTTCTACCGTCGCAGGGCTTCGCCAAGCACCGCTACAATATGATCGAGGTGGAATATGGTGGAGGGGGCACCGCTGCGGCTAAGGAACGATCCAGAGATCAACTTGTGTGTCCTAGGGTGCCCCCTGCCTCGTGATATAAAGGAGCAAGGGGAGGGCGGCCAGCCCTTGGGGCGCACCAAGGGAGGGGGGAGTCCTCCTCCTAGTAGAGTAGGACTCCCTTCCTAGTCCTACTAGGAAGAGGGAAGGGGAAGGAAAGAGAGGAGAGGGAGAGGAAAGGGGCTGCGCCTCCTAGTCCAGTCGGACTCCCCATGGAGGGGGGCGCACCACCTCCGGTGCAGCCCTCTCTCCCTCTTGGCCCAATAAGGCCCATAACTTCCCGGGGTTCCGGTAACCCCCCGGCACTCCGTTTTTCTCCGAAACTTCCGGAACCTTTCCGTGTCCGAATATAACCATCCAATATATCAATCTTTATGTCTCGACCATTTCGAGACTCCTCGTCATGTCCGTGATCACATCCGGGACTCGAACTCCTTCGTACATCAAAATACATAAACTCATAATAACCGCATTGAAACCTTAAGCGCATGGACCCTACGGTTCGAGAACTATGTAGACATGACCTAGAACTATTCTCGGTCAATAACCAATAGCGGAACCTGGATGCTCATATTGGTTCCTACATATTCTACTGAAGATCTTTATCGGTCAAACCGCATAACAACATACGTTGTTCCCTTTGTCATCGGTATGTTACTTTCCGAGATTCGATCGTCGGTATCCAATACCTAGTTTAATCTCGTATCGGAAAGTCTCTTTACTCGCTCCGTAATACATCATCTCACAACTAACTCTTTAGTTGCAATGCTTGCAAGGCTTATGTGATGTGTATTACCGAGAAGGCCTAGAGATACCTCTCCGACAATCGGAGTGACAAAACCTAATCTCAAATACGCCAACCCAACAAGTACCTTTGGAGACACCAGTACTCCTTTATAATCACCCAGATTCGCTGTGACGCTTGGTAGTACCAAAGTGTTCCTCCGTAAACGGAGTTGCATAATCTCATAGTTATAGGAACATGTATGGGTCATGAAGAAAGCATTAACATACTAAACGATCAAGTGTTAAGCTAACGGAATGGGTCATGTCAATCAGATCATTCAACTAATGATGTGACCTTGTTAATCAAATAACAACTCCTTGTTCATGGTTAGGAAACATAACCATCTTTGATTAACAAGCTAGTCAAGTAGAGGCATACTAGTGACATACTGTTTGTCTATATATTCACACATGTATTATGTTTCCGTTAATACAATTCTAGCATGAATAATAAACATTTATCATGATATAAGGAAATAAATAATAACTTTATTATTGCCTCTAGGGCATATTTCCTTCAGCCTCCCACTTGCACTAGAGTCAATAATCTAGATTACAAAGTAATGATCCTTACACCCATGGAGTCTTGGTGCTGATCATGTTTTGCTCGTGGAAGAGGCTTAGTCAACGGTCTGCAACATTCAGATCCGTATGTATTTTGCAAATCTCTATGTCTCCCACTTGGACTTGGTCCCAATGGAATTGAAGGCGTCTCTTGATGTGCTTGGTCCTCTTGTGAAATCTGGATTCCTTTGCCAAGGCAATTGCACCAAGATTGTCACAGAAGATCTTCATCGGTCCCGATGCACTAGGTATGACACCTAGATCGGAAATGAACTCTTTCATCCGACTCCTTCATTTGCTGCTTCGAAGCAGCTATGTACTCCGCTTCACATGTAGATCCCGCCACGACGCTTTGTTTAGAACTGCACCAACCGACAGCTCCACCGCTTAATAAAAACACGATCCGGTTTGCGATTTAGAATCGTCGGATCGTGTCAAAGCTTGCATCGACGTAACCATTTACGACTAGCTCTTTTTCACCTCCATATACGAGAAACATATCCTTAGTCCTTTTCGTATTTCAGATGTTCTTGACCGCTGTCCATGATCCACTCGATTACTTTGGTACCTTCCTGCCAAGCTTACAGCTAAGCATACGTCGTGTCGGTACACAGCATTGCATACATGATAGAGCCTATGGCTGAAGCATAGGAACATCTTTCATTTTCTCTCTATCTTCTGCTGTGGTCGGGCATTGAGTCCGACTCAATCTTACACCTTGTAACACGGGTAAAAACCTTTCTTTGCTGATCCATTTTGAACTTTTTCAAAACTTTATCAAGGTATGTGCTTTGTGAAAGTCCAATCAAGCGCCTTGATCTATCTCTATAGATCTTGATGCCCAATATGTAAGCAGCTTCACCGAGGTCTTTCATTGAAAACTTTTATTCAAGTATCCTTTATGCTATCCAGAAATTCTATATCATTTCCAATCAATAATATGTCGTCCACATATAATATTAGAAATGCTACTGAGCTCCCACTCACTTTCTTGTAAATACAAAGCTTCTCCAAAAGTCTGTACAAACCCATATGCTTTCATCACACTATCAAAGCGCTTATTCCAACTCCGAGAGGCTTGCACTGCACCATAAATTGATCGTTGAGCTTGCACTCTTTGTTAGCACCTTTTGGATCGACAAAACCTTCTCGTTGCATCATATACAACTCTTCTTCTAGAAATCCATTCAAGAATGCAGTTTTACATCCATTTGCCAAATTTCATAATCATAAAATGCGCAATTGCTAACATGATTCGGACGGACTTAAGCATCGCCACGGGTGAGAAAGTCTCATCGTAGTCAACCCCTTGAACTTGTCGAAAACCTTTTGCAACAAGTCGAGCTTTGTAGACGCTACATTACCATCGCGCAGGTCTTCTTCTTAAAAATCCATTTATTCTCAATAGCTTGCCGATCATCGGGCAAGTCTACCAAAGTCCATACTTTGTTCTCATACATGGATCCCATCTCAGATTTCATGGCTTCAAGCCATTTTGCGGAATCTGGGCTCACCATCGCTTCTTCATAGTTCGTAGGTTCATCATGGTCTAGTAACATGACTTTCAGAACATGATTACCGTACCACTCTGGTGCGGATCTTACTCTGGAAGACCTACGAGGTTTGGTAACAACTTGATCTGAAGTTTCATGATCTTTATCATTATCTTCCTCACTAACTGGTGTAGGTGTTACAGAAACTGATTTCTGTGACGAACTACTTTCCAATAAGGGAGCTGGTACTATTACCTCATCAAGTTCCACTTTCCTCCCACTCACTTCTTTCGAGAGAAACTCCTTCTCTAGAAAGGATCCATTTTTAGCAACGAATGTCTTGCCTTCGGATCTGTGATAGAAGGTGTACCCAATTGTCTCCTTTGGGTATCCTATGAAGACACATTTCGATTTGGGTTCAAGCTTATCAGTTTGAAGTTTCTTCACATAAGCATCGCAACCCCAAACTTTCGAAACGACAACTTTGGTTTCTTGCTAAACCATAGTTCATAAGGCGTCGTCTCAACGGATTTTGACGGTGTCCTATTTAACGTGAATGCGGCCGCCTCAAGAGCATAACCCCAAAATGATAGCGGTAAATCTGTAAGAGACATCATAGATCGCACCATATCCAAGAAAGTGCGATTCGACGCTCGACACACCATTGCGCTGTGGTGTTCCGGTGGCGTGAGTTGCTAAACTATTCCGCTTTGTTTCAAATGTAGACCAAACTCAGAACTCAAATATTCGCCCACGATCAGATCGTAGAAACTTTATTTTCTTATTACGATGATTTTCAACTTCACTCTGAAATTCTTTGAACTTTTCAAATGTTTCGATTTATGTTTCATTAAGTAGATATACCCATATCTGCTCAAATCATCTGTGAAGGTGAGAAAATAACGATATCCGCCACGAGCTTCAACATTCATTGGACCACATACATCCGTATGTATGATTTCCAATAAATCTGTTGCTCTCTCCATAGTACCGAGAACGGAGTTTTAGTCATCTTGCCCATGAGGCACGGTTCGAAGTGCCAAGTGATTCATAATCAAGTGACTCCAAAAGTCCATCAAGATGGAGTTTCTTCATGCGTTTACACCGATATGACCTAAACGGCAAGGCCACAAATAAGTTGCACTATCATTATCAACTCTGCATCTTTTGGTTTCAACATTATGAATATGTGTATACTACTATCGAGATTCATTAAAATAGACCACTCTTCAAGGGTGCATGACCATAAAAGATATTATTCATATAAATAGAACAACCATTATTCTCTCGATTTAAATGAATAACCGCCTCGCATCAAACAAGATCCAGATATAATGTTCATGCTCAACGCTGCACCAAATAACAATTATTCAGGTCTAAAACTAATCCCAAGGTAGATGTAGAGGTAGCGTGTCGATCGCGATCACATCGACTTTGGAACCGCTTTCCCACGCCAAGATCGTCACCTCGCCCTTTGCCGTTGTTCGCTAATCCGTAGTTCCTGCTTTGAGTTGCAAATATTAGCAATGTAACCAAGATCAAATACCTGTGTACTACTGCGAGCTCTAGTAAGGTACACATCAATAACAAGTATATCACATATACCTTGTTCACTTTGCCATCCTTCTTATCCGCCAAATACTTGGGGCAGTTCCGCTTCAAAGGACTATCGCTTGCAAGAGAAGCACTCGCTGTGCTTAGGTCCAGACTTGGGTTTCTTCTCCCGATCAAGAACTTGTTTGCTGTTCTTCTTGAAGTTCCCTTCTTCTTCCCTTTGCCTTTCTTCTTGAAACTAGTGGTCTTATTGACCATCAACACTTGATGCTCCTTTTGATTTCTACCTCCGCAGCTTTTAGCATTGCGAAGAGCTCGAGCATAGTCTTTACTAACCCTTGCATATTATAGTTCATCACGAAGCCTTTGTAGCTTGGTGGCGTGATTGAAGAATTTGTCAATGACACAATCATCCGGAAGATTAACTCCCAGCTTGATTCAAGTGATTGTAATACCCGGACATTTTGAGTATGTGCTCACCGACGTAACTATTCTCCTCCATCTTGCAGCTATAGAACTTATTGGAGACTTCATATCTCTCAATCCGGGCATTCTGTTGAAATATCAACTTCAACTCCTGGAACATCTCATATGCTCCATGACGCTCAAAACGCCGTTGAAGACCCGGTTCTAAGCCGTAAAGCATGGCACACCGAACTATAGAGTAGTCATCAGCTACTGCTTTGCGACGCTCACAACTTCTCGCTCAAGATTCCGCAGCAGTTCGCTACCCAGCGGTGCTTCCAGACGTAACTTTTCT
Organism: Aegilops longissima; assembly: GCA_021605205.1. Lineage (NCBI taxonomy): Eukaryota > Viridiplantae > Streptophyta > Magnoliopsida > Poales > Poaceae > Aegilops > Aegilops longissima. The sequence continues at coordinate 397,662,380 of CM038677.1, forward strand.
CGTGCAGCAATGAGGATTATCCTCAAGTTACGGACCCAGTCCGTAATTGCTACCATCATCTTTCAACTTTGCTTTCTCAAGGAACGCATTAAAATTCAACGGAACAACAAAGACGAGCCATCTATCTACAGAGAAACATAGACAAGCAAAATACTATCAGTACTAAGTTCATGATAAATTTAAGTTCAATTAATCATATTACTAAAGAACTCCCACTTAGATGACATCTCTCTAGTTATCTAAGTGATCACGTGATCCAAATCAACTAAACCATAACCGATCATCACGTGAGATGGAGTAGTTTTCAATGGTGAACATCTTATGTTGATCATATCTGCTATATGATTCACGCTCGACCTTTCGGTCTCCGTGTTCCGAGGCCATATCTGTATATGCTAGGCTCGTCAAGTATAACTCGAGTATTCTGCGTGTGCAAAACTGGCTTGCACCCGCTGTAGATGGACGAGAGCTTATCACACCCGATCATCACGTGGTGTCTCGACACGATTTAACTTTGGCAACGGTGCATACTCGGGAGAACACTACTTGATAATTTTAGTGAGAGATCATCTTATAATGCTACCGTCAATCAAAGCAAGATAAGATGTATAAAGGATAAACATCACATGCAATCAATATAAGTGATATGATATGGTCATCATCATCTTGTGCTTGTGATCTCCATCTCCAAGCACCATCATGATCACCATCGCCACCGCGCGACACCTTGATCTCCATCGTAGCATCGTTGTCGCCTCGCCAACTATTGCTTCTACGACTATCGCTACCGCTTAGTGATAAAGTAAAGCAATTACATGGCGCTTGCATTTCATACAATAAAGCGACAACCATATGGCTCCTGCCATTGCCGATAACTCGTTACAAAACATGATCATCTCATACAATAAAATATAGCATCACGCCTTGACCATATCACATCACAACATGCCCCGCAAAACAAGTTAGACGTCCTCTACTTTGTTGTTGCAAGTTTTACGTGGCTGCTACGGGCTGAGCAAGAACCGTTCTTACCTACGCATCAAAACCACAACGATATTTCGTCAAATAGACTCCGCTTTAACCTTCTCAAGGACCGGGCGAGCCACACTCGTTCAACTAAAGTGAGAGAGACAGACACCCGCCACCACCTTTAAGCAACGAGTGCTCACAGCGGTGAAACCAGTCTCGCGAAGCGTCGCGCGTAATGTCGGTCCGGCCGCTTCATCTCACAATACCGCTGAACCAAAGTATGACATGCTGGTAGGTAGTATGACTTGTATCGCCCACAACTCACTTGTGTTCTACTCGCATATGACATCAACGCATAAAACCAGGCTCGGATGCCATCATTGGGGAACGAGTAATTTCAAAAATTTCCTACGATCACGCAAGACCATGGTGATGGCATAGCAACGAGAGGGGAGAGGTCCGCCCACGCACTGTGAGACCGAAAGCGAAGCGCGATATTAACGCTGTTGATGTAGTCGACGCCTTCACGATCCGACCGATCCAAGCACCGCATTCGCACCTCCGAGTTCTTGGCACACGCTCAGCTCGATGACGATCCCCGGCTCGATCCAGAAAGCGTCGGGAAGGAGTTCCACAAGACGACGGCGTGGTGACGATCTTGATGTTCTATCGTCGCAGGCTTCGCCTAAGCACCGCTACAATATGATCGAGGTGGAATATGGTGGAGGGGGCACCGACACGGCTAAGGAACGATCCGTAGATCAACTTGTGTGTCCTAGGGTGCCCCCGCCCCGTATATAAAGGAGCAAGGGGAGGGCGGCCAGCCCTTGGGGCGACCAAGGAGGGGGGAGTCCTCCTCCTAGTAGAGTAGGACTCCCTTTCCTAGTCCTACTAGGAAGAGGGAAGGGGAAGGAAAGAGAGGGAGAGGGAGAGGGGGGCTGCGCCTCCCTCCTAGTCCAATTCGACTCCCCATGGAGGGGGGCGCACCACCTCCCGGTGCAGCCCTCTCTCTCCCTCTTGGCCCAATAAGGCCCATAACTTCCCGGGGTTCCGTAACCCTCCCGGCACTCGTTTTCTCCGAAACTTCCGAACCTTTCCTGTCCGAATATAACCATCCAATATATCAATCTTTATGTCTCGACCATTTCGAGACTCCTCGTCATGTCCGTGATCACATCCGGGACTCAACTCCTTCGTACATCAAAATACATAAACTCATAATAACCGCCATTGAAACCTTAAGCGTGCGGACCCTACGGTTCGAGAACTATGTAGACATGACCTAGAACTATTCTCGGTCAATAACCAATAGCGGAACCTGGATGCTCATATTGGTTCCTACATATTCTACGAAGATCTTTATCGGTCAAACCGCATAACAACATACGTTGTTCCCTTTGTCATCGGTATGTTACTTTCCGAGATTCGATCGTCGGTATCCAATACCTAGTTTAATCTCGCATCGGAAAGTCTCTTTACTCGCTCCGTAATACATCATCTCACAACTAACTCTTTAGTTGCAATGCTTGCAAGGCTTATGTGATGTGTATTACCGAGAAGGCCTAGAGATACCTCTCCACAATCGGAGTGACAAAACCTAATCTCAAATACGCCAACCCAACAAGTACCTTTGGAGACACCTGTAGTACTCCTTTATAATCACCCAGCTTACGCTGTGACGCTTTGGTAGTACCAAAGTGTTCCTCCGTAAACGGAGTTGCATAATCTCATAGTTATAGGAACATGTATGGGTCATGAAGAAAGCATTAACATACTAAACGATCAAGTGTTAAGCTAACGGAATGGGTCATGTCAATCAGATCATTCAACTAATGATGTGACCTTGTTAATCAAATAACAACTCCTTGTTCATGGTTAGGAAACATAACCATCTTTGATTAACAAGCTAGTCAAGTAGAGGCATACTAGTGACATACTGTTTGTCTATATATTCACACATGTATTATGTTTCCGGTTAATACAATTCTAGCATGAATAATAAACATTTATCATGATATAAGGAAATAAATAATAACTTTATTATTGCCTCTAGGGCATATTTCCTTCAGATAGATCTCCAACTGGTGAGAATCCTCTGTCGGGTTACCGTGCTCACCGGCTTACCAGTACACATCCACTCCCCCAAAGACTCAGTGCAAAGGAACGGGCCAAGTATGCACCGTAGCTTTCAAAGCTCAGAGCCTTTGTGGCAAACGGTTTAACAGGCGTTGATTTTGTCCGTTGCTGGGTGTCTTGTAGTATTTTTCCCTTAAGCCGTTGCCCCGGTTTAATGTGTGAATACACAGGGGACGTGAATGACCCTCAACGTCACATTGATATTCAGCTGACTGACGCTAAAATTACTGAAGCTGTCATGAAAATGTTGAATGAACTGGTGGCTGAGTGCAGCAAAACAGGGCTTAGTCCTTTCTGCGCTTCAAATAAACCGCCAGCTGTAAGAATTGCCCAAATCCTACTTAATCCATATTCTTAATACTCCCTTATGATCTTTTCAATTTTTAATAGGGTGATGATCCATTCTAGAAAAGGAAATCGTAGGATAAACCGGCCAAAACAGCTCATCCCAATACCAAGGTCAACAAGAAGCCCGCCAAGAAGAAAACCATCGAGTCCGCCGAGTTAAGCATTGATGATGACAATGATAACCCGGAGTTAGAGGTAGAACTTGATTCACTTGGCTCCTTTTTAATACACCTCATTGACAATAATTGTTATCAGGACGACGCAGAAGCTAGCTGTGCAAGTGACGCAGAGGTAATTATTCTCTCATCCGGCTCAGAACCTCTGCCCACACAAAAAACCCGACAAGCAAACCGGAAAGTAAGATTTTCTCACCCTCTAGATCACTTGGATCCAAACTTTCTTTTGAAGAAATAGCAACATGAAGCTCGCCGCACAACCCGGCATAGCGGCCATGAGCTAACTTCTTCTGGTTTTCCAAACACGCCGGTTTGTAAACGCCGCCCAGAGGTCTCTTATACTTCTGACACATGTTATCCCAAGGCGGGTTATTTCTGACAACCTCTTAATCCGTCTGATTCAAATTATTAGGTAACTTCTCACTCTTCCTCTGGCGAATCAACAGGAACACAAATTCTAACCCTCAAATTGTTCCTGGGTGAGCATATCTAATTGACCCTTCATACCTTATGCTAGATCATTATACTAATTTGTTACTTGCGTCTTATTTTTAGAGCCAAGGCCAGACCCAGTAAGAAGGCCAAACTGAGTAATCTGGTTGATGACTCCAATCCATCTGAACTGGAAAGGACTCCGGAACCTTCTAATCCAAATGCTGAAAACACTCCCGACGATCCACCACCACAAGACCATGCAGTCTTTGACGAGCCTATGGAAATTGACTCGTTGAGCAATGCTGATAAACCTCCAAGATCAACTAAAGTTGCTGATGACAAGACTGACGATGTTATAGTCACTGGTGTTAGTTATACAGCCCCAGGCCACCCGGCTGCTCTGTCAAAACATAGTGCCAAAGAAGAATTTTCTGCTGTTGACAAAGGCAAGTGGAAAGCAGACTTGGAAAGCTATGCCCACCTCAGCGCCCAAGATATTCATTCTGGGTTTAAACCATTTGTACACAAGCCGTGACTATGAAGCCGGTTTACTGAATATGATGAAGGAGCGATGTAAGGTAAATGTTGTTAACTCTGCATAAATATTCGTCCCTTAGCCGCCAAGTTTATTGGACATAAAAGAATAGAATGTTCTGTAAACTTCCAAGAACCATATAGATCAACTCCAGTAGCCCCCAAGGGCCGGGTTATACTGTCAATATGAAACGAGACTTGTGGAATAACAACTCTTCAATTTTTCCTATGTAGCCCCCAAGGGCCGACTTAACAAATATGTTAAGTTGGGACTAATTACGATGTAAGGCTCAAAATTCTTGTTAAGGACCTTTGTAAACCGGTTAACCACCGAGCTGATAGTGGAAAAAAAATCCATAGTTTTAACTGGAGCAAATATGCATTAGCCCCCAAGTGCCAAGAATAATACTTGTATTGAGCTTGGGACTTGTAAATTTTTTTATAAGAAGCAATAGACATTAGCCCCCAAGTGCCAAGTATATTACTTGTTATGTGCTTGTGTCGGTGGGAACGACACCTATGGGGTCACTGGGATCCCTTCTACGGTTGGCGGGTGTGAGGTTGTGCAAAGAGCAGGTCTGACAGGAAGCACACGGGTCGTTTACCCAGGTTCGGGCCGCGGAGATGCGTAATACCCTAGTCCTGCTTTGGTGGATGTATTGAGTGTTCTTGTGTTCTTGAGCTAGCTACGGGTGCAACTTGCCCAAAGAGCGAATCCCTCTCCCGGTCGCCTCGGCCTCCTTTTATAGGCAAAAGGCTTGCCACAAGGGCACAGTGAGGTGGAAAGGTCTACAAAGGCGCGAGCTTATCGCCCGGCATTACGGGACAAAGCGCATTAAATGTGCTACTTAGGTGTCCATTAGCTTTATCGGGGACGGGAACGAGGCCCGTCACGTCCGTCACTACACCGCCTCGCTGCGACACGCGCCCAGGCCAGTGACATGTGCAACGCCATGTAGGCAGGCAGGCTGCTGAGGTGGCGTGGTGGCAGGGCCTTCACGAGGAGTTGCATGCCACCGCGCAGGTGCTTGCTGAGCCGGTGTAGAGGATGCTCGTCGCCATGCAGGGTGCCTGCCCAGCTGGTTGAGCTAGCAGCTGCTTGGGGACGGCGGTGGAGTCTTGGCTTGTGCGGGCCTGGTTGTGGCCCCGCTGATGCCCTCGGCAAGGGTCTTGCCGTGGCGTTGCAGTTGTCCCCGGCAAGGCGCTTGCCGGGGGTCTTGTGGATTTCCTCGGCTAGGATCCCGCCGAGGGTCGTCGTCTTCTGATCCTCATTTGATCTTGTGTGTTTATGATCTTGACAAAGATCTGCATGCCACCACGGAGGTGCCTCCCGAGCCCTGGTTCCAATGTAGTTGTTGACGGCATTTGGAACCCTTGGGCTCAAGGGTGGCTTGCTCTGCTGACGTTGGGCAAGTTGCCCCGGCAAAGCTCTTGCCGGGGCCGCGGAGGCCGCCCTGGCAAGGATCTTGTTGAGGGAGTCTACCTTGCCCTCTTGCCCTCCTGTGTTCTTGGTCTTGGCGTTGCCTTGGTTGTCTTGTGCTTCGGCTTCTCTCCGGCTTCCCTCCTCTGCCCTGCTAAGTGTGGCCGTGGCACGTGGCTCGGACTGCCCGTGCATAAGTAAAGGGGTTAAAAGGAGAGCCCCTACTTTTGTACACCGATAGCTTGGGACTCTGAATATGCATTGTCATCTCATAAATTGCTTGTCTCTTGCAGGCTGAGCTTATCAAGAAGGAATCCCAAATCGCCGACCTTCAAGAAAATATCAAATCGCAACAAGCGAGACTTCCAAGGCCAAGGATGAACTGACCAAAGCCTTAGCAAAGAATGGAAAAATCAAGGAAAGCTTCAAAATGAGCTGTCAGTTGGGATACATAAAGGTCAACTCTCTGCAAGAGGGCCGAGGATGTTTGAAGCGCCCTTAATCCGGTGGCGAGGAGCGATCGGCTTAAAACAGCAAATAAATGCCATGACTGCTGCCGTTTTTGGTAAATAGCTTCTTCATAAGCTTTAATGATGTTTACAGACATTTTTGATGATGCAGGGCCCCGCATTGCTCATCTTGGCTCGGATATGCGGAAAAAACCGAAAGCTGCCTATACACTTATAGAACAATTATATACCGGCGTACAATGGGTCATCTGCACAGCTTCCCATAACAAGCGGCCCCCAACTTTGATCAAGGAGACGTTGGAAAGGCTGTCTATGATGCCTGCCCGGTTTGAAGAACTAAAGAAATCAGCTGCAAGGTAGGTGCTCTTACCGCACTAACTCGGGCCAAAGCATGGATATCTGATCTTGATCCGACTGATTTGGCGAACGGCTACCCAAGCATAAAGGAGGACGGGTCAGACTTTAATACTGATGACCTCGAAGCCCTTACGAGGGAAATGCGCCCACTGGCTAGTAAATTGGCTGAGGAGACCGATCTTTCATATTATCAGTCGGTTTATGATGCCAACAATAAGAGAGTTAAAGCGCCAACTTATGATACTCCAAGCCTTACTCCTCCAATTCGTAAGCACACTTATGCCCCTGATGTTGACCCCTCCCCACTTATAAGTGATGAAGCTGTATTCAAAGCCTTAACCGGGATCGATTGGACAACCATTAACTTCCAGCCACTGGGTAGAGAAGAGGAAGATGAACCGGCGCTGGATGATCCACAACCTTCAAGTCCACCAGGCCAAGATTCATAAACCGGAGGTCAATGAACATCCGCTTCTCCGCAAGACTTGTTAAAACAATTATTCTTTTGGGCATCACACGCCTTGTAATAGGCTAGCTTAAATTCTTGATCTGCTATGCCATCGCGCAAATTTGCTTTGCATGACACTGCTGATCTGCCATGTTAAGATATGCCACGTATGCTTATGATATTAGCAGTTTGGCTCTGTTCCTGCATACAACAGATTAAAAAAGTGTCCTGGTGGTTTACCACTGGACGGGTTATAATGAATATAAAGCCATGGGAATCATAGTTTATAATCAAGGTTGGACTGAATGATAACCATATATAATTTCAAATATATCATACCTGTGATATTTGATCACACTGTTGGTTTACCAAGCCAGTGTAGTAAGGGTGACAACCCAAAATTTGAGCACTGGTAATTATCATATATTGCCGGCTTATGAACAAAGCCAGGTAGGGTTAATAAACACCGGATATTATCTTGTCTCATACTGGCGACTTATAGTCGAAAGCCAGGCCGGGTTAATAAACACCAGGTAGTTTCATGTATAAACCATAAGGCATCACAGCCCTCATCGGCTTTTTAACCATGTATTACTATGTCATATGAGAAAAACCCTCAAAAATGTTCAAATCAAACAACAACAAAAAAATCAAGGCTTTGATAGGCGGCCAGGCCTAAAACTCAAGTGCTTTCACGGGCCGCACAGCCACTGAGTTAAACCTTTATACAAACCATATAAGACGGACCTCACACAACCAATCGTCGTTTTAACTTTGACAAGTTGAGGGTCTGTATAAGATTGACTTGTCAAAAGTACGGCGGGTCGTTCCAGGATTACCTGGGCGGAGTGGCAAACTTCAAATGGCAGGATAACCCGGGGTTTTAGCTGAATACACCTGGCTTCCAAGCCTGGCTTTTAAGCCTATTACAAGGGTCATAAAAACTCTTGTTCTTTAGAACAAAGAGCCCCCAAGCAATATTTTTGAGCTGTGCTCAAGGGGCACCTATGTTTGAGTTGTGCTTTTGCAACAGTCTCTCTTTGGTCCCTTTAACCTTGGTAGCAAGCCCCCAAGTTTTTTTATATATATGGCCTATAAGCCGGATCAAAGGGTAATCATAACTTTGCTTTATAAAGCAGAAGCCCCCAAGTGACCAAAACTCGTTATTTAAAGAGAAAAAGACAGAGGTCCTACTTTAACAGGGATGACGGCTTTATTATATTGATCATAATATATACATTGTCAAAATATGTACATCAGAAGAGCGAGTGGCTCAGGTGTAGTAAGGCCGAAGATGAGCAATATTCCACGGGCGGTGGGTCTCCTCCTCCGACTTATGTGAGTCTTTATGCTCTCGAACATTGATAAGGTAATAGGACCCATTGTTGAGATTCTTACTGACCACAAAAGGTCCTTCCCAAGGTGGGGATAACTTGTGCATATTCGTTTGATCCTGGATAAGCGGGAGCACCAGATCGCCTTCTTGGAAAGTTCTAGTTTTAACTCGGCGGCTGTGGTAACGGCACAGATCCTGCTGATAAATCGCCGATCGAGCCACCGCGATATCACGCTCCTCATCTAACAGGTCAAGTGCTTCCGGACGTGCTTTTTCATTGCCAGCTTCAACATAAGCCGCCACACAAGGTGAGTCGTGACGAATGTCACTAGGGAGAACCGCATCTGCTCCGTAAACCATGAAGAAAGGCGTGTAACCCATAGATCTATTGGGGGTGGTATTAATGCTCCATAAAACGGAAGGTAACTCCTCCACCCAACAACCCAGCGTCCTTTGTAAGGGAACCATAAGCCAGGGCTTGATGCCTCTCAGGATCTCTTGATTGGCCCTCTCGGCTTGACCATTGGACTGGGGGTGAGCCACTAATGATACATCAAGCCGGATATGCTCACGTTGACAAAATTCTTTCATAGCACCCTTGGAGAGATTAGTGCCATTATCTGTTATAATGTTGTGTGGAAAGCCAAAACGGAAGATCACCTTCTTCATGAATTGAACCGCACTTGCTACATCACACTTACTGACAGGCTCTGCCTCAACCCACTTTGTAAATTTGTCAACCGCCACCAAGAGGTGTGTTTTCTTATCCTTAGACCTTTTGAAAGGTCCAACCATATCCAGGCCCCAGACTGCAAACGACCAAGTAATTGGAATCATCCTCAATTCTTGAGCCGGCACATGGGCTCGTCGTGAAAATTTCTGACATCCGTCGCATTTACTAACCAAATCCTCAGCATCAGCATGAGCCGTCAGCATGAGCCGTCAGCCAATAAATTCCATGACGAAAAGCCTTAGCCTCAAGAGATTAGAGCCGGCATGATGGCCACAATCTCTTTCATGAATCTCGCGCAGAATCTCACAACCTTCTTCAGTTGAAACACAACGTTGAAACGCCCCTGTGACACTGCGATGATGTAGCTCTCCGTTGACAATAGTCATTGACTTAGACCGTCGGGTTATTTGCCTTGCCAAAGTATCATCCTCAGGTAACTCTCCCCGGGTCATATAAGCCAAATATGGAACTGTCCAATCAGGAATTACATGAAGAGCTGCCACCAACTGTGCTTCCAGGGTCAGGAATAGCCAAATCCTCCTCTGTAGGTAATTTGACCGACGGGTTATGCAAGACGTCAAGAAAGACATTAGGCGGCACCGGTTTATGTTGAGAACCCAACCGGCTTAAGGCATTAGTCGCTTCATTTTTTCTCCGGTCAACATGCTCAACTTGATAACCCTTGAAGTGACCGGCAATAACATCCACCTCTTGTCGATAAGCCGCCATGAGTGGATCCTTTGAATCCCAAGTACCGGAGACTTATTGAGCAACCAAATCTGAGTCACCAAAGCACCTTACCCGACTTAAGTTCATCACCTTAGCCATCCGAAGACTGTGGAGCAAGGCCTCATATTCAGCTGCATTGTTAGTGCAAGGGAACATCAAATGGAGAACATAACAAAATTTATCACCTCGAGAGGAAGCTAGCACAACTCCATCCCCCGAGCCCTCCAATTGCCTGGACCCATCAAAGTGAATAGTCCAATACGTGTTGTTTGGCTTTTCCTCACGCATCTGCAGCTCTGTCCAGTCATTGATGAAATCCACCAGTGCTTGAGACTTGACGGTCGTGCGAGGCATATATTTCAAACCATGAGGTCCAAGTTCAATGGCCCACTTGGCTATTCGACCTGTGGCTTCTCTGTTCTGAATAATATCCCCTAAAGGAGCAGAACTAACCACAGTGATAGGATGACCCAAAAAATATTGCTTAAGTTTTTGACTGGCCATGAACACCCCATATACAAGTTTTTGACAGTGCAGATATCTCTGCTTGGACTCAATAAGCACCTCGCTGATGTAGTAAACCGGCCTTTCAACCGGATATTCCTTGCCTGTCTCCTTCCATTCCACCACAATAGCCACGCTAACAGCCCGGGCATTGGCAGCCACATATAACAACAATGGCTCTTTATCAACAGGAGCAGCCAGAACAGGTGGCTCAGCCAGCTGCTTCTTCAAGTCCTCAAATGCTGCATTAGCGGCATGACTCCAAACAAAATTATCTGTCTTTTTCATCATCTGATATAGAGGGATAGCCTTCTCTCCCAACCAGCTTATGAACCGGCTTAACGCCGCAATACGACCTGCCAGACGTTGAACATCATTGACACACGCCAGTTTAGCTAGAGAAGTAATGGCTTTGATCTTCTCCGTATTAGCTTCAATGCCCCTGTTAGACACCAGAAAGCCCAAGAGCTTGCTTGCCGGCACACCAAAAACACACTTGGCCGGGTTAAGCATCATCTTATAAACCGAGATTATCAAAGGTTTCCTTCAAATAGTCTATCAACGTCTCCTTCTTTCTGGATTTCACCACAATATCTCCACATAAGCATGAACATTGCGCCCAATCTGATTATGAAGGCAATTCTGCACACATCGCTGGTAAGTCGCCTGGGCACTCTTGAGCCCAAAAGGCATAGACACATAGCAGAAGGCTCCACATGTAGTTACGAAAGTTGTCTTCTCCTGGTCCTTAACTGCCATCTTGATCTGATGACAACCAGAATAAGCACCCAAGAAACTCAAACGCTCACAGCCCGCCGTAGCATCAATAATCTGATCAATATGAAGGAGAGCAAAGGGATCAGCCGGACAAGCCTTGTTTAAATCCGTGTAGTCCACACACATATGCCAAGTGTCGTTCTTCTTAAGTACCAGCACCAGGTTAGCTAACCACTCAGGATGAAAAACCTCAACAATAAACCCAGCCGCCAAGAGCAGGGCTACCTCCTCACCAATGGCCTTACGCCTTTCTTCATTGAAACGACGAAGAAATTGCTTGACTGGTTTAAACTTGGGATCAATATTGAGAGTGTGCTCAGCGAGTTCCCTCAATACACCTGGCATGTCAGAAGGTTTCCATGCAAAGATGTCCCGGTTCTCATGGATGAACTCGATGAGTGCGCTTTCCTATTTCGGATCCAGATTAGCACTGATACTGAACTGCTTGAATGAATCGCCAGGAACAAAATCAACCAGCTTGGTATCATCTGCCGATTTAAACTTCAAGACCGGATCATGCTCTGTAGTTGGTTTTTCCAAAGATGTCATATCCGCCGGATCAACATTGTCCTTATAAAATTTTAACTCCTCCGTTGCACAAACCGACTCAGCATAAGCCACATCACCTTGTTCGCATTCCAAAGCTATCATTCGGCTCCCATGCACTGTGATGGTCCCCTTGTAACCCGGCATCTTGAGCTGCAGATAAACATAAGAAGGCCGCGCCATGAACTTGGCATAAACCGGTCGTCCAAACAGAGCGTGATACGGGTTGTGAATCTTAACTACTTCAAAGGTCAAAGTCTCTGACCTAGAGTCATGATCATCTCCAAAAGCAACTTCTAGAGCTATCTTACCTACTGGGTACGCCGACTTACCAGGCACCACGCCATGGAAAATAGTACGGTTTAAGATTTTTATTTGTCAACCCCATGCGACGAAAAGTTTCATAAAAGGATATTGATGCCGCTCCCTCCGTTCATGAGTACTTTGGTGAACTTATACCCTCCTACCTGTGGCGCGACCACCAATGCCAGGTGACCCGGATTATCAACCCGGGGCGGGTGATCTTCCCGACTCCACACGATGGGCTGCTCAGACCAGCGCAAGTAACGGGGAACTGCCGGTTCAACGGTGTTCACCGCCCTTTTATGAAGCTTCTGATCCCGTTTGCATAAACTTGTGGTGAAGATGTGGTACTGCCCACTATTCAACTGCTTTGGGTTACTCTGATACCCAGATTGCTGCTGCTGATTCCCCTGACCTGACTGTTGATGGTAGCCACCCTGATTGCCTTGATTACCTTGGAATCCAGAGCTAGAACCGCCACCGCCATAAACCGGTCCATGAGAGCCAGATCCTGAGCCACCACCCGGCCCATGATTGTCTTGAAAAAGATTGGAATTTTTGTACTCCTTCATAATGAAACAATCCTTCCAGAGGTGGCCAGACGGTTTTCTCGCGTCCCATGCCTTGGGCAGGGCTGATTTAGCATCCGCTCAAGATTAAAGCCTGATCCTCCGGTCCGTGGGGGCAGTTTACCTTTACGACGCTGGCCATTATTCTGTGCATTGGTGTTAGCCACAAAGTCCAAACTATTTTCAGCTTTGCGCTTACCGTTGCCTCCCTGATTCGCCGGGTTATGTTGCTGCTCTTCTTTCCCTTTCCCGGCTTCTCATCATCAGACTCGGGGTCCTTGGTACCATCAGAGTCAGCGTACTTAACCAGAGCCGCCATGAGTGTCCCCATGTCGTTGAAGTGGCGTTTGAGCCGTCCTAATTTCTGCTTCAGGGGCGTGAAACGGCAATTGCTTTCCAACATTAAGACTGTTGAATCGGCATTGATGCGATCCAACGAGTGCAGGATTGTCGAGACTCGGCGCACCCAATGAGTTGTTGACTCACCTTCTTCTTGGACACAAAGTAGCGTAAGTATTTCCCTCAGTTTTTGAGAACCAAGGTATCAATCCAGTAGGAGATTACACGCAAATCGCTTAGTACCTGCACAAACAAATAAGAACCTTGCAACCAACGCGATGAAGGGGTTGTCAATCCCTTCACGACCACTTGCAAAAGTGAGATCTGATAAAGATAATAAGATAAATATTTTTGGTATTTTTGTTGTATAGATTGGAAAATAAAGATTGAAAAATAAATAGTAAACTAGAATTGTAGATTGGAAACTTATATGATGTAAAGTAGACCCGGGGGCCATAGGTTTCACTAGTGGCTTCTCTCAAGATAGCATATATATTACGGTGGGTGGACAAATTACTGCCGAGCAATTGATAGAAAAGCGCATAGTTATGAGAATATCTAGGCATGATTATGAACATAGGCATCACGTCCGTGACAAGTAGACCTAAACGATTCTGCATCTACTACTATTACTCCACACATCTACCGCTATCCAGCATGCATCTAGAGTATTAAGTTCATAAGAACAGAGTAACGCATTAAGCAATATGACATGATGTAGAGGGATAAACTCAAGCAATATGATATAAACCCCATCTTTTTATCCTCGATGGCAACAATACAATACGTGTCCTTTCCCTTTCTGTCACTGGGATCGAGCACCGCAAGATTGAACCCAAAGCTAAGAACTTCTCCCATTGCAAGAAAGATCAATCTAGTAGGCCAAACTAAAATGATAATTCGAAGAGACTTGCAAACATATTTAAATCATGCATAAAAGAATTCAGATAAGAATGAAATATTGTTCATAGATAATCTTGATCATAAACCCACAATTCGTTGGATCTCGGCAAACACGCAGCAAAAAGTATTACATCGAATAGATCTCCAAGAAGATCGAGGAGAACTTTGTATTGAGATCCAAAGAGAGAGAAGAAGCCATCTAGCTAATAACTATGGACCCGAAGGTGTGTGTTAAACTACTCACACATCATCGAAGAGGCTATGGTGTTGATGTAGAAGCCCTCCGTGATCGAATCCCCCTCCGGCAGATCGCCGGAAAAGGCCCCAAGATGGGATCTCACGGGTACAGAAGGTTGCGGCGGTGGAAAAGGTGTTTCGTGGCTCTCCCCGATGGTTTCAAGGTATAAGAGTATATATAGGCGAAAGAAGTAGGTCGGTGGAGCTATGAGGGGCCCACGAGGGTGGGGGCGCGCCCTGCTGCCTCGTGGCCGCCTCATGGCTTTCTTGACCTCCACTCCAAGTCTCCTGGATTGCGTTTGTTCCAAAAAATATCCTTGCGAAGGTTTTATTCCGTTTGGATTCTATTTGATATTCCTTTTCTGTGAAACACTGAAATAGGCAAAAGAACAGCAAATTGCACTAGGCCTTCGGTTAATAGGTTAGTCCCAAAAATAATATAAAAAGGTATATTAAAGCCCATTAAACATCCAAAACAGATAATATAATAGCATGGAACAATAAAAAATTATAGATACGTTGGAGACGTATCAGTGCTTAGGCGAAGCACTGCGTCGGTAACTTCATCATCACCGTCACCACGCCGCCGTGCTGGCGAAACTCTCCCTCGGTGAGGGAGTCCTGGATTAGGGGGTATCCGGACAGCCGGACTCTATCTTTTGGCTGGACTGTTGGACTATGAAGATATCAGATTGAAGACTTCGTCTCGTGTCCGGATAGGACTCTCCTTGGCGTGGAAGGCAAGCTTGGCAATACGAATATGTAGATCTCCTCCCTTTTAACCGACTCTGTGTAACCCTAGCCCCCTCCGTGTCTATATAAACCGGAGGGTTTAGTCCGTAGGACAACAACAATCATACCATAGGCTAGCTTCTAGGATTTATCCTCTACGATCTCGTGGTAGATCAACTCTTGTAATACTCATATCATCAAGATCAATCAAGCAGGAAGTAGGGTATTACCTCCATCAAGAGGGCCCGAACCTAGGTAAACATCGTGTCCCCCGCCTCCTGTTACCATCCGCCTTAGACGCACAGTTCGGGACCCCCTGCCCGAGGTCCGCCGGTTTTGACACCGACATTGGTGCTTGCATTGAGAGTTCCACTGTGCCGTCACCGTAAGGCTTGATGGCTCCTTCGATCATCGGCAACGATGCTGTCCTGGGTGAGGTCTTCCTCCCCGGACAGATCTTTGTATTCGGCAGCTTTGCACTGCGGACCAACTCGCTTGGCCATCTGGAGCAGATCGAGAGCTACGCCCCTGGCCACCAGGTCAGGTTCAGAAACTTGAATTATACTGCCGACATCCGCGGAGACTTGATCTTCGACGGACTCGAGCCCTTACCAGGTGCGCCGCACGATCACGACGAGCATGATATAGCTCTGCCGTCGGACGGTGTTCGGGAGATCACACCGGCAACTACTCCGGCCTTCAATCCAGAGTAAATTGAGCCATCCAGGGACGGGTGGGTAGACCCCGCCATGGAGGCCGTACTCTCAGCCAAGTAGAGCCGATCGACCTTACCCCTCACGAGCCGTGATACGAACCACTGGATTCATCTCCGGCCTCGGACCCCAAGCCGCCTGCGCCCATGCCTATCGAATCCGATTGGGCGCCGATCATGGAGTTCACCTCCGCGGATATCTTTCAGCACTCGCCCTTCGGTGATGTGCTAAACTCATTAAGGTCTCTCTCTTTGTCAGGAGAATCTTGGCCGAACTATGTCCGGCTAGAATAGGATGCGGATGACGAAGAAATCTGCTCCCCACCCACTGCCCACATAGTAGCCACTATCGACGATTTAACCTACATGCTCGACTTCGACTCCGAAGACATCGACGACATGGATGATGATGCAGGAGACGAATAGGAACCACTGCCCACAGGGCACTGGATCGCCACCTCATCATATGATATATACATGGTGGATACACCTAAAGAAGGCAATGGCGATAAGACAGCGGAGGATGACCCCTCCAAAAAGCAACCCAAGCGTCGACGTCAGCGGCGCCGCTCTAAGTCTCACCATAGCAAAAGTAGTGATACCGGCACAAGAGATAATAGCACTCCGGACAGTGCCGAAGACGATGACAATCCCCTCCCGCAAGATTTCGAGCCGGAGGATGAACAAGCCAGCCCTCCTGAGCGAGCAGCAGACAGAGAAGCGGAGGATGAAAATTACATGCCTCTCTCCGAAGACGAGGTGAGCCTCAGTGACGAAGAATTTGTCGTGCCTGAGGATCCCGTCGAGCAGGAGCGCTTTAAGCGCCGGCTTATAGCCACAGCAAATAGCCTGAAGAAAAAGCAACAACAGCTTCAAGCTGATCAAGATTTGCTAGCAGACAGATGGACTGAAGTCCTTGCGGCCGAGGAATATGAACTCGAACGCCCCTCCAAGGGTTACCCCAAGTGCAGGTTGCTACCCCGACTCGAGGAGGAAGCATTGAAACCTACATCACCAGCGTATGATGCGGCTGATCGGCCACCTCGTGGCCGAGACAGAGAGGCATTTCAGCCTGAAGCTCTGCCTGCACCGCACTGCCACTCAAACAAAAATACCAAGGCACGAGGCAACACGCGGGACCTGGGAGACGTATTGGAAGACAGGGCAAAACACGCAAGATCGATCTACGGATCACGGGGGCGTGCACCTACGCAGGATGATGACCGTCATGCAGGATACAGTAAAAGTAAATCCGGCCGGGCCGAACACAGCAGACAAGACTCATATGAACTGTGTCGTGATATAGCCCAAAGACGCAGGCGCCAGACACCCCCTATGCTTCACTGACGAAGTAATGGATCATGAATTCCCAGAGGGTTTTAAACCCGTAAATATCGAATCATATGATGGTACAACAGATCCCGCGGTATGGATCGAGGATTTCCTCCTCCACATCCACATGGCCCGCGGTGATGATCTACACGCCATCAAGTACCTCCCACTAAAACTCAAAGGACCAGCTCGGCATTGGCTGAATAGCTTGCCAGCAGACTCCGTTGGCTGTTGGGAGGATCTGGAAGATGCATTCCTTGACAACTTCCAGGGCACTTATGTGAGACCACCGGATGCCGATGACTTGAGCCATATAACTCAGCAACCGGGGGAATCGGCCAGGCAATTCTGGACACGGTTCCTAAGCAAGAAAAATCAAATTGTCGACTGTCCGGATGCAGAGGCCTTAGCAGAATTTAAGCATAACATCCGTGACGAGTGGCTCACCCGGCACCTCGGCCAGGAGAAGCCAAAATCTATGGCAGCCCTCATGACACTCATGACCCGCTTTTGCGCGGGAGAGGATAGCTGGCTGGCTCGCAGCAACAACATATCAAGGAACCTTGGCACTTCGGATACCAAGGATAGTAACAGCAGACCACGTCGTAGCAGACACAAGCGCCGCAACAACGACGATAACACCGAGGATACGGCAGTCAATGCCGGATTCGGTGGCTCTAAATCCGGTCAGCGGAAAAAGCCATTCAAAATAAGTACTCCGGGCCCGTCCAGTTTGGACCGCATACTCGATCGCTCATGTCAAATACACGGCACCCCCGATAAGCTAGCCAATCACACCAACAGAGAATGCTGGGTGTTCAAGCAGGCCGGCAAGTTAAATGCCGAAAACAAGGACAAGGGGCTGCGTAGTGACGACGAGGAGGAGCCCCGGCCGCCGAACACGGGAGGACAGAAGAGGTTCCCCCCACAAGTGAGGACGGTGAACATGATATACACAACCCACATCCCCAAGAGGGAACGGAAGCGTGCACTAAGGGACATCTATGCGATGAAGCCCGTCGCCCCAAAGTTCAACCCATGGTCCTTGAGGGAGTCCAGGACTAGGGGGTGTCCGGATAGCCGAAGTATCATCACGTCCGAACTCCAAGACTATGAAGATACAAGATTGAAGACTTCGTCCCGTGTCCGGATGGGACTTTCCTTGGCGTGGAAGGCAAGCTTGGCGATACGGATATGTAGATCTCCTACCATTGTAACCGACTCTATGTAACCCTAACCTATCCGGTGTCTATATAAACTGGAGGGTTTTAATCCGTAGGACGAACAACAATCATACCATAGGCTAGCTTCTAGGGTTTAGCCTCCTTGATCTCGTGGTAGATCTACTCTTGTACTACCCATATTATCAATATTAATCAAGCAGGAGTAGGGTATTACCTCCATCGAGAGGGCCCAACCTGGGTAAAACATCGTGTCCCTTGTCCCCGTTACCATCCGCCTAGACGCACGCGATTCGGGACCCCCTACCGAGATCCGCCGGTTTTGACACCGACATTGGTGCTTTCATTGAGAGTTCCTCGTGTCGCCACCGATAGGCCCGATGGCTCCTTCGATCATCAACAACAATGCGGTCTAGGGTGAGACTTTTCTCCCGGACAGATCTTCAGATTCGCAGCTTTGCATGCGGGCAATTAAGCAGCCATCCGGAGCGAATCGAAGCTACGCCCCTGGCCATCGAGTCAGATTTGGAAGTTTGAACTATACGGCCGATGTTCGCGGAGACTTGATCTTCGATGGTTCGAGCCACAGCGAAAGCGTGCCGCCTTTGCCTCGATGGGTATGATCTAGCTCGCCGCCAAACAGTGCCCTGGAGGCCGCACATGCATCCGCTCCGACCCTCAATCCGGAGCTGGATTCCCCGATCGAGGACGAGTGGTTGGACACCGCCTCGGGGGCTACGATCTCTACGGCGATTGAGCCGAACTCCATCCCTGTCCTTTGCGAAGACCTTGACTCCAGGGTGCCGGACTCCTCTCCGGACTCCAACCCTCCGCGCCTTGCCAATGAATCCGATTGGGCACCGGTCATGGAGTTCATCGCGGACAGCTTTCAGACTCGCCTTTGGCGACATCCTGAATTCACTAAAGTCTCTCTTTTATCCGGAGAGCCCCGGCCGACTACGGACAGGAAGGTTGGGATACGGACAATTCAACGCCCAACCACCACCCACTTTGTAGCCACTGTCGATGATTTAACCGACATGCTCGACTTCGACTCCGAAGACATCGACGGTATGGACGACGATGCCGGAGACGACCAAGACCCAGCGCCTACAGGGCATTGGAAGGCCACCTCGTCATACGACATATACATGGTGGACATCCCAAAAGATGGGAACGGCGATGGAACAACGGAGGATGACCCCTCCAAGAAGCAACCGAAGCACCGACGTCAGCGGCGCCGCTCTAAATCCCGCCACAAAGAAAAGCGGTGATTCCGCACGGAGATAATAACACCGGACAAGGTGCGAAGACAACCCCCTCCAGCAGGACTCAGCGCGGGAGGAGGAGAAGCAAGTCCGCATGACAAGCGGCGAAAGAGAGGTCGAGGACGATAATTATGCCTCCCTCCAAGATGAGGCAAGCCTCGACGACGATTTAATTTGTCGTGCCTCGAGCATCCCCCGAACAGGAGTGTTTCAAACACGGGCTTATAGCCACGACAAGCAGCCTCAAGAAAAGCAGCAACAGCTTAGAGCTGACCAAGACCTGCTACGACGGATGGACTGAAGTCCTTGCAGCCAAGAGTATGAACTCGAACGCCTCCAAAGCTACCCCAAACGCAGGTCGTTGCCTCGATCAGAGGAGGAAGCACCCAAGTCACCAACCTTGCGACATGGCAGACCCGGCCACCCGTGGCAGCGACAGAGAAGCCTCTCGGCCCTCCGCTCAAGCCACACCCCGACGCCGCCAAAAAGTACCAAGGCATGGGAAAACGCGCGGACTTGCGAGATATATTGGAGGATAAGGCAAAACATACAAGATCGATCTACGGATCGCGTGGGCGTAACGACTGGGATGATTACCGTCGCGCGGATCAAGAAACCGGCCGGGCGAACACGATGAGACAAAGCTCATATGAGCTACGCCGTGATATAGCCCAATCTGAGGCGCCAAGACACCCACTATGCTTCACAGATGAAGTAATGGATCATCAAATCCCGAGGGCTTCAAACCCGTAAACATCGAATCATACGATGGTACCACAGATCCTGCGATGCGGATCGAGATGATGATCTACATGCCATCAAATACCTCCCACTCAAGCTTAAAGGACCAGCTCGGCATTGGCTCAACAGCTTGCCGGCAGAATCAATTGGTTGTTGGGAGGACACGGAAGCCGCATTCCTTGATAACTTCCAGGAGCACATATGCGACCACCGAACGACGATGACCTCAGCCATATAATTCAGCAGCCGAAGAATCGGCGGACAATTACGACACGGTTCCTAACAAAGAAAAATCAAATCGTTGATCGTCCGGATGCGAGGGCCCTTGCGGCCTTCAAACATAACATCTGCGACGAATGGCTTGCCCGCACCTAGCACAGAAAAGCCGAATCCATGGCAGCCCTCACAACACTCATGACCCGCTTTTGTGCGGAGAGGACAGCTGGCTAGCTCGAAGCAACAACTTGGCCAAACACCACGATAGTTCGGATACCAAGGACAGCAATGGCAGGTCGCGTCGCCAAAAGAACAAGCGCCGGATTAACGGCGATAATCTTGAAGATCGGTTGTCAATGCCGGATTCAGAGGCTCTAAACCCGTCAGCGGAAGAAGCCATTCAAAAGAAATACCCAGGGCCGTCCCAACTTGGACCGAATACTCGATCGCTAGATGATACATGGCACCCCGAAAACTAGCCAACCACACCAACAGGATTGTTGGGTGTTCAAGCAAGCGAGCAAGTTAAGTGCGAACTCAATGACAAGGGCTGCATAGCGATGACGAGGAAGAGCCCCGACCGCCGAACAATAGAGGATAGAAGGGCTTTCCCACACAAGTGCGGACGGTGAACATGATATACACAACCCACATACCCAAAAGGGAGCGGAAGCACGCACTAAGGGACGTATATGCGATGGAGCCAGTCGCCCCGAAGTTCAACCCATGGTCTACCCGCCCATCACCTTCGATCGAAGGACCACCCACTAGCATCCGTCCACGGCGGTTTCGCGCATTGGTCCTTGACCCAATTATTGACGGATTTCACCTCACCGAGTCCCGATGGATGGCGGTAGCAGCTGAACCTGCTTTATCGGGATACGGTCGCGCAAAATGGGCATAGACCCTCAAGGATTAAACCTACAAAGACGACCTTTAAAGGCGTCATACCGGGTGTAGAGACCAATTGTACAGGCTTAGTTACACTCAAAGTGGTCTTCCGATCCCCGGATAACTTCCGAAGCGAAGAGTTAATCTTCAACATCGTCCCGTTCATGGCGGCTATCATGCATCGCTCGGACGAACCGCATTGTAAAGTTCAATGCGGTGCCGCACTCGCATACCTCAAGCTCAAGATGCCGACCCTCGAGGAGTAATCACGGTCAATGGAAACACCGAACGCTCTCTCCGAATGGAGGAGCACACGGCGGTTCGCTCGCGGAGGTGCAAAGCAGCCTCTCACAACAATTCTCGAGTCCGGCCACTAAGCGTCCGGACACCGCCAATCGCGCCGGAGTAACCTACAACAAGACCGCTGGCACGATTCAAGCATCGCCGTAGCAATCCGCCCCAACCCCAGCCCTCGCAAAATTGCGAAGCGATTACGCGTACATAACTACGCTCTGGAGATACCATGGGCATAAGGGAGGGCACGACGCTGCACGCCTTAATGCGGCTCAACCGCACCGGGGCTCCGATTGTGTCATTCTTTTCCTTTTCTTTTTCTTCCTTTTCTTACTTTCGGGACTCCGTTTTCAAGAAGTCCTGTCCGCACTAGAATCGCCGAACTCACGATGCAACAGCCAGGAAGCGAAAGCCACGTCGAGTGTTGTGTGGTCTCTATTACGAGCATTATACCTGTTTTACATACCATCCCGCAGCTTACCCCTGGAGGGGGACATGTTAGATAGTCCCATCCCTTGCTTATCACACTATTTGTATCGTTCTGCCTTCATTGCAGTACCTTTTTTAATAAACAATACATAGCTTTTGCCTATTATTGCACTCCTTTCTTTATCTATATATATGTTCATTTCATGACATGTTGCACCCGTACACTTTGGTACGGCCAATACACCAGGGGCTTAAGTATCCCAAAAGTATGGTGTGATAAGTCCGAACACTTTCACAAGTGTGGCACCCCGAACTTATAGCATTGTATGCATCGGCTCCGAATCATGTCTTGGGTCAATAGTTGGGTTTGCCCGCCTCCCGTGTTTTGGTACCTTACGTTCCGTTATATCGGCTAAGGTAGCACCGGGAGAACCACTGCGATTGTGCCCCAGTGGAGCTGGGTTGAGCACCTCAGTGGAGAAAGCTAAAACTGATCGTCATGATAGGGCGAGAGCCGGTCGCTGTTTGAGAGGTTTTTTCGGGTCCCTAAAACTTATGCCGCTTAGAGCGAGGAACCGAATTGTCCGCCAAAGGCGTGGATAGCGCCCAACTCGGTCTTCCGAATACTAGGGGCTTCGCCAAAATTTAAAATTATAGAATTCTATGGCTAAGTGAGAGTGTTCAAGCATTATAAGTCCGGTTGCCTTGTTCGTTATGTTGAGCGCCTCCTAGATGGACCCAAGAATGGGAACAAGAGTGCTCAAGTTTATCCCGAACACCCCAAACTGTGGCATGGGGGCTGAAGCCAACGACTTGCCATCTCTCAAATTTGATAAACGGCCGCATGAAAGGTAATATTTTAAATTAACAAGCATTGCTTAGCGATATGAACAAGTTTTCAGCGACAGGATAACAAATGCGAGTCTATTCAAAATTACATCTTTGGAGCACTCATCCGCTATTCGCGGGCACCCTTCAGAGGCCCTCATAGTACATTTCGGCGTGATGCTCCTTGCCCTTCGGTGGCCCGTCCGTCACAAGCTTCTCCGCATCCAGCTTGCCCGATGCACTTTAGCACGGGCAAGGGCCCGACGGACACCTTCAATGCAGACGGAGCGCTTGATGAATTCAATCCGTGGACAAAGGTCCACCAGCCGCTACACTAGCCCAAAGTAGCTCCTGTGCATGGCTTCCAATGGCCACACCAACCATGAGGCCCTTCATGGCCTGTTCGGCGACCTTGTGGAGCTCGACCAGCTGCTTCAGCTGGTCGCTTAGGGGCACCGGATGTCCGCCTCGAGATATTGAGACCGAACACCTTCTCCGTTGAGCTCCCTCCTTGGCGCGGTAGAATGCGGCAGATCGCACACACTACGGGCAGATCTGCGAATGCTCTGGAGAGCTCGAATCCGGGTAAGTAATAGGTAATTCACTTTCACATGCTTGCTTTGCATAAAGAATGCCTTACCGCCGCTATCTTCTTTAATGAATCAATTTCTTGGAGGGCTTTTGGGCCTCGGCCTTAGCAGCTTTGGCACTCTCAAGAGCCGAGGCAAGCTCGGACTCGGGGTCTTGAGTCACGCTCCAAACCCTCGTGTTTTTCACGAGCACTGGAGCTCTTGCCGCACCTCCGCCAGCTCGCCTCCCCCTTCTCTCGCTTCAGTGCGCTCCATGGCGCTTTGCTTCGACCACGGACACCGCTTCCTTCGTGGTCGCCACCTCGTTCGTGGCCCTGCAGTGCCCATGTTATTCCTGTTATTTTTGCAACCAAACCTTTCTATAAGGTATTTCTTTAATAAGGTATTACTTACCTTCCTTGTCCTCGAGCTGCTTCTTGGCAAGGCTGAGCTCGTTCTCGGACCGCCGAGGCTCGCTTCAATGCATTGACCTCTGCGGTCGGTCGGCAGAGGTCGGCAGCGCAGCCAAATTCCCATATTGACATACCTATGTTAGACTCCTGCGTATATCTTTTTAGATCCTTAGTCCGCTTTTCTTTCCGAACACCGAACTAAGCATCGAGGCTACTGTCTATGCGGTAATATTTTTACATATTCTAAACTCACCTCAAAGCCTGTTAGAAGGCTCAGATGCAGCTTCAGTCAGCCCGCTCTTGGCGGATCTGAACTGTCCGGATCACCGCACTCATAACAAAGGCGGTGCTCCTCCTCGATGGAAACAGGCACCGCGCCTCCGATGAGTTATCCGGTGCCTTCGGTTGGACGGAGGACACCGGCGTCTTACCCTTCTTACGAAGGGGCCGCTTGCCGGACTTCAGAGCCGTTGAAGGTTCTGTTATGGAGTCCGGACAAGGGTCGGGCTTAGAGCCCCTAGGGGTCTCACCCCCCACGCGCCTAGAGTCCGGGAGGTCACCTTGCGGCGCCTCCTGTGCCACCTCCTCTTGACCAGGCCCCCCTTGGGGCCCCACCTCGGCGTCGTCCGCAGCGTGAGGCGATGAGGCGGCCGGAAGTGAAGTACTCTCCATTTCTGACGAACTCAGGGACCCGCTTGACGAAGCGGCGAACTCGCCCTTGGGCGGGCTGCATGATTGTTCGACATTAGAGAACACTATGCAATAAAAAAAGCCATGGGTATCCGGACACTTACGATCTCGCCAGGGGCTTGGCCCTTGTTGGCCAATCCTCCTCGTCGTTGTCGACGTTGGTGGAGAAGTCCGGAGGAAGGGTTCTTCCCTTCTTGGACCCTCCGGCCTCCCTAGTTGGGGCGGCCTTTCTTTTCCTCTCCTCCCCCGCTGGGGGAGAGGCTTCTTTTTCCTCCTCCTCGTTCTCAGGAGAAGATTCTGGCTCAGAATCGACAACACCAGCGCCGGGAGCTCCTTGAGTTCCGTTGCCTCCTCTTAACCTTCTTCTCCGGCACCACATGAGGTACCGAGCCAGCAGCCCCACAATCAGGCGTCCGCTGGAGTCTTCGGCAAAGGAGCCGACAGTTAACCTGTTCGGACGTCTTGACCATCTGTTAAAGGTTAGGGAGTTTTAGACCCGCATAGAGTCAAACTATGAAAAAGAGTCCCATAAAGGGTAAAATAACTCACCTCGCTGGCTTGACGCTGCGAGCTGAATCCGCGATCTTGATGGCGGATGTAGAACCTCGGCGCCCTTTACAAGACACCTTCCGGGCATCTTCGTGCGTAGTGTCGAAGAGCCTTGTCAGAGTTGGGTGATGTGCCGGATCGAACTCCCACAATTTGAAGGCCCGTTGTTGGCATGGGAGAATCCGGCGGATGAGCATCACCTGGATTACATTGACAAGCCTGAGATTCTTGTCCACCAGGTTTCAGATGCATGTTTGGAGTCCGGATAGCTCGTCCGAATTCCCCCATGTCAGGCCCGTCTCTTTCCATGACGAGAGTCGTGTGGGGAAGCCAGATCTGAATTCGGGGGCCGCCGCCCATTTGGAGTCGCGCGGCTCTGTGATATAGAACCACCCCGATTGCCACCTCTTTATTGTCTCCACGAAGGAGCCCTCGAGCCATAGGACTTTGGCCATCTTGCCAACCGTGGCGCCTCGGCACTCCGCTTGACGGCCGCCCACTACCTTCGGCCTGACATTGAAGATCTTCAGCCATAAGCCAAAGTGGGGCTGGATGCAGAGGAAGGCCTCGCACACGACGATGAACGCCGAGATGTTGAGGATGAAATTCGGGGCCAGGTCGTGGAAGTCCAGGCCGTAGTAGAACATGAGCCCCCGGACAAATGGGTGAAGTGTAAAACCTAGTCGGCGGAGGAAGTGGGGGAGAAACACCACCCTCTCATGGGGCCTGGGGGTTGGAATGAGCTGCCCCGCGTCGGGCAGCCTGTCTTGTGATGTTCTTGGATAAGTATCCGGCCTCCGCAGCTTTGTGATGTGCCCTCCGTGACGGAGGAGGCCATCCACCTGCCTCCCGCTCCGGACATGGTTGGAGAAGGTTGAGGTGGGATGTGCGGACTTAGGCGCTGGAGCTCGAGTCTTGAAAATGGATGAGCAAAGGAGGAAGAAGGCGTAGGTGAAAAGGTGGATCCTTATCCCCTTATATGGACGGACGAAGCTATGCGTCCCCCACCAGCCTGGTAAAACTCGCTTATCTCCCAAGCGTCGTAATCAATGGCGCGGATGGGTTACCCACGTCCGTATTGATGAGAATCCCGGAATAAGGGGGCACGATCTATGCTTTGATAAGACGTGCCAAGGAAACCACCTCGCTAAACGCGCTAAGGTGGAATGGTAAAAAAAGATTCATATAAAGGCCTGGCCGTAGTGTGATGTCATGCCGCGGAATACGTCAGCAGATCTGTGCAAAAGTTATTCTCTCTACGGTGGTATGTGGAACTTGTTTTGCAGAGCCGGACACTATCCTTGTGTTCAAAACCTTCTATGAAGTATTCGGAGGAGGAACCCGCCTTGCAATGCCGAAGACAATATGTGCGCCGGACTCGTCGTCATTGAAGCCTGGTTCGGGGACTCTTGAGGAGTCTGGACTAGGGGTGTCCGGATAGCGAACTATCATCACGGCGGACTCCAAGACTATGAAGATACAAGATTGAAGACTTCGTCCGTGTCCGGATGGGACTTTCCTGGGCGTGGAAGGCAAGCTTGGCGATACGGATATGTAGATCTCCTACCATTGTAACCGACTCTGTGTAACCCTAACCTATCCGGTGTCTATATAAACCAGAGGGTTTTAATCCGTAGGACGAACAACAATCATACCATAGGCTAGCTTCTAGGGTTTAGCCTCCTTGATCTCGTGGTAGATCTACTCTTGTACTACCCATATCATCAATATTAATCAAGCAGGAGTAGGGTATTACCTCCATCGAGAGGGCCCGAACCTGGGTAAAAACATCGTGTCCCTTGTCCCCTGTTACCATCCGCCTAGACGCACAGTTTGGGACCCCCTACCCGAGATCCGCCGGTTTTGACACCGACAGTCCTCTTGTCCGATCACCTTCGATCGCAGGGACCACCCCACTAGTATTCGTCATGGCGGATCTGCCGCATTGGTCTTAGACCCCATCATGGACGGATTTCACCTCACTCGAGTCCTTATGGACGGCGGCAGCAGCCTGAACCTGCTCTATCAGGATACAGTGCGCAAAATGGGTATACATCCCTCAAGGATCAAACCCACAAAACGACCTTTAAAGGCGTCATCCAGTGTAGAGGCCCATTGCACGGGCTCAATCACACCGAAGTGGTCTTCGGATCTCCGGACAACTTCGAGCGAGGAGTTAATCTTCGATATCGTCCCGTTCATGCGGCTATCACGCCTTTGCTTTCGGCGAACCGCATTGTAAGATTCAATGCGATATCAAGACCACGCATACCTCAAGCTCAACATGCCAGGACCTAGGGGGTCATAACAGTCAATGGAAACACAGAGCGCTCGCTCCGCACGGAGGAGCACACTGCGGCCCTCGCAGCAGAAGCACAAAGCAGCCTCTTAAGGCAATCCACCAATTCGGCGATAAAGCCCCCGAACACCGTCAAGCGAGTCTGGAGTAACCTGCAACTGGATCGCCTGGCACGTTCAGAGCTCGCCTAGCAATTCGGCCCCCGCCCTAGTCCCAGTCAAACGGCGAAATCCATGCTGCGCGTACATAATTACGCATTGAAAATACCATGAGCATAGGCGGAGGCACGACCATGGCACGTTCCACAGTGCGGCTCAACCTCCCTAGGGGTTGAATACGTTTATCATCTTTTTCTCTTTCAGGACCTTACTCTCTGGAAGCTCTATCCGGCAGTGCGATTGCCGGACACATAATACAACAACCAAGGAGGCAGGAAGCTACGTCGTACAATGGAATCCCCAGGTGGTCTCTGATAACGAGCGGAATAACTGCTTTAAATACCAGTCCGCAGCTTGCCCTTGGATAGGACATGTTAAATAATCTTATTTTTTGCTTATTGCACTACTTGTATCAGTATGTTTCAACGTATTCCTTGAATAACGATGCATAGCACTAGTCTTTTATTGCATTATCTATTTTATACGTTTATTTACGACAATCAGCACCCGTACATTCTGGTACGGACAGTACGCCTGGGGCTTTCGTATACCCCATAACACGGCGTGAGAAGTCCGAACACTTTCGACAGTGCGGCACCCCGAACTTATAGCATTATATGCATCAGCTCCGAATCATGTCTTGGGTCAATAGTTGGGTTTGCCCGGCTCCCATGTTTTGGTACCTTATGTTCCGCTATATCGGCTAAGGTAGCACTTGGAGAACTACTGCGATTGTGTCCCGGTTCTTCCGGACGAGCACCTCAGTAGAGAAAAGCCAAAACTGACTGTCATGATGAGGCGATAGTTGGTCGCCGTTCGAGAGGTCTCAAGTCCTTACAGACTTTTTCCGCTTCAGGCGAGGAGTCGGCCTTGTCCGACTTAGGCGTATATAGCGCCCCAAATTCGGCCTTCCGAATACTAGGGGCTTCGCCAAAATTTAAAATTGTAGACTTCTATGGCTAAGTGAGAGTGATAAAGCATTAGAGTCCGATTGCACGGTTCGTTCTTGTTGAGCACCTCCTCAAGGACCCAAAACTGGGAAAAAGAGTGCTCAGATTTATCCCAAACACCCCAGTACTAGCTGCATGGGGGCAAAAGCCTGAAAGGGATCGAGAAGAGGTGTCTAGAGGGGGGGTGATTAGACACTAAGTGCCAAAAGTTGCAGTTTTTAACTTTTTAGGTTCAAGTGGAGTTTTGGCACAAGTTTAACAAACACAACACATAATTCAAGCAAGCATGCAAAGAGTATATGAGCAGCGGAAAGTAAAGCATGCAACTTGGGGGAGGCTAGAGATCAAGATTCATATGGTAGGAATGGAATATCTTGGCCTCAACACATGAGTAGGTGGTTCTCTCTCAGAAAATGGATGCTGGAAGTGTAGGTTCGTTCTGATGGCTCTCTCCATGAATGAAGAGTGGGTGGAGGGGTATATATAGCCTCCACACAAAAACTAACCGTTACACACAATTTACCAATCTCGGTGAGACCAAATTGAGAAACTCGGTCGGACCGATTTAGCAAATCTAGTGACCGTTAGGATTTTCGGTGGGACCGACATGCAACTCGATAGGACCGATATGGTTAGGGTTAGGGCATAACGTAATCTCAGTGAGACCGATTACACAAACTCGGTGAGACCGATTTTGGTAATAAGCTAACCAGAGAGTTGGTCAGGCAAACTCGGTGAGACCGATTACACAAACTCGGTGGGACCGATTTTGGTAATAAGCTAACCAGAGAGTTTGCATTGTAATCTCGGTAGTACCGATTACTTAAACTTGGTGAGACCAAATTTGGTAATGGACATACACAGAGAGATTACAATCCCATCTCGGTGAGACCGAGATCCCTATCGGTGAAACCGATTTGCCTAGGGTTTGTGGCAGTGGCTAAGACATCTGAGTTCGGTGGCGCCGGATAGAAAGAATCGGTGGGGCCGAGTTTGACTTTTGGTTTAGGACATATGTGGATGTGAGAAAGTAGTTGAGGGCTTTGGAGCATATCACTAAGCACTGTAGAGCAAGAAACTCATTAAACAACACCTCATCCCCTCTTGATAGTATTGGCTTTTCCTATAGACTCAATGTGATATTGGATCACTAAAACTCGAATTACTTCGGATCTTTCTAGAGGCATTTGGGGCAATGCGTCTTTGATTACAGCAACAATAGAAAGTGTAGAGCCTTGATCTTGAGGCTTGAGCCAATCCTTTGTCCTTAGAATCTTGAAGGGGTTCCACATCCTCTAGTTCATGCCACTCCATTGTTGAACTTGTCTGAAACATACTAGACAAAAGTGTTAGTCCAACAAGAGATATGTTGACATTAATTACCAAAATCACCCAGGGAGCACTTGTGCTTTCAATCTCCCCTTTTTTGGTAATTGATGACAACATACATCAAAGATTTAGATAAAGATATAAAGAATTAACGAGTAAAGCTTTGGAAAGACATGTAACATGCATAGGCTCCCCCTACATGTATGCAATCATGTGGATATGGAACATAGAAGCATGTGAGATCATAACCATGACAGAGTAAGCAATGTGTTACATGTATCTTGGCTATATGCATCAGATCAAATGATGTGAATATGAGAAATGTACCTTCATGCTCATGAGCCCTTCTTGCAAATAGTATGTACATCAGCAAGAATTCCTCATACACATGACTGTGATGCATATACTTACCTTGTGGTCTTGAGTTGGCTTAGGATAGAATGAACCTGCGCAAACAAGGTTAGATAACACAGATACACCTACTGGCCAGAGCAAGCAAAATAAGCCACAACAGTACCAAGACTGGGATGACATGTAGAGAGTGAGTACTAAGTACCACAATGAATATGGACATGTCCCCGAAGGTAAAGATGTGCAATGAATTTAAAGAATTTCTTTCCCTTAGATGTCTTGCTCCCCCTGAATCTAGCATGGGATACTGGGAGAAGATAGGGAACAGAAAATCAGAGCTCAAAGAAACAAATGAACAGAGCTAATGCAAATAAGCATATATGAACATGTCTTTCCCCTCAAGAAGACATGTAGCATCTCTCCTCTTGAACACCAAGCATCTGGGATCCTTGAAGATTACTCTCTTCTTGAGTATTCTCTCCCCCTGTTGAAGTGATAAGCTTTGATGTGATCTCTCTCTCCCCCTTTGACATCAATTTCCAAGAAGGGCCTTCTGGAATTTGTCGTGAATGGGTTTGGTCCTTGAGTCATAGCATAAAGCACTGATAAAAATGTGATGCTTGTAGAGGACAAGATTCATGGAGTGGAGCTGGATTAAAAGTAATGCAGGAATAAGTGGCAAAATGTTTTTCCTGTAGTGAAATCCGTGGCACCGAGTGGTATGCTTCGGTTGCACCGAATGATTTCGGTTAGACCGAAGACAAGAAACCGGCATGATCGAGTTCATCATAGAGAAAACACTTGTCACCTTAGCTCACTAGACAAGTAAGATCTCAAAAGGATTTGCAAGGAATTAACTGAAAGATTTGCAATGAATTGGATGCAGGGAATGCAGAACAGATAGAAAAGAAAAGAAAAGAAGGAAATCTAGATGAAGTTTTTTTTTGAAGGGAGAAACAAATATGCATGAGACAAATGCAAAAGGAAACACAAGAGAACTTCATCTAGAATTGGGCGGTGACAAAGTCACCTATGTTAGAGTATATTGACTTAGGAGTCAAGTGAGATCACTTGATCATATGTCATACTCATCGTTTAAGCTCAAAATGGGGTTACCATTTTTCGTTTAAGCATCTTGATGTATTCACATCTTGTCGAGTTGCTTTGACTCATGTCTTGGAGTAAAGCTTCTCTAAGATGGAATAACATACCTTGGGTGGTGGTGTTGGTCGTGATCATGTAGTTGAACTTGTGTGGGTTTCTCAAGGTTGATGTAGCTCATCAAGAGTTGGGAGCACCACTTGGAATTTGAGTTCATCTACCTACATGGGTTAGTTCCTGCAAGGAAGAGCACTTGTGTATCCAAAATGACAATCATGAAACTCAACATAGAATTTGTCAAAGGATATGTTTGAATGGTTTCGTGCTTCCTTGTCTTCAACCACCATTGTATAGAGACTTGGTGATGTGGAGATTGCTCAAGATGTGAGTGATTCGCAATCTCATAGACTTAGATTCATCCAAGTACCTACAAGGGTTAGATAACATGCAAGGTGTAAATATATCCAAGATATAAGATTATCATCATAAGAGAAATATCAAGGATTATTCATAAGCTCATGTCTTGCATGTATCCAATGGAGTTCCTACTCCAAGTTTGAAGCATCAATGATGTTCAATTCACCTCTTAACCTGGAAAACACTTTCTCATCAAGTGGTTTAGTGAATTATCCGCTAATTGCTTTTTGGTGCGAACATGCTTAAGATTAATGTCACCCTTAGCAACATGATCTCGAATGAAATGATGACGAACTTCAATATGCTTAGTTCGAGAGTGTTGCACGGGATTGTGAGCAATCTTGATAGCACTTTCATTGTCACAAAGTAATGGAACATGTTTTCACATATATCCCATAATGTTTAAGAGTTTGGGTCATCCAAAGTAATTGAGCACAACATGAACCAGCGGCAATGTATTCCGCTTCGGCGGTGGATAAGGATACCGAGTTTTGTTTCTTGGAGGACCAAGACACAAGAGATCTGCCGAGAAATTGACAAGTACCCGAAGTGGACTTTCTATCAACCTTGTCACCGGCATAATCCGAGTCGGAGTAGCCAACAAGATAGAAAGAGGCCCTCTTAGGATACCAAATGCCAAAATTTGGTGTATGGATTAAGTATCTCACTATCCTTTTCACGGCCTTAAGATGACATTCTTTAGGAGCAGCTTGATATCGTGCACACATGCACACACTTAGCATGATATCGGGACGTGAAGCACATAGATATAACAATGAACCAATCATAGAGCGATAAACCTTTTGATCGACCGGTTCACCATCTTTGGTCAAATCAAGATGTCCACTAGTAGGCATGGGTGTAGTCATACCTTTGCATTCTTGCATATTGAACTTCTTGAATAAGTCCTTGGTGTACTTCTTTTGAGAGACAAAGGTACCTTCCTTAGTTTGCTTGATTTGCAAACCAAGAAAGAATTTGAGTTCACTCATCATTGACATCTCAAACTTCTCCGACATTAGCTTTCCAAACTTCTCACTAAAATGAGGGTTAGTAGAACCAAATATAATATCATCAACATAGATTTGGCACACAAATAGTTCTCCGTTGACCCTTTTAGTAAAAAGAGTATAATCAATTTTTCTGATTTCAAATCCTTTTTCAATAAGGAACTTGGTCAAGCATTTATACCACGCTCTAGGAGCTTGTTTAAGACCATAAAGAGCTTTGTGAAGTTTGTAAACATGATCAGGTTTCTTAGGATTAACAAAGCCGGGAGGTTGTTTGACATAAACTTCCTCCTCTATTTCACCATTTAGAAAAGCACTTTTAATGTCCATTTGGTACAAGGTGATATCATGGTGATTAGCATAGGCAAGTAAGATGCGAATGGACTCAAGTCTAGCAACGGGAGCATAAGTCTCACCATAGTCCATACCTTCGACTTGTGCGTAGCCTTGGGCGACGAGACGTGCTTTGTTGCGAACTACTTGTCCATCTTCATCTTGCTTGTTGCGAAACACCCATTTGGTACCGATGATGTTGTGGTTGTTGTCGGGCTTCTCAACCAATGTCCACACTTGATTTCTCTCAAGGTTGTGTAGCTCTTCGTGCATGGCATTTATCCAATCCGGATCTTCCAACGCTTCTTCAACCTTCATAGATTCAATGCTAGAGATGAATGAATAGTGTTCACAAAAGTTAGCTAAACGAGTTTTAGAGCGAGTGATTCTGCCGGTTTGGATATCATTGTAGATTTGCTCGACGGGATGGTCTTTAGCAATTCTTGCTCGAACTCGTGAAAGCTTTTGCTTGGGTCTTGGTTGAACATCTCCTTCATCTTGTTCTTCTTCTTCTTGGCCTTCTTCATTGTTGGCGCTGTCGTTATCTTGTCGTGGTGGAGAAGGAGGTTGTTGGCGTTCGTCTTGGTGCACTTCCTTGTTTTCTTCATCTTGGTGTGTCCCACTTGTGGATGCTTCCATATCAACTCTTGGTTCACCTTGCCGTGAGGTAGAAGCTTCCACTTGGACGGACGAGGTACTCTCCTTCATCTCCGTTGGACGAATCTTGCCAATAGACAAGTCTTGAATTGCTTCCGAGGGGTCTTTCTCTCCTACATCAATTGGCAATTGCTCTACTTGCGAGCCGTTAGATTCATCAAACTTCACATCTACCGTTTCTTCAACCTTTCGGGTGAAATTGTTGTAAACACGATATGTGTGAGAGTTTGAGCCATAACCAAGTAGGAAACCTTCATGAGACTTAGGAGCAAATTTAGAACGACGATGCTTATCAAGAATGTAGCACTTTGAGCCAATACTCGAAAGTATCCAACTTGGGGTTTGTTACGGTGAGAAGCTCGTATGCCGTCTTGACGAGTAGCTTGTGAAGATACAAGCGATTTGTTGCATGACAAGTTGTCTCAACCGCTTCCGCCCAAAAGTGCTTGACGTCTTGTACTCATCAAGCATCGTTCTTGCCATTTCGATGAGCGCCTGGTTCTTCCTCTCAACAACTCCATTTTGTTGAGGTGTGTACGTAGCCGAGAACTCGTGTGAAATCCCTTCTTTGTCAAGAAAGGCGTCCACATTTGTGTTCTTGAACTCCGTTCCATTGTCGCTGCGAACCTTCTTGATCTTCACTTCAAATTGATTTTGGGCCTTCCTAGCGAAGTTTTTGAAGATCTTTTGGACCTGCGATTTGTCATCGAGAAAGAACACCCACGTAAATCTTGAAAAATCATCAACTATAACTAGACCAAAAGAATTTCCACCGAGACTTTTGTAAGCGTTGGGACCAAAGAGATCCATATGAAGAAGCTCGAGTGGCCTCATTGTGGTCATTATGTTCTTCACGGGATGCCTTCCTCCAACCTGTTTACCTGCCTGACAAGCGCTGCAAAGTCTATCCTTATCAAATATGACATCATTAACTCCAAGGATATGATTTCCTTTAATAAGCTTGTCAAGGTTTCGCATGCCAACATGACCTAGTCTTCTATGCCACAACCAGCCTTTAGAAGATTTAGCAATAAAGCAAGTTCTAGGTTGAGCCATTTTAGTGAAATCAACAATGTATAGATCACCTCTACGTACACCAGTAAAGACCATTTTATGATTATCTCTACGAAACACTTGGCAATCTACTTCAGTAAATAGGACATTGAAACCGAAATCAGCAAGTCTAGATACTGAAAGTAAGTTGTAGCCAAGAGATTCAACGAGCATGACAT
This sequence comes from Aegilops longissima, assembly GCA_021605205.1. Classification (NCBI taxonomy): domain Eukaryota; kingdom Viridiplantae; phylum Streptophyta; class Magnoliopsida; order Poales; family Poaceae; genus Aegilops; species Aegilops longissima. Next base: position 397,697,331 of record CM038677.1, read on the forward strand.
TTTGTATGGAGCTATCATGTGAGATGGCCACCTTACCGAGGCCAACCACCTTACCCTTTGAGTTGTCACCGAAAGTGACATACTTTCGAGGACCATCGTTTTCAGCAAGCTCACGAAACATGTCTTTATCTCCGGTCATGTGATCGGTACATCCACTATCAAGAACCCATTCCTTTCCTCCTGCCATATATCCGCGAAGATTTGCCATAAGACCAAAGTGTCTCATTGCATCATCAAGATCGAAGTCACTATCATCATCCTCATCATAGTATCCATGTTCAACATCGTCATGTGGTGGATCAAATCCTAGAGAGGGTGATTCGTTAGAGTGAGTTTGACACTGATCTTGTTTATGAATTTTTATAGCTTCGGAAATAATATCACTAATAATTCCAACATCTCCTTTGGCACGCATAAGGTTTGTAAGCTCAAATAGACAATCACCAAACATAGGATCTCTAGAATTCATCTTACTCAAAGCAATGGATTTATGGAGAATTTCATCTAAACTTTTCAAGGAATAATCTGGAAATCATTCCTCAAGAAATTTCCATATAGTATAGGCACAATCAAGAGTAGGCAAACTAGCAATCAAGTTTTTGGGCAATCCTCTTATGATAAGATTGATGGTTCTAAGATTGCGAATCATGTCAAGATCCTCTTCGGGTGTGGAATGCAAGGGATCAATATGAGGAGCACAAGGGCTAGCAATGTACTTGTTCAAATGATGTTCATTGAAAATCACAAGCATCTCATTTTTCCACTCATGAAAATATTCTCCATCAAGAATAGGCACTCTATGTCTAAGACTCCCAATAATAGACTTATCCATCTTCCTCCAATGGTGTTTAAACCAAAGCAAAGGAGACCAAAGCTCTGATACCAATTGAAAGGGATCAAGAAGAGGTGTCTAGAGGGGGGGTGATTAGACACTAAGTGCCAAAAGTTACAGTTTTTAACTTTTTAGGTTCAAGTGGAGTTTTGGCACAAGTTTAACGAACACAACACATAATTCAAGCAAGCGTGCAAAGAGTATATGAGCAGCGGAAAGTAAAGCATGCAACTTGCAAGAATGTAAAGGGAAGGGTTTGGAGAATTCAAACGCAATTGGAGACACGGATGTTTTGTCATGGTTCCGATAGGTGGTGCTATCGTACATCCACGTTGATGGAGACTTCAACCCACGAAGGGTAGCAGTTGCTTGAGTCCACGGAGGGCTCCACCCACGAAGGGTCCACGAAGAAGCAACCTTGTCTATCCCACCATGGCCGCCGCCCACGAAGGACTTGCCTCACTAGCGGTAGATCTTCACGAAGTAGACGATCTCCTTGCCCTTACAAACTCCTTGGTTCAACTCCACAATCTTGTCGGAGGCTCCCAAGTGACACCTAGCCAATCTAGGAGACACCACTCTCCAAGAAGTAACAAATGGTGTGTTGATGATGAACTCCTTGCTCTTGTGCTTCAAATTATAGTCTCCCCAACACTCAACTCTCTCTCACAGGATTTGGATTTGGTGGAAAGAAGATTTGAGTGGAAAACAACTTGGGGGAGGCTAGAGATCAAGATTCATATGGTAGGAATGGAATATCTTGGCCTCAACACATGAGTAGGTGGTTCTCTCTCAGAAAATGGATGCTGGAAGTGTAGGTTCGTTCTGATGGCTCTCTCCACGAATGAAGAGTGGGTGGAGGGGTATATATAGCCTCCACACAAAAACTAACCGTTACACACAATTTACCAATCTCGGTGAGACCGAATTGAGAAACTCGGTCGGACCGATTTAGCAAATCTACTGACCGTTAGGATTTTCGGTGGGACCGACATGCAACTCGGTAGGACCGATATGGTTAGGGTTAGGGCATAACGTAATCTCGATGAGACCAATTTTGGTAATAAGCTAACCAGAGAGTTGGTCAGGCAAACTCGGTGAGACCGATTACACAAACTCGGTGGGACCGATTTTGGTAATAAGCTAACCAGAGAGTTTGCATTGTAATCTCGGTAGTACCGATTACTTAACTCGGTGAGACCGAATTTGGTAATGGACATACACAGAGAGATTACAATCCCATCTCGGTGAGACCGAGATCCCTATCGGTGAAACCGATTTGCCTAGGGTTTGTGGCAGTGGCTAAGACATCTGATTTCGGTGGCGCCAGATAGAAAGAATCGGTGGGTCCGAGTTTGACTTTTGGTTTAGGACATATGTGGATGTGAGAAAGTAGTTGAGGGCTTTGGAGCATATCACTAAGCAATCAGAGAGCAAGAAACTCATTAAGCAACACCTCATCCCTCTTGATAGTATTGGCTTTTCCTATAGACTCAATGTGACCTTAGATCACTAAAATAGAAAGTGTAGAGTCTTGATCTTGAGGCTTGAGCCCATCCTTTGTCCTTAGCATCTTGAAGGGGCTCCACATCCTCTAGTCCATGCCACTCCATTGTTGAACTTGTCTGAAACATACTAGATAAAAGTGTTAGTCCAACAAGAGATATGTTGACATTAATTACCAAAACCACCCAGGGAGCACTTGTGCTTTCAAAGCGGATGACTGGCCAACTCTCAGATTTGATAAACGGCCGCACATAAGGTAATATTTTAAATTCAAAAAGCGTTGCATAGCGCAAATGAACTAGTTTTCACATTACAGGATCACATGAGCACGTTCATTCAAAAATTACATCTTTGGTACACTCCTCCACCACAAGACGGGCACCCTTCAGGACACCCTCATAATACATTTCGGGGTGGCGATGCTCCTTGCCCTGTGGCGGCCCCTCCTTCACCAGCTTCTCGGCGTCCATCTTCGCCCAGTGCACCTTCGCACGGGCAAAAGCCATGCGTGCACCCTCGATGCAGACGGACCGCTTGATGACTTCCAACCGGGGGCAGGCATTCACAAGCCTCCTCACCAGACCAAAGTAGCTGTTGGGCAGGGGATCACCAGGCCACATCCGGACTATAAGGCCCTTCATGGCCTCTTCGCCCACCTTGTGGAGCTCGACCAGTTGCTTTAGCTGGTCGCTCAAGGGCATCGGGTGTTCGGTCCCAGTATACTGAGACCAGAACAACTTCTCCGTCGAGCTCCCCTCCTCGGCCCGGTAGAACTCAGCGGCATCAGACACACTGCAGGGCAGATCTGCGAACGCTCCTGGAGAGCTCCGAACTCGGGTGAGTAAAAAGAAATTTTCTTTCACATGCTTGCTTTGCATAATGAATGCCTTACCCGTCGCTATCTTCTTAACCGCCTCAACTTCCTGGAGGGCCTTTTGGGCTTCGGCCTTGGCATGTTTCATTTGTCGGCGCTTTTGCAAGCTCGGACTCTCGCGTCTTAGAGTCAAGCTCCAAGGCCTCGTGCTTCTTGACGAGAGCCTGGAGCTCTTGTTGTACCTCGCCTACTCGGGCATCTTGTTTTTCTCTCTCGGTGCGCTCCTGGGCCGCTTTGTTTTTAGCCTCGGACAACGCCTTCTTCAGGGTCGTCACTTCGGTCGCGGCCCCTGGCACATTCATGATGATCCTATTATTCTGCAACCAAATCTTTTTTCATATAGACAAGGTATTGCTTACCTTTGTTCTCTTTGATCTGCCTCTTGATAAGGTCGAGCTCTTCCTTGGACCACTCAAGGTCCTGCTCCAGTGCAGCGACCTCCGCAATACGTGCGGCAGCGGCCAGCAGTGAAGTCTGCATATGCAAATAGACATATTCTGATTAGACTCCTGAGTCATTATTTGATCCTCTATTCGGCCTTTCTTCGTGAACGCCAAACAGAGCATCAGGGGCTACTGTCTATGCGGCAACATTCTCCTATAATTACTTACCTGAAAGCCTGTTAGGAGGCTTGCGCACGCTTCAGTTAGTCCGCTTTTGGCGGACTGAACCTTCTCGATCACCGCACTCATGATAGTGCGGTGCTCTTCGTCGATGGAAGCACCTTGAAGTGCTTCCAACAATTTTCCCGGTGCCTCTGGATGGACAGAGGTCACCGGCACGGGCGGCTTGCCCCTCTTAATAGGGGGTCGCCTGCCGGAGTCCAGAACCACCGGAGGTTCCGGCGAGTGTTCGGCTGGGGTCCGAACCCGGAGCCCGTGGGAGTCTTGCTCCATTTGCGCCCAGGGTCCGGAAGGTCACCTTGAGGCATATCCAGGACTACCTCCCCTCGGCCCGGTGCCTTCTGAGACAACACCTCAATGTTGTCCGTAGGGCGAGGGGTGGAGGCGGTCGGAAGAGAACCACTACTCATATCCGACGGGTCCAAAGAACCGTCCGATGAAGATACGTCGATACGGGCTTGGGACGGACTGCATAATCATGTTCGGCGTAAGGTGGAGGAGTGCAATAGAAACATATCGTAAATTACTATGGTATCCGGATACTTACGACCTCACCAGGGGCTTGTCCCTGGGCAACCACTCGTCGTCGCTGTAGGCGGCGGTCGTGGAGCAGTCCGGAAGGAGGGTCCTCTTCTTCTTGGACCCTTCGGCCTCCCCGGTTGGGGCGGCCTTCTTTTTCTTATCTCCCCCGGTTGGGGGGGAGAACTTTCCTCCTCCTCCTCCTCCTCGTTTTCGTGGGTGGAGTACGTCTCGGAGTTATCGGACGATGAGTCCGATATCACCTGACACCGGAGACCCTTTCGGGTCCCTGTGGCCTTCTTCTTGGTCTTCTTCTCCGGCACCTCATAAGGTGCCGGAGTCAGCATCTCTGTCAGGAGAGCATCGGCTGGATCTTCGGGCAGGGGGGCTGGACAGTCAATCTGCTCTGCTGTCTCGACCCAGTCATGGAAAATGGCGTGGGGGTTTAGATCCCACGCATGGTCAAATTTGGGGAAAATAAACATCTTATAAAATACTTACCGGATTCGCAGGGCGCTTCGCGCTGAGTCCGCGGTCCTCGGTAAGGGAAGGAGGTACCTCGGCGCCCTTGAACAGCACCCTCCAGACGTCCTTGTGCGTCGCGTCGAAGAGCTCTCACAGCGTCTGGTGCTCGGCCGGGTCGAAATCCCACAAATTGAATGCCCGTCGTTGACACGTGAGGATCCGGCGGAAGAGCATGACCTGGACCACGTTGGCAAGCTTGAGTTTCTTTCTTATCATGTTCCGGATGCATTTCTGGAGTCCGGTCAGCTCCACGGATGGACCCCAGGACAGGCCCTTCTCTTTCCAGGAGGTGAGCCGCATGGGGATTCCGGGTCGGAACTCGGGGGCCGCCACCCAGTTGGTGTCGCGCGGCTCGGTGATGTAGAACCACACCGATTGTCACCCCTTTATGGTCTCCACATAGGAGCCCTCGAGCCATGTGACGTTGGGCATTTCCCACCATGGCGCCTCCGCATTCCGCTTGCTGGCCGCCTACTACCTTCGGTTTAACATTGAAGGTCTTCATCCACAGGCCGAAGTGGGGCCGGACGCGGAGGAAGGCCTCACACACGACGATAAACGCCGAGATGTTGAGGATAAAGTTTGGGGCCAGATCATGGAAATCCAGCCCATAGTAGAACATGAGGCCGCGGACGAACGGGTGGAGGGGAAATCCCAGTCCACGGACGAAGTGGGTGAGGAAAACTACCCTCTCATGATATTCCGGGGTAGGGACGATCTGCCCCGCGTTGGGCAGCCGATGCGCGATATCCGCGGCCAAGTATCCGGCTCCCCGCAGCTTTTTGATGTCCTCCTCCGTGACGGAGGATTTCTTCCACTTGCCTCCCGCTCCGGACATGCTTGGAACGGTTTGAGGAGAAAGACGCAAACTTGGGTGTTGGAGCTCGAGTGCGTGAGAATGGATGAGCGAGGAGGAAGAAGGCGTGGGTGAAAAAGGTTAGCCCTTATCCCTTTATAAGGGCGGACGAAACTGTACGCCCCCACCTGCCTAGTAAACTCGCTTATTCCCCAAGCGCCGTAATTGATGGCGCGGTTGGGTTATCCACATCCGTATTGATGAGAATCCCGTGATAAGGGGACACGATCTCTGCTTCGACAAGACGTGCCAAGAAAATCGCCTCGTGATATGCGCCAAGGCTGGTTGAGAAAAATGGTTCGAATAATGACCGGGCTGTGGTGTGATGCCATGCTATCGAGTGTGTCAGCAGATTAGATTTGTGGAAGTATTATTCTCTCTACAATGGTACATGGAATTTGTTTTGCAGAGCCGGACACTATTCTTGTGTTCAAAATCTTCTATGGAGTATTCGGAGGATGAACCCGCCTTGCAATGCCGAAGACAAATTGCGCGTCGGACTCATCATCATTGAAGCCTGGTTCAGGGGCTACTGAGGGAGTCCTGGATTAGGGGGTATCCGGACAGCCGGACTATATCTTTTGGCCGGACTGTTGGACTATGAAGATATCAGATTGAAGGCTTCGTCTTCTGTCCGGATGGGACTCTCCTTGGCGTGGAAGGCAAGCTTGGCAATACGGATATGTAGATCTCCTCCCTTGTAACCGACTCTGTGTAACCCTAGCCCCCTCCGGTGTCTATATAAACCGGAGGGTTTAGTCCGTAGGACAACAATAATCATACCATAGGCTAGCTTCTAGGGTTTAGCCTCTACGATCTTGTGGTAGATCAACTCTTGTAATACTCATATCATCAAGATCAATCAAGCAGGAAGTAGGGTATTACCTCCATCGAGAGGGCCCGAACCTGGGTAAACATCGTGTCCCCCGCCTCCTGTTACCATCTGCCTTAGACGCATAGTTCGGGACCCCCTACCCGAGATCCGCCGGTTTTGACACCGACACTCGGCCTCAGCTAGATCTAGAGTTCGAGGGACGTCATCGAGCTGAACGTGTGCATATCGCGGAGGTGCCGTGTGTTCGGTACTTGATCGGTTGGACCGCGAAGACGTTCGACTACATCAACCGCGTTACTAAACGCTTCCGCTTTCGGTCTACGAGGGTACGTGGACACACTCTCCCCGCTCGTTGATATGCTTCTCCTAGATAGATCTTGCGTGATCGTAGGAAATTTTTTGAAATACTACGTTCCCCAACAAAAAGTGTTGGGAAACGTAGTATAAAACAAAACAAAATCGCTCCTTCGAAAATAGTTTGCTCGGGCGCGCTCCTCGGTCGTATGAGCAGTAGAGGGAGACGGCCGAAGGGGTGGGGTCGGGCTGGTTGGGCCGGCTGGTTCGGGTGGCCAAGGCCCAGAGGGGCAAGGGAGGCTTCTTTTCCTTTTATTTTTGCATTTCTATTTCTTTTCTCTTTTTACAGAAAATGCTTTGCAACATTTGAGCTGTCTAAAAGGATTCTGTAAAATATGGGACTTGGCCACATAATTACATTGCACTAGTTGGCACTGCCAAAAAGGATTGTGATGCTTTTGAAATAGTTTGCCACTTTTATAATTTAAAAAGGCATTAAATCTATTTGTTTTAGCCACTGTTTAACCAGTTTAGGGCACTTAGACATTTTGCAAAAATGTTGGTTCACCACCAATATTTGTGATGAATTATTTGGCACATGATGAACATTTTAGATTTCATGTCTGACAAATATGAACTTTTTGACTTTAGATTGGATTTGAATTTGAACTGTGATTTGGACCAAGTGAAGATTAGCAACAGTAACATGATGACATGGCATTATTAGGGGGATTACTGTAGCAAGATTCTCGGGGCGTTACACTCACTAAAAGTGAAGCCCTTGTCGTTGAACGAATTAGACTGGGGCAACACCCCGGACACGCCATCGAACTCCAGATCTGGCATCCCACCACAACTAAGACGCTGAAGGAGGAAATCATACCTGTCATCCACGAACCATGAACCCAGCACACGTTTCGTCTTCCAGATGTCGTCGATACATACCATAATCTGCATCCGTTTCTGGACTATCTTCCAAGCTCCGCGCCAATGCTGGAGCAAACGCCGTCGCAACGGCGGAGCCCAAGGAAACAGGTCCACCACGAGGATGATGCCGCCGCCGCGCCATCCTTGCTTCAACAGACTGGTTTCCAAATTTATCTCCAACCATAGGACCGATGGCAGGATCCGAAGAATCTTTATTCAGCATCGTCATCGTCGCCGCTGAAGCAAAGACGATGAACAGCCTAAAAACCTAAACTACGAGAGAGTAAAAACGATTTTATGACGGGTCCTCCGACAAAAACGGTGTCCATTTTGAGGGTCTACACTGGAGATGCCCTAGCACTAAAATTTTGATGTTTCATTGTTGTAAGCAATCATATTTTTATAAGATACACAATCTCATTGAATATGACAATGATAAAGCTCAGTTACATTTTACTGCAATGACATGCCTCAACTATAGCAAAAATTAGTCTGGTATGCATCTGTAGTGACCACATCCCTGTAAAACAATTGTTTTTATCCAGTTAATTATTCAGTTCTTTGTGCGTCTTGACTTGATTAAATCATGATCATTTCATCTCCATGAGCAATTTGCCATCTCTATTTGAAAGTGAAGTCTATGATTAGAGAAACTATGGTGTGCTGTATTATTTGAAGCCTTATTAATATGTCTAGGTGGATCATGGATGGAAATGCTTCTATTCTTGAGGTTGTGCTAGCTGCAATCCTACCAATTTCATGCCAGCATTTTCTGATTATTTTCAGAGTTCCCTTACGGATCTTCCTTTAAAGAACTTCTATAGATTTGTTCTTCCGTCGATGGTACGACTACACATATTTACTAGCCAGAACGTCCCCACTGCCTACAATGATGCTTGACCATTTGATATGAAGGATGATTTTAGCAGTACAGAATTTACCAGTTCATGATTTTCTATGGGCTTGCATCGCTCTCTCCATCACATAAGTTCGAGGACTAAGTCTTGTTAGGCTGGTCATAGTGGGGAGTAACATATACTAGTATCATGCATATAATACTAGTGTATGATACTACATCCATATCCATAGTGCATAGTATCATAAAGTAGTATCATATGTGGTCTCATTTATTGCCATGCATGACACATAGTAGCATAACATTTCTTATGTTACGGTATCTACCTATGTTACTATGACCCTCTCTCTCTTCAAGCATGTTTGTGACTCTCAAGTACATGATACTAGTTATGTTACCCCACTATGGCCAGCCTTATGCTTCCTGGTCACATATTTGAAAAGTTGTTCCTTAGACTACCCACAGTGGATGTAACATAGATAGTAACATCACATATATTTAGATAAAATAGATGACGTGACAAGCAATAAATGAAGAAAGAGAAGGAAGTAGTAACATAGCTAGTTACTAGTAATATGAGTCTATAGCCTAATAAATGAAGTGATGCACCTAGTCACACATATCAAGATAAGATATGTCTATAGCCTAATAAATGAAGTATTGCATGTTACCATACATATGTTACTTCCCACTATAGAGATAGTAACATAGACTAGTAACTATTATGGCTAGTCTTATATGCATTCATATGTTTGGTTGCTTCCTTCTGCTCTACTAGGTGCATCTCTTCCAATATTTGTTGCTTTCAAAGTTTCGATGAGTGCCAGAGAGCAATAATATGTCATTTTTCGAATTAATACTCCAAATCAGTATTGGAGGGTTGATTGTTTCCAAATCAGTATTGGAGGATTGATTGTTTCCTTGAGTACTCCCAATTTATTGTTTCTTCCCAAAATTTATGCAATAATAGGTTGATCCTTTCCAAATCGATTATTGATCCTTTCCAAAATTTATTGTCAGTGGAGTATTGATCCTTTCCAAAATTTATTGCTTCCATTTTTCTTTTGAGGACTATTGTTTCCAAAATTAGCAGTGGAGTACTAATTGTTTCCAGAATTAGCAGTGGAGTATTAATTGTTTCCAGAATTAACACAGATATTCGCCTGCCCAACTCCCACGGCGGCGGCAGGGAAGGAGCGGCACCGGCGACCCTGGGCGGGGAAGGAGCAGCACCGGCGACCCTGCGCGGGAAGGGCAGAGGAGGGCCTGGGTGGAGGATCTTGGCGGAGGTGGAGGTGAAGGGTGGCTGGGTGCAGTGGTCCTGGGCGGAGCTGGGGGCGGAGGCGGAAGACGATCGGAGAGGAGCGACTCAAACTTAGCGCGGGCAATAAGGTCATTTTCCTGGTTTTCACCTGGTCGGAATGATTTGTCCAGCGACCTATATTTCGGGACGAAGGGAGTATAGTGTATCTCATCCACTTGATGTTTCACTTTCGACAGAAAAAATATAGTGCATTCCAGAAAATAATATTAGTAACAATGAGAGTCACGGTGCTGGTGCTAGTGCTACGAAACCTTGAATGCAGAATGATTATTTCATTCCTTGGTTATGTACACAAGCTGAAATAAAGCGGTACAAGTTCCTTTTCGGTTTCAGCTGAACAGAACACCGCCACAATCCACCCCTTTACGCATTTCAACAGAACAGCAGCCTCAGCCTTAGGCAGCCGCACGAGGTAGGGAAAATACAGTGGATGGATGGACTGACCATCAGATGCAACACCTGCCGCTTTGCATTAGGTTGTTGCCCCTTAAGTCTACATAAAAGTACCAGGAGGAGAAGAACGGTGGAGGGCACAAAGGGAAAGCACCAGTCTGAACCGTGTGAAGATTCGACGGAGAAGAACGACACTGCTTTCGTCTTCTCGCACGCGCAACTCTAACGGATAGACCTGCAGAAGCAAATGAGGTTTCTTAGCCAGGAGTAGTTCGATTTCGCCAATAGAACTGAACTATACAGCGAGCCAACTACTCTAATCTGAAGGGAAAACTAGTCAAAAGGCAAGACAATGCGTAGCAGCACACTGCGTTACAGTCGTTGAATACGGCACTCAGGGGGTCTCAGCATACCGCTGTTGACTATTGAGTTCTGACACGTACACGCATGATCTCATCGATCGAGAGAGCACAAGACTAATCGAGTTGTCGATTTCTTCACGAATTAAACGAAGCAACATGCTTACATATGGAAACTAAAGTAGATAGGAGATTTTTCCCAGAAAAAGTATTCGGTGTTCTTCAGTCATGTCGCAGCATCTTAAATGAATTTAGGGAGTGAAATGACATTTGCAACATGTTTCGATCATCTATGGGCTGCAAATTTGTGATTGAAATACATGCATGGCTCACGAGCATAACCAGTGTCTAGAACCTTGAAACATTACAGAAATCAGGAGTCAGAATGTACCTCCTACGTGTAGCTATGATGCAGAGCACCGCATCGATCAATCTTTGAAGATGACGGTGTCGGCGATGGCCATGAGCGGGCCAAGGCAGTCGGGCGCGAACTTGCGCGCGAACATGTGCTCATAGGTGGAGCTGTTGGACTGGCGCAGCTCGGCGATGAGCCGCGGCGACACCTCTGGCGCGGCATACGTGTGCGGGTGGCCCTCGAAGCTGTCGGTCCAGTTGACGCGCGTGAGCGTGTACCGGGTGCAGCCGGCGGGGTCGGCCATGTCGAGAAGCGTCGGGAAATAGTGCTCCTCCGGGTAGCACGAGTCCTGCGACTCCGGCAGGCACGGCTCCCTAAACTTTCGCCAGAGACGGCGCTCGCGGACGACTAGCACGGCGTGGCGGCGGGCCAGCGTGAAGAACTGGGAGCCGATCCGGAACCGGTCGAAGGGCACCTCCGGGAGCATGGCGTCGTCACCGCGCGCCACGTAGCGCGCGGGCATCTGGGGCTCGCCGGTGAGCACCTCGATATAGCTCGGGAGGCGGTGGTGGTGCGCGGCCTTGGGCGGGAAGAGCGCCTCGTAGAGACGCGGGAAGGAGTGGAGCGGGACGCAGTGCTGCGAGAGCAGCGCGAAGTAGGCGTTGGCCGGGTCGTCGAGTAGCGCGGCGACAAGCAGGCGCCGCGCCGCAGCGATGAGGCTCGGGTCCCCGCGCCGCGTCGGCTTAGCCGCGACGAAGCGGCCCCGGAAGGAAGGCGTAGGGGGGAGCCGCAGCCGCACCGCCGGGTCTGCGTGCACGTAGACGTTGAACCGGTCGGCGTGCCCCGCGAAGAAGCGCTCCCAAAGCGGCGCGAAGGTGAGGTCGGAGTTGGTCAGGAACATAAACGCCACCTTGGACGCTACCGCCGCGCCCTCGCTGGCGTCGAGCGTCACGCGCCGGGACAGCGCGAGGTCCTCCGGTCCCTCCTCAACTCCCGCCCCACCGCCGCTGCTCCCCGCAGCACCACCCCCGGCGGCGGGCGGCGCCTCCTCGTCCCCAACCACCACGGGCAGCGGCAGCGGCAGCGGCGGCGACGACGCGCGAGGGGCCAGGACGAGCAGCGCCGTGAGCGAGGCGAAGAGCAGGAGGGACAGCACCATCGGCGACGACGCAGTCATGGCGATTAATTCCGGCCGCTAATCCCTCACCAAATCGAGGGGAAATCACAATCGACGGACCGAATCGGGGGTCAGAACCTCATCCCGGCGATCAGAATCGGGGGTTTCTATCTGTCTATCTGGGAATGCTATGATAGGAAGGAAGGAAGGAAGGCAAGCGAGGGAGGGAAGTGGAATGGAGTGGCGCTAGTCCCGTCTCGCGTCCGCCTCTCCTCTCGCTTTCTCCTTCTCTTTGTCTTTGTTTCACTCTCAGCTCGGCGGACACCGGCGTGGCAGCAATATCAGGGAAGGCGAGGCAGGAGTATCAAGTGCGCCACGGGATTTTCTTTGCTTCGTCCGTGACATGCAGGCCCGTGGTTTGGTGGGGTCTCTGTGGCAGTGGGTGTGGATGCAGGGCTTTAGTATTTCTTTTTTTGGAGGGAAAGGCAGGGCGAGGAAGAAGGATGGATGGCTGTCGGGCCGAGTTTGAGGGTAAGGATGAATACGGGCCGTCGGATGCGATTTGCCAAGATAATTGTGTCGTAGTGCGGTTTGTTAAACGGGCGGTGTGGTAGTGGGGAATCGGATCCGAACCAGTTGCCTAATTTGGGCCCCGTCAGTTTCGCTTTTCTTCAGGCAAGTACAGCATTGATATACTACTTTCTCACGGAGAATTTTGCCAGCAACCGAGGAATTCAATGTTGAGATCAGCAGGGTAGGTAAGCCTGCTGCGAACTGGCTCGCCGAATGCACGGCAGGGCAGAGGAGAGGCACATGTGTCTATCTGTATATCTGTATGGTATCCGTATCCTCTTAGGACTAGCCAGCGGCGGCGGCGCATCGATCCTCTGCACGCCACGCGTGTCCCCATGCATGCCTTGGCATCAAGCTGGAGTCTGCTCGGAACTCGACCATATCACACGTGTGAAGCATGCAGAAACCAAAGGTTCGTGTCCGCCTGCCAACCATGGTGTGCTAAAAAACCATACACCTAGTGCACAAGTGTATCAGTCGATGAGGCTAGTCATAGCAAAAATAACTTAAGCAAGTAACATAACACACTCTAAGAAAAGTTTACTTACATAACATGTATTTAGAGCCTGTTTAGTTCTTGTCCTCAAGCAAATTTGCCTGGCCTGAAAGATGCCTGGGATCTGCCTGGACATTGTTTGGTTGGTGCCTGGATAACTCGAAGCTAGCCTGGCCTGGGAACTAAAAAACATCATTAGCCTGTCTTGGAAACCGGAGAACGTCACTAGCCTGGTCCTCCAGGCAACCGAGAAGGGACGCCTGGGCGCTGCCTGGCAATGCTAATCATGCATGTGAGAAGAAAAAGAAAATTAATAGGCTGATGTGACATTCAGAATTCACCATCAGGCGTAGTCAGGTGTGGTCGCCATTCAGACAATGCTTGCCTGGTCAGGCACAAATTTGCTGGTTCCCAGGCGCTCGCCAGGCTCTGAAATTTGCCAGGCAGGCTGTCCAGGACAGCAACCAAACTGCCCCTTAATGAGGAGAGATAGTTGGAGTAACATAATATGTTACTGTAACATAACACATTTCAAGGCAAAATGAGTCTACATCTTAATAAATGTTGGTTTGCATAATATACATATATGTTACTCCCTAATATGAAGGTAGTAACATAGACTAGTAATATATGCATGTTACTAGTCTAACTTACTTCCCACTATGACTAGCCTGAAGAGGGCACATGCACTTTTATGCTCACCTATAGTTCAATGCTTTGACCTACATGGTTTGACACTCTTGCTAACCTTTTCTTAGTTGCTTGCTAATGGAGACTCCACATGCTCTGGGTAATCGGTAACGTGTTTTTTTTAGTGGGGAGGTAACGTGGTTGAACCCCCACCCCCGTAATTATTAATGTTTTTTTTCTTTTTCAATGTTAATTTTATCCTAAATTAAAGTTATAAAATTTGACTATGTTTGTAAAATCTATGTCTCTACTCTCTTCTCTATCTCTATCTCTACCTCTTTATTTTTATTTTTATCTAATAATAAAAGGGTTATTGCTTCTTCCTTCCGAATTTTCGTCCATCCATAATTTCCGTCCGTCTGTCATCAGCCCGTAATTTTCGTCCATCGTCATTACCAAATTTTCGTCACCCCGATAGGCCTCAGCCCTCTTGTCTTGTTCAATTCTAAAGGACAAGTTCAACTAGACATGCTCATGGTTGTGTAATGGAAATAGATTCATGTTTTATATATTATCCCACCTGACCTCTTTTCATAAAATCTCACCAGCTTATATACGTGATATCAATAAGTAGGCCTATAGAAGCGGTTAATAAGAGTGAATCAATCTCTCCACAGAAAAAAAAATTGTGAAAATAATGGGAAAGAGATTGGGAAATGATTCGGATCAGCCGACTGATTACACATGTCACATCCGCTGCTCCCTTAGGTTGACATACTCTCTCTCTCTCTCTCTCTTATCTCTTTCCAACTTCTCTCTCCCATGCCTATCAATGGTGTACATCTCGTTGGTCAGAAGGATGGTAATAAGGTAAACTGATCGAAGCTCTGGTGCTCGCCAACGACATCACGATGGCGGGGTCGGGTGGTTCCGCTCGCCACCACCACCGTCCGACAGGAGCTCGTGGCGAATGACAATGGTGTTCTTTTTTTTGCAACATTCGATCTGTTGCAAGAAAGATTTCTGCAACATAAGTTATCTTTCAAATTTTTCTTCTATAACACCGCATAAAGGAGAAGACAAAGAAAAAAACTACATTACCTCAGTTGCAAAGTTTTTCTGCAACAGTACCTCCGTTGCAGAAAAAAGTGAAGACGGAATTTGTTTTTGCAACACGATCTATGTTGCAAAAAAAATCCTGCAACACAACCTAACCTTTGTTTGTAAATGTTTCCGCAACAAGCCCTCTGTTGCAAAGTAAAATAAGGCTGGTTGTAATGGGGAGTATCATATACTAGTATCATGCATATGATACTAGTGTATGATACTACATTTGTAATGCATTGTATCATATGTTGGTATCATATAGGACTACATTTATTGTCATGCATGACACAAAGTAGTACATCATTTAATACGATACGGTATCATGATATGATACTCAAGCTTCTCTTTCCTCATTTAATTCTATGACACCTCGTCAAAATTGCTTAGGTGACATGCATGATACTACCTATGGTACTCCCACTACGACCAGCCTAAGACGTTCGGCCGCTTGGTTGTGTCAGATCTCACGGCTCGCGAGGCGGCTTATCTTTTAAAAAGATTCGTCGGCCGACGCATAGCAGCCCCAGAGAGATTCGCCCAATTAAGCGGGGTATATAAGGTGAGCTTAATGAGCTAATTAAGCGGGGTATATAAGGAGAACTTAATGAGCTGATTAAGCAGAGTTAATTTAGGTGCGAGTTAATGAGTGAGAGAGGCTACCGCAAAAGAAAAAGAGTAAATGAGAGAAGAGGCTCATACATGCACGCGCGCATCCAGAAGCCGCAAAGGGCAAGGCGAAGAAAAGCGCTCGAGGGGGGAGTTCCTATGTGACGCACTCTGCGTCAAAATGTTGAGCATTCGCACAGGCAAGTCGTTCACGAGCGCCGATTGGGCCGGCCCAAGAAGTGCGCAGCGAAAACCAGGTGGAAATCGCAAAAAGGTAGGGCTTGGTAGCTAGTATTCGAACACAGGACTACCAACTTGTGTTCGCCACTACTACGGAAGAGCTCGGTGGACCAATGTACAATGAAACTCTAAAAGAACAAACAAAACTATAAGACTTAACATTGCGAAAAAATCCTTTACAAATTTCAAAATTTTAATTAAATTTTTGAACGTACGATTATATTTTGACAAAAGCAATCAATTTTATGATATCATGAACAAATTTTGAATTTCCAAACGTTTTTCGTAAACATGAACATTTTTAGAATTTGTGAACAATTTTCTAAAGCATGAATATTTTTTAAAATTTGAGAACAAATTTTGAAACGGAGAACATTTTCGAAAATGCTAAACAAATTTGGAAGCACAAACATCTATTGAATACGTGAAAAAAATTGAAATCCAGAAATTTTTTGAAATCTTTGAACAAATATTGTAAAACATGAACATTTCTTATAAAAAATGCAATCTTTTATTTTATAAAATCCTGGGTTGGAAAGGCAAACAAATTTCATATTTTGAACATTTCTTATTTTGCATTTTTTGAACTTCTTGCAAAAATGTGAACATTTTTAAAATTTTGAGAATGCTTTTTCAGCTTGCGAACAAATTTTGAACGTTCTTATGAAAAAAAGCAGGACAAAATAAAAAATAAATATAGAAACAAAAAACAGGAAAAAACAAAGAAAAAGCATTCCAAAAAAAATGGGAACAATTTTTAAAATCATGAACATATATTTTATTTTTAGACCAAAGTTAGAAACGGAGAAACATTTAAAAATTCACAAAGTTCCTTCATAGCGCGAGCTACACGGTACTGCTTATCTCGACCGTTGGTTTGCCTCATGATTCGAGAAGAAAAAGGAGCTGCAGCTGCTCGCTGCAGAGTCATTAGCAAGTGTTGTCATTTCTAGGTAAGCTATAGGCCTGCCTGCTAGCCCTCGTGGGCCCCTTTATTTCTGGCAAGCTGTTTGACTCGTGCGGATAGTGACGCTTCCGGCCCCCACATATTTACTATGGCCACCTGGTTTCTGGTTTGGTAAAAAGTAAAATGTTTCACGGCCACACACAGGTTCGTTTCTTTAGTCTCGTGCCAAACATCTGGTTGTCCACTGCTCCCATTGTGTGCCGGGCAGCCGCGTGAGCCATACACAACAAGCAGTGCTGACAAAAGCAGGTCCGTTCTCTGAAACTTTCTACCGATAACCTTGTCTGCGAAGAATCAAAATTACCAAACGAATACGTGCCTGACAGCTTGATTAGCAGTAGAACCATGTGCCGTTGCACTTTTCGATTGGGAAGGAAAATGGGCATCATTGAGATTTGCAAGGAGCGCACATGGAAACAAGGCTGTCACCAAAGAGCTTGCGTGTCGAGACTGCCATATGTGCAAGATGCGCCCCTAAGGCTAGTAGGCTGTCACCCCTATATACAACAGTAGTAGCAGTGATTTTGACTGATGAAGGGGCTCTCCTTTGGAGCCAGCATCCTGTCACATCTCAGCTGCCGCTGCTCAGCAAAGCAGCCTAAGAGCATGGTTAATAGTATAGCTAGTTGCTGGCTATATGTTCTTGCCACGTCATATATAGTCGGCCTTATAGCCGGCAAGTATAATAGATGCATTTAAATTTGTACTACTTTGTTGATACATGACCCACTTCCCTCTCTCACAGAGTGTCTAGAAGCACGTGGTACAGCCGGCTGTTAGTGAGTAGCCCGCTTCTCTTCTCTCTCCTCTTCTCTCTATGTCAACTCATCAAAAAAACAATATCTAAAGTCTTACAGCCCGCCTATGTCATCCTATTGTACTTGCTCTAATGGACAAGCAGATGGGAACAAAGAAGAAAGAAGATGCTAGTGTCTTACGCCTTGATTGTCCTGGCAAAGTTGTCTTTTTTAAATCTGTGAACGTATCTCGATGTCACTTGATCCCTTCTGTACGGCGCTGATAGAGGCTACCAGGGAGCTCGCGCTATACAAAACCGTTCTCTTAAAAATTCCAGAAAAAATTGAAACGTGAACATTTTTTGAATAGGTGAACAAAAATTTAAAAACAAGAACAATTGTTGAAAACATGAACATTTATTGAAATCCTGGTCACTATTTGAAAATGAACAAAAACATTCCGAACATTTTTTGGAAAATGAGAACAATTTTTGAAATGCCTGAACAATTTTTTGAAAATGCGAACATTATTTGAATTTATGAACAATTTTTGAAAGCACGACAATTTTTATAAAATTGAAATATTTTAAAAGTACGAACATTTTTTTCAGTTTCTGAACAAAATTTGAAACCTGATTTGTTTTAAAAAAATGGACTTGAAATGTAAAGGAAACGAAAAAAAGAAATAGAAAAGGAAAAGAAAAGAAAGAAAAAAAGAGAAAAAAAGAAACAGAAAAATTGACAAAAGGAAAAAAACGGTTCCTGGAACCTTCTAGAAGTTTCCCCAAACCAGAAAACCCGGCTATGATACTCTAGAAGGTTCCCAAAACCAGAAAGTGCCCCAATTGATTAACGGGCCGGCCCACGTGAGCGCTTCGACCGCCAGCTCTATGCGTTGGGTCGACAGTTGGAAGCAACGAGCGGCAAATAGGGAATTTCCCTCGAGGGGGGCGAACGCGGGCGTCCAGATGGCGGCAAAATTCATGCGGGCCGCTTAATGTTGGCCCACAAAGACACATGGCCCTCTAATTATTGGCCCTACAGAAAAATTCCTTCCGGATCCCTTCGTCTTCGAGCCACACTAGAAAATTCAGGCCCTGTTTGGTTCATAAGTCCTAGGATTTTTTTTAGCCCCAACTAAAAGGTCGCTAGTCCCTAAAAAGTCTCTACTTATTTGGTTACTGGGACTAAATATGGACTAAAAGACCATGTTACAACTAAAAGTCCCAAAAAGACTCCTCCTTAGTGTTGGGGAACGTAATAATTTCAAAAAATTTCCTACGCACACGCAAGACCATGGTGATGGCATAGCAACGAGAGGGAGAGTGTCCGTCCCACGCACTGTGAGACCGAAAGCGAAGCGTTTTAACAACGCTGTTGATGTAGTCGTCGTCTTCACGATCCGACCGATCCAAGCACCGAACGTCGACACCTCCGAGTTCTCGCACACGTTCAGCTCGATGACGATCCCGGACTCGATCCAAAGCAAAGTGTCGGGATGAGTTCCACAAGACGACGGCGTGGTGACGATGATGATGCTCCACCGACGCATGGCTTCGCCTAAGCTCATGACGATATGACTTCTCCGGCGCAGGCTTCGCCTAAGCTCCGCGACGATATGACCAAGTGGAATATGGTGGAGGGGGCACCGACACGGCTAAGGAACGATCCGTAGATCAACTTGTGTGTTGGGGTGCCCCCGCCCCGTATATAAAGGAGCACGGAGGAGGTGGCCGGCCTAGGAGGGCGCAACAAGGGGGAGTCCTACTCCCACCGAGTAGGACTCCTCCTTTCCTAGTAGGAGTAGGAGAGAAGGAAGGGAAGGGAAGAAGGTGCGGCCCTCCCCTAGTCCAATTCGGACTAGGCCTTGGGCGCGCGCCTGCCCTAGGCAGCCCTCTCTCTTTCCCGCAGGGCCCAATAAGGCCCAATACTTCTCCCGGCGAATTCCGTAACTCTCCCAGACTCAAAATACCGAATCATTCGAACCTTTCCAACTACTGAATATAGTCGTCCAATATATCGATCTTTACGTCTCGACCATTTCGAGACTCCTCGTCATGTCCCCGATCTCATCCGGGACTCCGAACTCCTTCGGTACATCAAAACTCATAAACTCATAATATAACCATCATCGAAACCTTAAGCGTGCGGACCCTACGGGTTCGAGAACTATGTAGACATGACCTAGAACTATTCTTGGTCAATAACCAATAGCGGAACCTGGATGCCCATATTGGCTCCTACATATTCTACTGAAGATCTTTATCGGTCAAACCGCATAACAACATACTTTGTTCCCTTTGTCATCGGTATGTTACTTGCCCGAGATTCGATCGTCGGTATCCAATACCTAGTTCAATCTCGTTATCGGCAAGTCTCTTTACTCGTTCCGTAATACATCATCTCATAACTAACTCATTAGTTACAATGCTTGCAAGGCTTAGGTGATGAGTATTACCGAGAAGGCCCAGAGATACCTCTCCGACAATCGGAGTGACAAAACCTAATCTCAAATACGCCAACCCAACATGTACCTTTGGAGACACCTGTAGTACTCCTTTATAATCACCCGATTCGTTGTGACGCTTGGTAGCACCAAAGTGTTCCTCCGTAAACGGAGTTGCATAATCTCATAGTTACGGAACATGTATAAGTCATGAAGAAAGCAATAGCAACATACTAAACGATCATGTGCTAGGCTAACGGAATGGGTCATGTCAATCACATCATTCTCCTAATGATGTGATCCCGTTAATCAAATGACAACTCATGTCTATGGCTAGGAAACTTAACCATCTTTGATTCAACGAGCTAGTCAAGTAGAGGCATACTAGTGACACTATGTTTGTCTATGTATTCACACATGTATTATGTTTCCGTTAATACAATTCTAGCATGAATAATAAACATTTATCATGAAATAAGGAAATAAATAATAACTTTATTATTGCCTCTAGGGCATATTTCCTTCAGTCTCCCACTTGCACTAGAGTCAATAATCTAGTTCACATCGCCATGTGATTTAACATCAATAGTTCACATCTATATGTGGTTAACACCCATAGTTCACATCGACATGTGACCAACACCCAAAGGGTTTACTAGAGTCAAGAATCTAGTTCACGTCGCTATGTGATTAACACCCAAAGAGTACTAAGGTGTGATCATGTTTTGCTTGTGAGATAATTTTAGTCAACGGGTCTGTCACATTCAGAGCCGTAAGTATTTTGCAAATTTCTATGTCTACAATGCTCGCACGGAGCTACTCTAGCTAATTGCTCCCACTTTCAATATGTATCCAGATTGAGACTCGAGTCATCTAGATTAGTGTTAAAACTTGCATCGACGTAACCCTTTACGACTAACCTTTTTCACTTCCATAATCGAGAAACATATCCTTATTCTACTAAGGATAATTTTGACCACTGTCCATTGATCTACTCCTAGATCACTATTGCACTCCTTGCCAAGCTTAGTGGTAGGGTATGCAATAGATCCGTACACAACATGACATACTTTATAGAACCTATGGCTGATGCATAGGGAATGACTTTCATTCTCTTTCTATCTTCTGCGCCGTGGTCGGGTTTTGAGTCTTACTCAATCTCACACCTTGTAACACAGGCAAGAACTCTTTCTTTGACTGTTCCATTTTGAACTACTTCAAAATCTTGTCAAGGTATGTATTCATTGAAAAACTTATCAAGCGTCTTGATCTATCTCTATAGATCTTGATGCTCAATATGTAAGCAGCTTCACCGAGGTCTTTCTTTGAAAAACTCCTTTCAAATACTCCTTTATGCTATTGCAGAATAATTCTACATTATTTCCGATCAACAATATGTCATTCACATATACTTATCGAAATGTCAGTAGTGCTCCCACTCACTTTCTTGTAAATACAGGCTTCTCCAAAAGTCTCAGATAAAACCATATGCTTTGATCACACTATCAAAGCGTTTATTCCAACTCCAAGATGCTTGCACCAATCCATAGATGGATCGTGAAGCTTGCACATTTTGTTAGCTCCTTTAGGATTGACAAAACCTTCTCGTTGCATCCTATACAACTCTTCTTTAATAAATTCATTAAAGAATGTAGTTTTGACATCCATTTGCCGATTTCATAAAATGTGGCAATTGCTAACATGATTCGGACAGACTTAAGCATCGCTACGCTTGAGAAAATCTCATTGTAGTCAACACCTTGAACTTGTCGAAAACCTTTTGTGACAAGTCGAGCTTTGTGAGATAGTAACACCACTATCGGTGTCCGTTTTCCTCTTGAAGATCCATTTATCTACATGGCTTGCGATCATCGAGCAAGTCAATCAAAGTCCATACTTTGTTCTCATACATGGATCCTATCTCAGATTTTATGGCCTCAAGCCATTTCATGAATCTGGGCTCATTATCGCTTCCTCATAGTTCGTGAGGTTCATCATGGTCTAGTAACATGACTTCCGAACATGATTACCGTACCACTCACTGTGCGGATCTTACTCTGAAGACCTACGAGGTTTGGTAGCAACTTGATCTGAAGTTTCATGATCATCATCATTAACTTCCTTACTAATTGGTGTAGGAATCACCGAACTGATTTCGTGATGAACTACTTTCCAATAAGGGAGAAGGTACAATTACCTCATCAAGTTTCTACTTTCCTCCCACTCACTTCTTTCGAGAGAAACTCCTTCTCTAGAAAGGATCCATTTTAGCAACGAATGTTTTGCCTTTAGATCTGTGATAGAAGGTGTACCCAACAGTTTCTTTTGGGTATTCTATGAAGACGCACTTCTCCGATTTGGGTTCGAGCTTATCGGTGAAAACTTTTTCACATAAGCATTCACAACTCAAACTTTAAGAAACGATACTTAGGTTTATTGCTAAACCATAGTTCATACGGTGTCATCTCAACGGATTTAGATGGTGCCCTATTAAACGTGAATGCAGCTGTCTCTAATGCATAACCCAAAACGATAGTGGTAAATCGGTAAGATACATCATAGATTGCACCATATCCAATAAAGTGCGGTTCTGACGTTCGGACACACCATTATGTTGTGGTGTTCCATGTGGCATGAGCTGTGAAACTATTCCACTTTGTTTTAATTGAAGACCAAACTCGTAACTCAAAAATTCATCTCCACGATCAGATCGCGAAACTTTATTTTCTTGTTACGATGATTTTCCACTTCACTCTGAAATTCTTTGAACCTTTCAACTATTTCAGACTTATGTTTCATCAAGTAGATATACCCATATCTGCTCAAATCATCTTGTGAAGGTCGAAAATAACGATACTTGCCACGAGCATCAACACTCATTGTATCGCATACATCGGTATGTATTATTTCCAATAACTCAAGAGCTTGTTCCATTGTTCCGAGAACGGAGTTTTAGTCATCTTGCCCAAACGGCACGGTTCGCAAGTACCAAGTGATTCATAATCAAGTGATTCCAAAAGTCCATCAAGATGGAGTTTCTTCATGCGTTTTACACCGATATGACCCAAACGGCGATGCCACAAATAAGTTGCACTATCATTATTAACTTTGCATCTTTTGGCATCAATATTATGAATATGTGTATTACTACGATCCAGATCCAACAAACTATTTTTATTGGGTGTATGACCATTGAAGGTTTTATTCATTTAAATGTAACAACAATTATTCTTTGACTTTAAATGAATAACCGCTCAAAACTATTTTCATTGGGTGTATGACCATCGAAGGTTTTATTCATTTAAACAGAACAACAATTATTCTTTGACTTTAAATGAATAACAGTTTTGCAATAAACATGATCAAATCATATTCATGCTCAACGCAAACACCAAATAACATTTATTTAGGTTTAACACTAATCCGAAAGTATAGGGAGTGTGCGATGATGATCATATCAATCTTGGAACTACTTCCAACACTCATCGTCACTTCCCTTCAACTAGTCTCTGCTTATTCGTAACTCCTGTTTGAGTTACTAATCTTAGCAACCTAACAGTATCAAATACTCGGGGCTACTATAAACACTAGTAAGGCACACATCAATAACCTCAGTATATCAAATATAACCTTGTTCACTTTGCCATCCTTCTTATCCACCAAATATTCAGGGGTAGTTCCGCTTCCAAAGGACCAGTTCCATTGCAGCAAAAGTACTCGGTCTCGGGCTTAGGTCTAGACTTGGGCTTCTTCACTCGAGCAGCAGAACTTGCTTGCCGTTCCTTTTGAAGTTCCCTTCTTCCCTTTGCCATTTTCCTTGAGACTAATGGTCTTGTCAACCATCAACACTTGATGTTTTTCTTGATTTCTACCTTCGCCGATTTTAGCATCGCGAAGAGCTCGAGAATCTTTTTCGTCATCCCTTGCATATTATAGTTCATCACGAAGTTCTAGTAACTTAGTGATGGTGACTAGAGAATTCTGTCAATCACTATCTTATCTGGAAGATTAACTCCCACTTGATTCAAGCGATTGAAGTACCCAGACAATCTGAGCACATGCTCACTAGTTGAGCGATTCTCCTCCATCTTTTAGCTATAGAACTTGTTAGAGACTTCATATCTCTCAACTCGGGTATTTGCTGAAATATTAACTTCAACTCCTGGAACATCTCATATGGTCCATGACGTTCAAAACGTCTTTGAAGTCCCGATTCTAAGCCGTTTAAGCATGGTGCACTAAACTATCAAGTAGTCATCATATTGAGCTAGCCAAACGTTCATAACGTGCGCATCTGCTTCCTGCAATAGGTCTGTCACCTAGCGGTGCATCAAGAACATAATTCTTCTGTGCAGCAATGAGGATAAACCTCAGATCACGGATCCAATCCGCAACATTGCTACTAACATTTTTCAATACAATTTTCTCTAGGAACACATATAAAACATAGGGAAGCAACAACGCGAGCTATTGATCTACAACATAATTTGCAAAATACTACCAGGACTAAGTTCATGATAAATTTAAGTTTTAATTAATCATATTAAAAACCTCCCACTTAGACAGACATCTCTCTAGTCATCTAAGTGATTACGTGATCCAAATCAACTAAACCATGTCCGATCATCACGTGAGATGGAGTAGTTTCAATGGTGAACATCACTATGTTGATCATATCTACTATATGATTCACGCCGACCTTCGGTCTCCGTGTTCCGAGGCCATATCTGTTATATGCTAGGCTCGTCAAGTTTAACTTTGAGTATTCAGCGTGCGCAACTGTTTTGCACCCGTTGTATTTGAGCGTAGAGCCTATCACACCCGATCATCACGTGGTGTCTCAAAGACGAAGAACTTTCGCAACGGTGCATACTCGGGAGAACACTTCTTGATAATTTTAGTGAGAGATCATCTTATAATTCTACCGTCAATCAAAGCAAGATAAGATGCATAAAGGATTAACATCACTTGCAATCAATATAAGTGATATGATATGGTCATCATCATCTTGTGCTTGTGATTCCATCGCCAAGCACCGCCATGATCACCATCGTCACCGGTAGCGACACCTTGATCTCCATCGTAGCATCGTTGTCGCCTCGCCAACTATTGCTTCTACGACTATCGCTCTCGCTTAGTGATAAAGTAAAGCAATTACATGGCTTTGCATTTCATACAATAAAGCGACAACCATATGGCTCCTGCCATTGCCGATAACTTCGGTTACAAAACATGATCATCTCATACAATAAAATATAGCATCACGTCTTGACCACATCACATCACAACATGCCCTGCAAAAACAAGTTAGACGTCCTCTACTTTGTTGTTGCAAGTTTTACGTGGCTGCTACGGGCTGAGCAAGAACCGTTCTTACCTCGCATCAAAACCACAACGATAGTTTGTCAAGTTGGTGCTGTTTTAACCTTCGCAAGGACCGGCGTAGCCACACTCGGTTCAACTAAAGTGAGAGAGACAGACACCCGCCGGTCACCTTTAAGCAACGAGTGCTCACAGCGGTGAAACCAGTCTCGCGTAAGCGTCTGCGTAATGTCGGTCCCGGCCGCTTCATCTCACAATACCGCCAACCAAAGTATGACATGCTGGTAAGCAAGATGACTTATATCGCCCACAACTCACTTGTGTTCTACTCGTGCACATGACATCAACGCATAAAACCAGGCTCGGATGCCATTTGTTGGGGAACGTAGTAATTTCAAAAATTTCCTCGCACACGCAAGACCATGGTGATGGCATAGCAACGAGAGGGAGAGTGTCCGTCCACGTACCCTCGTGAGACCGAAAGCGAAGCGTTTAACAACGCGGTTGATGTAGTCGACGTCTTCACGATCCGACCGATCCAAGCACCGAACGTCGGCACCTCCGAGTTCGCACACGCTCAGCTCGATGGCGATCCCGGACTCGATCCAGCAAAGTGTCGGGATGAGTTCCGTCAAGACGACGGCGTGGTGACGATGATGATGCTCCACCGACGCATGGCCGCCTAAGCTCATGACGATATGACTTCTCCGGCGCAGGGCTTCGCTTAAGCTCATGACGATATGACCAAGTGGAATATGGTGGAGGGGGCACCGACACGGCTAAGGAACGATCCGTAGATCAACTTGTGTGTTGGGGTGCCCCCGCTCCCGTATATATAAAGGAGCACGGGAGGAGGTGGCCGCCCTAGGAGGCGCAACAGGGGGAGTCCTACTCCCACCGGAGTAGGACTCCTCCTTTCCTAGTAGGAGTAGGAGAGAAGGAAGGGAAGGGAAGAAGGTGCGGCCCCTCCCTAGTCCACCCGGACTAGGCCTTGGGCGCGCGCCTGCCCTAGGCAGCCCCTCTCTCTTTCCCTTGGGGCCCAATAAGGCCCAATACTTCTCCCGGCGAATTCCGTAACTCTCCCACTCCAAAAATACCGAATCATTCGAACCTTTCCGAACTGTGAATATAGTCGTCCAATATATCGATCTTTACGTCTCGACCATTTCGAGACTCCTCGTCATGTCCCCGATCTCATTCGGGACTCGAACTCCTTCGGTACATCAAAACTCATAAACTCATAATATAACCGCCATCAAAACCTTAAGCGTGCGGACCCTACGGGTTCGAGAACTATGTAGACATGACCTAGAACTATTCTTGGTCAATAACCAATAGCGGAACCTGGATGCCCATATTGGCTCCTACATATTCTACGAAGATCTTTATCGGTCAAACCGCATAACAACATACTTTGTTCCCTTTGTCATCGGTATGTTACTTGCCCGAGATTCGATCGTCGGTATCCAATACCTAGTTCAATCTCGTTACGGCAAGTCTCTTTACTCGTTCCGTAATACATCATCTCATAACTAACTCATTAGTTACAATGCTTGCAAGGCTTAGGTGATGAGTATTACCGAGAAGGCCAGAGATACCTCTCCGACAATCGGAGTGACAAAACCTAATCTCAAATACGCCAACCCAACATGTACCTTTGGAGACACCTGTAGTACTCCTTTATAATCACCCGATTACGTTGTGACGCTTTGGTAGCACCAAAGTGTTCCTCCGTAAACGGAGTTGCATAATCTCATAGTTACAGGAACATGTATAAGTCATGAAGAAAGCAATAGCAACATACTAAACGATCATGTGCTAGGCTAACGGAATGGGTCATGTCAATCACATCATTCTCCTAATGATGTGATCCCGTTAATCAAATGACAACTCATGTCTATGGCTAGGAAACTTAACCATCTTTGATTCAACGAGCTAGTCAAGTAGAGGCATACTAGTGACACTATGTTTGTCTATGTATTCACACATGTATTATGTTTCCGGTTAATACAATTCTAGCATGAATAATAAACATTTATCATGAAATAAGGAAATAAATAATAACTTTATTATTGCCTCTAGGGCATATTTCCTTCACTTAGGGTCTTCTTTCATAAGTCCCAAGTGCATTCTTTAAGTTTCTATAAATCCCTCATGTTTGGTTTAAATGGAACTAAAAGGGACTTTTTAAAGTCCCTACACCAATAAGTCCATGTAAGCAAACACCCCCTCAATCTCAACTTCAATATTCGTACTCCAAGTGCCAGTTGGATCGGGGTTTGTGTCCTTCACGGACTCAACTACAACATGAAAGTAAAAAAAAACATCATCTAGAATTAGACAATATATTGGACTAATATATAGAGGTAATTACACCAGTGGTGCTCGAACTTGCCATCAATGTTCACTTTAATATCTGAACTTGAAAAATACATCGAACTGGTTCTAAAAGTTGACACGAACATGCAAATACGGTGCTAATCTCATCCGTAGACGTAAAATGCATTGACGTGGCACCATTTGTGGTTGATGTGGCATCGACATGGCATGGGGCACACTTGTAACGAGGAAATGAGATTAATTTAGAATATGGATGGCTCAACGACTAGTGGGTCCCACCTGCCAGACGATTGCAGGAGGTTTTGCAGGTCTGCCTTGAAGAAGCCCTTAGAAGGCAGTTGGCCTGATGGTTTGCGAACACAACCAGCTAGTGTGAGGTGTCTGGTTCGAGTCCCCCCGAGACAAGTTTTAAATTATAATTTCCTATACTGACATGCAAGACCCACTAATCATTGAGCCATATGATATACTAAGTAATCCTGTCTCATCGCTACAAGTGGGCCCGATGCCAGATGAGATAAGCACCGTCTTTGCACGTTCATCTCAAGTTTTAGAACCAATTCGGTGTATTTTCCAAATTCAAGCACTAAAGTAAACATGCATGGCAAGTTCAAGCACCATTGTCGATGCCTAGTACGTCTACGGATGAGATTAACACCGTATTTGCACATTGATGTCAAGTTTTAGAACCAGTTTGATGTATTTTTCAAGTTCAGGCACTAAAGTGAACATCCATAGTAAGTTCAAGCACCACCGGTGTATTTACCTCTAATATATATGTGCAGGTTCGCACCACATATGTCAGGACAATTTATACACGGAATCAAATACAAAACAAATTATCCCAGAGTCATGGTCGTAGAGTCTAATCTCAATGAAGCTGTTGATTTGGACCAGAAAAAAGATGACATGCTTAAGGTCCCTCAAGGTGGACATGTTGGAGGTGGTATGAAGGAACAATTGCATCTAGGTAAATTTACTTCAACCAAAGTGTTGCGTGTAGGACATTTTTATTATCTGATGTCAATGTAATATTCTTCGTCACGGACCCCTCCCCCGTCCCCTGAGTCGTCTTTAGGGGCGGCTCGGGCGAAACCCTAGATCGAGCCGCCGCCGGCACCCCCTCCCATCTCCGACCCCCACCCCCCCTCGCCGTCACCGGATGAGGCCGCCGGACTAAGTCCGCGCGGCGGATGGCAGCGGCGGGGCATCTCCTTGTCCTGTGGCAGGATCCCGCGGTGGAGGGAGGCTTGCCATCCTGCGAGGTGTCACGTCGGGCTCTACGGCAGTGCTCTAGAGGGCTGCATCTCCAGCGACGACTGTCGAGGTGACGGCGTCGGCGGATCCCTGGGCTACGGCCCGGTGCTCTCGCCGGTGCGTCGGGGCGGGGTGGTGGCCCCCCTTCCAGCCATCTGGAGGCTCCTCCGCGCGCGTGCTCTGCTTTCGATGGTGCTGCGTTGCCGGCGGATGCTGCTGTGGTGACGGCGCTGGTGGGCTCCTGGGCTACGGCTCGGTCCTCTCGCTGGCGCGTCGGGGCGGGATGGCGGCCCCCCTTCCGGCCTTTTGGAGGCCTTTCCGTGCGCGTCTGGTGGCCTGTGCGTTGATGCTGCAGCAGGAGGTTGCCCGGTCTGTCTTCGGATCCGGCTCGTCGGTGTCTGCCGGCGGCGAGGTGGTCACTCTTGCGTGGGATGGCGTTGTCTCCATGCTTGAGGTGCTTGGACCAGCGGGTGTGCGGGCCTGTGGCTCTTCTGTCGCCAGCTGCGTGGGTTGGATAGGTTTGGGATGCTCCGGATGAGAATCAGCCCGGCTTTGTCGGTGCCGACGACGCGTCGCCCATGGGCGTCATTCTCCTCGATGGAGGGTCATTGTGGAGCTCTCCCCCTTCCTCCACCCTGAGTCATGTCCTTCGTGCGAAAGCTCAAGACTCCGCGTGAGTCGGGCGACGGCGTCGCTCCCCCCTTGGGGCCGTCACCTTGGAGGTCATGGTCTCCTACGCGCTACCCTTGGGTTGGACGAGCACAACACCGCGGTCGGTAGGTGCCCGGCCGGCGGTGTGAGGTTGGTGTGGCGTTGCGACGTGTGTGGCAACGACTATGATAGCGAGCAGAGCCGAGTCGCGGCATATCCTTCTGATGTCGACGGTCCGGTGCGCCAATGGGTGCGTCTATGCTGATTTCTGGCTGTGACAGAGAAGTCGAAGCTGCGGCGGCGGGGCCATTGTGGCAACGATGACTCCATGAGGGCGGTTTTTAGCGGGTGGTGCTCTTCGGATGTTACGCTGGACTAGGTCGGTGCGAGGCTTGCATCTTTCTTTGTGAAGCTAGTTAGCAAAATCGGAGCTGCCTTGTCCTCGATGCTTCGGTCGACTGTTTGGCGTTTGTGGCCAGGTCGTCCGCGTGCCCCCTTTGTGGGGTTTGTAATCTAGGTTTTCGCCCGGTTTTCCTCTAATTAACCGGGCAACTCTCTTCTTCTTAATCGATGAAAATGGCAAATCTTTTGCCTCGTTTCAAAAAAAATATTGTTTGTTACTATGCATATGTGGTCCGATCTTCTATGCCGTACTGAATTCGTACGAAAAATGTTGTGCGTATAGCCGTGCTCTTACTTCAATATCATTTTTTTTCCTAAATTGCATCCAGGAAAAACATGACACTCTGTCGACATAGCCACCGACATTGATTGACTTATTCATGCTTATTTCAAACTTTGTTTAGGAATACCACTACAAAAATATAATACTTGAACAAAAGAATATAGTAAAGGAAAGTAAATTAATTTATTAGCACTATTTTGGTTTAAGCCAATTAAATGAGGTAACATTTAGTGATAGGTAAGACAAAACTTACTAATTCTATGTATGATAGTCTTACCTTGCTTTAGTAGTAATCACCCAAGGAGGACAAACAAAGAACATCAAAGTTGGCCAATATCAACTTCAAATTTGCAAGGCAAAATGGCCACTCAACTTTAGAAAGGAATCTCGTGGAGCTGAAGTACAACGTTTTTTTCAACATAGTACACACGTAGACTGTTGGGGAACGTAGTAATTTCAAAAAAAATCCTACGCACACGCAAGATCATGGTGATGGCATAGCAACTAGAGGGGAGAGTATTGTCCACGTACCCTCGTAGACCGTAAGCGGAAGCGTTATGACAAAGCGGTTGATGTAGTTGTACATCTTCACGATCCGACCGATCCAAGTACCGAACGTACGGCACCTCCGAGTTCAGCACACGTTCAGCTCGATGACGATCCCTGGGCTCCGATCCAGCAAAGCGTCGGGGATGAGTTCCGTCGACGACGGCGTGGTGGCGATGATGATGCTCTACGGCGCGCAGGCTTCGCCTAAACTCATGACGATATGACCGAGGTGGAATATGGTGGAGGGGGCACCGCACACGGCTAAGGAACGATCCGTAGATCAACTTGTGTGTCTGGGGTGCTCCCCGCCCCGTATATAAAGGAGGGAGGGAGGTGCGGCCTGCCCCAAGGGGTGCGCTGGAGGAGTCCTACTCCCACCGGGAGTAGGACTCCCCCTCTGCCTTGTTGGAGAAGGAAAGGGGGAGGGAAAGAGGAAGGGCGCGCCCCCTCTCCTGTCCTATTAGGACTAGGGGAGGGGCGCCTGCCTGCCTGGCCGGCCCTCCTCTTCTCCCTCATGGCCCACTAAGGCCCATTATCCCCGGGGTTCCGGTAACCCGGTGTTCCGTAAAATCCGATTTCACCCGAACCATTCCGCTATCAAATATAGGCTTCCAATATATCAATCATTATGTCTCGACCATTTCGAGACTCCTCGTCATGTCCGTGATCACATCCGGACTCGAACAAACTTCGTACATCAAAACTTATAAACTCATAATAAAACTGTCATCGTAACGTTAGCGTGCGGACCCTACGGGTTCGAGAACTATGTAGACATGACCTAGAACTATTCTCGGTCAATAATAGTGGAACCTGGATGCCCATATTGGTTCCTACATATTCTCTGAAGATCTTTATCGGTCAAACCGCATAACGACATACGTTGTTCCCTTTGTCATCGGTATGTTACTTGCCCGAGATTCGATCGTCGGTATCCAATACCTAGTTCAATCTCGTTACCGCAAGTCTCTTTACTCGTTCGTAATACATCATCTCGCAACTAACTTATTAGTTGCAATGCTTGCAAGGCTTATGTGATGTGTATTACCGAGAGGGCCCAGAGATACCTCTCCGACAATCGGAGTGACAAAACCTAATCTCGAAATCGCCAACCCAACATGTACCTTTGGAGACACCTGTAGTACTCCTTTATAATCACCCGATTCACGTTGTGACGTTTGGTAGCACCAAAGTGTTCCTCCGTAAACGGAGTTGCATAATCTCATAGTTACCGAACATGTATAAGTCATGAAGAAAGCAATAGCAATATACTAAGCGATCAAGTGCTAGGCTAACGGAATGGGTCATGTCAATCACATCATTCTCCTAATGATGTGATCCCATTAATCAAATAACAACACATGTCTATGGTTAGGAAACATAACCATCTTTGATTAATGAGCTAGTCAAGTAGAGGCATACTAGTGACTATATGTTTGTCTATGTATTCACACATGTATCATGTTTCCGTTTAATACAATTCTAGCATGAATAATAAACATTTATCATGATATGAGGAAATAAATAATAACTTTATTATTGCCTCTAGGGCATATTTCCTTCAGTCTCCCACTTGCACTAGAGTCAATAATCTAGATTACACAGTAATGATTCTAATACCCATGGAGTCTTGGTGCTGATCATGTTTTGCTCGTGGAAGAGGCTTAGTCAACGGGTCTGCAACATTCAGATCCGTATGTATCTTGCAAATCTCTATGTCTCCCACCTGGACTTGGTCCCGGATGGAATTTAAGCGTCTCTTGATATGCTTGGTCCTCTTGTGAAATCTGGATTCCTTTGCTAAGGCAATTGTACCAGTATTGTCACAGAAGATCTTCATTAGTCCCGATGCACTAGGTATGACACCTAGATCGGAAATGAACTCTTTCATCCAGACTCCTTCATTTGCTGCTTCCAAGCAGCTATGTACTCCGCTTCACATGTAGATCCCGCCACGCGCTTTGTTTAGAACTGCACCAACCGACAGCTCCACCGTTTAATAAAAACACGTATCCGGTTTGCGATTTAGAATCGTCCGGATCGGTGTCAAAGCTTACATCGGCGTAACCATTTACGACTAGCTCTTTGTCACCTCCATATCGAGAAACATATCCTTAGTCCTTTTCGGTATTTCAGATGTTCTTGACCGCTGTCGATGATCCACTCTGGATTACTTTGGTACCTTCCTGCCAAGCTTATTGCTAAGCATACGTCAGTGTCGGTACACAGCATTGCATACATGATAGAGCCTATGGCTGAAGCATAGGAACATCTTTCATTTTCTCTATCTTCTGCTTTGTGGTCGGGCATTGAGTCGACTCAATTTCACACCTTGTAACACAGTAAAAATCCTTTCTTTGCTCGATCCATTTTGAACTTTTTCAAAACTTTATCAAGGTATGTGCTTTGTGAAAGTCAATTAAGCGTCTTGATCTATCTCTATAGATCTTGATGCCCAATATGTAAGCAGCTTCACCGAGGTCTTTCATTGAAAAACTTTTATTCAAGTATCCTTTTATGCTATCCAGAAATTCTATATCATTTCCAATTAATAATATGTCGTCCACATATAATATCGTAAATGCTACTGAGCTCCCACTCACTTTCTTGTAAATCTGAGGCTTCTCAAAAGTCTCATAAAACCATATGCTTTAATCACACTATCAAAGCGTTTATTCCAACTCCGAGAGGCTTGCACTGACCATAAATTGATCGCTGGAGCTTGCACACTTTGTTAGCACCTTTTGGATCAACAAAACCTTCTAGTTGCATCATATACAACTCTTCTTCTAGAAATCCATTCAAGGATGCAGTTTTGACATCCATTTGCCAAATTTCATAATCATAAAATGCAGCAATTGCTAACATGATTCGACAGACTTAAGCATCGCTCGGGTGAGAAAGTCTCATCGTAGTCAACCCTTGAACTTGTCAAAACCTTTCGCAACAAGTCGAGCTTTATAGACAGTTACATTACCATCAGCGTCGGTCTTCTTCTTAAAGATCCATTTATTCTCAATGGCTTGCCGATCATCGGGCAAGTCAACCAAAGTCCATACTTTGTTCTCATACATGGATCCCATCTCAGATTTCATGGCTTCCAGCCATTTTGTGGAATCTGGGCTCACCATCGCTTCTTCATAGTTTGTAGGTTCACCATGGTCAAGTAACATGACTTCCAGAATAGGATTACCGTACCACTCTAGTGCGGATCTTACTCTAGTCGACCTCGTGTTCAAGAGAAACTTGATCTGAAGTTTCATGATCATCATCATTAACTTCCTCACTAATTGGTGTAGGTGTCATAGGAACCGATTTCGTGATGAACCATTTTCCAATAAGGGAGCTGGTATCATTACCTCATCAAGTTCTACTTTTCTCCCACTCACTTCCTTCGAGAGAAACTCCTTCTCTAGAAAGGATCCATTCTTAGCAACGAATGTCTTGCCTTCGGATCTGTGATAGAAGGTGTACCCAACTGTCTCCTTTGGGTATCCTATGAAGACACATTTTTCCGATTTGGGTTCAAGCTTATCAGGTTGAAGTTTTTTCACATAAGCATCACAGCCCCAAACTTTTAGAAACGACAACTTTGGTTTCTTGCCAAACCATAGTTCATAAGGAGTCGTCTTAACGGATTTTGATGGTGCCCTATTTAACGTGAATGCGGCCGTCTCTAAAGCATAACCCCAAAATGATAGTGGTAAATCGGTAAGAGACATCATAGACCGCACCATATCTAGTAAAGTACGATTACGACGTTGGGACACACCATTACGCTGTGGTGTTCCAGGTGGCGTTAGTTGCGAAACTATTCCGCATTGTTTCAAATGTAGACCAAACTCGTAACTCAAATATTCTCCTCCACAATCAGATCATAGAAATTTTATTTTCTTGTTACGATGATTTTCAACTTCACTCTGAAATTCTTTGAACTTTTCAAATGTTTCAGATTTATGCTTCATTAAGAAGATATACCCATATCTGCTTAAATCATCTGTGAAGGTGAGAAAATAACGATATCCGCCACGAGCTTCAACATTCATCGGACCACATACATCTGTATGTATGATTTCCAACAAATCTGTTGCTCTCTCCATAGAACCGGAGAACGGTGTTTTAGTCATCTTGCCTATGAGGCACGGTTCGCAAGTACCAAGTGATTCATAATCAAGTGGTTCCAAAAGTCCATCAGTATGGAGTTTCTTCATGCGCTTTACATCGATATAACCTAAACGGCAGTGCCACAAATAAGTTGCACTATCATTATTAACTCTGCATCTTTTGGCTTCGACATTATGAATATGTGTATCACTACTATCGAGATCTAATAAAAATAGACCACTCTTCAAGGGTGCATGACCATAAAAGATATTACTCATATAAATAGAACAACCATTATTATCTGATTTAAATGAATAACCGTCTCACATCAAACAAGATCCAGATATAATGTTCATGCTCAACGCTGGCACCAAATAACAATTATTTAGGTCTAAAACTAATCCGAAGGTAGATGTAGAGGTAGCGTGCCGACCGCGATCACATCGACTTTGGAACCGCTTTCCACGCAGCATCGTCACCTCGTCCTTGGCGATGCTCGCTTATTCCGTAGTCCCTGTTTTGAGTTGCAAATATTAGCAATGTAACCAGATCAAATACCCAGTGCTACTACGAGCTCTAGTAAGGTACACATCAATAACATGTATATCACATATACCTTTGTTCACCTTGCCATCCTTCTTATCCGCCAAATACTTGGGGCAGTTCCGCTTCAAAGACCAGTTTGCTTGCGGTAGAAACACTCGGTTTCAGGCTTTAGGTCCAGACTTGGGTTTCTTCTCTTGAGCAGCAACTTGCTTGCTGTTCTTTTGAAGTTCCTTCTTCTTCCCTTTGCCCTTTTCTTGAAACTAGTGGTCTTGTTGACCATCAACACTTGATGCTCCTTCTTGATTTCTACCTCCAGCTTTTAGCATTGCGAAGAGCTCGGAATTGTTTTGTTCATCCCTTGCATATTATAGTTCATCACGAAGCTCTTGTAGCTTGGTGGCGATGATTGGAGAATTCATCAATGACACTATCATCCGGAAGATTAACTCCCAGTTGAATCAAGTGATTATTATACCCGGACATTTTGAGTATATGCTCACCGATGAACTATTCTCCTCCATCTTGCAGCTATAGAACTTATTGGAGACTTCATATCTCTCAATCTGGGCATTTGCTTGAAATATTAACTTCAACTCTTGGAACATCTCATATGCTCCATGACGTTCAAAACGTCGTTGAAGACCCGGTTCTAAGCCGTAAAGCATGGCACACTGAACTATAGAGTAGTCACCAGCTTTGCTTTGCCACACGTTCACAACTTCTGGCGTTGCTCCTGCATCAGGCCTGGCACCCAGC
This sequence comes from Aegilops longissima, assembly GCA_021605205.1. NCBI lineage: Eukaryota > Viridiplantae > Streptophyta > Magnoliopsida > Poales > Poaceae > Aegilops > Aegilops longissima. The sequence continues at coordinate 397,733,538 of CM038677.1, forward strand.
GGTGCTTCCAGGATGTAATTCTTCTGTGCAGCAATGAGGATAATCCTCAAGTTACGGACCCAGTCCGTGTAATTGCTACCATCATCTTTCAACTTCGCTTTCTCAAGGAACGCATTAAAATTCAACGGAACAACAGCACGAGCCATCTATCTACAAACATAGATAATCAAAATACTATCAGGTACTAAGTTCATGATAAATTTAAGTTCAATTAATCATATTACTTAAGAACTCCCACTTAGACAGACATCTCTCTAGTCATCTAAGTGATCACGTGATCCAAATCAACTAAACCATAACCGATCATCACGTGAGATGGAGTAGTTTTCAATGGTGAACATCACTATGTTGATCATATCTACTATATGATTCACGCTCGACCTTTCGGTCTCCGTGTTCCGAGGCCATATCTGCATATGCTAGGCTCGTCAAGTTTAACCTGAGTATTCTGCGTGTGCAAAACTGGCTTGCACCCGTTGTAGATGGACGTAGAGCTTATCACACCCGATCTGAAGGAAATATGCCCTAGAGGCAATAATAAAAGTTATTATTTATTTCCTTATATCATGATAAATGTTTATTATTCATGCTAGAATTGTATTAACCAGAAACATAATACATGTGTGAATATATAGACAAACAGTATGTCACTAGTATGCCTCTACTTGACTAGCTTGTTAATCAAAGATGGTTATGTTTCCTAACCATGAACAAGGAGTTGTTATTTGATTAACAAGGTCACATCATTAGTTGAATGATCTGATTGACATGACCCATTCCGTTAGCTTAACACTTGATCGTTTAGTATGTTAATGCTTTCTTCATGACCCATACATGTTCCTATAACTATGAGATTATGCAACTCCGTTTACGGAGGAACACTTTGGGTACTACCAAACGTCACAACGAATCGGGTGATTATAAAGGAGTACTACAGGTGTCTCCAAAGGTACTTGTTGGGTTGGCATATTTGAGATTAGGTTTTGTCACTCCGATTGTCGGAGAGGTATCTCGAGCCTTCTCGGTAATGCACATCACTTAAGCCTTGCAAGCATTACAACTAATGAGTTAGTTGTGAGATGATGTATTACGGAACGAGTAAAGAGACTTACCGTAACGAGATTGAACTAGGTATTGGATACGACGATCGAATCTCGGGTAAGTAACATACCGATGACAAAGGAACAACGATGTCGTTATGCGGTTTGACCGATAAAGATCTTCAGAGAATATGTAGGAACCAATATGGGCATCCAGGTTCCGCTATTGGTTATTGACCGAGAATGGTTCTAGGTCATGTCTACATAGTTCTCGAACCCGTAGGGTCCGCACGCTAACGTTCGATGACAGTTCATTATGAGTTTATAAGTATTGATGCACCGGTTTATTCGAGTCCCGGATGTGATCACGGACATGACGAGGAGTCTCGAAATGGTCGAGACATAAAGATTGATATATTGGAAGCCTATGTTTGGACTTGGAATGGTTCCGAGTGAAAGCAGGATATTCTGGAACACCGGGGTTACGGAACCCCGGGGGTATATGGGCCTTCATGGGCCTCAAGGGAGAAGGAGAAGGGCCGGCCAAGGTGGGCTGCGCCCCCTCCCCTTCCAGTCCGAATAGGACAAGGAGAGGGGGCGCCCTTCCCTCTTTCCCCTCCCCAATCCTAAACCAACTAGGAGAGGGGGAGTCCTACTCCGTGGGAGTAGGACTCCTCCTTGTGCGCCCCCCTTGGGCGGCCACCTCCCCTTGCCTCCTTTATATCTGGGCAGGGGCACCCCATGAGACACAAGTTGATCTACGGATCTTGCCTTAGCCGTGTCGGTGCCCCTTCCACCATATTCCACTTCGCCATATCGTCGCGGAGCTTAGGCGAAGCCTGCGCGGAGAAGTCATATCGTCGTGGAGCTTAGGCGAAGCCCTGCGTCGGTGGAGCATCAACATCGTCACCACGCCGTCGTCTTGACGGAACTCATCCCGACACTTTGCCGGATCGAGTCCGGGATCGTCATCGAGCTGAGCGTGTGCGAACTCGGAGGTGCCGTCGTTCGGTGCTTGGATCGGTCGGATCATGGAGACGTCGACTACATCAACAGCGTTGTTATAACGCTTCGCTTTCGGTCTCACGAGTGCGTGGGCGGACACTCTCCCCTCTCGTTGCTATGCCATCACCATGGTCTTGCGTGATCGTAGGAAATTTTTGAAATTACTCGTTCCCCAACAAAGGGCATCCGAGCCTGGTTTTATGCGTTGATGTCATGTGCACGAGTAGAACACAAGTGAGTTGTGGACGATACAAGTCATACTGCCTACCAGCATGTCATACTTTGGTTCAGCGGTATTGTGAGATGAAGCGGCCGGACCGACATTACGCGTGACGCTTCGCGAGACTGGTTTCACCGCTCGAGCACTCGTTGCTTAAAGGTGACCGGCGGTGTCTGTCTCTCTCACTTTAGTTGAATCGAGTATGGCTCGCCCGGTCCTTGAGAAGGTTAAAACGGAGTCTATTTGACGAAATATCGTTGTGGTTTTGATGCGTGGTAAGAACGGTTCTTGCTCAGCCCGTAGCAGCCACGTAAAACTTGCAACAACAAAGTAGAGGACGTCTAACTTGTTTTTGCAGGGCATGTTGTGATGTGATATGGTCAAGGCGTGATGCTATATTTTATTGTATGAGATGATCATGTTTTGTAACCGAGTTATCGGCAATCGGCGAGAGCCATATGGTTGTCGCTTTATTGTATGAAATGCAAGCGCCATGTAATTGCTTTACTTTATCACTAAGGAGTAGCGATAGTCGTAGAAGCAATAGTTGGCGAGACGACAACGATGCTACGATGGAGATCAAGGTGTCGCGCCGGTGGCGATGGTGATCATGACGATGCTTGGCGATGGAGATCACAAGCACAAGATGATGATGACCATATCATATCACTTATATTGATTGCATGTGATGTTTATCCTTTATGCATCTTATCTTGCTTTGTATGACGGTAGCATTATAAGATGATCTCTCACTAAAATTATCAAGAAGTGTTCTCCCGAGTATGCACCGTTGCGAAAGTTCTTCGTCTTTGAGACACCACGTGATGATCGGGTGTGATAGGCTCTACGTTCAAATACAACGGGTGCAAAACAGTTGCGCACGCAGAATACTCAAGTTAAACTTGACGAGCCTAGCATATCACAGATATGGCCTCGGAACACGGAGACCGAAAGGTCGAACGTGAATCATATAGTAGATATGATCAACATAGTGATGTTCACCATTGAAACTACTCCATCTCACGTGATGATCGGACATGGTTTAGTTGATTTGGATCACGTAATCACTTAGATGACTAGAGAGATGCCTGTCTAAGTGGGAGTTTTAATATGATTAATTGAACTTAAATTTATCATGAACTTAGTACCGATAGTATTTTGCTTGTCTATGTTTCTTGTAGATAGATGGCTCGTCTTTGTTGTTCCGTTGAATTTTAATGCGTTCCTTGAGAAAGCAAAGTTGAAAGATGATGGTAGCAATTACACGGACTGGGTCCGTAACGAGGATTATCCTCATTGCTGCACGTAAAAATTACGTCCCGGAAGCACCGCTGGGTGACGAACTCTGCTGCAGATGCTTGAGCGAAGTTGTGAGCGTCTGCAAGCAGAGCTGATGACTACTCTATAGTTCGAGTGTGCCATGCTTTACGGCTTAGAACCGGGTCTTCAACGACGTTTTGAGCGTCATGGAGCATATGAGATGTTCCAGAGTTGAAGTTAATATTTCAAGCAAATGCCCGATTGAGAGATATGAAGTCTCCAATAAGTTCTATAGCTGCAAGATGGAGGAGAATAGTTACGTCGGTGAGCACATACTCAAAATGTCCGGGTATAACAATCACTTAATTCAGCTGGGAGTTAATCTTCCGGATGATAGTGTCATTGATGAATTCTCCAATCATCGCCACCAAGCTACAAGAGCTTCGTGATGAACTATAATATGCAAGGGATGACTAAGACAATTCCTCGAGCTCTTCGCGATGCTTGAAAGCATGGAGGTAGAAATCAAGAAAGAGCATCAAGTGTTGATGGTCAACAAGACCACTAGTTTCAAGAAAAGGGCAAAGGGAAGAAGAAGGAAACTTCAAAAGAACAGCAAGAAAGTTGCTGATCAAGAGAAGAAACCCAAGTCTGGACCTAAGCACAAATCGAGTGTTTTCTTGCAAGCGATCGACATTGAAGCGGAACTGCCCCAAGTATTTGGCGGATAAGAAGGATGGCAAGGTGATCAAAGGTATATGTGATATACATGTTATTGATGTGTACCTTACTAATACTCGCAGAGTACACAGGTATTTGATCTTGGTTCTTGCTAATATTTGCAACTCAAAGCAGGAACTACGGATTGCGAAGATTGGCTAAGGACGAGGTGACGATCTTGCGTTGGAAATGGTTCCAAAGTCGATGTGATCGCATCGACGCTACCTCTACATCTACCTTCGGGATTAGTTTTAGACCTAAATAATTGTTATTTGGTGCCGCGTTGAGCATGAACATTATATCTGGATCTTGTTTATTGCGAGACGGTTATTCATTTAAATCAGAGAATAATGGTTGTTCTATTTATATGAGTAATATCTTTTATGGTCATGCACCCTTGAAGAATGGTCTATTCTTGTTGAATCTCGACAGAGTGATACACATATTCATAATGTTGAAACCAAAAGATGCAGAGTTGATAATGATAGTGCAACTTATTTGTGGCACTTGCCGTTTAGGTCATATCGATGTAAAACGCATGAAGAAACTCCATCTTGATGGGCTTCGAATCACTTGATTATGAATCACTTGGTACTTGCGAACCGTGCCTCATGGGCAAGATGACCAAAACGCCGTTCTCCGAACTATGGAGCGAGCAACTGATTTGTTGGAAATCATACATACTGATGTTTGTGGTCCAATGAATGTTGAGGCCGCCATGGTATCGTTATTTTCTCACCTTCACAGATGACTTGAGCAGATATGGGTATATCTACTTAATGAAACACAAATCTGAAACATTTGAAAAGTTCAAAGAATTTCAGAGTGAAGTGGAAAATCATCGTAACAAGAAAATAAAGTTTCTACGATCTGATCGTGGAGGAGAATATTTGAGTTCTGAGTTTGGTTTACATTTGAAACAATGTGGAATAGTTTAGCAACTCACGCCACCCGGAACACCACGGAGAAATGGTGTGTCCGAGCGTCGTGTCGTACTTTACTAGATATGGTGCGATCTATGATGTCTATTTCCGATTTACCGCTATCGTTTTGGGGTTATGCTTTAGAGGCGGCCACATTCACGTTGAATAGGACACCGTCAAAATCCGTTGAGACGACGCCTTATGAACTGTGGTTTGGCAAGAAACCAAAGTTGTCGTTTCTTAAAGTTTGGGGATGCGATGCTTATGTAAAGAAACTTCAACCAGATAAGCTCGAACCCAAATCGGAAAAATGTGTCTTCATAGGATACCCAAAGGAGATCTGTTGGGTACACCTTCTATCACAGATCTGAAGGCAAGATTTTCGTTGCTAAATTCGGATCCTTTCTAGAGAAGGAGTTTCTCTCGAAAGAAGTGAGTGGGAGGAAAATAGAACTTGATGAGATAATCAGTATCTGCTCCCTTATTGGAAAGTAGTTCATCACAAGAAATGGTTCTGTGACAACTACACCAATTAGTGAGGAAGCTAATGATGATGATCATGAAGCTTGGATCAAGTTACTCTTGAACCTCGTGGGTCAACCAGAGTAAAATCGCACTGAGTGGTACGGTAATCCTATTCGGAAGTCATGTTACTTGACCATGGCGAACCTACGAACTATGAAGAAGCGATGGTGAGCCCAGATTCCATAAAATGGCTGGAAGCCATGAAATCTGAGATGGGATCCATGTATGAGAACAAAGTATGGACTTTGGTTGACTTGCCGATGATCGGCAAGCCATTGAAAATAAATGGATCTTTAAGAAGAAGACCGACGCCGATGGTAATGTTATGTCTACAAAGCTCGACTTGTTGCAAAAGGTTTTCGACAAGTTCAAGGGGTTGACTACGATGAGACTTTCTCACCGTGGCGATGCTTAAGTCTGTCCGAATCATGTTAGCAATTGCCGATTTTATGATTATGAAATTTGGCAAATGGATGTAAAACCGCATTCTTGAATGGATTTCTAGAAGAAGAGTTGTATATGATGCAACCAGAAGGTTTTGTCGATCCAAAGGGTGCTAACAAAGTGTGCAAGCTCAACGATCAATTTATGGTCCTGCAAGCCTCTCGGAGTTGGAATAAGCGCTTTGATAGTGTGATCAAAGCATATGGGTTTGTCTGGACTTTTGGAGAAGCCTTGTATTTACAAGAAAGTGAGTGGGAGCTCAGAGCATTTCGATATTATATGTGGACGACATATTATTAATTGGAAATGATATAGAATTTCTGGATAGCATAAAAGGATACTTGAATAAAAGTTTTTCAATGAAAGACCTCGGTGAAGCTGCTTACATATTGGGCATCAAGATCTATAGAGATAGATCAAGGCGCTTAATTGGACTTTCACAAAGCACATACCTTGATAAAGTTTTGAAAAGTTCAAAATGGATCGAGGCAAAGAAAGGTTTTTACCTGTGTTGCAAGGTGTAAGATTGAGTCGGACTCAATGCCCGACCACAATGCAGAAGATAGAGAGAAAATGAAAGATGTTCCTATGCTTCAGCCATAGGCTCTATCATGTATGCAATGCTGTGTACCAGACTGACGTATGCTTAGCTGTAAGCTTGGCAGAAGGTACCAAAGTAATCCAGAGTGGATCATCGGACAGCGGTCAAGAACATCCCAAATACACGAAAAGGACTAAGGATATGTTTCTCGATATGGAGGTGACAAAGAGCTAGTCGTAAATGGTTACGTCGATGCAAGCTTTGACACTGATCCGGACGATTCTAAATCGCAAACCGGATCGTGTTTTCATTAAGCGGTGGAGCTGTCGGTTGGTGCAGTTCTAAACAAAGCGTCGTGGCGGGATCTACATGTGAAGCGGAGTACATAGCTGCTTGAGCAGCAAATGAAGGAGTCTGGATGAAAGAGTTCATTTCCGATCTAGGTGTCATACCTAGTGCATCGGGACCGATGAAGATCTTCTCGTGACAATCTTGGTGCAATTGCCTTGGCAAAGGAATCCAGATTTCACAAGAGGACCAAGCACATCAAGAGACGCTTCAATTCCATTCGGGACCAAGTCCAAGTGGGAGACATAGAGATTTGCAAAATACATACGGATCTGAATGTTGCGACCCGTTGACTAAGCCTCTTCCACGAGCAAAACATGATCAGCACCAAGACTCCATGGGTGTTAGGATCATTACTTTGTAATCTAGATTATTGACTCTAGTGCAAGTGGGAGGCAAGGAAATATGCCCTAGAGGCAATAATAAAGTTATTATTTATTTCCTTATATCATGATAAATGTTTATTATTCATGCTAGAATTGTATTAACGAAACATAATACATGTGTGAATATATAGACAAACAGTATGTCACTAGTATGCCTCTACTTGACTAGCTTGTTAATCAAAGATGGTTATGTTTCCTAACCATGAACAAGGAGTTGTTATTTGATTAACAAGGTCACATCATTAGTTGAATGATCTGATTGACATGACCCATTCCGTTAGCTTAACACTTGATCGTTTAGTATGTTAATGCTTTCTTCATGACCCATACATGTTCCTATAACTATGAGATTATGCAACTCCGTTTACGGAGGAACACTTTGGGTACTACCAAGCGTCTAGCGTAATCGGGTGATTATAAAGGAGTACTACAGGTGTCTCCAAAGGTACTTGTTGGGTTGGCATATTTGAGATTAGGTTTTGTCCTCCGATTGTCGGAGAGGTATCTCGAGCCTTCTCGGTAATGCACATCACTTAAGCCTTGCAAGCATTACAACTAATGAGTTAGTTGTGAGATGATGTATTACGGAGCGAGTAAAGAGACTTACCGTAGCGAGATTGAACTAGGTATTGGATACTGACGATCGAATCTCGGGTAAGTAACATACCGATGACAAAGGAACAACGTATGTCGTTATGCGGTTTGACCGATAAAGATCTTCAGTAGAATATGTAGGAACCAATATGGGCATCCAGGTTCCGCTATTGGTTATTGACCGAGAATGGTTCTAGGTCATGTCTACATAGTTCTCGAACCCGTAGGGTCCGCACGCTTAACGTTTGATGACAGTTCATTATGAGTTTATAAGTATTGATGCACGAAGTTTGTTGAGTCCGGATGTGATCACGGACATGACGAGGAGTCTCGAAATGGTCGAGACATAAAGATTGATATATTGGAAGCCTATGTTTGGACTTGAATGGTTCCGAGTGAAAACAGGATGTTCATGGAACACCGGGGTTACGGAACCCCGGGGTATATGGGCCTTCATGGGCCTCAAGGGAGAAGGAGAAGGGCGGCCAGGTGGGCTGCGCGCCCCCCCCCTTCCAGTCCGAATAGGACAAGGAGAGGGGGTGGCGCCTTCCTCTTTCCCTCCCAATCCTACTCCAACTAGGAGAGGGGGGGGAGTCCTACTCCCGGTGGGAGTAGGACTCCTCCTTGGTGCGCCTCCCCCTTGGGCCGGCCACCTCCCCCTTGCCTCCTTTATATACGGGGGCAGGGGGCACCCCATGAGACACAAGTTGATCTACGGATCTTGCCTTAGCCGTGTGCGGTGCCCCCTTCCACCATATTCCACTTCGGTCATATCGTCGCGGAGCTTAGGCGAAGCCCTGCGCCGGAGAAGTCATATCGTCATGGAGCTTAGGCGAAGCCCTGTCGGTGGAGCATCAACATCGCCACCACGCCGTCGTCTTGACGGAACTCATCCCGACACTTTGCTGGATCGGAGTCCGGGATCGCCATCGAGCTGAACGTGTGCGAACTCGGAGGTGCCGTCGCTCGGTGCTTGGATCGGTCGGATCGTGGAGACGTCGACTACATCAACCGCGCTGTTATAACGCTTCTGCTTTCGGTCTACGAGGGTACGTGGACGGACACTCTCCCCTCTCGTTGCTATGCCATCACCATGGTCTTGCGTGATCGTAGGAAATTTTTTGAAATTACTACGTTCCCCAACACGATCATCACGTGGTGTCTGGGCACGACGAACTTTGGCAACGGTGCATACTCAGGGAGAACACGTCTTGATAATTTTTTAGTGAGAGATCATCTTAAAATGCTACCGTCAATCAAAGCAAGATAAGATGCATAAAGGATAAACATCACATGCAATCAATATAAGTGATATGTATGGCCATCATCATCTTGTGCTTGTGATCTCCATCTCCGGCACCGTCGTGATCACCATCGCCACCGGTAGCGACACCTTGATCTCCATCGTAGCATCGTTGTCGCTTAGCCAACTATTGCTTCTACGACTATCGCTACCGCTTAGTGATAAAGTAAAGCAATTACATGGCATTTGCATTTCATACAATAAAGCGACAACCATATGGCTCTCGCCAGCTTGCCGATAAATCGGTTACAAAACATGATCATCTCATACAATAAAATATAGCATCACGCCTTGACCATATCACATCACAACATGCCCTGCAAAAACAAGTTAGACGCCCTCTACTTTGTTGTTGCAAGTTTTACGTGGCTGCTACGGGCTGAGCAAGAACTGTTCTTACCTACGCATCAAAACCACAACGATAGTTTGTCAAGTTGGTGCTGTTATAACCTTCGCAAGGATCGGGCGTAGCCACACTCGGTTCAACTAAAGTGAGAGAGATGACACCCGCCAATCACCTTTAAGCAACGAAAGTGCTCGCAGCGGTGAAACCAGTCTCGCATAAGCGTCTGACGCGTAATGTCGGTCCGGCCGCTTCATCTCACAATACCGCCAACCAAAGTATGACATGCTGGTAAGCAGATGACTTGTATCGCCCACAACTCACTTGTGTCCTACTCGTGCATATAACATCAACGCATAAAACCAGGCTCGGATGCCATCATGGGGAACGAGTAATTTCAAAAAATTCCTACGCACACGCAAGATCATGGTGATGGCATAGCAACGAGAGGGGAGAGTATTGTCCACGCACCCTCGTGAACCGAAGCGGAAGCGCTATGACAACGCGATTGATGTAGTCGACGCCTTCACGATCCGACCGATCCAAGTACCGAATGTACGGCACCTCCGAGTTCAGCACACGTTCAGCTCGATGACGATCCCCGGCCCGATCCAAAGAAAGCGTCGGGGATGAGTTCCACAAGACAACGGCGTGGTGACGATGATGATGCTCTCACGCGCAGGGCTTCGCCTAAACTCCGCGACGATATGACCGAGGTGGAATATGGTGGAGGGGGCACCGCACACACGCTAAGGAACGATCCGTAGATCAACTTGTGTGTCCCGGGGTGCTCGCCCGCCTCGTGATATAGAGGGAGGGGAGAGTGCGGCGGCCCCTGGGGGTGCGCTGGAGGAGTCCTATTCCCACCGGAGTAGGACTCCCCTCTGCCTTGTTGGAGAAGGAAAGGGGAGGGAAAGAGGAAGGGGGCGCCGCCCTCTCCTTGTCCTATTCGGACTAGGGGAGGGGTGCGCGGCCTGCCCCGCCCGCCCTCCTCTTCTCCCTCATGGCCCACTAAGGCCCATTATCCCCGGGAGGGTTCCGTAACCCCTGTTCCGGAAAACTCGATTTCACCCGTAACCATTCCGATATCCAAATATAGGCTTCCAATATATCAATCATTATGTCTCGACCATTTCGAGACTCCTCGCCATGTCCGTGATCACATCCGGACTCAACAAACTTCGTACATCAAAACTTATAAACTCATAATAAAACTGTCATCGTAACGTTGTTGCGTCACGGACCCTACGGGTTCGAGAACTATGTAGACATGACCTAGAACTATTCTCGGTCAATAACCAATAGCGGAACCTGGATGCCCATATTGGTTCCTACATATTCTACGAAGATCTTTATCGGTCAAACCGCATAACGACATACGTTGTTCCCTTTGTCATCGGTATGTTACTTGCCCGAGATTCGATCGCGGTATCCAATACCTAGTTCAATCTCGCTATCGCAAGTCTCTTTACTCGCTCAGAATACATCATCTCGCAACTAACTTATTAGTTGCAATGCTTGCAAGGCTTATGTGATGTGTATTACCGAGAGGGCCCAGAGATACCTCTCCGACAATCGGAGTGACAAAACCTAATCTCAAATACGCCAACCCAACATGTACCTTTGGAGACACCTGTAGTACTCCTTTATAATCACCCATTACGCCAGTGACGCTTGGTAGCACCTAAAGTGTTCCTCCGTAAACGGGAGTTGCATAATCTCATAGTTACCGAACATGTATAAGTCATGAAGAAAGCAATAGCAATATACTAAACGATCAAGTGCTAGGCTAACGGAATGGGTCATGTCAATCACATCATTCTCCTAATGATGTGATCCCATTAATCAAATAACAACACATGTCTATGGTTAGGAAACATAACCATCTTTGATTAATGAGCTAGTCAAGTAGAGGCATACTAGTGACTATATGTTTGTCTATGTATTCACACATGTATCATGTTTCCGGTTAATACAATTCTAGCATGAATAATAAACATTTATCATGATATGAGGAAATAAATAATAACTTTATTATTGCCTCTAGGGCATATTTCCTTCATAGACGCTCATACATACGCACATACACTAGCCCCTATGATAGCACACATGCAAACCCTATCATCTGTAAGAGACTGAGCCGACACATCATCTTTAGACTGACAAAGTCGTCACAGACACCTTCGTAGTTGATTGTAAATTCTTCTCCCATTGAACGCACATTGACTAAAGGCCAGCACCAATGTCAAGCTTAGTACTTGAACTCTGGTGGGCTGGTATACCACTATCCTCCTAACAATCCAAGCACACGCTGGTTCGCGATGAAGTACAATGTTAATGTAGAAACAACACATATATTCTAATATTAATGTCCAATGTAATTAAAATAACTTATAAGTAGCTACATATGTTCTATTTATGATGCAAAATCTAATCGGTTTCTTCTTTTTAGTAAACATGACAGATTCATACAATATAGAAAACTCACATGTAGTGAAGCAATTTGGGTCGCTATCTCTAGTCCTGGATGCCAAGGAACAAAGAAATAAAAGATATAGGGAGTGGTATGCATGGATGACCAATGAAGAAAAACAGGAAAAATTGAAAAAGCGACGTCAAGCCTATCAGCAAAACAAAACAAATAAAGATTCAACTCAGCTGCAAAGGAAATACGCACAAGGAAGGAAGAAATATGCAAATGTGGAGGTAGCACAAAAGACAAAAAATGTGAAAGAGAAAGGCAGAACTATGCAAATATGAAGCGAGAGCAAAAGAAAGCTAGAATAAGACAAATTGCAGCTAATCGTGAATTGAAGCGCAACACACCATGCAAAGAATCAATTGCGATGGAGCCCATCATATGTCGAAAATGAAGAGGAACTTAGTACATCTATACACGAGGACTTCATGGTTAGCATGCAAACAACAAAAACATATATGCATGCATGGTCGAAGAAGTATATGCCATTTTCATTATCTTGTGTAATCATACTTATGTGTTTCTTCCTCATGTCTAGAAGAAGACTAAGAAGATGCTTCATTTGGTTTTGTGTAATTTTTAGATATGCGTGTATGCTAATTTTTTCCCTTTGCAACGCAAGGGCATGTTTCCTAGTATACTATATAAACACTTATTGTAGAAGATATGCGCAACTCACGATATATAGATCGGGTGCATATGCACGCATATATAAGTACATAGGAGAGCCACGTCCTCAACTATACAAGGAAGGAGGAGGGCTTGATGTACAAGAAATACACATGCAATATATACATCTCAACACCCCATCGGCAGTCGAAGCGGTGCTATCGTCGACACAAAGACTGGACCGGAACTCCTCGAAGGACGCCGTAGGCAACCCCTTGGTCATGATGTCAGCAAATTGTTGGGAAGTAGGAACATGCAGCACACGTACATGGCCAAGAGCCACCTGCTCCCGAACAAAATGAGTATCAATCTCAATGTGCTTCATGCATCGATGATGAACCGGGTTGGCGGAGAGGTAAACCGCGGAGATGTTGTCACAGTAGACAATGGTGGCTTTGTTAACAGGACACAAGAGCTCCTGAAGAAACTGATGAAGCCAGGAACACTCTGCAATGGCGTTAGCTACCGCGCGATACTCTGCTTCAGCACTGGAGCGAGAAACAATGGGCTAGCGCTTGGACGGCCTAGAGATGAGAGATGGTCCAAGATAGACGCAATATCCGGAAGTGGAACGACATGTATCAGGGCAGCCAGCCCAGTCAGCATCAGAGCAGGCGGTCATGTCCAGAGAGGTCGAAGCCTGAAGTGACAACCCGAGATCCATAGTGCCTCGGATGTAGCAAAGAATGCGCTTCACCGAGCTCCAGTGAGCATCACGAGGAGCATGCATATGAAGACACACCTGCTGCACGCCATACTGAACTCCGGGCAGGTGAGGGTGAGGTACTGGAGAGCACCAACAATCGACCGGTAGAACGGAGCATCAGAAGCAAGGGACCCATCTGTAGCAGAGATCTTAGCCTTCTTGTCGACAGGCGTGGCAACGGGTTTCCAGTTAAGCATCCCAGCACGGTCAAGAAGCTCATGAGCATACCTCCGCTGATGAAGAAAGAAGCCATCTACATGGTGAATGACCTCGATCCCGAGGAAATAGTGCAGAGGACCCATGTCCTTAATGGCAAACTCAGCATCAAGGCGATCATTGAGTTGTCAAAGAAGAGCAGTCCAGCACGATGTCAAGTTGATGTTGTCGACATAGAGCAGCGAGTAGGCGGTAGCATCGTCCTGGTGATAGACAAACAACAAAGCATCAGAGGGAGTGGAGCGGAAGCCAAGCGGGTGTACAAGGACCAGGCGCGAGGAGCCTGCTTGAGCCCGTACAAGGACCGGGAGAGCAGGCACACATGATTTAGAGAAGTGCCGTCGACGAATCCGGTGGGCAGCTGACAATACACCTGTTCCTCAAGGTGGCCATGGAGGAAGGCGTTGGAGACATCCATCTGGTGCACCGGACAAGAGCGGGACACCGCAAGCTGAAGAACGGTGCGAATCGTCCCAGGTTTAACAACCCGGGCGAAGGTATACGTGAAGTCGACACCTGCGCGCTGGCGAAGACCCCGATTGACCCAACGCACTTTGTAGCGGTCGAAGGTACCATCAGGATGAAGCTTGTGCTTGAAGGCACACTTCCCGATAATTATGTTGGCATTGTGGGGACGTGGGACAAGCTGCCAAGTGTGATTACGCTACAAAGCATCGAATTCCTCCTTCATCACGGCGAACCGCAAAGGGTCGCGAAGAGCAGTGCGTGCGGAGGTCGGAAGGGGCGACAGATGCGCCGTAGAAGCCACACAGGTGTACTTAGAGGAGTAACAATGACTCGGTCCTCGAACGCCCGTGCAGGCACGGGTGATGGGGCCGGCGGGCTGAGAAGCCATGGCATTAGCCCCGGAAGTGGCCGCCTCTCCAGGAGGCGCGGGGACCAAAGCAGACCCGACGGAGGCTGGTGTAGACACCGGCGAGGATGCCGACAAGGCGACCAGAGGCGCCGGCGAGGAGATCGGTGACTCCGTGGGCGCCAGAGAAGAGGCTGGCGGTGCCGGAGACGCCAGCGAGGCCGGTGAGGAAGCAACCGGCGCCGTCCAGATCGGAGCCGTGTGGACCGGGGGTGCACCATGCCCTGGTAGAAGATCACGAGGGGCGCGGTTGGTCAATGAAGGACAGAGCACCGGCGATGAAGCCACCTCATGTTCCTGTTGAAACGGAAAACAAAGTTCATCGAAATATACGTGCCGGGATGTGATGACACGGTGAGAGACCGGATCATAGCAACGATAGCCCTTCGTGTTAGCCGGGTAACCGAGGAAGACACAAGGAAGAGAGCGAGGGGGAAGTTTATGAGGGGAGGTGGCGGCAATACTAGGGTAACAAAGACAGTCGAAAATACGAAGACCATCATAGGATGGAGGAGACCCAAAGAGAAGATGGTGCGGTGCAAAGTTCCAGTGAGTGTGGCAAAGACGAAGGTTTATGAGAAGGGTGGAAGTGGCGAGGGCATCGGGCCAGAAGCAGTAAGGCATATAGGCATGAAAAAGGAGGGTGCATATGCAGTCGTTGAGTGTGCGAAGGATGCGCTCAGCCCTACCATTCAGTTGTGATGTGTAAGGACATGTGAGGCGAAAATAGTGCCATGAGTGGAGAGAAGGGAGTGGATGGTAGTGTTGTTGAATTCTTTCCTGTTTTCAGTTTGTAAAGCTAGAATAGGATGACCAAATTGTGTAGAGACGTAAGAGTAAAAGGCGGTGAGATTGGCAGCGACATTGGATTTCTTACGCAACGGAAAAGTCCACACAAAGTGAGAATAGTCATCCAAAATAACAAGGTAGTATGAAAAACCAGTATTACTAGGAACGAGAGAGGTCCAAACATCACTATGAATCAACTCAAAAGGTAACGATGCAACTGTGGATGAAGAACTAAAGGGTAGGCGAACATGTTTCCCTAGGCGGCATGCATGACAAGAATGCGCATCCGTTTTATTACATGTAAAAGAAAAATCCTTCATAATTTGGTGCAGTGCGGTGGAGCTAGGATGACCAAGGCGGCAGAAAAAACGATGGGTCCAGCATGGGAGGATGATGGTGGCTGGACGGAGTACATGTCGCCGGGGCTATCACAACGGTGAAGAACCATCCGGGTGAGGTCATCCTTAATAGAAAAATCAACCTCGTCAAATTCCACAGTTACAGAGTTATCACAAGAAAGCTTACGAACACAAACTAAGTTCTGAATAAGTTTAGGTGACATAAGAATGATATTGAGATATGGTGGTCGAGAGTTGGAAGGAAAATTAGTGGAACCAATATGAGTGATAGGGAAACCAGCACCATTACCGACAATGATACGAAAAGAAGTGTGGATAGGAGATGCGGAGGGAAGATTACCCAGGTAAGTGGCCATGTGCGAAGAGGCACCGGTGTCCATGAACCAGTCTCCACCACCGGAATAGGAGCCGGGTTGTGGTTGGTGTTGGAGTGCAGCAAGCAAGGCCAGGTCATAAGAGATCGGCGCGACTGGTGGGGCGGGATAGCCCTAGTAGCTTGGCTCCCGGCGCTAGGGTTTATCCCACCATAGCCAACCGGAGCAGTAGGCTAGTAGGACGCCGGGGCTGCTGCCGGACCCAGCTGTGGTGCGGCGAAGAAAGCCTGGTGGCCGGACGGCCCGGGCCCGAGAAGGCTGGGAGCGGGCGGATGGGGCACGGGAATGGCGTAGGCGTGCACTACCCCAGTCCATGGGTTATGGCTGCCACTTCATGGCGGTGTTGGGTGCTGTTGGCCGGCGCGCTGAGGGTGCCCCTGGGAGCCGGAGTTGGGGCACTGCTAGTCGTTCCCGCGGCCACGGGCGTTGCCGCTGCTGCTGCGGTGGCTGCTGTGGAGGAGGCGTCATGGGAGCCAGAGGCCACGACTGGTAGGGGACGCCGTAGGCGCCAGTCGAGGCAGTGGGCGCCGGAGGCCGGGTCGGTTGGAACTGAGCCGCGAAGGAGCCGGTAGGCACCACCGCGGGGGGCGGCAGGGCCACCGCGTGAGTAGCCGGCGGCGAAGGCATTGTGGACGGCACGGGAGTGAAGATGCTTTAGTCGTCATTCCTCGAGATGAAGATACGCCACCGCCTGCTCGAAAGTAGGGTTCGCCATGAGGGTGAGGTTGGAGGCAGCGTTGCCGAGGTCCTTGTTGAGGCCAGCGGTGAGGGTGGAGAGGAGCAGCTCGTCGCCAACTTTGAATCCAATGTTGTTGAGCTCGTCGGAGAGGGTCTTGAGGCGCATGTAGAAGTCGTCGACGGATGAGTCATTTTGGTGAAAACGAAGAACTCATGCTGTAGGAAGACGATCCGTTGGAGCTTATTGTCGGTGAAGAGCCCGACGATCTTGTTCCACACCGTGCATGCATCAATCTTGTCGTGAACGACAGTGTGGAAGATGTCTTTGGACACGGTGAGGAAGAGCCACTGGATGATGGTGGCATCGATCGCCAACCAATCGGCGTCGTGGTTCATGACGAACAAGTTGGCGGTGCCATTGATGTGATCCTGCGGATTATACTAACGAAAGAGGAGATTGAAGTATGCCTTCCATGGATAAAAAGTGGCCTCCTTGTGAGAGAGGATGATCGGGACACGACGCTCGATGGGCACGTCGCAGATATAGGCTAGATCAGGGATCGAGGCGGTGGAACCGGAGGAGGCAAAGGAGTTGGAGGGGTTGGAGCCGTGGGAGAGATCGGACTAAAACATGGCAATGGGGTGCGGTGGTGGTGGCGGCACGCAGAAGCTAGGGACTAGGGTTTAGGTCAGGTGGCGTGAGTAGCGGCTAGGGGGTTGATGGCGTGCGGTGCGAGGGAGGGGTGGGTGGTCGCGGGTAGAGCGAGGGAGGGGTGGGGAGGCTGCGGCGCCAGCAAGGGAGCCATCGATGGGGGGTGCAGCGAGGGAAGGGAGCAATGGCGGCGGCTGTGAAGCAACGGTGGTGCGGCGCGGCTAGGGTTAGAGGGAGGATCGAAGGGAGGTTGATACCATGTAGAATATATGTGCAACTCAAGATATGTTGATCGAGTGCATATACACGTATATATAAGTACATACATAGGAGAACCACGTCCTCAACTATACAAGGAAGGAGGAGGGCTTTTTGTACAAGAAATACGCATGCAATATATACTCCCTTCGTTCCATATTAGTTGTCGCTGAAATGGATGTATCTAGACGTATTTCAATGCTAGATACATTCGTTTGAGCAACAACTAATATGAAACAGAGGGAGTACATCTCAACATTTATCAAAACAAGTAGTGTCCAAGATAGAGTACTTATATTCAATTCGATTCGCTACTTATATTCTTGTCCAATTAAGTTTCTATATGTATATATTTTGTGGTAGTCAAATTGATGACCAAAATTATCGTGTCAGACTTATATTCCAATCTGAAGGTTGTACTTGCACATCTAATATCCCTTGTGAGGATGCCCTACCTTTGAGAGGGAATTATTAAAAAAATGATAAATTATGGTGGCAAAATTAAAGACGAGTTACTTTTTTAGAACTTATTATGCTTCATACATTTAAAAGTTCATGGCCACAGGAATATGCCATCTAAGGTGAGTGGTTTAGCCAAATATGTCTATGCTACTACGAGCCAAGGAATAAGATTCACGATATGTCATCTTTTACTCAAAAACGATCTCCACGCTCTCAAACTTCCGCAATTTCTCTTATATTTTATGTGTTTTGTGTGTGTAAGTCTGCTACTTCTTGAGCTTGCATTGATTTTTCCCTTGAAGAGGAAAGGGTGATGCAGCAAAGTAGAGATAAGTATTTCCCTCAGTTAAGAACCAAGGTATCAATCTAGTAGGAGGCACAAGCAAGTCTCCAATCTACGCACCTGCACAAACTAACAAACACTTATACTCAACGCGAAAAAGGGATTGTCAATCCCTTCACGGTCATGAACAAGAGTGAGATCTAAAAGAGATAGGTATAAAAGATAAATAAAAGAGCAAACTAAAGTAAATCTAAATAAATTGCAGCAAGATATTTTTGGTTTTTTTTTGGTTTATAGATTGAAAAGTATATGATGGAAAATAGACCCGGGGGCCATAGGTTTCACTAGAGGCTTCTCTCTTGAAAGAAAACATATGGTGGGTAAATAAATTACTGTTGAGCAACTAATAGAAAAGCACAAACTTATGACGATGTCCAAGGCAATGATCATGAATATAGGCATCATGTCCGTGTCAAGTAGACCGAAACGATTCTACATCTACTACTATTACTCCACACATCGACCGCTATCCAGCATGCATCTAGAGTATTAAGTTCATAAGAACGGAGTAACACCTTAACTAAGATGACATGATGTAGAGGGATAAACTCAAGCAATATGATGAAAACCCCATATTTTTACCCTTGATGGGAACAATACAATACGTGACTCGCTACCCCTACTATGTCACTGGGTGAGGACACCGGAAGATTGAACCCAAAACTAAGCACCTCTCCCATTGCAAGGAAAACCAATCTAGTTGGCCAAACCAAACCGATAATTTGAAGAGAAATACAAAGATATTTGATCATGCATAAAATAGTTCAGAAAAGACTCAAAATAATATTCATAAATAATCTGATCATAAATCCACAATTCATCGGATCTCGACAAACACACCGCAAAAGAATATTACATTGGATAGAACTCCAAGAACACCGAGGAGAACATTGTATTGAATATCATGGAGAGAGAAGAAGCCATCTAGCTACTAGCTATGGACCCTTAGGTCCATGGTAAACTACTCACGCTTCACCAGAAGGGCAGCAAAATTGATGTAGATTCCCTCCGTGATCGAATCCCCCTCCAGTAGGGTGCCGAAAAAGGCCCCAAGATGGGATCTCACGGGAACAGAGGATTTCGGCGGCGGAAAAGTATTTTGGTGGATGCCTTTGATGGTTTGAGAATATATGGGAATTTATAGTGCAAGAATTAGGGTTAGAGGACACCCGAGGGGCCCACAAGCCCTTAGGGCACGCCCCCCTGGGTGCGCCTAGGGGGCTTGTGGCCTCCTCGGGACTCCTCTGCCCCCCTCTTCAAGTCTTCTGGTCCAAGAAAAATCATCACAAAAGTTTTATTCCGTTTGGACTCCGTTTGATATTCCTTTTCTGTAAAACTCAAAAACAAGGAAAAAACAGAAACTGACACTGGGCTCTAGGTTAATAGCTTAGTCCCAAAAATAATATAAAATAACATATTAATGCATATGAAACATCCAAAACAGATAATATGATAGCATGGAACAATAAAAAATTATAGATACCTTGGAGGTGTATCAAGCATCCCCAAGCTTAATTCCTCCTCATCCTCGAGTAGGTAAATGATACCTAACGTATGTATCCATGTAATCTTCTTTATTGTGGCATGAATATTCAGATCCATAAGATTCAAAACAAAAGTTTAACATTGACATAAAAACAATAATACTTCAAGCATACTAATAAAGCAATCATGTCTTCTCAAAATAATATGGCCAAAGAAAGTTACCCCTACAAAATCATATAGTCTGGCTATGCTCCATCTTGATCACACAAAGTATTTCATCATGCACAACCCCGATATTAGTCAAGCAGTTGTTTCATACTTTAGTATTCTCAAACTTTTTCAACTTTCGTGCAATACGTGAGCGTGAGCCATGGATATACCACTATAGGTGGAATAGATATGGTGGTTGTGGAGAAGACAAAAAGAAGGAGAAAGTCTCACATCAACTAGGCATATTAACGGACTATGGAGATGCCCATCAATAGACATCAATGTGAGTGAGTAGGGATTACCATGCAATGGATGCACTAGAGCTATAAGTGTATGAAAACTCAAAAAGAAACTAAATGGGTGTGCATCCAACTCGCTTGCTCACGAAGACCTAGGGCAATTTGAGGAAGCCCATCATTGGAATATACAAGCCAAGTTCTACAATGAAAAATTCCCACTAGTATATATGAAAGTGACAAAATAGGAGACTCTCTATCATGAAGAACATGGTGCTACTTTGAAGCACACGTGTGCAAAAAGGATAGTTACATTGTCCCTTCTCTCTTTTCTCTCATTTTTTTGTTTGGGCTTCTTTGGCCTCTTTTATTTTTTATGAAGTACGAAGACTCATCCCAACTTGTGAGGGAATCATAGCTTCCATCATCCTTTCCTTACATGGGACAATGCTCTAATAATGATGATCATCACACTTCTATTTACTTACAACTCAAGAATTACAACTCGATACTAGAACAAACTATAACTCTATATGAATGCCTCCGGCGGTGTACTGGGATGTGCAATGATCTAGCGTAGCAAATGCCATCAAAACACGGACAAAGCATGAAAACATCATGCTAGCTATCTTACAATCATGCAAAGCAATATGACACTGATGGTTCATGTCATAATAAACGGAACGGTGGAAGTTGCATGGCAATATATCTCAGAATGGCTATGAAAATGCCATAATAGGTAGGTATGGTGACTATTTTGAGGAAGGGTATATGGTGGGTTTAATGCACCGACGAAAGTTGCACGGTACTAGAGAGTCTAGCAATGGTGGAAGGATGAGAGTGCGTATAATCCATGGACTCAACATTAGTCATGAAGAACTCGCATACTTATTGCAAAAAAATTATTAGCCATCGAAACAAAGTACTACACGCATGCTCCTAGGGGAGAGGTTGGTAGGAGTTAACCATCACGTGCTCCCGACCTCCACACAAAGGATGACAATCAAAATCATAAATTATGCTCCGACTTCATCACATAACGGTTCACCATACGTGCATGCTACGGGAATCACAAACTTTAACACAAGTATTTCTACCAATCCTCTATTACTCGCTAGCATGACGCTAATATCACCATCTTTATATCTCAAAACAATATGCAAGTAATCAAACTTCTCATAGTATTCAATGTTGTTTATATGAAACTTTTTATTATATCCCTCTTGGATGCCCATCATATTAGGACTAAATTCATAACCTAAGCAAATTACCATGCTTTTTAAATACTATCAAAATAATATAAGTGAAGCATGAGAGTTCAACAATTTCTATAAAATAAAGCCACCGTAGTGCTCTAAAAGATATAAGTAAAGCACTAGAGCAAACTGTCTAGCTCAAAAGATATAAGTGAAGCACATAGAGTATTCTAATAAATTCACGATTAATGTGTGTCCCTTTCAAAAGCTGTGTACAGCAAGGATAATTGTGGCAAACTAAAAAGCAAAGAATCATATCATACAAGACACTCCAAGCAAAACACATATCATGTGGGGAATAAAAATATAGCCTCAAGTAAAATTACTAATAGATCCTCACCAATTTTCAGGTATCTGCCCGAGTTGGGGGCTTCAGAGGTGGACGGTTAGTCATCGGCCACCGTCGCCCCAGCAGCCGAGGGCTCCGGAACCGATGCAGCGCCAGGCGCTCCTGAGGCAGGGATGCTATCAGTACGGTCCCCGGTCCCCTCACTGGCCTCCCCGGCAGATTTCCTAGCGGCCTCCTCATGTGCCCCCTTTGCGGCCTCGTCGGCAGAAACCTTGTCGGCCAGATTGGAGGCATCCTTGGCAATCTCCTCGATGGTGCCATCGACATCCATCTGACCCGCCGAGGAGAGGTTTGAAAACCAAGGAGGGGAAGAAGATGAAACCAGGATCGAAGTTTAAAGCAAAAGGAAAAAGATTGCACTGGAAAACAGATCAAGGCCAGGAGGAAGGAAGCTTACCTACGACAAGTTGGGGAGGAGTGGTTTCCTCCTCGCCAACGGTTGCTGCCCGGAGGGGGGGGGGGCTGCCGGCACCTGTGCTTGCCGGCTCCTCCTCCGCACGCGTGGGCTCGTCGAGGGAGGGCCTTGCTGGAGATTTCTCCGTTGGCAGCGTGGGCTCGCCGGTAGAAGCCTTGGCCGGGGACCCGTCCTCGGGTGGTGTGGTGGTTGATGGAGGAGGCGTGATGGGGGCGGCCCTTGACGGCCCCTCCTGTTGCCACTCTTCCCCTGCAAACCCGGCAAGACTGATGGTGAAAAGACACGCCCCAGCACTCGCCAACGAAAAGTGGGTAGTGGACTCACGCTGGGGGCTGAGTCGGGGCTGCGTCGTGGGCTTGGGCCCGTGCTGATTGTGATCACCTGCGGCGCGCTCGAGGTGCTTGTTGGGGGCTCGTCGCCCATCGAGGTCTTGGCCCTCTTCGCCATCGTCTGTGCTAGGGCTTTAATATGCTCTTTTATATTATTTTTGGGACTAACCTATTAACCGGAGTCCCAGTGCCAGTTTCTATTTTTTGCCTATTTTAATTTTCGCTGAAAAGGAATACCAAACGGAGTCCAAATGGAATGAAACCTTTGTGATGATCTTTCTTGGACGGAAAACAATCCAGAAGACTTGGAGTTGAAGTCTGGAACGCCATGAGGCGGCCACGAGGTAGGAGGGCGCAGCCAGGGGGGTAGGCGCGCCCCCACCCTCTTGGGCCCCTCGTAGCTCCACCGATGTACTTCTTTCGCCTATATATACTCTTATAACCTAGAAACATCAGGGGGAGCCACAAAACCACTTTTCCACCGCCGCAACCTTCTGTACCCATGAGATCCCATCTTGGGACCTTTTCCGACGATCTGTCGGAGGGGGAATCGATCACGGAGGGCTTCTACATCAACACCATAGCCTCTCCGATGAAGCATGAGTATTTTACCACAGACCTTCGGGTCCATAGTTATTATCTAGATGGCTTCTTCTCTCTCTTTGATTCTCAATACAAAGTTCTCCTCGATGTTCTTGGAGATCTATTCGATGTAATACACTTTTCCGGTGTGTTTGCCGAGATTCGATGGATTGTGGATTTATGAACTTGATTATCTATGAATATTATTTGGTTCTTCTCTGAATTCTTATATGCATGATTTGATATCTTTGCAAGTCTCTTCGAATTATCCGTTTAGTTTGGCCTACTAGATTGACCTTTCTTGCAATGGGAGAAGTTCTTAGCTTTGGGTTCAATCTTGCGGTGTCCTTTCCTAGTGACAGTAGGGGCAGCAAGGCACGTATTGTATTGTTGCCATCGAGGATAAAAATATGGAGTTTATATCATATTGCTTGAGTTTATCCCTCTACATCATGTCATCTTTCTTATTGCGTT
Organism: Aegilops longissima; assembly: GCA_021605205.1. Lineage (NCBI taxonomy): Eukaryota > Viridiplantae > Streptophyta > Magnoliopsida > Poales > Poaceae > Aegilops > Aegilops longissima. Next base: position 397,757,385 of record CM038677.1, read on the forward strand.
ACTCTGTTCTTATGAACTTAATACTCTAGATGCATGCTGGATAGCGGTCGATGTGTGGAGTAATAGTAGTAGATGCAGAATCGTTTCGGTCTACTTGACACGGACGTGATGCCTATATTCATAATCTTTTCCTTAGATATCTTCATAACTATGCGCTTTTATCAATTGATCGGCAGCAATTTGTTCACCCACCGTAATACATGCTATCTTGAGAGAAGCCACTAGTGAAACCTATGGCCCCCGGGTCTCTTTCTTATTATATTGCATCTCTTATTTACATCGCATCTCGTTTACTATTTTGCAATCTTTACTTTCCAATCTATACAACAAAAATACCAAAAATATTTACTTTATTATCTTTATTAGATCTCACTTTTGCAAGTGACCATGGAGGGATTGACAACCCCTTTATCACGTTGGTTGCAAGGTTCTTGATTGTTTGTGCAGGTACTAGGTGACTTGCACGTTATCTCCTACTAGATTGATACCTTGGTTCTCAGAACTGAGGGAAATACTTACGCTACTTTGTTGCATCACCCTTTCCTCTTCAAGGGAAAACCAACACATGCTCAAGAGGTAGCAAGAAGGATTTCTGGCGCCGTTGCCGGGGATATCTACGCCAAGTCAAGATGTGCCAAGTACCCATCATAAACTCTTCTCCCTCGCATTACATTATTTGCTATTCACCTCTCATTTTCCTCTCCCCCACTTCTAAAACGATTTTCGAAAACCTTTGCCCTTTTCTTCGCCCTTCTTCCGTTCGTCTTTTCGTTTGGTTGTGTTGCCATGTGCCTTCTATTTGCTTGCATCTTCGCTTGCTAAAAATCTATTATTATGAATCTTCATCCTATTGCTAATCTTTTTAAAAGATCCAATTATGATGAACCAATTTCTAGTGAGTTTTGTGCACTAGATTATCTTTATGAGTTTTTGCTTGAAATTCGTGAATCTGAAAATTGTGATGAAGTGTTGAAAGAACAAACTTATGAAGTGATTCACGATAGCTCCTTGAATGAAAAGCATGATTGCAATGATATTATTATAAATTCTATTAATGTAAATTGTGTTAATGATATGCAAAACCCTAAGCTTGGGGATGCTAGTTTTGCTATGTCCACTACTTGTTGCAATGATCATGATTGGGGTGATAATGATTCTTATGATCTTGACAATTTATTTATGCCTCATGATGAATATGCTATTGATAATAATTTTTGCAATATTATTGAAAGTGGGTTCGTAAGAGTGTCAACTTTAGATAAAAATAATCCCACATATTTGGAGAGTGTTCAATCTTATGAAATTTTTGATGAAAGTGGGCTTGGAGAGGTCATGACTTTATTTTATGATAATCCCACTATTTCGGAAGAGTGTCAACTTTGCATGCATGTGGATAATGAAGAGAAAATTTTATGTGATAGCTATATTGTTGAATTTGATTCATGTAATTATTATGAGAGAGGAAAATATGGTTGTAGAAATTTTCATGTCACTAAATTACCTCTCGTTACGTTGAGATTGCTATTGTTTCTTTCTTCTTCCTTGCATATGCTACTTTTTGCTTGTTTTCATAATTTGTTTGCTTATATAATGCCTATTCATAGGAAGCATGTTAGACTTAAACTTGTTTGTCACATGTTCTATGATGTTCTCTTTGTGTTTCAATTATTATCTTTCATGTGAGCATCATTGAAATCTAAATGCCTAGCTAGGGGCGCTAAACGATAGCGTTGTTGGGAGGCAACCCAATTTTATTTTTTTTCTTTGCTTTTTGTTCCTGTTTAGTAATAAATAATTCATCTAGCCTCTGTTGATGTGGTTTTGTGTTTTAATTAGAGTTTGTTCCAAGTAGAACCAATAGGATCTTCCTGGGTGATAGTTGTTTGATCTTGCTGAAAAAGACAGAAACTTTGTGCTCACGAAAATAATTGTTAAAATTCACCAGAACGAGATAAAATGCTAATTCTTTTTGCAGCAGATTAATATACAAATTATCTAGGTTGTCCTAGTTTTTCAGAATTTTTGGAGTTCCAGAAGTATTCGAACAAATCAGATTGCTACAGACTGTTCTATTTCTCACAGATTCTGTTTTTCGTGTGTTGTTTGCTTATTTTGATGAATCTATGAGTAGTATCGGGGGGTATAAACCATAGAGAAGTTGTAATACAGTAGGTTTAACACCAATATAAGTAAAGAATGAGTTCATTACAGTACCTTAAGGTGGTGGTTTATTTTCTTATACTAACGGAGCTCACGAGATTTTCTGTTGACTTTTGTGGTGTGAAGTTTTCAAGTTTTGGGTAAAGATTTGATGGATTTTGGAATAAGGAGTGGCAAGAGCCTAAGCTTGGGGATGCCCAAGGCACCCCAAGGTAAAATTCAAGGACAAGCAAAGTTTAAGCTTGGGGATGCCCGGAAGGCATCCCTCTTTAAATCTTCGCTCTGTCGGTAAATTTACTTGAGGCTATATTTTTATTCACCACATGATATGTGTTTTACTTGGAGCGTCTTGTGTGATTTGAGTCTTTGCTTTTTAGTTTACCACAATCATCCTTTCTGTACACGCCTTTTGGGAGATACACACATGAATCAGAATTTATTAGAATACTCTATGTGCTTCACTTATATCTTTTGAGCTATACAATTTTGCTCTAGTGCTTCACTTATATCTTTTTAGAGCACGGTGGTGGTTTTATTTTATTGAAATTATTGATCTCTCATGCTTCACTTATATTATTTTGGGAGTCTTTTAGAACACCATGGTAATTTGCTTTGGTTATAAAATTAGTCCTAATATGGTGGGCATCCAAGATGGGTATAATAAAAACTTTCATATAAAGTGCGTTGAATACTATGAGAAGTTTGATTCCTTATGATTGTTTTGAGATATGAAGATGGTGATATTAGAGCCATGCTAGTTGAGTAGTTGTGAATTTGAGAGATACTTGTGTTAAAGTTTGTGATTCCCGTAGCATGCACGTATGGTGAACCCTTATGTGATGAAGTCAGAGCATGATTTATTTTTTGATTGTCTTCCTTATGAGTGGCGGTCGGGCACGAGCGATGGTGTTTTCCTACCAATGTATCCCCCTAGGAGCATGCGCATAGTACTTCGTTTTGATAACTAATAGATTTTTGCAATAAGTATGTGAGTTCTTTATGACTAATGTTGAGTCCATGGATTATACGCACTCTCACCCTTCCACCATTTCTAGCCTCTCTAGTACCGCGCAACTTTCGTCGGTACCATACACCCACCATTACCTTCCTCAAAAAAGCCACCATACCTACCTATTATGGCATTTCCATAGCCATTCCGAGATATATTGCCATGCAACTTTCCACCATTCCGTTTATTATGACACGCTCCATCGTTGTCATATTGCTTTGCATGATCATGTAGTTGATATCGTATTTGTGGCAAAGCCACCGTTCATAATTCTTTCATACATGTCACTCTTGATTCATTGCACATCCCGGTACATCGCCGGAGGCATTCACATAGAGTCATATTGTGTTCTAAGTATTGAGTTGTAATTCTTTAGTTGTAAGTAAATAAAAGTGTGATGATCTTCATTATTAGAGCATTGTCCCAGTGAGGAAAGGATGATGGAGACTATGATTCCCCCAAAAGTCGGGATGAGACTCCGGGCGAAAAAAGAGGCCATAAGAAAAAGAGAAAGGCCCAAATAAAAAAATGAGAGAAAAAGAGAGAAGGGGCAATGCTACTATCCTTTTTCCACACTTGTGCTTCAAAGTAGCACCATGATCTTCATGATAAAGAGTCTCCTATGTTGTAACTTTCATATACTAGTGGGAATTTTCATTATAAGAACTTGGCTTGTATATTCCAATGATGGGCTTCATCAAAATGCCCTAGGTCTTCCTGAGCAAGCGATTTGGATGCACACCCACTTAGTTTCTTTTTTAGCTTTCGTACACTTATAGCTCTAGTGCACCCGTCGCATGGCTATCCCTACTCACTCACATTAATATCTATTGATGGGCATCTCCATAGCCCGTTGATATGCCTAGTTGATGTGAGACTATCTTCTCCTTTTTGTCTTCTCCACAACCACCATTCTATTCCACCTATAGTGCTATGTCCATGGCTCACGCTCATGTATTGCGTGAAGATTAAAAAAGTTTGAGAACATCAAAAGTATGAAAGAATTGCTTGGCTTGTCATCGGGGTTGTGCATGATTTAAATATTTTGTGTGATGAAGATAGAGCATAGCCAGACTATATGATTTTGTAGGGATAGCTTTCTTTGGCCATGTTATTTTGAGAAAACATGATTGCTTCATTAGTATGCTGAAGTATTATTATATTTATGTCAATATTAAACTTTTGTTTTGAATCTTTCGAATCTGAACATTCATGCCACAATAAAGAAAATTACATTGATAATTATGTTAGGTAGCATTCCACATCAAAAATTCTGTTTTTATCATTTACCTACTCGAGGACGAGCAAGAATTAAGCTTGGGGATGCTTGATACATCTCCAACTTATCTATAATTTTTTATTGTTCCATGCTATTATATTATCTGTTTTGGATGTTTAATGGGCTTTAATATGCTCTTTTATATTATTTTTGGGACTAAACCTATTCACCGGAGGCCCAGTGCTAGTTTGTGTTTTTTTTTTGCCTATTTTAGTGTTTCGCAGAAAAGGAATACCAAACGGAGTCCGAACGGAATGAAACCTTCACGATGATCTTTCTTGGACTGAAAGCAATCCAGAAGACTTGGAGTTGAATTCTGGAACGCCACTAGGCGGCCACAAGGCAGGAGGGCGCGCCCCCACCCTCGTGGGCCCCTCGTAGCTCCACCGACGTACTTCTTTCGCCTATATATACTCTTATACCCTAGAAACATCAGGGGGAGCCACGAAACCACTTTTCCACCGCCGCAACCTTCTGTACCCGTGAGATCCCATCTTGGGGCCTTTTTCGGTGATCTGCCGGAGGGGGGAATCGTTCATGGAGGGCTTCTATATCAACACCGTAGCCTCTCTGATGAAGCGTGATTAGTTTACCACAGACCTTTGGGTCCATAGTTATTAGCTAGATGGCTTCTTCTCTCTCTTTGATTCTCAATACAAAGTTCTCCTCGATGTTCTTGGAGACCTATTCGATGTAGTACTCTTTAGCGGTGTGTTTGCTGAGATCCGATGAATTATGGATTTATGAACTTGATTATCTATGTATATTATTTGGTACTTCTCTGAATTCTTATATGCATGATTTGATATCTTTGCAAGTCTCTTCAAATTATCGGTTTAGTTTGGCCTACTAGATTGATCTTTCTTGCAATGGGAGAAGTGCTTAGCTTTGGGTTCAATCTTGCGGTGTCCTTTCCCAGTGACAGTAGGGGTAGCAAGGCACATATTGTAGTGTTGCCATCGAGGATAAAAAGATGGGGTTTATATCATATTGCTTGAGTTTATCCCTCTACATCATGTCATCTTGCTTAATGCGTTACTCTGTTCTTATGAACTTAATACTCTAGATGCATGCTGGATAGCGGTCGATGTGTGGAGTAATAGTAGTAGATGCAGAATCATTTCGGTCTACTTGACATGGACGTGATGCCTATATTCATGATCATTTCCTTAGATATCTTCATAACTATGCGCTTTTCTATCAATTGCTCGGTAGTAATTTGTTCACCCACCGTAATACACGCTATCTTGAGAGAAGCCACGAGTGAAACCTATGCCCCCCTGGTCTCTTTCTTATTATATTGCATCTCTTATTTACATCGCATCTTGTTTACTATTTTGCAATCTTTACTTTCCAATCTATTCAACAAAATACCAAAAATATTTAGTTTATTAGATCTCACTTTTGCGAGTGACCATGAAGGGATTGACAACGCCTTTATCATGTTGGTTGCAAGGTTCTTAATTGTTTGTGCAGGTACTAGGTGACTTGCGCGTTGTCTCCTACTGGATTGATAACTTGGTTCTCAAAACTGGGGGAAATACTTACGCTACTTTGCTGCATCACCCTTTCCTCTTCAGAGGAAAACCAACGCATGCTCAAGAGGTAGCAGCCCCCTCCTGTTCGGGCTCATGCCAGAGAGGTCGTAATTGGCCTCTAGTATGGTGTCCGTTCGGAGGGGTTGAGACGGAGACCTGGGTCGCTTGGCCATAGAGGAGGCTGCTTCTTTTGCTGCCGCGGCTGTGCGCCTTGTATGGCGCACAGTCTACGCCGGGGCCTCTTGCCGCTGCGCGGCCTTGCCGGTCGCCCCCTTAACGGGGACCTGTTTGGGCAAGGAGGCTCACCGCACTAGCTCGTTGGAGCCAGACCACCGAAGGACGCGCTTCCTCCTCCCCTAGACTAGGGGCTCCTCAGGAGGCTCCTCTTCGTCCATGTCATCGGCCGCTTCCTCGGCAGAAGGGCCCCTGGTGGCGGCACCGCTGTGCTCCCTGGCGGACTCCACCTGCTCGCCAAAGTCCTCTTCAGCCCTGGACTCACTTTCCTGGAAGCCAGCGGTGCCGGCCGCTGCGGAAAGAGCCGCCTCTTCCGCCCTGTTGGTGATGTACGCCACCTCTTCATAGGTGGTGTCGCAGACGAGCTGTTTTTCCTCACGAGCAGGCCGCTCTGACAAACTATCAAATAACTCCTGCACCCGCGCCGCGTCTGGCTCGACCCAGGTTTGGTCGAGGCCGTGGGCATCGAACATCGGCATCATGACAATGATAGAGGTTCGGGCGGAATTGTTGCACATGGGGACCACGGCCGCCGGCAACTTGAATGGCTTGCCGACCTCCTCGATCTTGTCGGCCTCCTCAGCCTTGCCGACCTTTTTGGCCTTGCCGGCCTTGCGGGGCTTGTCGACCTTGAGCTGGAACATCATCGAGCAGAGGGACGCATGCTGCATCACTGTGAAGTTCTGATTCAGGCCAGGGCGCAACTTCATGATGTTCGCCGCGTTCCGGAAATCCCACGCCGGCCTCCCTTCGTTATGCAGAGGGGCAATGCGGCGGCGGAGAAAATCGGCCCCAGTCATCTTGGTGAGCCCGACAGACTTGAGGCGGTGGATTCTGGTGATGGCAACTGTGAGCTTCTTGTCCTTAGGGTCGAGGCTACCCCAGTTGCTGCAACGGACCACCTGCGCTTCCCAGAGGGTGCAAAATGGATGCGGATCCTTCTCCGCAATCCAGCACCACCTGTGCCGCCACTCGTCCCATTTCTCCTTTTGGGTCTCGTTTGGGTATGTCTCCTTGCAACAAGCCCTCGGGATCCAGGTGAGGCAACCAAACAGCTCCCCTCTTGGCTGGATGCGAGGGAGGAAATAGTGGCTGAAGAGCGCCGTATTGGGAGTCACCCCGACGAAATTCTCACAGAGGTGGGCAAAGATAGCCGTACACGCCACGACGTTCGGCGTGAAATCCAAAATATGGAGGTCAAAGGTATACATGATGTCGATGAAGAAATTCGAGAACGGAGGGCAGAGCCTGCAGTAAAGATAATCGACAAAGAAGGGTATCGGTCTGGACCTGGTGCGCCGTTGGGTCTGGGGATGATGCGGGTGGTGGGATACCCTATCATTTCCCTCCCCCACATGAACTGGAACCGATCCTTGAGCACGGCGCGTCGAGCCCAGGAGCGAAGACGACGTGCTCCCTCCACCTTGTCACCAGGTCATCCTCCACCTCCTCGCTCCCCTTGAGCGCTTCCTTGTTTTTGTTCTTAGGCGTCGTAGCAGCCGACGGAGGGCAGGGGGACCAAAAGTGGTGGGGGCACAGCGGCGATGGGCGAAGGAGGGAGCTCTGGATTGCGCTCGAGGAAGAAGAAAGGGACGACGGTTTCCTAGATTGGAATGGGTGAAAGGGGTAAATGAGCAGCACCCTTGCGGATCCCTCTTTTTATGGGGAAGGCTCGGGGCTGCCTCTTTACTGTTCGACGTGAAGGCATTGGCGCAGGCACATGCATGTTGCAACCGTTCCACGCATGACCACCATGATGTGCACTCAATATGGATCATGGGGAAGCGTAGTAGACGAGAAGATTATAGCAGTTATCCCCCTGCCACGCGTGCCCGCGCACTATTTGGCCAGGCCCAACGCCGCCTCGCACCCGTGTATGGCCCAGGCCGGGGGGTTCCTATTGGTGTACTAAAGTTTGGGCTCTTTAGCACCCTATACTTGTGCACGGGCAGTCGTAGCCACACCCGTGGCGAGGCCTAAAGGGGGGTGACCGAGAACAAGATACAAGTCAAATAAGAAGCAGCCGAACCAGAGACTAGAAGACAGAGGATGAGCTGGACCCCCGGCAAGATCCTTGCTGGGACGGCTTGCGAGACCCCGGCAAGATCCGGCAAGATCCTTGCCGGGATGACTTACAGAGCACTAACAAGAGCACCACCCTTGTGGTTGAGAACTCTGACACCATTGACAACGTTAAGTCCAAGAACCAGGGGCGCGCGTAGTGGGGTGCAGATCTTTGTGACGGCCAGAAGACGAGGCTCCGGCAAGATCCTTGCCGGGGACGTCTGCGAGGCCCCGGCAAGATCCTTGCCGGGGGCATCGACAAGACCGCTGCAAGGATCCGCCACCCCGTCACTGCTCCAGCGCAGTGGCCGGCCCGCCGGCCTGGCAAGTACCTGCGTGGTGGCATGCAGATCTTCACGAAGACCCTGCCACCTCTCCAGCGTAGCAGCTGGCCAGCCAACTTGGCACTGCATGCCTTGTCGGCGTGGACACGTGTCAAGAAGGGGCGGGGCAGCGACGGACGGGACAGGCTCTATTCCCGTCCCCGATAAAGCTAGAGGGCACATAAGCGGCGCATTTAATGCGTTTGTCCTAAGACGCCGGTGATAAACATAGGCACTGTAGCAACTTTACACCTCCTGTATGCCACTGTGACAGCCCCTTGGACATATAAAAGGAGGCCCACGGCGTACTGGAGGAGGATTCAGACTTTTGAACCTCTCGGCCCAGCTTGCATGCGAGCAGCGAGCCGAAGCTCAAGAACACAGAATACACAACCAAGCAGGACTAGGGTCTTACGCTTCTGAGCGGCCCGAACCTGTGTAAAAATCCGTCGTGTTGATCATTAGATCCGCTCTTTGCACCACCCCTCTTCCCTGCCGGACCGTAGAAGGGATCCACGTGATCCCACAGGTGTCGCTCACGCCGACACCTTTCCTCTTTTTTTTGGGCCTTCTCTTTTTTTATTTGGACTTCCCTCTTTTTTTCCTCACATGGGACAATGCTCTAATAATGAAGGTCATCACACTTCTATTTACTTTACAACTCAAGAATTATAACTTGATACTTAGAACAAAATATGACTCTATATGAATGCCTCCGGCGGTGTACCGTGATGTGCAATGAATCAAGAGTGACATGTATGAAAGGATTATCAACGGTGGCTTTGCCACAAATACGATGTCAACAACATGATCATGCAAAGCAACATGACAATGATGGAACGCGTCATAATAAACGGAACGGTGGAAAGTTGCATGGAAATTTATCTCGGAATGGCTATGGGAATGCCATAATAGGTAGGTATGGTGGCTGTTTTGAGGAAGGTATATGGTGGGTGTATGGTATTGGTGATAGTTGCGCGGTACTAGAGAGGCTAGCAATGTTGGAAGGGTGAGAGTGCGTATAATCCATGGACTCAACATTTGTCATAAAGAACTCACATAATTATTGCTAAAATCTACTAGTCATCAAAACAAAGTACTACGCGCATGCTCCTAGGGGGGTAGATTGGTAGGAAAAGACCATCGCTCGTCCCCGACCACCACTCATAAGGAAGACAATCAAAAAATATCTCATGCTCCAACTTCGTTACATAACGGTTCACCATACGTGCATGCTACGGGACTCACAAACCTTAACACAAGTATTTCTCAAATTCACAAGTACTCACTAGCATGACTCTAATATCACCATCTTCATATCTCAAAACAATCGTAAGGAATCAAACTTCGCATAGTATTGAATGCATTTTATATGAAAGTTTTTATTCTATCCTTCTTGGATGCCCATCATAATAGGAATAAATTCATAACCCAAGCATATTACCATGATGTTTAGAGACTCCCAAAATAATATAAGTGAAGCATGAGAGTTCTCAAAACAAAACTACCACCATGCTCTAAAGAGATATAAGTGAAGCACTAGAGAAAATGACAAACTACTCCAAAAGATATAAGCGAAGATCAATGAGTAGTCAAATAATTATTTAGCTATGTGAGGACTCTCTCGCATTTAAGTATTTCAGATCTTAATATTTTATTCAAACATCAAGCAAAACAAAATAAAATGACATTACAAGAATATCGCATATCATGTGAAGAAGCAAAAACTTAGGCTTAACCAAAAATTGATCGATAGTTGTTGAAGAAGAAAGGTGGGATGCCTACCGGGGCATCCCCAAGCTTAGATGCTTGAGACTTCTTAAAATATTAATTAAGGATGCCTTGGGCATCCCAAAGGTTGAGCTGTGTGTCTCTTTAATTCCTCTCATATCACGGTTTCCCTAATTCTTAGAACTTCATCCACACAAAACTCAACAAGAACTCGTGAGATAAGTTAGTATAAATCAATGCAAAACCTTATCATTCTCTACTGTACAAAATCACTAAAATTATAATTTAACATTGCATACTAAATGCCTCTGCATATTTAAGAGTCCTATCCTAAAATAGAATCATTAAACAAGCAAACAATGCAAACGTAACAACAATCTATCTAAACAGAACAGTCTGTAAAGAATGCAATTGGAATCATACTTCCCTAACTCCAAAAATTCTGAAACATTACCACACTATAGATAATTTGTTGTTACTCATTGTGTAAAAATTTCAAGATTTTATCATGTTATTACTATTCACCAATATTCAAAACATAACAGCAAACTTTCTGTTTTTAAAACAACAACGTATAGACTTGCAAAATAAGCATGGTAAAGACTACACTTGACCTTTTTATTGAACTAAAAGATGCAAAATATTATTGTAAGTAACAACAAGCAAATCCTAATAAAATAAAATGACGCTCCAAGCAAAACACATATAATGTGGTGAATAAAAATATAGCTCCAAGTAAAGTTACCGATGAACGAAGACAAAAGAGGGGATGCCATCCGGGGCATCCCCAAGCTTAGGCTCTTGGTTGTCCTTGAATATTACCTTGGGGTGCATTGGGCATCCCCAAGCTTAGGCTCTTGCCACTCCTTATTCCATGGTCCATCGAAACTTCACCCAAAACTTGAAAACTTCACAACACAAAACTCAATAGAAAACTCGTAAGCTCCGTTAGTATAATAAAACAAATCATTCACTTTTGTACTATCAAGACAAGATTCATAATTTTTCTCACATGATGCCTACTGTACCCTATCATTTCTACAATTTCTACAATACGTGCACGCTACGGGACTCACAAACTAGAAAACAAGCAAACTATGCATCGAAAACAGAATATGTCAAAAACAGAAAACTGTAAAGATATGAATTGAAATCATACTTATGTAACTCCAAAAATTATGAAAAATTAGGACAACCTGAGAAATTTGTTTATTAATCTTATGCAAAAAGAATCAGTATTTTATTGCATTTCTGTTAAAAATGAGAATTATTTTCCTGAGAACAAAAGTTTCTGTTTTTCAGCAAGACCAAATCAACTATCACCGTAAGCCATCCCAGAGGTCTTACTTGGCACTTTATTGAAAGAAAATCTATAAAACATGATTACTACAGTAGCATAATCATGTTAACACACAAAAACAGTAGGTATAAATATTGGGTTGTCTCCCAACAAGCGTTTTTCTTTAATATCTTTCTAGCTAGGCATGATAATTTCAATGATGCTCACATAAAAGATAAGACTTGAAACATAATGGGAGCAGCGTGAAGCATATGGCTAGTACATTTAAGTCTAACCCACTTCCTATGCATAGGGATTTTGTGAGCAAACAACTTATGGAAACAATAATCAACTTGCATAGGAAGGTAAAACAGGCATAACTTCAAGATTTTCAACACATAGAGAGGAAACTTGATATTATTGAAGTATGTAAGAGCACATGTTCCTCTCTCATAATAATTTTTAGTGGCATCATGAATGAATTCAACAATATAACTATCACATAAAGCATTATTTTCATGATCCACAAGCATAGAAATTTTACTACTCTCCACATAAGCAAAATTCTTCTCATTTATAGTAATGGGAGCAAACTCAACAAATAACTATCATGTGAGGCATAATCCAATTGAAAATTAAAATCATGATGACAAGTTTCATGGTTATCATTATTATTTATAGCATACAAGTCATCACCATAATCATCATAAAGAGGAGGCATGCTTTCATCATAATAAATTTTCTCATCAAAACTTGGGGAACTAAAAATATCATCTTCATCAAACATAGCATCCCCAAGCTTGTGGCTTTGCATATCATTAGCATCATGGATATTCAAAGAATTCATACTAACAACATTGCAATCATGATCATCATTCAAATATTTAGTTCCAAACAATTTATTGACTTCTTCTAGCACTTGAGCACAATTTTCCTTTCCATCATTTTCACAAAAGACATTAAAAATATGAAGCTTATGAAGCAACCTCAATTCCATTTTTTGTAGTTTTATTTTATAGACTAAACTAGTGATAAAACAAGAAACTAAAAGATTTGATTGCAAGATCTAAAGATATACCTTCAAGCACTAACCTCCCCGGCAACGGCGCCAGAAAAGAGCTTAGTTGACGGGGTGTGAGTGCCGCTTACCTAGCCTCCCCGGCAACGGCACCAGAAAAGAGCTTGATGTCTACTACGCAACCTTCTTCTTGTAGACTCGTGTTGGGCCTCCAAGCATAGAGTTTTGTAGGACAGTAGCAAAATTCCCTCAAGTGGATGACCTAAGGTTTATCAATCCATGGGAGGCGTAGGATGAAGATGGTCTCTCTCAAACAACCCTGCAACCAAATAACAAAGAGTCTCTTGTGTCCCCAACACACCCAATACAATGGTAAATTGTATAGGTGCACTAGTTCAGCGAAGAGATGGTGATACAAGTGCAATATGGATAGTAGATCTAAGCTTTTGTAATCTGAAAATATAAAAACAGCAAGGTAACTAGTAACAAAAGTGAGCAAAAACAGTATTGCAATGCTTGGAAGCAAGGCCTAGGGTTCATACTTTCACTAGTGCAAGTTCTCTCAACAATGATAACATAATTAGATAATATAACAATCCCTCAATGTGCAACATAGAGTCACTCCAAAGTCACTAATAGCGGAGAACAAACAAAGAGATTATTGTAGGGTACGAAACCACCTCAAAGTTATCATTTCTGATCGATCTATTGGGCTATTCCTATAAGTGTCACAAACATCCCTAGAGTTCGTACTAAAATAACACCTTAAGACACACATCAACCAAAACCCTAATGCACTACGAAAAAAAGACACATCCGTGACATTTTGGGCCGAACGAAATTTTTTTCTGTCATACTTATGACACTTCTATGACGATAATTGTGAAAAAACCCGGTATCATCATAGATGTGGTGGGGTCCTACTTCTATGACAAAAAATCATGAGAGAAAATGGGCTTTTCATCCTGGGCGGGCCGGAGACGCAGTTGCATGACATTCTTTGGGCCATCCATGATGGAAAAAACCATGGTAGAAGCGAGGGTGAGGAAAATATCAGAGAGTTCTCGGTTATGGTGGGTGGTCGGAGGCCGAGCGATGCGCGTTTCTCTCGTACGTACACGCGTGTGTGTGAGGCGTTGGGCTCTAATCGAACCCGGCGATTACTCGCAGCGACGCTACGCGTTCTTGTGCGAGCGATCGATCGATCCTTGCCGTTAATCAACCCGAGTGTGATTCTTCGCCATCGCCGCTAATCGAAGCCGATCGAACACTGCTGCCTCCTTCCCTGGATGAACAGTGAGCGTTGTTGAGGGGGTTTGGATGAACAGTTCCTGGTGGGGGTTGGATGAACAGGAACCCGTGGTAGTAGTGGCCGTTGCCGCTGGATGAACAGTACGCCGATCGATCGAGCCGGTGGATGAACAGGACCCCGCGGAGGGCTGGTTGAACAGGACCCCGTGGAGGGCTAGATGAACAAGACCCCGTGGAGGGCTGGTTGAACAGTAGCCGGTGGAGGGCTGGTTGAACAGTAGCCCGTGGAGGGGTGGTTGAACAGGACCCCGTGGAGAGGGCTGGTTGAACAATAGCCGGTGGAGGAGCGCGCGGTGGAGGCTGGATGAACAGGAGCCCGTGGATGAACAGTCGCAGGTGGAGGCAGGAGGAGGTCGACGGTGGATGAACAGTAGCCCGTGGAGGCAGTCGACGGTGGAGATGAACAATATCCCGTGGAGTCTCGTTTTGCGGTACGCCACACACCTCCCGATGAATAGGACCCCCCTTTTGACCGTAGCGCTCCAACACAAGTCTGTTTCCTCCGTTTTGCGGTACGCCACACCCCTCCTGATCAACAGGACTCCGTTTCGACCGTAGGAGGTCTGTTTCCTCCGGTTTGCGGTACGCCAGACCCCTCCCGATGAACAGGATCCCGTTTCCACCGTGGCCGGTCGAACACAAGGCCGTTTCCTCCGTTCTGCGGTACGCCAGGCCTCGTTCCAATCGCCTGTTCCGTCCAAGCCGGTTGGCTCCTGATGAACAGCACGCGTTCCGTTGCCTCCCGATGAACACGACGCATTCCGTTGCCTCCCCATGAACGGGACGATGCAGTTTCTCCATTCCGACCCAGCCACAGCCATGTACATGAGCCCTGGCCGTACGTATGCGCGAGAAGGCGTTCGAGACCCCGCCCGTATGTACGTATGTGGCCGTATTCACTTTCTTACACCCTGGCCGCTGTACGTACATTTACATGTTACATGCGCGCCTCTACTACGACACGTGCGGGCCTCTACTACGGCACGTGCCCTTCCTTGCCCGGCCACGGTTCATCGTTGCAGCCTGTAGACAGACCGATCATATGTACGTACACGTTTGCGACCAGAATGACAACACAACGTACGCTTTGACCGGGTGGGTCCCGACTGTCAAGCACTTCCTTGTGTGCGAAGATGTAGCTGGTGGGTCCCAGCAGTCAGGGGGAAACGTTTTTTTTTTCACGAAATATGGTGGCCCGTCCGATGGGTCCCTGCTGTCAGGTGGAGGAATAATTATTTTGCGCGTAATCAGGAGGCACTTCCTTGCTGCAGCCGTGGACCCAGCTGTCAGCCTCTCAACATACAGTACTCTTCGGATGGAAGTCGTTCGTTGACCACATTAACCACACCGCGCCGAGAGCACGAAGGCGGTGGACGACGACGAGGCCTAGGAAGGGAACGACGCAGAGCCGACCGAGGAAGATGCGGCAGTGGATGCCCACGCGGAGAGGAGTACGAGGGTTCACTGGTTCGGCTGCGGTGTGAGGCTGCCATCGCCGCAGGGCCTGGCCAGCGGTGGGAGTAGTAGGGGGCGGTGAGGCCTCCATAGCAGCACAGCCGGCCACGCAAGGCAAGAGCACGCAGTGGTTTGGACGGCTGGAGCAAGAGAGTCAGATGTTGAAGAAGCAGGACGACCGTTGGATGTTAACAATCCAACGGTCACTGGTGATAGAATCGTTTGTCGACTAAGTTGACAAAGCCCTCCGCCCGCGTCAACTTAGTAGGCCCACAAGTCAGCCTCCCACTCTGGTGGGTCCCACCTAGCAGGGGGAGTATTAATTTTTGTGCGTAATAAGGAGGCACTTCCTTGCGTGCGAAGATATAGCTGGTGGGTCCGAGCTGTCAGTGGGAGTATTCATTCGTTTTGGCGTAATAAGGAGGTACTTGCTTGCATGCGGCCATGGACCATGTGGGTCCCAACTGTCAGCCTCTCCATGTATGTCCCTCTTCCGATGTTGTCGTTTGTTGACAACGTTGACCACGCCGTGCCAAGAACACCAGCGCGATGGGGGCGAGACCCAGGAAGGGAATGACCCGGAGACGGCGAAGCCACATCAGCGGAGGGATGTGGGTGAGTAGAGGGATGGCCTGGCTAGCGGTGGGAGTGCTTGGGCGTTGAGGCTGCTGTGGCAAAGACAGACCGACCACGGAGGCGGAGGCAGCGGTCCCGCCGGCGATGGATTTGGCGGTTGGAGCAAGAAGATCAGAGATTGAAGAAACACGACGGCCGTTGGATTGACATCCAACGGTTACGTTTGCTAGAATCATTTGTTGTCGTATATAATAAGTAAAAAAAATCTTGCATACGCGTCAACTTAATAGGCCCACAAGTCAGACCATTCCCTATTTTTTTAATAATTTATATTTAGCTCATTGCAACTTCTTATGCAATTTATTGCAGTCCGTTTTTTTTGTTGGCCAGGGCCAGGGTTAAAAATTTAAACGAAATTTCATATATTTCTGTGGGTTCCAAACTATTTTTAATACCGAAATGTCGAGCCAGATTTAAAGTACTTTGAATATATATTTGAATTAGGTTAAAGCCCGGTGAAATTGGAATCTGAAAATGTGATTTTTTTTAGAAATTATAAAGTAATTGCCAATTTGTCATCTGTTTTTTATATTTACAACCCATTTCATATTACTTTCAAGATTTGCAGGCGTCTTGAAAGAGTTGCAGCCCATCAGGGCGTAGAAAAATAAGTAGGCCTGGATTGGGTATTCTTCAGAAAAATAAACTAGGCTCATTTTCACAAACAAAAAATAGCTGGGCTGGTCATGTGGTGAACACAAAATATAAGCCTAGGCTAGACGGGCCACAGCCCAGTTGAAACCCTGCTCCGTCTCAACAATAACAAAAAAAAATACTGCTCGAGTAGCTACAGCCCAGGTGTCAGCCGATCTTGTGTTGTTCTCTTGTCTATTGACTATATACACCGTGGGTCCCAGATGTCAGGAAACCACTAGCAGGAAGCATTTTCCTTTTCCATACGTTGACAATGGAGTATATATATAACAAAAAATGAAGAACTTCCTTGCATCCGGCCATGGACATGGTGGGCCCCTACTGTTATCCTCTTCACGTATAGTCCTCTGCCGATTCCTCTTGTTTGTTGACCATGTTGACAACATGAGAGGGTGGTGCTGCAGCGAGCGCCGCAAAGCGCGCGGAGGACGACGGCGAGGCCTCGGAGGTCAGCGTTAATGGTTTAGGAGACGGTGGGGTGGCGATGCGTGCGTGAGGCGCAGCCAGCCGTGGGAGGCGGAAGCAGGCGTCCCCGCTGACGCTGGTTTGGTTTTGGCGGCTGGAGGAAGACAGGACTGAAGAAACACGACAGACTGTAAAAGTAGTAGGAGTACTTAACAACCTTAATCTGAAACTAGTAGGGGCACTTAACAACCATAGCTGAAAGCAAGTATGAGTACTTATCTGAGTTCAACTGCACAAAGCACGCCTCGAGCAGTGCTACTTTGCCTCTGATTAACGAAAGGGTGAGGCCGCCAAGCCCCAGGACAAGGCCCAGCCGCCACCCCGCGCATCCACAACCTTCTGAAAGCGGCTTCATCTCGCAATGTGGTCAATAAACAGGATATTCACTTTAGAGCCATGAAAGCAGGAACATAATCTTCTGTCCTATTCTCCAAGATGGACGGGCCCTCATTATTTGAGACCACCCATGAATAAGTATCTTTTCACCTCCAAGGGGAATGGAGTAGGTCGACATAAACATCATGTTGTGACCAAGCGCAAGTCTGACCCGACCATGGTCAAGCATCTGTATAGGAACAATAGACCCGGGCAGTTCCTGTTTCAAGAAGATCGCAACTGTAAAACTATGCATAAGCAAGAGTTTATGAACAACATATATAACAGAAAACAGCTCGTACCATAAGCTGTTTTCTGTTATATATGTTGTTCATAAACTCTTGCTTGACCATGGTCTGTAACACTTGAGAAAGTTACATCAACATTCGTGAGCCAACTTTCAGTCTGTAACACTTGAGAAAGTTTATCCAAGTTCGGCCATAAAAAAAGCAGCGATCTTCTTGGTTCATGAACCCAACTCGAAACTTATATCCATGGCTTGTCTTCACTGTGACCATTAAACTGGTGTATTCAGTTATGGCAAGGCCGAGCATCTTGAGTACATGTGTTCTGGCAGAGCAAGGAATGCAGTGCAGGAAAAATAATATGAGAACACAATGTATTCCCTATATCCAAATCTAGAAATAATTTCCTCCTTCACGTCAGAGTTGACCATGGTACTAGTACCTTTTATCCAAATATAGCAATCCAAATTTCTAAATTAGTCGACAGCATGTTCAAAAAACCCCACCCTCCCGGATAGAAAAGAGGATTCTAGGAACATATTGTGCGCGTTTTAAAATCCTGTGTTAGGATGAGAAAGAACAAGTGTGGCGTCTCGCCGAGGGCGCAGAAACCTGTAGGGCCCTCGCACTTTGGGCACTGCAAATGGAACACACTAGATTCAGTAGGAAGAAAAATGCATCAACGGCGGCGGCTGCCATCCTAGGAGTACCCGCGACCAAGGGACTTGGATTTATCGGGGATGGATGAAGAATTCATACCAGGTTCTCCATGAGAAAACCCTATGCAATCGCTGAGCGGGGGTTTTCTCTTAACAAGCAGACAAGGGAGAAGGGGATTCGGGCCCAGTGAAATATTGTCGCTTCGTCCGTCCAGCTTACTGCTAAAGCTGGAAAGGTGGGGGGGTTTTGTGATTTGACGGCTCATTGGGCATTACTGCGGCGCTACAACCAGGGTGTGTCTACCGTGCAGTTGTGCACCCTAATTTGGTGCATATGGCACGTGGACCCCGTCGCGAGATGCCCCACATATCAGCGAAAGGAAGTAGAAGGACAGGAGTAACTAGTTACACATAAATATTTTTTTGACAAAGAGATACTCCCTCTGTAAAGAAATGTAAAGATCTTTTATATCACAAGTTTATACATAAGAAAAATCAGGGGGAATATATATAACATATATATTTATAAAAAACAAAGTTTTTTTTAACATGGTATAGACGAGTTGGCGATGATGGTGTGCCTGCCATCCTGCAATATAGGCCGCTCGATTTATATCTGGCGGATAGGAAGGAAACTAAGGCAATTTTGCAAAAAGGTACCCACACACCTCTCCATATTTGCAAATAAGGTTGTCGGCGTTCTGGGAACGGGGGTACCCAGACTTGCCTGCCTGCGGCCTGCGGCGTGGCTCAAGGGGTGGCCCAGTACGGCCCATCTTCATCAACACAAGCTCAAGACCCTTGCGAGGCCAAGTCTCATGAGGCGAGGCGACAGAAGCTTCCTCGAGGCAGCCTCGTCAGGTGGCTCGCGAGGAGGCGGAAGATCAAGGCGGGGTACCTCACGAGGTGCCCATGGCGCAAGCCATGATTTACCAAGGCGCGAGGCGCCATCCCATGCAGATGTCCTCATTTCCTCTTTGGTGCAAAGGGGGCAAGCGCAGGCGAGAGTATCAAGCAAAGGCAACCATTTTGATGCAACAAGATCAAGACCAACACAACGGCAGGAAGGAGGTCATCGTGGAGCCCAAGCCGGCGTCATCATCGAGCCATTGGCAAAGCGAGGACCAACTTTAGTCAGATAAGTGTACTAGATGTTCCCCTTCAAATGGCCAATTGTTGGCGCCTTCCGCTCAATATTTGGGAAGAGGCCCAGGGCCTTTGCCTATAAATAGGACTAGCCACCCACAGGGTAGGGGGATCCGAAATCTAGAACAGAGCTAGAGATCAAGCAATCTAGAGAGAGAGACAGAGAGAGAGAGAGAGCGACCGAACTCCCCCTAGCAGTTCGTTGCACCGGCCAAGAACAGACCCTCGCGAGGCTATTCTTCCTTGTACTATTCATCATCAGCCCCTGAGGCAATCCACCACACCACACATTGGAGTAGGGTATTACACCACAATGGTGGCCAGAACCAGTATAAACCTTGTGTCCCTTGTGTTGCTCTTTGTGTAGTTTAGATCCTTGCGAGGCGACGAGGTGTAGGTAGGTAGGAGGTGAGATCTCCGCGTGCACCCCAGAGTTCGAACCTAGAGGGTCTGCCGGAAACCGAAATCCGACATTTGGCGCGCCATTTAGGGGTGCACCGGAATCCGTCTTCCGCCGCCTTGTTCTTTGCCGCCCATCGCATCCATGTCGGACGCTTGTCGGGCCCGTGCCGAGCGCCGGGCCGCTCTCGCCACTCGCGTCGCCCAGACGGCCACCGTCGGCGGCCGCCCCCACTGTTCCCCATCGCCTTCCGTCAACGCTGCCACCGGCCCGGCGGGGAACGAGCAGCAAGCGTCGTCCCAGCATCCATCCGTGAGGCGAGACGGCCACACCGCTACTCGCCGCTCGCCGCCCAGCTGGTTCTTTGTCCCGCGCTCCAGCGCTACATGGAGGCTCGAGCCGCGCCATCGCGCAAACGGGCTCTCTCGCTACCGCCCGTCGACAACGTCTACGAGGAGGGCTCGACAGCGTCGCCGAGCTCGTCCGCACATGAGCTCCCAGCGCCGTCCTTCTCGCTGCGCGCTGCCCGCCTTCGCGCAGCGATGAAGCTCGGGCGCCTCAGCCGCCTCCCCCTCAAGAAGGCGCCTTGGCCCCAAGGCGCGCGACCCCTGGGCGGAACCCGCTCCGTCCCGCGCCAGCGCAGCAAGAGCATAGCTGCCAAGAGGTCCCTCACCCCCAAGAAGCTGCCAGAGTGCTCCCTGCACCGGCCCGTCACGACCGCGCTCCTGTTCCGGCATGCCAAGCCCCCGCGTTGTTCCCAGCGGTGGCGCACGGGGATCCACAAGATCAAGCCCTTCATCACCAAAGGCCTCCCGTGGCCACTGCAGGCTGCCACGCCTTCACCGCCGAGCTACGCAGCATCGCGTGGCCCGGCAAGTTCAAGCCAGACCTGCCTCCTCGCTACGACGGCACGGCCGACCCCGCGGAGTTCCTCCAGCTCTACGAGCTGGGCATCAAAGCCGCCAACGGGGACGAGAAGGTCATGGCGAACTGGTTCCCCATGGCGCTCAAAGACGGTGCCCGCACTGGCTCTGAACACAGGCTCTGCACGATCTCCTCCACGGGGCGAGATGCACACCCGCTTCATCGCCAACTTCAAGGCACTTTCGCGACCGGCCTCTGCCGTGGCGACATCGCCCGCATCAAGCAGCAGCCGAGAGACCACGGAGAAGTATATCCAGCGCTTCAACAAGGCACGCCTCAAGATTCCCAAGGTGGCGAGGAGGCCATCATCTCAGCCTTCTCCGGCGGTATGCGTGGCGTCAAGATGAAGGAGGAGCTTGCGATGCATGAAGACACATGCACATCCACGGAGCTGTTCAACTTGGCGACCAAGTGCGCGCGAGGGCTGAGGAAGGATGCCTCTCCTTCTCGAGCTGCCGGCTGCCGACCCGAAGAGAAGAAGCCCAAGGTCAAGGACGTGAAGCGCAAGGGGACTGCCGTGCTCGCGGCAGAACCAGATACCAAGCGAGGCAGGGATCAGCCCGAGTCTTCCAAGGGCAGCCGGTACTGCGTGTACCACGACCTCCACACCCAAAACACCAACGAATGCCAAGAGCTCAGAGCCGTGCGAGAAGGGAGAATCGGTCGACGCCCCGACCGCAATGATCGAGGCTACGATAGAGGAGGAGGAAGAAACGCAGGACGTTGGGAAGACCGTCGCCCTCGCCAAGGGTGGCGTGACCGACCTCGCGAGGATCGCTGGCAGGATCAGCCTCGCGAGGGAGGTTGGAGGGACCCGCCTCGCGAAGGAGGCTGGAGGGATCAGCCTCACGAGGATCGCCCGCAAGGTAACCCAGGCCTCCTCCTCTACCACCACAGCCAAGGATAAATGAAGATCATCATCAGGACGAGGGGGCTGGGGGCTTCCAGGAGCCGCGCGCAATCGCTTGCATCCTGGACGGAGCTCAAGCCCCAGCCTCTCAACGCATCTTCAAGCAGTTCGCCCGCGAAGTGAACGCAGTCCTCCCCAAGCTCGAAGCCACGCGCCCTCTCAGGTGGTCAGCGTGCGCCATCACGTTCATCTCGGCGGATCAGCTCAAGTGCGCAGCCACAGCCGGAGTCCTCCCGATGCTTTGTTCCCCAATCATCAGCAACGTGCAAGTCACCAGGACCCTCATCGATGGTGGGGCAGGGCTCAATGTCCTATCCGTCGAGACATTCAACAATCTCCAAGAGCCGTACAATCAGCTTCAGCCAACCAAGCCTTTCTCCGGAGTCACTGATGGCTCCACGGTTCCGATTGGGCAGGTCCGCCTTCCTGTCACCTTCGGGGCGCGCGACAACTACCGCACCGAGCTCATCGACTTCGACGTCGCCCACATTCTCCTACCGTACAATGCCATCCTCGAGTACCCAGCTCTGGCCAAATTCATGGCCGTGACCCATCACGCCTACAATGTCCTCAAGATGCCAGGAAGCGGCGGAGTCATAACGGTGCCTTGCGAAGAGAGAGATGCAGTGTGTTCCCTAGAGCGTGCTTTTCAAGCCGCATCAATTGAAGACCCAGATCACAGGAGCGGGAGGCTCACCGAGGCCGCTCCTAAGAAGAAGAAGACATCGCCTGGCCCGACCCCTCGGGAGGCAGGCCCCTCAGGGTCCGCGCCCATTCAGGGGGCACCTCCTTCTGTCGCATAGGAAGGCAGGCCCGACGCCCTCCTCGAGCAAGGCTCGGGGGCGCTCTCCTGGAGGTCCACCGACTTTGCTAAGATCACGAGGAAGGCGCTTGGGCACCACTTGGAGGCGTGTTTCAAAGCATGTTTCCCTCAGGAAGGAGCAAGGCAAGGAGGGCCAAACTCTTAGGAGTTCGTCAGCAAGATCATTCAGGAACTGCAAGAGCCAAGAGTCATGAGTGGCAGCCGCCGCTTACCCGCCGTAGCTCCCCATATAGGCGAGGATGGAGGGCTGCGCGTCTGCATCGACATACCAGGGCTCAACCGAGCCGCCTCTCAGGAGCGCCTCTGGCCCTCACGCGTGGGGCGCTGTGAAGGTCCACCCCACAACTACGTTCGCATGCCTTACGGTTTGTCGAATGCGGCTTCCACGCGCCAGAGCCTCATGAGGAGCATCCTGGAGGCTCAAGAGGCCAGGTGTTCCGCAGTCCCGGCAGGGATGGAGATGGTCCGCGGGAGCCACCAGCGCCTCCGGAGCCTCCCGAGGCTCATGGGCCTGGGGGCTCGTGAAGATCGGCTTCCACATCGCATGGCGTCCGCTCATCTTCAACATTATCAGGTGACATCCTTCGAGTTTCATTTTCAGCTGGGAGCGCCCCCCAGGGCTGCATCATTCCCACGCCGCGTGGGTCCATCCCTGCGGCGTGTATCCCTTTTTGCTCCATGTGTCTAGTTTACCTTATTGGGGCGCCCCTCGGGCTGCATCATCCCCAAGTCGCTCGGGCCAGACCCAGCGATGTCTGCCTTCCCTAAACCTATCTAAATGAACTTGCTCCTTTGTGATTAACGTGTTTGACCTAGCCGCCCGCTCGATTGACACCAACTGATGGAGCTGCTTCCTAGCGGCACGACGCTTGCGCATGGGTCCGTCCCTGCAACGCCGACAAATCTGAATGGCTGAGCTCTGGCTGCGGCAGCCCCGCATGGCGCCACCTCGTCAAGCCTTCAGTGCCTCGTCACCCCTCCAGAGCAACCAACGGCTGACTGTCGATTGTCATGGCGAACTCTTGTTCTTCTTGTGATGAGCCTGCATGATCTCTTCAAGGAGCAGCGTCAGGCGAGGCCCTCACGGCGTCTTCTTCACTCTCATCTGCGCGAACCGCTTGCACGTTAAAGGGGGGGGGGGGTACCTGAGCATCGCGACTCATGGGCTCCAACTGGCTCTCCAGCCCTCACCCTCTGGCCT
The DNA here is from genome assembly GCA_021605205.1 of Aegilops longissima. Classification (NCBI taxonomy): domain Eukaryota; kingdom Viridiplantae; phylum Streptophyta; class Magnoliopsida; order Poales; family Poaceae; genus Aegilops; species Aegilops longissima. Next base: position 397,781,224 of record CM038677.1, read on the forward strand.
TGTCCACGGCATCGCGACCTGGCATACCAGCGACGGCTAAGCCTCGCTCGAGGGCCGGGACTCAAGGACGTAGAGCAGAAAGGGGAGTAAAGTCGAGAGGGAAGAGGCACGCGGGGACCTCGCCAGGCAACCCCTCATCTGCCAATGCGTGGACCTAGCGCCGCACCAAGAAGTGGTTCTTGACTCCCGAGATAAGTCATCCTCCGGAAACACTAGCTATCGCAGCACCGACCTCGCACCTAAGGCAATCCCGTGTTAGCAACGTCGCGCTCCTTTCTCACCGAATGATGGCTGCTTGAGCGCTAAAGGGGACCTCCTGAGTATCGCGACTCAGGGGCTCTTACTGGACCCCGGGCCGCTCACCTCCTGGCCTTGACCACGGCATCGCGACCTGGCATACCAGCGACGGCTGAAGCCTGCCTTGGGACCGGGACCTGTCGGTGTAGAGAATCAAGCCCTCGTGAGGTTCGAAAGGAGGAACTAAGCTAAGATGGGATGAGCATCTCGCACTACTTCACGACAAGGATCATATTAACAAACAGAACCACATGCACCTTACAAGCCCCCATGGGGCGCGTCTTTCGACTCTCGCAGGGAACAAAGAAAGCAAATCCTAAAGAACGCTAACTACGCGTGCCTCCGCAAGCGACGCCATCATGAAAGTGGGCCGTCAGGCACCGGCGCCAACCTCATCCAGATCAGAGGCGGCGGCAGCCTGACGAGCCCGCCCTGCTCCGAGAGCGACGCAAGCTCGGGGGCTCGTAGCTGTCGTCGCTCGTCTTCGGAGTCGCGAAGAGCTCGGCGGAGTCGCTGGATCCTCCGACGCCTCCGCCGCCTGAGGAGCTGCTGGGGGAGCGATCGGCGAGCCTGGTCCTCGCCGCGGCAAGGCCCCGACTACCTCCTTCAGGGCAGCACTCCAGCCAGCGTCCTTCCGCGTCGAAGACCTTGAAGAACATCACGGAAGCGCCGTCGTACTCCAGGTGGATCACGAGGGCGCCCCTCGTCCTGCAGACCCGGGCGATCTCGCCCCAGCCTCGAGTCATGAAGACCTTGCCCGGAGAGACGACCGCGACCTCCGCTCCGGTCGCAAGGGCGCTGCAGCTGGCGTGCTGCAGCCAGAGCTCTAGAGATCCCCTCTGCGGAATCGCGAAGGCGAAGGAGGGAGGAAGGCGAATCCAAGACTGAGGAGGCATGGCGGCATGGAGCACAAACTCTCGGGAGGAGCCCTTAACATGGACTCCAGGGGGAACAACGCGCACCGCCGTGACCCGCCGGCGCCGACGGCGGCGTCGTCCATGGCGCTCGGCGTCGACTCCTTCAGGGCCCTCAATGCGGGCGTACAAGGGAAGCGGGAACCCTGGCGGTGGCCGCTCGTACCAGGGCCTCGACACCTCCTGCCGGGCGCCCTCATCTCGACGGCAGAGGGCTGGCTGTTTCTTTGGCGGAAGCGGGACGGGACCCTCTTGGGGGGCCTTTCCTTTCTCTCCTGTGGAGAACCAGCGGATCGGAGCCATTGCCGCGATGTGGAGCAAGGGAAAGAAGGAGAGGCAAGAAGAGATGGACTGGAAGGGCACGCGCCGTTCCGTACTTATAGCCGGGGAAGGCCAACCATCGACCTCCACGATCACAGGTAATCATGACCCGCCTTGCATGCAGGGACTTGTCGATTCGTGCCATTGCCGAGGCGTCGTGGGGAAGTGGAGACACCCATGTCCAATCAACCGCCACGCGGCGCCCAAGGCCGCAGGCTATTAGGGCCCGCAGCGCTTCGCACTTGCCCCTTCACTTCTCCGCTAAGCCAAGTCCAGGCATGCCTTGGGCCCGGGTGCTACTGTCGGTGTTTTGGGAACGGGGGTACCCAGACTTGCCTGCCTGCGGCCTGCGGCGTGGCTCAAGGGGTGGCCCAGTACGGCCCATCTTCACCTGCACAAGATCAAGACCCTCGCGAGGGGCCAAGCCTCGCGGGGCGGACGACATGAAGCTTCCTCAGGCACGGCCTCGTCAGGTTGGCTCGCGAGGAGGCGGAGAGATCAAGGTGGGGTACCTCATGAGGTGCCCATGACGCAAGCCATGACGACCAAGGGCGCCAGGCGGTCGCCAACCCGCGCAGTGTCCTCATTTCCTCTTTGGTGCAAAGGGGGCAAGCGCAGGCGAGAGTATCAAGAAAAGGCAACCATTTCGGTGCAACAAGACCAAGACCAACACAACGGCAGGAAGGAGGTCATCGTGGAGCCCAAGCCGGCGTCATCGTCAGAGCCTTTGGCAGGCGAGGACAACCTTTAGTCAGGATAAGTGTACTAGATGTTCCCCTTCAAAATGGCCAATTGTTGGCGCCCTTCCCGCTCAATATTTGGGAAGAGGCCCAGGGCCTTTGCCTATAAATAGGACTAGCCACCCACAGGGTAGGGGGATCCGAAATCTAGAACAGAGCTAGAGATCAAGCAATCTAGAGAGAGAGAGAGAGAGAGAGAGAGAGAGAGAGAGAGAGAGAGCGACCGAACTCCCCCTAGCAGTTCGTCGCACTGGCCAAGAACAGACCCTCGCGAGGCTGTTCTTCCTTGTACAGTTCATCATCAGCCCCTGAGGCAATTCACCACACCACACACTGGAGTAGGGTATTACACCACAATGGTGGCCCGAACCAGTATAAACCTTGTGTCCCTTGTGTTGCTCTTTGTGTAGTTTAGATCCTTGCCAGGCGACGAGGTGTAGGTAGGTAGGAGGTGAGATCTCCGCGTGCACCCCAGAGTTCGAACCTAGAGGGTCTGCCGGAACCCGAAATCCGACAAAGGCCTTCCCTCGTTCATCCTTTTCTCTCACAAGATAAAATACTCATACAAATGGATCTTGATGTTATGTGCAACGCACGAGCATTATGGGGGTTCAACTGAGAAATACTCAGACAAGCTCACGGTTCTGGACTTTGGGCCACACGCCGGTGGGCCTGCATGTTTGGGGGCCCATGTGTTCTACCTCAGCGCTTTTCATATTGCAAGCGGTCGATACGGCGCTGGTTTTAGATGCTGTCACAAGGCGAATACACAAAATTGAATAAAGCACGGCAGCTGTTGGAATGAAATCAAACGACAGTTCATAACAAGCCATTAGAGTTGCAATTCTATCAACGATACTGTCGTACTACTTATACACACATGACACTTGTTTCACCATGCCAGAGTATTACATCAAAATCTCTCGGAGGATAGATCAGTTCGGCAGTTTCGTGCTGCTACTGAAGAATTTCAAAGTTGATTTGGACCAGCTCTCCTTGCCGAGAAAGTTCGATTTTGACATCATCCCCTACCGCAAGATATGATTTAGATTTGAACCTTGACCATCCTTTAACATCAATCATCATGCGACCATCCTTTGTACTTACGGTATATTGAGCAGGTTCATTCATACCAAGGCTGCGCATGGTAAGAGAAACTTGGCCACGGTCGCCCGAATTGTTGAACGACTCCCTCGTTGCTCTAGGAATTCTCTGTTTGCAAACAAGAATACATAAACAAACAGTTAGATCAACAAAGTGAATCATGTGAAACAACATGGAAAGAAAAAAGAACGAAGCACTTGGGCGGCCAATGCTTACCAAGAAGGTGGACATGTCAGTTTTTGTAAGGACTTTGGTATATGAAGTGCGAACCGCAGCCCAGTCTGTTGCCGGTGAAACTGCTAGTTCTGTTGCCGCTGCATGGGCCGGAGCAGATGCAAGTGCAAGTGTTGGTGCATGTGCCGAAGCCGTTGCTGGTGCCCGTGCCGGTGCGACTGGTAGTGCCGCCGCTGCTGCCGGAGATGGTGCTCCTTGTAGAGTTGGTGCCGGTGTCGATGTCCGATCCTCCGGTAGATCAGCCTGATCCACTGACGCGGTCGGTGCCCAATCCTCAGCTGGATCAGACTGAGCTGTTGACGCTGTCAGTGTAAGAGCAACTGCCGGTGCTTGATCCGTTGCTGAAGGTGGTACCGATGTGCGAGACAGCGGCGATCGTGTCTGATCTGCTGTGATCAGCTTTCTAACTTGACTAGGCTCCGTGACCGTGATCCAGTCTTTTTCTTCATTTCTTTTAAACGCGAGAAGGACTAATTGTGGTGTGTTTGTTAAACCAAACTGTAGTTCATCATAGGGATTCAGCTTGTACTCAGACAATAGACTGATCCAATTTTTTCCAGTAATATAAGTGATGGACAGTGCCTTCGTTACTGACACGACATAATAAGTGAAACCTGCAAAAATATCCATCGTAGAGCAAACCAAACGGTTTATTCTGTGATGAATGTCACATGGCAAAACCTGCATAGTAAAATTGCAGCAAAAGAAAGAAAACATGACATTAAACCAATAAGATCTAGACAGTAAATCAATAAGATTTACTTGATGTGACATGAGTGAATCCTTACGAGGAAATCACTATGTTGAAGTACTAAATAGAAGATTGGTCATCCAACTATGCATGGCATGCAGGGCCCACTCCTACTCCCACAAGCAGGACAGTCCAAAGGTCGTGACAAATCGTATGGACCGAACATCCATGGGACTGGAAATCCTGGTGGGTGCGATAAACCCTGCAATGCTTACAGATATTGGAGTGTAACCATAATTGATAAACTGTCCTCACAAAAAAGATGATCTGGATACTTCAAAATATACTGACTAAATTGAGTGGAAAGACATTAACATAGACTGTTCTCAGGACTCACCACACACCAAAAGCGGCAGTACTAAACAATACAGGTTCACAAACACAAATCAAGTCTTCGGACAATAGTACTTACTACGATACAAGCAAAGTTGCACTAATTAAACTCTGGAGACTATTTCTTGCCACCGACCTACGGGATGAACCCCGCATAATTACTAGGCCATGGACTTCGTGAGAGATGTCTACCGGCACCATCACCATCTCCTCAACCTTGGAGAACCTAACAGAGTGGTCTTTCCACTCATAAACATGACGATGAAGACATGCCGCATCAGATTTGTCAGGAAGCTCTACAAGAACCACACCCTTCGTAATCGAAGGCACAACCATGAAATTGTTGTGGTCAAGTACAGCCTCGAGAACACGCCTGACAACAATGCTACAGGAAAACACTAGTTCAGGACATGTGGCGACAAGGACACAGTAGTTGGATAATTTAGCAGTAGAACTCATCCTCAGGTCTTCCAGTTCACACGACATGACTTTGAGAACTTCATCTCCACCGCGGACCTGGTTCTAATTCAAACAGAAACCAAATATTTTATTACTACCTCCGTTCAGAAATATAAGATGATTCTCGATATTTTACTCCATATATGACTACATATACGCACAGAAATGAGTGAACAAAGACACTAGAACATATGTTCAAAGGCATGAGAGCAGCGGGATTACTTGCAATATCCATAACACAAGTTACTGATGCAAATATACCCTCTTCGAAGGTAGCATTGATGTTCGTAAAGTAGTTGAAAGTAATCTATAAGAAATCAGTGTCAACCTCTCGCATGTTTTGGTCAAAAGAGGAATTTAGAACCGCCATTTGGCCCACAAAAATCACATGCAAGATCACCCAGAAAGTGTTACTACTAGTACTAATACTGCATGTTAGATGAAAAAACACGATCAAGATCGAGAAAAAGATCGTCAAGAAGAGATATTACCTGGACTTGCTTAATGAGGGATCCCGAAGAGGGGGGCTTGGATAGAGCGATGGCTTTGAGCTTGTCTGCGATAGTCTCGGCGGGGTGCTTGCGCTTCTTCGTACCATGAGCCTCAACGGTTTTTGCCAGATCCATAGACATCACTTCGGCCGGTGCTCCAACATCCATCAAGAAACTGTCAAATAGAAATAGAAGAAAAGAAACCATAACCACAAACCCAAAATAAGAACAGAGAGGGAGTTACAGGATCAGCCTCGGGGTTGCAAGACCGGGCCTTGGCCAGAATCAACACCATTGATGCGCTCACCTTTCCTTCTTTGGGAGAGGAGAACAATGGCAGAAGCAGGTCGGGGTTTTCTTGAAGAAATGAGGAACAAGATGAGGGAGAAGCGAGGGTTGGGTAGAGAGGAAGCTGAGAGAGAAGAGTGAAATGATGGTTGCTTCGTCCGTCTAACTTACTACTGGAAAGGAGGGGGTTTTGTGATTTGACGGCTCATTGGGCATTACTGCGACGGTTCGATCAGGGAAGTCTACCGTGTAGTTGGGCACTCTACAACGGAGTAATTTAGTGCATGGCTGGTGGACCCTGATGATGGCTGTCCCACACATCGGTGAAAGTGAGTAGCAAAGTTCCCGACGACCGTCGAGGAGGATGCACATGGTAGAGCAAGTCCACTGTTTTTTATGAAGAAAAAAAATGATTACAGCAAGCGTTTCCACTCTTACGACGGAGGAGTGCGAAACACGGTAGCCACTTGAACATACACAGTGCTCCTACTACTAGGCATGTGCAGTGGTTCATACGTCAGTACTACATAATCTTGTTGCTAGTGTAATAAGATATGACGATAACAAATGATGTTGTGCGCATGTCAACTATATGAACAATAATGTAACTATATTGAGATGAGAATGTAACCAAACACACCCACATGCTTTGTGCTACAGTGACTGATCTGCACCGTCTGATTTTGATCCAATGGTCATGTTGCGCCGAGGCATGTACACGCCCATACAGAGGACACCTAAACACCACTGAAGTCCCTCTGCTTCTCGAGGCACACGACGTTGGTGATGCAGGGTGCAACGGCCCGCAAAGCCCGCTCCCAGTCGACGGGAGCCAGCTCGTGAAAGAAGGCGTCGAATGGCACGAATGGATTCCGGTGACGGAGCCCTGAGAGGATTCGCCCGGCAACGGCGACGGCAGCCCGCAACCCCTCCTTTTCCAGCTCCGCCCCCACCATCGTGCGGAGGCGGCTCAGCTCCTCGGAAATATAGGTGAATAGGGAGACCAGGTCGGGAAGCCGTAGCTCGTTGAAGTCAACGGGGTGGTCGAACAGGTTTAGCCCGACGGCCGGCATGGTCGCGCTGGCACGATGGTAGGCATTGCGCAGCCGCAACACGTGCGTGGCAAGTTGGTCCACCAAGTGGCTGAGGCGATCCTGGACCTCGTCACGATCGGCCCGCTCGTGCTCCAGCCGCCTCCCCTGACGGCCTATTGTATCTCCCGCTTTCTGCAGCAACGCCGCCGACGCCTCGAGCATCTTTGTGGTGGACGCCTGCCGCTTTTGAAGCTCCGTGAACTCCCGCACATAACGGAGGAGCATGGAACTCCTCTCCTCCTTGAGCTCATGGAGCTCCACGTCCTTGGCCCTGAGCTCCGCACCCTTGGCCTCGAGTTCCTGTGTCAGGTGCCTCACCTCAGACTCCGTGATCTGCTGCGCCCCCATGGCACTAGGTAGAAGCAATGGGGAGAGGAAGCAAAGGGGGCGAAACGGCTGAAAGGCACTGCAATCTTCGGGAAGGCGGAGGGAGCCAGCCGAGGAGCGGGGAATCTTTAGGTTTTCACCATGGGAAAACACCAGTCGACGACTTCTCACATCAGGGAGCAGTGGGTTTTACAGGCGGAGTCATCGTGACTAATTGCTGCCGCGCCTGCTCCCGTCAATCAAAAAATTAAAAATCCTGCCGCACTTGCTCCCGTCAATCAAAAAAATTGAAAATCCTGCCGCGCCCAAAGACTAGAGCAACACCGCAGTGGATATTTAAATTTACCTGCCGGCAAGGAGATAAAAAAAGGGTGAAAAAACAAATGTGGCGGCGGCCTAGCTAATCGGTCGCACTAGCCCAACTAGCTAGCCACCGTTCTTCACTGATGTACTCGGCGGGAAAGGTGGTCTTTCATGATTTGACGACTCATTTACTTGCTTCAGCGCTACGACCGAGGAGGACCGAGAAAACGCACGGTAGGGCGTCCCACGTCTCGGCAAGGAAGAATATATGCGTGCACCACACGGGAGGACCCCAAAACCGCGCGGTAGGGTGTGCCACGTCTCGGAACGGAGGAAAAATGTGCGTGTAAAAATATATCAGACGCAGTAGTACCTATGGTTTGACCTCGGGACCCAGCCAGTCGGTCGAAAACACCCCACTAGCCACACGGCTTCATCATGCTAATGTGGCACGGAGGATAGGTGTGGTTAGCTCCGTCTCGACCAGCCACAACGTCTCTTGTTCTAGGCGATTCTTCTATTCTCCAAGCTTTTTTATTTATAATAACACCACGGCAAGCTAGCACCGCTCTTTGTGTGTGCATGTGCGTCTAAAGGTTAGACGATGGAGAGGAGAGAGAGAGATTGCAGACCTGGGGCCCACCAGTGAGTCAAAGGTCATGCACGTGTTGACGAGGCACTCCCTCTACTCTACTCAACGTAATACTGTATAAAATCAAGTTATGGGACAATGCCAACAACCGTTGTTATTTCAGGCTATCGACTTACGCTTTGTAGTCCAGGTTGCCAGTTCGAATCTCGTCTTTCAGATTTGTTAGTTTTAGGTCCAAATTTTGATCAATGACAAGTGGGACCCCCGTGTGTTGTTTCGATATTTCAGTGTAGGATGGTATTTTTAAACAAACACTTTGCGCGGTTAGACAAGTAACGACACGAGTTACACGTATTTTGCAAGTTTACGAACAAAAATGACAACGGCGTAGAATATCACATCCACCCCGCAGCTTAGATGTTATGGCGATACTAGCAAGGTTGTCAGAATCGCGATTTTGAATTGGATCAGAGCTCTGATAGTAGAATCATAAATCATAGAATCTTCACTACCAGGATCGTAGAAACGTAGATTTTATGAACTAAATCATAGAATCAGATGGGTAAGTTTGGATCGTAAAGTCATAGAATCGTATAACAGAATCGCGATTCTAACAACCTTGGATACGAGTTTCTAAATCGATGTTTGGGAGCTAGGGTGGGGACAAATATAATCTAAACAATCCTAAACAGAGCTTCACAAATTTATCTAAGGTCGAGGGGTTAACCCCCGACAATCTACATAGCTCCGCCTAAACACAACATTTGCATGTACTGTAGTACTAGACTTAATATTCATGTTTCAGTTTCCTGTTCATTTTAAATATTGAATTGAGGACCATGCATGTCTTACATTTTACTCCCTTCATTCCTAAATATTAGTCTTTTTAGAGATTTCAAATGGACTGGCACATACGGATGTATATAGACATATTTTAGAGTGTAGAAATCACTTATTTTGCTCCGCATGTTGTCACTTGTTGAAATCTCTAAAAGACTAATATTTAGGAACAGAAGGAGTATTTTTGAGTTCGTGTCATACATGCATGGTTTGGAATAATAGATGCACTATACTTATTGGATTGTTGTTGTGTTCGTGTGTGTGTGGGGGGGGGGCATATGCTTGATACATGCAAAGTTTTCTCACCACCATATTGTTCATCTTTTAAATTTGAATTTGCGATGAAAAACTTACTAGGGATACCATGAAATGTGAAATCCACGTTGAGATCACTATATCACAAGCTCACTCTAATTCAAGAACTCGTCATAAATCAATTACCACGTCGAGATTACTATTTGCAAGGAAAATATGGGCATTGTAATACACATAGATTCGTTCGGCAATTTAAAAGATTCCTTTCGTATTCTCGAATGGTACCCAATGGCGTACCAGCCAGAAATTCCCTCATGTTGATCCTCAAAAAAAAAAATCCGGGCTCGCGTCCTTCTGGTGGCGTGCGTGGTACGCACATTAGCCAACCCCAACAAGTCGAGCCTCAACGTTTCGAGTCAAAATATCTGGCGGCCAGAATTCCAGCCCTAGGAAATTCCCCTCATGTCCCCGGTCCATAATGACTACCGATGAACAATGGAGGGATGACTTAGTAACTAGACAACGTTACCTACCATGCCGAGCACGACTCAATTCCCTCGGTCGCCGCTCCCCAAGGTCACCCGTAAACTGCATTGCCTAGTACTACCACTACTACACTAGGATGAGCACAGAATTGAGCCTAGTACTACTTGAGTCAATATATCAGGGACCCCTAAAAAAAGAGTTAATATATCAGGCAATGCACTGGTACGGACGGATTATCCTTTTACTCTGCATATATAACTTGTCTGAAGTCTAACTAAGCAAAATGTTTGACCAAATCTTTCTTAAGAAATACAACAGGACAGATGTATCACTTGAAAATTTATTGCATGATGCATGTTATGATGTTGTTTCGAATCCTGGATTTTAAATTTCAGAAAATCCAAAAATGACCAGAAATTCATGAAACTGAGCGTGGCCACGTGATATGGCACAAATATTCCTTTATAATTTTTATCTTCAATTTGAGACAAGATGCTTATGACAAGTTGCACAAATGAAGAGCCAAAGTATTTTGGAACAAAGACCTGTCATGTTAAGGCGAACGCTTTCACTAATGAAACCATGGGCGTTACGTGCTGACACGAGTCCCGCTTCTCATCAGCAGGTGCCGTTCGAGCAAGCATATGAGTCGACGGGAGGTGTGCGAGCAGACCGCTGTGCCGGCTGACAGGGAGGCATGCGAGCAGAACATCGCGCAGCTCACCGGGAGGTGAGCCTTTGACCAGCTCCGCCGCCCACCTTCGGCCCCAACTGCTCCCACTTTTAATGTCGCTTGGCGCGCCAGCAGTTTAAAATCAACCCCGCACTACACGGTATCGCTACAATCTTCTCTCTCCTCTCCGATTCTCCCGCTGCTACCTCCAACAAGCTCGACCTAAACGTCGCCATGCCGCATCACGATGGTCTGCCCTTAGTCTTCCAGTTTCTCGAGGTAGACACCCACCGAGTCTTAAGAACATAAGGCGCTTTGGGGCGAGCTTGAACCGCCTTGCGGGAAGACGCCAGTACTCGCCCCTCGCCCCATTCCGCTCCTGCCGCCCGATTGCTCCAGCGCCCATCCCCGTGGCACTAATGGGCTGGGAGCCGCACATTGTCGCCGAGCTTGATGCCACAGGATTCCACGACGTCCCCGCCAACTTTCACGCGCCCATGCACTGCCAACAAGCGCATGCGCCACGCTGCTGTAGACGCCAAGACGCTTCGTGCGGTGCCGTGAACCTGCGCCGCATGCGCTGCGCGTATCGACGCGCGCTTGCGCCGTGCACGTAATGTCTCCGCCGCACCATTGCCAGCGCCTGTCCCCGCGCGGATGCCAGTGCCCCCATCAGCGGCATGGATGGCCGCCATCGACCGCTTCCTTGCACCACTGCCAGTCACCTCCTCTCGCTAGTTAACTCGCTCCTGGAGACCGAAGTCCAGAACATTGTGGCCTTCATTGAAGGTAGGGCCAATGTCCAGGAGTACGCCAACAACGGCACAAGGTGCCGCCGTCGCCGTCGCCGTCGCCGTCAGTCAGTGGCCCGACGACACACAGATCACGACAGAGGAGCCCCTTCCCACCGCAAGACGCCCCCGCTGCCGCCGCGTAATCTAAATTTGCCATGAAAAACGTTCGGATTGCCATGCTTAAAATCTGAACATTTATCATTTTCGTTTATTTTAGATCAATTGTTGTATGAATGTAAAGTCGGAGTCAGACTGAATGAAATATATGGTTTGGTCGATTGAATGTTCTGCTAGAGCCGTATCAAATTAAATATAAAACATCATCAAGCCACATGTATTCCTTGTCATCCAACGACCTAGACTTCTTCAATGTCGAGCGCTCAACACGTTTAGCATGCAGTTAATTTCATGCCAAAAATAGTGCTAATCACATAATAACACGCAAATAATATCCTACTTAATATCCGCATGCACTTAATATACTTCCAAATTAACGTGCATTGCACGTACACATTGACTAGTACTACTAGTACGTGAAACTGGTGCCGTAACTTGTGAACGCGTCCAGATATGGTCAACGGCAACATCGCCCGTGAGTTCTTTGTGTTTGCCCATGCGTCTAAACGAAGAAGGGGAGGAAAGAGAGAGAGCACACATGGAACCCACCAGTAAGTGAAGGCGAATAGTACGTGCTAACGAGCCGGTCCCACTAATGTACTAAAAATAATATTACATGTTATCCATTAAATAGGTTGTGGTAATATAAAAATATTATATGAACAAAGGGGGGTACAACAAACATTGCTGGTCTACGTATGTTGCCTATTGACGTGCGGCTTGAAGGCCCTGGTCGCATGTTCGATCCTCGTCCTTTATTTTTAATTTTGTATATGGGTCCAAATTTGTTTCATGACAGGTGGGCCCCTCGGTGTGTAGTTTGTGGCACTTTAATGGTAAAAATTTGTTCCATTCTAAGTGGACTATCGGTGTGTAGTTTTGTAGCTTATTTGTAATAATCAGAGTTTTTTGCAATAATACCATGGTGCGACGTTGAAGGCGAGAAAGGACGTGCGAGAGAGCGATGACCGAGCTAGAGGGAAATCAATTGGGGGAGGTGCGGGGGTTGCAACAGTGTTTGGAGTAGTTGTGGGCCGAATGTTACGAAAATATAATCTACCACCGGAATAAATGCCTACACAAATTAATCCAAGGTTGGAGTCCCCCTCGCAATGTAAATAGCTCCGGCTTTGCGAGGGATGGAGAGGTAGCTTCAATATGTGGAAGATACGGCGTGAGAAAGTGAGGTCAATCGAGACATACAGATAGAGAGACAAAGTGAGTGTGGACCGGCAATCATTGAATATATATATATGCTCTAGAGAGATATTGTTTGATTGAGCTTTTGGGAAGGGTGAGGGCTGTAAGATAGAGCTTGAGAGACGATCCAGTCACAGACATGTAGATATATTTTGTGTGTGGGAGGAAGCAAGGTCAATCGATTACATATATAAAGGGAGAGAGATTGGGCGAGTGTGGGTCGTCGTGCGATCGAAAGAGTGATACGGGTTGGAGAGAGTGACCTAGATAGACAATGTGTGTGAGAGAGTATACAATATGAATATGTCGAATTGGGCTCAAACATGGAGATATATCGTTTGTGTCCGAGAAAGAGCGAGGTCAATCGTGACATACAAAGAGAGACAGGGGGAGGGAGAGAGAGAGATTGAGCGAGCGTGGCCCGCCATGAGTTCGAAAGAGTGGGGGCGGCTTGGATGGACTGACCTAGATAGGCAATCTATGTGAGAGAGTATAATGTGTGTCGATCGAGGCCCGAACAGGGAGATATATCATTTGTGAAAGAAATCGAGGTTAATTGAGACTCAGATAAAGAGAGCGAGATTGATAAAGAGATCGCTATGTGACACACACTCTAATTCAAATAACTAATTATGTGGATACCGTTTATTTTTTTTCAAACAACTCCTCATAAATTAATTTATAGTATCTCGTTTCGAATGACTAATTATTTGCAAGGATAACACGGGCATGGTAATACATACAGATTCCTTTGCAAATGAAAGAAGATTCGTTTGCATTCTCAAATCTCCTCTCCAATGTAGGCGCACTAGGTAGACCTGGGTCATGTCGTGGTGGTCGCGTGTGTCGTACGGTGGCTTAGCACCCAGCCACCCACCCGGATGATGCTTCGGTGCCTTAAGGCACCCATCTTTGTGTCTATGACATGTGGGCCCAATAGGTGGCTGGCCCACATGTCAGTGACCCAAAGGCAGGTGCCTTTAAGGCACCGAAGCTGCGTCCCACCCACCCCCTCCTTACCCCCCCAAAGGACGACGACTAGTTCGCGCTTCCACATTTTGGATTGAAATATCTGGCGGCCCCAATTCCATCCCTGCAAAATCTCCCTTCTCCACCGTCCCCTTCCGCGCCCAGATTGCTCAAATCGCCAATTCACCGCAAACCCAAGCAAAGTTTGAATCACCCCTCGTCTCGTCTCGTTCCCCACCTCTGTGCCGGATGACGACGGCGAAGACGACGGTCACGCTTCACCACCGCACTGGAGCTACCTCATCCACGCCCTTGTCCACCGCACCGGGTGGTCCACCGACAATGTCGGCCACCGCATCCGACGTGCCTCACAGACACCGACTTCCACCGCATCAGGTGTGCTTCACCGATGCCGTCTCCCACCTCACCGGGGCTACTTCACCGAGCACATCGTCACACTTCCGCTTCGAGGCCGCTAGCTTCACCAACGGTCTCATCCACCGCATCAGAAGCGCCCGCTGCCACACAAGATCTGCATCCGCGGCGCGACCAGCCAACGCCAACAAGATCACCCTCAATGGCTCAAGTGACCCGCTCTCTAGCTAGGCGAAAGCATGCCCAAACGTCGGCCCGAACTAGGTATCCACACATCACTCCTTTGTGCAATCGCTCCGACGATGTTTGGATATCCTTTCACCGCTTCTTAGCTTACACGCCTATGCAACTCGACTTTAACTCTTATTTCTTCGGAGATATCATCCAAACAAGCAAAACCATTTTTAGCGAAGCATGACGGCGCTTATGGTATCTGGTACACATCCTTCACACCAGTATAACCTTGTAAGTATCTGTCCTCCCAGACAACAGCAAGGTCGATTCCTTTATTTGATCAACCATTCGCCGTGTCAAAAATGCATAGGGGATGCAAGGAGCACAAGGCCAGCACATCCAAGCAAGTGGTAACATGGACTTGTACATGGAATATCCCAAGCGCAAGCAGAGCTGCGGTGAGCCCGCATAACGAGCTAGCGAAGTCCCTGCATTTCATTTAATTCAGACCGGCATGCGTATGATTTGTGTGCAGCTATGCGGATCCACTAATTCAAGTTACTGGGGCTAACATTTAACTTAAAAATACGAAGGAACTTGCACTCGGAAATCAACATAACTTGAGAAATGAGAAGCTACATGCACTTTGAAAACCAGCTAATGATCCAAAGTAGTTCAGATTATAAAACACTAAATGATGCAAGCACCAAAACACAAAATGCAACATGGTGTACAAGGACTACTAACATGGTCTGCACCGCTTGAATTATTCGCTCTCCGGCTGAAAATATTGAAGTGTAATTGCACCTATAACCAGTGCGCAAACTGCATATCAATATATCTATCCTGCGCAAGTATGCCAATAGTTTCAAACAACAGATTAGAAAAGTATTTATACTACGTTGTCATGATACGGGGACTTTTTGGTAGATGGCCTCGATGTTTCCTCAAGCCATGAAAATGTACTATAATTTGCTTGTCATCAATGGCTGCAAATCTCTATGTCTCTCTCAACATAGCAGATCATCATTAGACACTAAATTCTTCAATGGGAGCTTGCAAAATGCTTGCATTAGATCCCTCATTAGACACTATATGTTCATTACCAGGAGCATGTAAAATGTTTGCATCAAATCCTTCAGTTGCAGTCTGTTCATTACACACTTCAGGCTCAAGAACAACATGACCTTGTATGTTTGCACCGGAAACTTGATTAGATACATCGATTGATCGATTCGGATTGATTGGGGAGTTATAAAATAAGCAGAAATTGGTTTCATTTTCTCATAAATTCCCTACATAAAAGCAGTTTTACAACATCGTCAGCTTTAACTATTGGCCAGAAATTGAACAGTTGAATTAGATATAATCAGGGATGTGATGTACTTGCTCATTGCACATGATACTCTTGCAAGCTGCGACTGTCCATTTGCGCAAGCTCGATGCCATGCCCGTGCTGCCGGCAGTGCCTCCCACGCAGGCTACACCTAGGGTTGGATCTTCATCTTCTTGTCCTTTCATTTGATTAAAGCCCAGCGACTGCCCTCCAATGAGGGCGTTAGGAAGTGCTGTGTCGGTCTATCCAGCGGCGGCTAGGTTAGGAGCGAACCAGACTGGAGGCTGGAGCGAACGAATTGGGATTTTTCCTGCTGTCGATCGATATGGGAGGCGCTCGTTTGGGCCGCGAGCCTGCTATAGGGCCTGCCTTGCACTTATGTTATTGGCCCATCCAAACTGAAACATTTTTCTTCATTTTTTACATTGCCTGCTTGTGCATTGGGCCGAAAAAAACTAGCCTCGACCAACCTGGACGACTCAAACTAGGTGCACACTTTTCAGCCATCCGAGGTGACCGCCCATACCAGCCCCTATGGTGGCGTCGCCCCTTTTTGTGTGTATGATTGGGGTAGTGAAAAATATTCCAGTGGTGCTTTTGATTCACCCACAGAATGGTTGAATTGCTTGTTTATATGAACTGAGTTCGCCAATAATGTGAAGGATGCCAGTCTTTTCATCCTATTGTAGATTGCTTAGATCTAGATATGCCAAATGTAATCGCATGAAATATACAGTAAAGGCCAGTGTGATGTCTGTGGCTACAACTAGTCTGACTACACATCATCATATAACATATCAAGGACACACCATCTTACCAGATTAACCATTCAACTTACCAATGCAGTGTGGGAATAAAGAAGTATTGGGACTGCGTATCCAAGCAATTGATGCCATGGACTCCTTCATAGAACCTTGTAAACAAAAAAGAAGTTGCAGTGTGCCTGTACAAAGAGCTAGCGTAACTTCAGTTATCTGCTTCTCAGAATTTTAGTTAGCCACTTATTGCAAAATTGTTTAATTACGTTGCTTGGCTTAATTTAGTTTGCTACTGATTTGTAGCGACCAGACCTCAAATACCGATCTCGTGCATCGATGTCATCCTGGATCAAGAATGTTGACACACACAATACTCAAGGATTTATAACAGAGTAGCAATCACACACTTATTACATCGAATGTCTCAAAAGAGAACTTGTTACGATAAATATGGCTTAAGGCCATCTAATATTGGTAAAAACGGAAGGCTTGGAAGATAAGCGAGTCCATCAACTCCAACGGCATCACTGAGTATAGAACCACGACCTAAGGCACCTTACTCGTCGTCTGAAAAGTCTGCAACATGAACGCTATGCCCGAAACGGGTCAAGACATGGAATATGCCGCAATGTAACACATAGAGAGTAATATGAAAGAGTAATACTATACTACATGCATATATGGCTGGTGGAAAGCTCTATGGTTACAGCTTTGCATAAAGCCAATTTTTCCCTACTGCAAAGGAATAAATTTTATTTAACTATCATGGTGGTTGTTAAACATTGAGAATGGTTGACAGCATTCTCAATCCCAATTAAGCACAATCATTTAAAACCCAACAATATTAATGAAAGTAACATGATGAGATTCACATGATATCCAAGTACTAGATACTCAAGACGTCCATAACCGGGGACACAGCTAACCATGATTAGTTTGATACACTCTGCAGAGGTTTGTGCACTTTTCCCCACAAGACTCGATCTCCTCCGTTGGGATTCTCGCACTACATGGTGTTTGAGAAACGGATGACTGAGACATAGTCTTTCAGAAGCGCTAGCACCTTACGAACGAGTAGACCGTACCAACCTACATCCCCTACATCAGCTAGTCTACCACTGTAAGAGTTCGCACGACTTAGTCAACTATGCTAGAGCCCATAATAGCTTGTGGCTGCACACAGAAGTTTCTAGCATGAATAATCTCATGATCCCTTTGAGCCTGGGTGGCGGTCCAAAAAGAAACAGGCAATCCTGGAATACCGAGGTACCTCCATCCACCCAGATGTGTGTTTAAGTTGCCACCTTAAATAAACCATTAATTAACAATCTCACATCTGTCATGGATACACTCACCCAATCCACGTCTACTAGCATAGCATGGCATAATAAGCAAACGTAGAAGTAACTCCCAAGGGTTTGATAATAAAACAGGTAATAGGTACTACCTCAACTACTTTCCCAAACCCCACAATTTAATTAGATCCTAATCATGCAATGTTTGAGAATTGATCTAAGGCATAAAAACCGGGTATGAAAAGGGATATGATCAAAGTGTTACTTGCCTTGCTGATGATCCGTGAAACCTAGAGATTCAAAGTAGCAAGTGGCGCACTCCGGGTACTCTATCGCAAACAAACAAGCATACAATGATTACTCATCTAATGCACAGGTAAAACTCAAATAAAAGATCTAACCAGAAAGTTCAACTTAATAACTCCGGTTTGCAAAAAGTATCAAATCGAACGAAGCAACGAAAGTCAAACGGCGAAAGAAACAAGCTTCGTTTACTAATATGGACCTAAGTCAAATTTTATAGAGGCAAAAACTTGTTTGAGTTGATTATTCGTAAAGAGGGTTTCGAGACGAAACTCTAGGCGCTTGAATCGCCTGATTCCGATAAACGAGCGAAAAGTTATACTAAAACAAAAATCACGATCAGAAAAATCGCGGAATAAATCCGAGAAAAAGAAAAATGACGAACAGATTAACGAACGAACGTTCGTTATCTGGATCTAAACGATGAATGCGTTCGTTAAAACGAACGAACGCTCGCTAATTAACCTAAACCGAAAAAAACAATCTAATAAAAAATGGATCTAAAAAACCGACGAAAAAACTGAACGGTTTATAAAAAAAACCGGCGGCGGGTCAACCTCGGCGTGGCGGGGCGGGTGACGGTGCGCTAGGGTTTGGGGGCGGCGCGGGGGCGGTGTGGGCTGGGGCTGGGCGCGGCGGCGGCTTGGGCTGGGGGTCGGCCCGGGGCGCGCTATATAAAGACCCCGGCCAGGCGGAGTCCTGGCCGGTCATGGCCCATAGGCGGTTCGTTTTTTTAATAAATTAACACGCAAAAAAACGAACGAAAGAAATACTAAACGGACTCCAAAAATCCCGAAATAAATTTTCCCCGGCTTCTAAAATCAAGCCGGACAAGATGAACATTTATTTGGGGCCTAAATGCAATTTTGAAAAACGCGCATTTTTCCTAAATTCAAATAAAATAGCGATAAACCCCAAATAAGATTCTTATTTAATTTTTTATTAAACCTTCAATATTTCTTTATTTTGGGAAAGTCATTTTATTCCCTCTCTCATATTTTGGTAATAGAAATAACTGAAGATAAAATAAACAAAATCAAATGATCCTATTTTCAAAATTTGAGAAAACTCAAATATGAAAATAACGAAATCTCCAACTCTCTCCGTGGGTCCTTGAGTTGCGTGAAATTTCTAGGATCGAGCCAAAATGCAATAAAATATGATATGCAATTGATGATCTATGTATAACATACCAAATTGAAAATTTGGGATGTTACAAACCTACCCCCCTTAAGATGAATCTCGCCCTCGAGATTCGGGTTGGCTAGAAAATAGGTGAGGGTGGTCCTTCAGCAGATCTTCTTCTCGCTCCCAGGTGGCTTCATCCTCAGTGTGGTGGCTCCACTAGACTTTGCAAAACTTTATAACCTTGCTGCGGGTGACTCGGCTGGCATACTCGAGAATTTTGACCGGTTTCTCCTCGTAGGTCAAATCATTACCCAATCAATCGCTTCGGTGGGCACAGATCTCTCGAGGTATATCAGCCATCTCTGCGTGGCACTTCTTCAATCGATATCGTGGAACACGCCGTGAACTTCGACAATCCTTCGCAATTCCAACTTGTAAGCAACTTCTCCCATGCGCTCCAAAACTTTATATGGTCGCAGAAAACGTGGCGCTAATTTTCCTTTAACTCCAAAGCGCTCAACTCCTCGAAGTGGAGATACTCGAAGATAGACTCTATCTCCGACTTCGTAAACTGTCTCCTTGCGTTTAGAATCCACATAGCTCTTATGCCTAGATTGGGCTACCTTGAGCCTATCACGGATCAACTTCACCTTCATTCGCACTTTAATCAAATCTGGTCCAAACAATCGGGCGCTCTCCAACTTCATCCCACAACAATGGGTTCTACACCTCCTTCCGCATAAGGCTTCAAAGGGGTCATCTTCAAACCGGATTGATAATCGTTGTTGTAAGAGAACTCTGATACGGCAAATTGTCGTCCCAACTAGATCCCTAATATAGTGCACAAGCTCTCAAAGATATCCTCCAAAATCTGATTGACTCTCTCGGTCATCCATCTGCTCATGGATGAAAAGTTGTACTGAACTCTAGCCTGGTACCCAAAGTTTCGTGCAACTGATTCCAGAACTTTGAAGTAAACTGGGTTCCTCTATCTGATATGATGCTCCTTGGAACTCCATGCAGACATACAATCCTGGTCATATATATCTTTGCTAACTTAGCACTGCTGTAAGTGGTCTTCACAGGGATGAAATGAGCTACCTTCGTCAAGCGATCAACTACAACCCAAATCGAGTCATAGCCTGAACGAGTCCTGGGCAATCCCGTGATAAAATCCATACCTAACTTTTCCCACTTCCATTCGGTACCGCAATGGTCAGAATAATCCAAATTGGCTTCGATGCTCGCCTTCACTCTCTGACATACATCACAAATTGCTACATACTCCGCAATATCCTTCTTCATTCCGGTCCACCAGAAAGTGTCCTTCAAATCCAAATACATCTTGCTATTTCCTGGGTGAATCGAGTACGACGAATCATGGGCCTCTTGCAAAATGAACTTCCTGATCTCCGAGTCATTAGGCACATAAACGCGGTCCTCAAACCATAAGGTATCGTGCTCATCCTCACGAAATCCCTTAGCTTTTCCCTTGCTCATTTTCTCCTTTATAGAGGAAATCTCCTTGTCAGTCTTCTGAGATTCTCTGATCTTATCCATCAATGTAGACTGTATCTCCAACGTTGCTACATAGCCTCTCGGAACTATCTCCAAACATAGCTCTCGAAATTCCTCGGCTAACTCCTTTGGTAAACCTCCGGTCATCAGTGTGTTGACATGGCTCTTGCGGCTCAATGCATCTGCTACTACGTTAGCCTTTCCGGGGTGATAATGCAATCTCATATCATAATCTTTGATGAGCTCCAACCATCTCCTTTGCCTGAGATTCAACTCCTTCTGCGTGAAGATGTACTTCAAACTCTTCTGATCCGTGTACACCTCACAATGGTTTCCAATGAGAAAATGTCTCCAAGTCTTCAATGCATGTACTGCGGCTGCTAATTCCAAATCATGGGTGGCATAATTCAACTCATGAGGTTTCAGTTGTCGTGAAGCATACGAAACAACTCTTCCCTCCTGCATAAGCACTGCTCCAAATCCTCGACGTGAAGTGTCGCAATACACCTCATAATCCTTGCGCTGATCTGGCAGAATCAACACTGGTGGTGTAACCAAACGTTTCTTCAACTCTTGGAAACTAGCCTCACATTCCTCAGTCCATTAGAACTTGGTATCCTTCTTTAATAACTCCGTCATAGGCTTCGCAATCATCGAGAAATTCTCAATGAATCTCCGGTAGTATCCTGCCAGTCCAAGAAAACTCCGGATCTCTCCAACTGTCGTTGGTGCTTCCCGATTAGTCACAAAGGACAACCTTGGTGGGATCTATCGCTATACCTTCTCCGGATATAACGTGTCCGAGGAATCCAACTTCCTTCAACCAAAACTCACATTTGCTGAACTTGGCATATAATTGATGTTCTCTGAGCTTCTCAAGTACTAAACGCAAATGCTCCTTATGCTCTTATTCCTTCTTTGAATAAACCAAAATATCATCAATGAACACCACGACGAACTTACCCAAAAAATCCATAAACACCTTGTTCATCATGTTCATGAAATAGGCAGGTGCGTTAGTCAGCCCAAATGACATAATGGTATACTCATACAGTCCATACCTGGTGGTAAAAGCTGTCTTGGGTATATCCTGTTCTCGAATCTTCAACTGATGGTATTCTGATCGCAAATCGATCTTGGAAAATACCTTAGCTCCTTGCAATTGGTCAAACAAGTCGTTGATCATTGACAATGGGTACTTATTCTTAATGGTCACTTCATTCAATCCTCGATAATCAACAACCATTCTCAATGATCCATCTTTCTTCTCCATTAGAAGTACTGGCGATCCCCAAGGCGAAGAACTTGGGCGAATAAAACCTTTATCTAATAACTCCTTAATCTGCTTCTTAATTTCTTCCAAATCTTGTGCAGGCATTCGGTACGGTCTCTTAGATATCAGCCCTGTGCCTGGCAAAAGCTTAATCAAAAACTCAATGTCTCTATCTGGTGGCATGCCTGGCAACTCTTCTGGAAATACGTCTGGGTAATCCTTCACCACTGGTACTTCCTCCTGCACAACTCCTGATAAGGAATTTACTTGTGTCCTCCTCGGCTCATGCCGTGACACATACTTGATTCTTCTTCCTTCTGGGGTGGTAAGCAAAATTGACTTACTGGCGCATTCCATGTTTCCTCCATACTTCGATAACCAATCCATGCCTAATATCACATCCAATCCTTGCGATTCCAATACTATTAGGTCCGAGGGAAACACGTAGTTACCAATCCTTAATGGTAATCGATCACACCATAGACTAGCCATATATTCTGCTCCAGGCGAGGTTACTAACATGGGTGACCTAAGGGCTTGGGTTGACAATTTATATTTATCCACAAATCCCCTTGATATGTATGAATGCGATGCACCAGTATTAAAAAGAACAACTGCAGTAAATGTCTTAACCAAAACTTACCTATTATCGCATCCGCTGAGCTTCAACCTCCTCCACGGTAACGTGGTTCACCTGTCCCCTGTTGAAAGGGTCCGGCTTCTTCCCTGAGCTTCCATTGCCATTTCCATTCTTGGCTTCGGGACATTCATTTGCATAATGTCCAGTCTTCTGACACTTAAAGCAAGTGACTTGGCTCAGGTCTCTCTTGGCTGGGGTTGACGGGTTGGTGCGGTTTTGTCCGTTGCTTCCTCCATTCCCGTTACCATTCTTTGAACCATTATGATTGTGCGAGCTACCTCCTCCATGGGTATGCTGAAATTGTCCTCCCGGCTTCGGGGTAAAGCGTAGCTTCTGCTGAGCTCCAGAATTGTAATTTCCTTGACCATACTTCCTCTTGTGGTTTCAATCTGTTGCTGCTTCCCTTCAATCATAAGAGCACGATCTACCAACTCCTGGTAGTTGTTGAAAGTTGCTACTATCAACTGCATGCTCAGCTCATCATTAAGTCCTTCCAGAAACTTCTCCTATTAGCTGCATGTGTAGCAACGTCATCCGGGGCATAACATGCTAACTTACTAAAGTCCTCCACATACTGGCTTACAGTGCGTCCTCCTTGGCGTAAGTTGCGAAACTCACGCTTCTTCATGGCCATAGCTCCTGCTGAAACATGGGCAGTACGGAAAGCTTGCTGAAACTGATCCCATGTGACAGTGTCAATAGGGTGTGTGGCTGTGTAATTCTCCCACCATGATGCTGCGGGTCCATCAAGCTGATCTGCGGAAAATGCACTCTTTCCAAGATCATGCATCCCGCAGCGGGTCAGCTCCTTCCAACCTTGCGGAGCCAATCATCTGCAACAATCGGCTCGGTGCTACTGGAAAACACCGGCGGATTTAGTCTCAAGAAATGAGTCAAATGGTCAATAGGTGGTGGTGGTGGTGGGTTGTTGTTGCCTTGGTTCTGTACTAGTGCTTGCATCAAGGCATTCTGTTGCTGAATCAACTGAGTGATCTCCGGTGGGAAAACAAATCCGGTGTCGCGTCTCGGAGGCATCTGAGGGTTTAGAGAAGATGAGAATATAGAATAGAATGAGGTCTAATGAGAAAACACTACCCATATGGACATGAGACAAATTCAATCAATATCACTCCAATCAATTCAAACAAGGGCATACAACGGTCTAACTATCGTTACAAAAGTGCTTGGACTAAACTAGATACATGGGGGAAATACTACTACTGTTATGGTGGTCAACTAGAAAAACTGCTCCGATGAAGACTCCATGATATCTGCTCCAGCTTCATCAACATAGTCATCATCGCTGTCGTCGGGATCCGAGTCGGTGTCGTCGATGATGATATAGTTATTCGGGCAAGTGGAATCGTCGCCTTCTCTGCTCAAAAGCGGATCTCCCATGAAAACTCCTAGCTTCTTGGTTAAGTCGTCATTCTTCTCCACTAGCACTTCAATTTCTTCCATGTAATCTTCACGTGTAGCCTTGAGTTCTTCCTCTAGCTCCGTGATCTTGGTCAAGGTCTTCTGCAGATCCTCCATGCCTGCGCACATTTGGTTCTCCCGGCATCGGATGTGCTGGTTTAACTCCTGGATAAAAGATGCGATTGATCTATCCTTCCTGGTGCTGATCATCTCCCATTGCTCATCTCGACGACCACAAATCTGGTAGATAGTATCCTTGAGATCATTGCAGTAAACTTCTCCAATATGTCCCATGGTGATGTGGGCTGCTGTAACGCCCCCGATGCGGCTATATCTCCCACGTGTCGAGGCACGACTTAGAGGCATAACCGCATTGAAAGCAATGTCGCAAGTGAGGTAATCTTCACACAACCCATGTAATAATTTAAGGGAGAAAGGTACATAGTTGGCTTACAATCGCCACTTCACACAATACATAATTAAACATACATCATTCAGAGTACACTCAAGGTCCGACTACGGAACCAAAATAAAGAAGATACCCCAACTGCTAACACAGATCCCGAATCGTCCCAACCGGGCACCACTCATCGATCATCTGGAAACGACACATAGTAACGACCACGTTCCTCGTCGAACTCCCACTTGAGCTCGGTGGAATCATCTGCACTGACCTCATCGGAACCTGCAACTGTTTGGAAGTATCTGTGAGTCACGGGGACTCAGCAATCTCACACCCGCGAGATCAAGACTATTTAAGCTTTAGGGAGGACATAGTAGTAAAGTGGAGCTGCGGCAAGCGGCTAGCATATCTGGTGGCTACTTCGCAAAAGAGAGCGAGAAGAGAAGCAAAGCACGGTCGTGAAACTAGTATTGATCAAGAAGTGATCCTGAACTACTTACGTCAGACATAACTCCAACACCGTGTTCACTTCCGGACTCCGCGAGAAGAGACCATCACGGTTACACACGCGGTTGATGTGTATTTTAAAGAGGTCATCTTTGTGTTATCTACAACCGGACATTAACAAATTCCCATCTGCCTCATAACCGCGGGCACGGCTTTCGAAAGATAATACCCTGCAGGGGTGTCCCAACTTAGCCCATTATAAGCTCTCACGGTCAACGAAGGATTATTCCTTCTACCGGGAAGGCCCGATCAATCTCGGAATCCCGGACTACAAGACATTTTGACAGCAATAAAACAAGACCAGCAAAGCCACCCGAATGTGCCGACAAATCCCGATAGGAGCTGCACATATCTCGTTCTCAGGGCACACCGGATGGGCAAGACGTCGGGTTGGCATAAACCCCGGATTGCCCAGGGGCGCCGGACATCGCCAGTTGGACCAAAGAATCGAAGGAGAACTGCCCGGGGTTTTAAAATAAGGATGACCTCGGGCTCGCGAAAACCCGGGGAAAAGGCTTAGGTGGCAAATGGTAAAACCAATGTTGGGCCTTCTGGACAAGTCTTATTCAAAGCGAACCGTCAAGGGGGTCCCATAAATCACCCAACCGTAAGGAACGCAAAATCAAGGATCATAACACCGTATGACGGAAACTAGGGTGGCAAGAGGGAACAAAACACTGGCATAAGGCCGAGCCTTCCACCCTTTACCAAGTATATAGATGTGTTAAACATAGCAGATACATTTATATATTGTGATATCCCCAACAAGTAAACATGTTCCAAAGAGGAACAACATCTCCATGTTCCAACAAGGAACAAAATTTCAGCTTCACCTGCAACTAACAACGCTATAAGAGGGGCTGAGCAAAGCGGTAACATAGCCAATCAACGGTTTGCTAGGAAAGGTTGGTTAGAGCCGACATGGCAATATGGGTGGCATGATATGCAAGTGGTAGGCATCGTAGCATAGGCATAGCAAAAGAGCGAGCAACTAGCATAGCAAAGATAGAAGTGATTTCGAGGGTATGATCATCTTGCCGCAATGTTCTCGAGTTGTCGAAAGCTTGATCCTCAAAACGTTCTCAACAGGTTCCTCGTTCACGTACTCGTCTCCCGGCTCTACCCAAAGCAACAACAAAACAAGGGACCACAATAAATCACGGTGCAATGCACAATCAACAAGATGCAACATGACATGAAATGCATGATGTGATAAGCAAAGCGTATGTGCACTCCGGAAGGTGAATGGAAAACCAGGCATCATCTTGGCAAACCAAGCATGCCATCGGAAAGATGAGATGATTTCGGTAGAAATCGATGTAGAGATCACCGGAAACGGATGCACGGGTTGGATATGACGGGCAAAACAAGAATGTTGAGAAAACTACGATAACAACATGATGAGCAGAACCATGCATGTGCAAACTACCTCATAGCAAGATTCAAATAAATATGCCCATGAAAGACAACACCTAACCATGATGCAAAAAGACATGATCACAAACTTGCCCAAATGCAGAAACTAATGCCACCACTGAGTTGGTGGGATTTTTCTACCCCAAAAACATATATAATATGTTAGGGTTGCATTAGAAAAATCATCACAAAAACAATAAGTAAAAACCTGCCTAAAAAGGAAACCAATGTATGGCAATTTCAGATTTGGAAATGTCCAGATTTGGACATGCCTAAAACAGACAGAAGCAATGCTGAAAAGGAAACTAGGGAAACAGGAAAAAAAATATGCACAAGGGGGGCGCCGAGGTCGACAAGAGGGCCCCACCGCATAGAGACAGGGTGAACATGGGTTCTAAAAGGGGAGAAAACAGCCCTGTGGGATTCAACCCGGTCTCCCAGTGGAATCCCGCACTGCTACCACCGGGCTAGCGCCATGGAGACCGATGAAGAAGGGCTCGGGTCCTTAACTACTGCTGCTGCAGAGCCAAGCGGAGGAGCGCGAAAAACAGCAAAAAAAAAAAAGGGGGGGGAGTGGCGCGCCTGGGGTTCGAACCCAGGTCGCCGCGGTGGTAGAGCGGGCAGTCGACCAGCTCGGCTAGGGAAGGGAGTTCGATAGGATCCGGGTCGCTGTCTACTTAACCAACTAACATGCCCCGATCTGAAAAACAGAGACAACGAACGACGACGCCGGGCGAGGCAACGGCGGCTCTGAGGGGGCTCGCCCTCGAACACGACAGGTGCGCTGGAAGACACCACCGAGATGAAGGGACGAACCTGCGGAGATGAACGCGCAACTACGCCGGAGACACTACTCAAACTCCAAAAGCTCGAACATGCCGAGCACGCCGGGCGCGACAAAGACACGGGCCGGCGCCTACTCTACGGGAGCTAACGACGGCAAGAAGGAGCAGGAGGAAGGGTTTATACCTCCTTACCCTAGGACACGGAATCGGCGATGGAGACGGGCCGACGGCGACGAGCTCGACCTCTGAACCTCGCCGGAACTCGACCGAGAGGAAGACAGGCAGTGGCGTCGGTGAACTTGGCGCCCGGGACTCAGAGACGACGCCGTGGTCGTGACGACGACGAGGAAGGAGATGGACAAGGGCCGCCCGGGTCGAGGTGGCCGGAGAGCGCGCCGGCGACGAGGCCACGCCCAGATCGCCGGAACGAAAGCGGCGGCGATCTTGGTGGATTGCTTACCGGCGGGGCGGCGAGAGGGAGAGGGGAAACCCTAGGGCTCGATTTGACGCGGAGGGGGATAAGAAGGGGGCTAGGGCGACGGGATCGTGCTCGTGCTCTCCGAGCTCGGGGTCCCCATGGCGCTGCGAGAGGAGAGGGAAAGGTGGGTGGCGCACAGGGCGGTCGCTGCCAGGCGGGGCCGGCGCTGCCACGTGGTCGGGGGCTAGCGGGGGTAGATGCGAGCGTGGGTAAGCGAAGGCAGGAGGAGAGAGCGAGCGGGCTGGCGCGCCGCTCCCTGGCTGCGGGCTGCGAGGGAACTGGGCTGCCTGGGAGGCCGAGCCTGTGGGGAGGAGGGCTGGGCTGCCAATGCAACTGATGCCTCCTTTCCCTTTTCCTTTTTCAAAAATAAAAAGGAAGAGAAAGAAAGTGCAGAAAGAAAGGAAAAGATTTAGAGTGAAAGGAAAATATCCCCACACTCCTGGAATTCTCCTCTATTTAAATAAATTGACATGGACATTTTTTTTAAAGGTAGAAAAATAATGCAAGTTTGAAAATACTCCAAACTTGTGCCATTTTTGAACCTGACCATAACAACTTTAAATGAGGAAATATTTGGCAGAGAGGTTTAGTGCAAAGAGCAAGATTTTTAGGGAGAAGATGAACATTAATTGAAGGAGGGAATTATATGGCATTGAAAGAGAAAGAAGTAGAGGGAAGGAGGAGATGGTAATGCAAGATGAGAGGGAAACATGCAACCACATAACATGCAAGGGAACACCACCACCATATGACAAGAAGGGAAAGCAATATGACAAGAGGCACAAATGCAATATGGCAAAAAGCAAAACAAAGAAAAAGGAAAACCCACATGACCAAAACAACATGAGGCCAAGCATGACAAGAACCCACAAGAATTGGATGAGGTCAAATTGATATATTGCCCAAAAAAGGGGAAGTTTACATCCAGGGTGTTACAACACTCCACCACTACAAGAGGATCTCGCCCCAGATCTAGGACCGAAAGAACTCCGGTACTCAGAACGGAGGTGATCCTCACGCTCCCAGGTAGCTTCTCGGTCGGAATGGTGTGACCACTTCACTTTCAGGAATTTGATTGACTTGTTGCGAGTCTTGCGCTCGGTTTCTTCAAGAATGGCAACGGGGTGCTCACGATAAGAGAGATCTTCTTGAAGGTCAATCTCTTCGAAGTTGATAGTGCGTTCAGGAGTCTTGAAGCACTTGCGAAGCTGTGACACGTGAAACACATCGTGCACGTTTGCAAAGTTGGATGGAAGCTCGTTGATAGGCGAGATCGCCTCTTTTCCCAATGATCTTGAAAGGACCCACGATCTAGGGGCAAGCTTCCCTTTGATACCGGGTTTATTTAGTACCTTTCATTGAGAGACGCGGAGGTAGACATGGTCTCCGATTTCAAAAGTCACATCACGGTGCTTATCATCATAATAGCTCTTCCGCGCGATTATGCTGCTTTGAGATTCTCACGAATGACCTTGCACATTTCTTCCGCTTCGTGATCAAGTCATTGCCAAGAAGTTGGCGCTCACCGCCTCCCACCAATTGAGAGGAGTACGGCACTTTCGCCATAGAGAATTTCGAATGGGGCCTTGCCCAACTCGCTTGGAAGCTGTTGTTGTAAGAGAACTCGCATAAGGAAGACAATCTTCCCACTTCATACGAAGGAAATGACACAAGCCCTGAGCATATCTTCAAGAATTTGATTAACTCGCTCGACTTGGCCACTTGTTTGAGGATGGAAAGCTGTGCTGAAACGAATGTTGGTGCCCATGGCCTTCTGAAAAGAATCCCAGAACTTGGAGGTAAAGATGCTGCCACGGTCTCAAGAGATCACTTGTGGAATGCCGCAAGGAGACAATCTCGAGGTGTATAGCTCTGCCAACTGAGCTGCAGTGATGGATTCTTTGATAGGAAGAAAATGAGCCACTTTAGTAAGCTTGTCAATGACAACGAAGATAGCATCATTTCCACGCTTGGACTTTGGAAAACCAGTCACGAAGTCCATTTCAATATGATCAAACTTCCATTCAGGAATAGCAAGAGGTTGAAGGAGACCAGCTGGTCTTTGGTGTTCTGCTTTCACTCTTCTGCAGACATCACACTCATTCACGAATTGAGCAATCTCTCGCTTCATTCGAGTCCACCAATATGACTGCTTGAGGTCATGGTACATCTTCGCATTTCCGGGATGGATGGATAGAAGCGAATTGTGAGCCTCGCTCATAATGACTTTTCTCAGATCACCCTTAGGAACCATAATCCGTCCTCAAAGAACAGAGTGTCTTTGTCATCAACATGGAAGCACTTGTACTTGAAATGCCCTTGTCGATACCACGCTTCACTTTCTTCACCATGGCATCCGAAGTTGAGCCTCACGAATCTGATCTTCCAAAGTAGGAGAGACTATGAGGTTGGCAAGAAAGCCTTGAGGAACAACTTGAAGATTCAGCTTATGAACGATTCACGAGATCCGCCGAAAGGGCTTGAGGATTAGACTGTTGCGATAAGCTTTCCTGCTCAAAGCGTCTGCAATGACATTGGCTTTGCCGGAGTATACTCAATACTTGGGTTGTACTCTTGAATCATTTCACCCATCGAGTCTGCTCGAGGTTGAGGTTAGGCTGAGTGAAGATGTACTTGAGACTCTTGTGATCGGTGAAAATGTCCACTTTCCTTCCCAACAAGAGATGTCTCCAAGTAATCAATGCATGGACAACGCCGCCAACTCAAGATCGTGAGTGGGGTAGTTCTTCTCGTTGGGCTTCAATCGAGAGGTATAAGCCACAACTCTCTTCTCTTGCATTAACACAGACCGAGACCTTGAAGAGAAGCATCACGTAACACTTCATATGGCTTGGATTCATCAGAGGAGTCGTAAGGGAGCTGTGACGAGTTTCTCTTTGAGAGTCTTGAAAGCAACGCCACACTCGGGAGACCGTACATACTTCACCTGCTTCGAGGAGGTTGGAAAGAGGCTTTGCAATCTTGGAGAAGTTCTCAACGAACCTTCGGCAATAGCTTGCAAGACCAAGAAAGCTGCGGAGCTGCTTGACATTCTGAGGAGGTTCCCAATTCACGATTGCGGACACCTTCTCGGGATCAACAATGATGCCCTTGGCGAGATGATATGACCAAGATAAAGCACTTCATCAAGCCGTAATTCACATTTGGAGAACTTAGCATAGAATTGGTACTCTCTGAGCTTGTCTAGCACCAATCGCAAATGTTTGGCATGATCCTTCTTATTCTTGGAGAAGACCAAGATATCATCAAGATAGACCAAGACGAATTCATTGGTGTAAGGATTGAATATGAAGTTCATCATCCGAGAGAAAGTTGGAGGAGCATTGACAAGGCCAAAAGACATGACAGTATATTCATAAGAACCAAAGCTTGTTCTGAATGCTGTCTTGGGAATATCTTGTTCACGAATGCGAATCTGATGATACCCCATACGAAGGTCAAGCTTGGAGAACACCGTAGCACCCTTGAGTTGCTCGAAAAGCTCATTGATATTGGGAAGTGGATACTTGTTCTTGATTGTCTTCTTATTCAATGGACGGTAATCGACACAAAGTCGGTCGGAGCCATCCTTCTTCCGACAAAAGAACACCACAACCCCAAGGAGATGAACTCGGTCCGATCAACCCCAGACGCTCTTGTTCATCGAGCTGCTTCTTCAATTCCTCAGCTCATCAGTCCAAGCTTGTATGGACGCTTGCAACGGGTTCAATGCGGTGCTCAAGATCGATAACGAACTCGACCGGCCGATGAGGAGGCATACCGGAAGTTCTTCCGAAAGACATCTTGGTACTCACAAACGATCGAATCGAGAGATGGCATTCAATTCGCCTTCTCATTGAGAGAAAACAACCAATAGTTTCATCACGAGAGGCATAGATGATCACATCATTAGAAGAATGAGTCAATTGAATTTCCTGGCGGCACAATCAAGCCGAGCTTTGCCGATAAAGCCACCCATTCCGAGAATAAGATCAATGTCCGAGTCACCAAGAACCATTGGTTTAGCGAGAAATCTGTAATCTCCCATCTTGATAGAAACATCCGGGCCATCATTTTGTATTCATGAACAAACCCGAGAGGAAACCGCTATCGGCTTAGGCAGATCGACAAGATGCAAATTATTCATGGATGCAAAAGGTCTTGATATGAAAGAAATAGATGCACCAAAGATCAAATAAGACTTTTGCAGAATATCATTAATCGAAGATTACCCATGATCACATCGGAAGATTCCTCCGCTTGAGCTGCATTCATCATGTTCACCCTTGCAGACTTTGGATTGTGCTTGACCACCGCATTGCCGGAAGATTTCACAGAGGAGGAGGCGGAAGGCGCCTCTGGTTGAAGCACTTGTTCAGATAGTGACCCTTCTGCGACACTTGTTGCAAGTGACCTCGAGAGCGGACGGTGGTAAGGAGCACTTGACCTTGGAGCTTGAGAATTAGACTTGTTACGATAGCTTGGGTTGGGTGGGTGGGAAGATCCACGGCCACCGAGTTCTTCTCACTGGTAAGGCCGACGGAACGGAGGAGGGGCGATAAAACTTCTGCTGCTTGGCTGCCACTTGAGAGGACGAGGAGGACTGAATCTGCGCCCCGATTCTCTTCTTAGAAGCCTCGATTTGAGCTGTGCTGCTTCTTGCTTGAGTGCCATGTTGTAGAAATCATCATACTTATCTGGCTCAAACAGCACAAGAGGTAATTGAGATCCTCTCTCGGACCACCCCGAACCGATAGATCATACTCCTTTCATCGTGTACATCTTGCTTAGCAAAACGAAGCGAGCTTCGAACTGGATATTGTATTGATAGATGACAAGGTGCCTTGCTTGAGATTGCGGAACTCCTCACGCTTGCTCTCCACAACACTCTTGAATGTGATGAGCTCGGAAATCACGGCGAACTCATCCTGTAATGACACGACCTCCTCTCGAATCTTTGTATTGCGGAACCACTCAGCAGCTTGATCCTTGAGTTGAAACGATGCAAACTTGACAAAGTCCTCGTGTCCGACATTGCTACAGACCAAAGTGCTTGCAGATGTCCACTAACCAATCGTCGCCGCGTCTGTGGCCTCAACACGTAAACCGAAAGACTTCGCTGATTAGCGAGAAACCGACCGAGAGTAGCAAAGTGTGGCTGATTGTTGCCTTGACCTTGATTGCCTTGATTGCCTTGCCCTCGAGTAATGTTCTTGCAAGAGCTGCAAAATCATCGAGCATTGGCATTTGTGGCTGCCATGATAGCTTGCCGAGCTTCGGGCGGAGGTGGAGGTGGAGGATTCGACTGATCCCCATCATTGCGGTCCGGATTCAGACGCGTTGGCGGAGCCATCCTGAAGAGGGTGACCTCCGTTAGTCCTTTGATAGACAAATTGATAAGTAGAATCAACGGATAGAAAATTGCAACATATAGTCTTCACAATAAACATTCGAACAAGAATGAACGAATGAATTCCAAAGTTAATCATCACACATCCATTAAGGTGAGAAGCCACTTAGATAAAGAATACCAACTTGTAACGCCCCCGATGCGGCTATATCTCCCACGTGTCGAGGCACGACTTAGAGGCATAACCGCATTGAAAGCAATGTCGCAAGTGAGGTAATCTTCACACAACCCATGTAATAATTTAAGGGAGAAAGGTACATAGTTGGCTTACAATCG
Source organism: Aegilops longissima (assembly GCA_021605205.1). NCBI lineage: Eukaryota > Viridiplantae > Streptophyta > Magnoliopsida > Poales > Poaceae > Aegilops > Aegilops longissima. The sequence goes on from CM038677.1 coordinate 397,814,300, forward strand.
CCACTTCACACAATACATAATTAAACATACATCATTCAGAGTACACTCAAGGTCCGACTACGGAACCAAAATAAACAAGATACCCCAACTGCTAACACAGATCCCCGAATCATCCCAACTGGGCACCACTACGATCATCTGAAACGACACATAGTAACGACCACGTTCCTCGTCGAACTCCCACTTGAGCTCGGTGGAATCATCTCGCCCGACCTCATCGGAACCTGCAACTGTTTGAAGTATCTGTGAGTCACGGGACTCAGCAATCTCACACCCGAGATCAAGACTATTTAAGCTTTAGGGAGGACATAGTAGTAAAGTGGAGCTGCGGCAAGCGGCTAGCATATCCGGTGGCTACTTCAAAAAAGAGAGCGAGAAGAGAAGCAAAGCACGGTCGTGAAACTAGTATTGATCAAGAAGTGATCCTGAACTACTTACGCCGACATAACTCCAACATCGTGTTCACTTCCCGGACTCCGAGAAGAGACCATCACGTTACACACGCGATTGATGTGTATTTTAAAGAGGTCATCTTTGTGTTATCTACAACCGACATTAACAAATTCCCATCTGCCTCATAACCGCGGGCACGGCTTTCGAAAGATAATACCCTGCAGGGGTGTCCCAACTTAGCCCATTATAAGCTCTCACGGTCAACGAAGGATTATTCCTTCTACCGGGAAGGCCCGATCAATCTCGGAATCCCGGACTACAAGACATTTTGACAGCAATAAAACAAGACCAGCAAAGCCACCCGAATGTGCCGACAAATCCCGATAGGAGCTGCACATATCTCGTTCTCAGGGCACACCGGATGGGCAAGACGTCGGGTTGGCATAAACCCTGGATTGCCCAGGGGGCGCCGGACATCGCCAAAGTTGGACCAGAATCGAAGGAGAACTGGCCCGGGTTTTAAAATAAGGATGACCTCGGCTCGCGAAAACCCGGGAAAAGGCTTAGGTGGCAAATGGTAAAACCAATGTTGGGCCTTGCTTTGGACAAGTCTTATTCAAAGCGAATCGTCAAGGGGTCCCATAAATCACCCAACCGTAAGGAACGCAAAATCAAGGATCATAACACCGTATGACGGAAACTAGGGTGGCAAGAGGGAACAAAACACTGTGCATAAGGCCGAGCCTTCCACCCTTTACCAAGTATATAGATGTGTTAAACATAGCAGATATATTTATATATTGTGATATCCCCAACAAGTAAACATGTTCCAAAGAGGAACAACATCTCCATGTTCCAACAAGGAACAAAATTTCAGCTTCACCTGCAACTAACAACGCTATAAGAGGGGCTGAGCGAAGCGGTAACATAGCCAATCAACGGTTTGCTAGGAAAGGATGGTTAGAGCTGACATGGCAATATGGGTGGCATGATACAGCAAGTGGTAGGCATCGTAGCATAGGCATAGCAAAAGAGCGAGCAACTAGCATAGCAAAGATAGAAGTGATTTCGAGGGTATGATCATCTTGCCTGCAATGTTCTCAGAGTTGTCGAAAGCTTGATCCTCGAAAACGTTCTCAACAGGTTCCTCGTTCACGTACTCGTCTCCCGGCTCTACCCAAAGCAACAACAAAACAAGGGACCACAATAAATCACGGTGCAATGCACAATCAACAAGATGCAACATGACATGAAATGCATGATGTGATAAGCAAAGCGTATGTGCACTCCGGAAGGTGAATGGAAAACCAGGCATCATCTTGGCAAACCAAGCATGCCATCGGAAAGATGAGATGATTTCGGTAGAAATCGATGTAGAGATCACCGGAAACGGATGCACGGGTTGGATATGACGGGCAAAACAAGAATGTTGAGAAAACTACGATAACAACATGATGAGCAGAACCATGCATGTGCAAACTACCTCATAGCAAGATTCAAATAAATATGCCCATGAAAGACAACACCTAACCATGATGCAAAAAGACATGATCACAAACTTGCCCAAATGCAGAAACTAATGCCACCACTGAGTTGGTGGGATTTTTCTACCCCAAAAACATATATAATATGTTAGGGTTGCATTAGAAAAATCATCACAAAAACAATAAGTAAAAACCTGCCTAAAAAGGAAACCAACAGAAGTGGCAATTTCCAGATTTGGAAATGTCCAGATTTGGACATGCCTAAAACAGACAGGAAGCAATGCTGGAAAAGGAAACTAGGGGAAACAGGAAAAAAAAATATGCACAAGGGGAGGCGCCGAGGTCGACAAGAGGGCCCCACCGCCATAGAGACAGGTGAACATGGGTTCTAAAAGGGGAGAAAACAGCCCTGTGGGATTCAACCCGGTCTCCCAGTGGAATCCCGCACCTGCTACCACTGGGCTAGCGCGCGGAGACTGACAGAAGAAGGGCTCGGGTCCTTAACTACTGCTGCTGCAGAGCCGAAGCGGAGGAGCGCGAAAAACAGCAAAAAAAAAAAAGGGGGGGAGGGCGCTACCGGGTTCGAACCAGTGTCGCCAGGTGGTAGAGCGGCAATCGACCAGCTCGGCTAGGGAAGGGAGTTCGATAGGATCCGGGTCGCTGTCTACTTAACCAACTAACATGCCCCGATCTGAAAAACAGAGACAACGAACGACGACGCCGGCGAGGCAACGGCGGCTACAGGGGGCTCTGCGCCCTCGAACACGACGGGTGCGCGCGGGAAGACACCACTGAGATGAAGGGACGAACCCGTGGAGATGAACGCGGCAACTACGCGCGGAGACACTACTCTGAAACTCCAAAAGCTCGAACATGCCGGAGCACGCCGGGCGCGACAAAGACACGGGCCGGCGCCTACTCTACGGGGAGCTAACGACGGCAAGAAGGAGCAGGGAGGAAGGGGTTTATACCTCCTTACCCTAGGACACGGAATCGGCGATGGAGACGGGCTGACGGCGACGAGCTCGACCTCTGAACCTCGCCGGGAACTCTGACCGAGAGGAAGACAGGGCAGTGGCGTCGGTGAACTTGGCGCTCCGGGACTCCGTAGACGACGTCGTGGTCGTAGACGACGACGAGGAAGGAGATGGACAAGGGCCGCCGGGTCGAGGTGGCCGGAGAGCGCCGGCGACGAGGCCACGCCCCGGATCGCCGGAACGAGCGGGCGGCGATCTTGGTGGATTGCTTACTGGCGGCGGCGGCGAGAGGGAGAGGGAAACCCTAGGGCTCGATTTGACGCGAGGGGATAAGAAGGGGCTAGGGCGACGGATCGTGCTCGTGCTCTCCGAGCTCGGGGTCCCCATGGCGCTGCGAGAGGAGAGGGAAAGGTGGGTGGCGCACAGGGCGGTCGCTGCCAGGCGGGGCCGGCGCTGCCACGTGGTCGGGGGCTAGCGGGGGTAGATGCGAGCGTGGGTAAGCGAAGGCAGGAGGAGAGAGCGAGCGGGCTGGCGCGCCTGCTCCCTGGGCTGCGGGCTGCGAGGGGAAACTGGGCCGGCTCGGGAGGCCGGAGCCCAGGTGGGGAGGAGTGGCTGGGCTGCCAATGCAATGATGCCTCCTTTCCTTTCCTTTTCAAAATAAAAGGAAGAGAAAGAAAGTGCAGAAAGAAAGGAAAAGATTTAGAGTGAAAGGAAAATATCCCCACACTCCTGGAATTCTCCTCTATTTAAATAAATTGACATGGACATTTTTTTTAAAGGTAGAAAAATAATGCAAGTTTGAAAATACTCCAAACTTGTGCCATTTTTGAACCTGACCATAACAACTTTAAATGAGGAAATATTTGGCAGAGAGGTTTAGTGCAAAGAGCAAGATTTTTAGGGAGAAGATGAACATTAATTGAAGGAGGGAATTATATGGCATTGAAAGAGAAAGAAGTAGAGGGAAGGAGGAGATGGTAATGCAAGATGAGAGGGAAACATGCAACCACATAACATGCAAGGGAACACCACCACCATATGACAAGAAGGGAAAGCAATATGACAAGAGGCACAAATGCAATATGGCAAAAAGCAAAACAAAGAAAAAGGAAAACCCACATGACCAAAACAACATGAGGCCAAGCATGACAAGAACCCACAAGAATTGGATGAGGTCAAATTGATATATTGCCCAAAAAAGGGGAAGTTTACATCCAGGGTGTTACAGCTGCCATGCTCTTTCCTAGATTCCAGGTTGGTGCATCAAAGGAAAACTCTATGGGCTCCATGACTGGTGCGAACATCCTTCCTGTAACTTGAACTTGAATCATCCAGCGCTCCTCTTCGGGTAAAGTGGCGTTGTAGGTCCCGGTGAAGCTTGGTACTCCGATGTTCAGGTATCTAGTGACTTCCTTCAAGTGACAACCAAAGGGTGTATCTTCATCTGGTTGCGTGAACTTGTTCCTTGCATCCGCCATCCTAAAAGAGTAGAAAAGATGAGGAGTCAGAAATGAGAAGAAAGAGTAGAGATCTAGGGCTTTAGCTTAGTGGTCGTGTCCTCACAACGGCGTGTGCTCGATACCATCTTGTAGTGACCAGACCTCAAATATCGATCTCGTGCATCGATGTCATCCTCGGATCGAGAATGCTTGACACACACAAGATCAAGGATTTATAACAGAGTAGCAATCACACACTTATTACATCGAATGTCTCAAAAGAGAACTTATTACAATAAATATGGCTTAAGGCCATCTAATATCGATAACAGCGGAAGGCTTGGAAGATAAGCGAGTCCATCAACTCCAACGGCATCACTGAGTATAGAACCACGACCTAAGGCACCTTACTCATCGTCTGAAAAGTCTGCAACATGAACGTTGCAGCCCGAAAACGGGCCAGCACATGAAATATGCTGTCAATGTAACACATAGAGAGTAATATGAAAGAGTAATGCTATACTACATGCATGTATGGCTGGTGGAAAGATCTATTGTTACAGTTTTGCGTAAACGCAATTTTTCCCTACTGCAAAGGAATATATTTTATTTAACTATGATGGTGGTTGTTAAACATTGAGAATGGTTGACAGCATTCTCAATCCCAATTAAGCATCATCATTTAAAACCCAACAATATTAATGAAAGTAACATGATGAGATTCACATGATATCCAAGTACCAGATACTCAAGACGTCCATAACCGGGGACACGGCTAACCATGATTAGTTTGATACACTCTATAGAGGTTTGTGCACTTTTCCCCACAAGACTCGATCTCCTCCGTTGGGATTCTCGCACTACATGGTGTTTGAGAAACGGATGACCGAGACATAGTCTTTCAGAAGCGCTAGCACCTTACGAACGGGTAGATCGTACCAACCTACATCCCCTACATCAGCTAGTCTACCACTGTAAGAGTTCGCACGACTTAGTCAACTATGCTAGAGCCCATAATAGCTTGTGGCTGCACACGGAAGTTTCTAGCATGAATAATCTCATGATCCCTTTGAGCCTGGGTGGCGGTCCAAAAAGAAACAGCAATCTGGAATACCCAGTACCTCAATCCACCAGATGTGTGTTTAAGTTGCCACCTTAAATAAACCATTAATTAACAATCTCACATCATCCATGGATACACTCACCCAATCCACATCTACTAGCATAGCATGGCATAATAAGCAAATGTAGAAGTAACTCCCAAGGGTTTGATAATAAAACAGGTAATAGGTACTACGTCAACTACTTTCCCAAAACCCACAATTTAATTAGATCCTAATCATGCAATGTTCGAGGATTGATCTAATGCATAAAAACTGGGTATGAAAAGGGATATGATCGAAGTGTTACTTGCCTTGGTGATGATCCGTGAAACCTAGAGATTCAAAGTAGCAAGCGGCGCACTCCGGGTACTCTATCGCAAACAAACAAGCATACAATGAGTACTCATCTAATGCACAGGTAAACCTCAAATAAAAGATCTAACCAGAAAGTTCAACTTAAGAACTCCGGTTTGCAAAAAAAAAACAAATCGAACGAAGCAACGAAAGTCAAACGACGAAAGAAACAAGCTTCGTTTACTAATCTGGACCTAAGTCAAATTTTAAAAAGGCAAAAACTTGTTTGAGTTGATTATTCGGAAAGAGGGTTTCGAGACGAAACTCTAGGCGCTTAAATCGTCTGATTCCAATAAACGAGCAAAAAGTTATACTAAAATGAAAATCGGATCAGAAATCGCGATCAGAAAAATCGCCGAATAAATCCGAGAAAAAGAAAAACGACGAACAGATTAACAAACGAACGTTCGTTATAAACGAACGATCTAAACGATGAACGCGTTCGTTAAAATGAACGAACGAGCGAACACTCGCTAATTAACCTAAACCGAAAAAAATGATCTAATAAAAAAAGGATCTAAAAAACCGACGAAAAACCGACGGAAAAACCGAACGGTTTTTAAAAAAAAGCAATGGTCAACCTCAACCTCGGCGGCGGCGCAAGCGGCGCGGCTAGGGTTTGGGGCGCGGCGGCGGCGGGCTGGGAAATTTGGGCAAGCGGCTTGGGCTGGGGTCGGGCGGGCACGCTATATAAAGACCCCGCCAAAGTGAGTCTGGCGATCCACGCCCATAGGCGGTTCGTTTTAAAAAAAATAATTAACACGCAGAAAAACAAACGAAAGAAATACTAAACAAACTCCAAAAATCCCGAAATAAATTTTCCGCGGCTTCTAAAATCAAGTCGGACAAGATGAACATTTATTTGGGGCCTAAATGCAATTTTGAAAAACGCGCATTTTTCCTAAATTCAAATAAAATAGCGATAAACTCCTAATAAAAATCTTATTTGATTTTTTTGTTAAACCTTCAATATTTCTTTATTTTGGGAAAGTCATTTTATTCCTTCTCTCATATTTTGGTTATAGAAATAATTGAAGATAAAATAAACAAAATCAAATGATCCTATTTTCAAAATTTGAGAAAACTCAAATATGAAAATAACGAAATCTCCAACTCTCTCCGTGGGTCCTTGAGTTGCGTGAAATTTCTAGGATCGAGCCAAAATGCAATAAAATATGATATGCAATTGATGATCTATGTATAACATACCAAATTGAAAATTTGGGATGTTACATGATTACATAATGCCATAGCCTGTTAATCCTATTATAGACTGTGCCTATCTATGTGTTTGATACTTGCTGTTAAGAATTACCTGTTTTCCTGAACTTAAATAGCTACTTAAGCACGTAGATAGCTGGTCATATGTACTTCTAGGGTACAACAGAATTCACGTGTAATTTACGTTTTGATACCCTGTTTGTTTAAATGGTTTGTTGTTATCACTTGTAGCACTAGTAATGTTTGCATGTTCATAGATAGACAACTGTCAGGTTTATATGAGGGACACCGTCTTTTTAACTTATATATGTGTTGGAATCATTTTGCTTACATCAAAGAAATTTACAGATGTCTATGTTGCTGGTAAACGGAACCGACTTGTTACTTTAATACCTTGCTAAGAACTTGTTAGTTTTACTAGTTCATGTGTAATTAAACATGTTGCCAAAACCGGTTAGTTTTACTAGTTTGATGTTAGTTTCTTATGGCTCTTGCAAAACTTTATTTATTGATTGCTAACATTCAAGTTTGCAGGATCCAACTGAAACTCCGTTGGCACAACAGGTATGTTTTCAGGAACTTCCTTGTTACCTGGTTTGCTGTTGTAACTTGTTGCTGTAATCATCTTTCCAACTTCAAGTTTTCAGGATCGAATTGGAAGTCCAATTGCACAGCAGGTACATTTTCTAAAATATATTTGTGTAACAGGTTTGCTGCTATAACTTGTTGCTCTAATCAAGTTACCGACTACTCAACTTTTCAGGATCCAAGAGAAACTCCAATGCCACAACAGTTCCTTTTGAAAAAATTGTTTGTTTAATCGCTTTGTCTGCAACGGTTGCTCTAATCACGCTCTCGGCTACTCAACTTTTCAGGATCCAAGAGAAACTCGATGCCACAACAGTACCTTTTGCAAAACTTGTTTGTTTAACTACTTTGTCTTTGTAACAACGGTTACAATGATGTTAATAACTACTTTTCAAAGATCCAACTGAAACTCTTTAATTCCTTGTTTGTTTAACCGGTTTGCTCTTATAACTCCCAGCTTGAGATTTTTGCTAACTTCAACTTTTCGAATACAATCGAAACTTTAATGGCAAAATAGGTTAGCCCAAGATCAAAGAGCGATGTCCCCATGGACATTGTATCATCCCACAAAGATGGGCACCGCCCAATCGTGCATCATGAATTGCCAACTATTTGATGCTCTAGAGGCTAAACTAGTGGTAGAAAGAGATTCGCTACGCACTTAGAGATGAAGTTGACATGTTGAGGAAGCAAACAACACAATCACAAGCAGTACTCAAGACAACCATTAAATAATTGGTGGATTTCAAAACGAAGCAAGCTGAGACTGACCACATTGTTAAGGTCCTGAAGGAAAAAAGGAAATTAAATTCACTTGATAAATCATAGGTGAAATGTTCTTTCCATCGTTGAATAAAATTTGTGTTGTTTGTTCATGTAATCAATCAAACCATTTGTTTTAGAGATCATGTAACAATTGTTTTTTGTTTTTTGGTTTGTAATTTTATTTGAGCCAGTCTGTATTAATTGATAAGACTCGGAGACATTTCATTTTGATTGTTGTGCCAGACCTACAAATATGCCAATCGGGCTGAATGTGCATTCAGCAATAATAGTAGTATAGATGGACCATAAGTGGCACGCATCAGAAAGGGCAAAGATGATGTAGTAGCTTCGCTAAAAAAGGATGTTGTTCTAGCAAAAAAAAAGCACAGCGGCCTGGCTTATGTATGTTAGTTGATATTATTGATTCATATACTCTAAGTGTTTATATGTCTGTTAGTTATGTACATTCTTGGTTGATTGACTCGGTATTTGAATCTTGATACATCGCTTGTGTACATATCTAAATGGGAGTACACATTATGCTGCGTGTGACATTTGAGTTGGACATAAAGTGTTCCAAATATTCGAATTCACCTTAAAATGGATTCTAGCTTGACATTTGTAAATCATATTCATATATGATAGTGGAATACATCTTTTTCGTGCTTTTGAAGATATATAAAAACACATAGAATGATTTATAAAGATTCGTATAGGAATACAAAATGGATTCGAATTTAGTTGCCAGGGTAAACGTGGATGCTTATTGTCCCAAAATTCGAAAGAAGCGGCAAAATGTCCACTCCCACGTCGGCTGCCCGCAGCCAAGTGTTTGGGAGATCGAAATTACTGTCTACCCATTACACGGACAATCCATCGGCTCGATTTCCACTGCTTTCAATAGGGGTAGGTTAGTAACTTCAATTAGACGTGACACGACCGCCTCTGAGCCCATTCCGACACGGCGGGCGCCAAACATGGGCGGCAAAACACATTTGATTTAAGCTCGTCTGAAAGACCTCTGTTTCTCCCTCCATTTCCCCATTCATACACGGTGGGCAGCAAAACAAACTCGACTCGGCCGAAATCGATGTAGGCAAATATTTTCAATAGGGGCAGGTTTGTAACTTCACTCAGATGTGACATAACCGCCCTACCTGTCAGCCCCGTTCATACACCGTGGGAGCCAACCATGGGCGCCAAAACACCCTCTCCTCGCCCGAAATCGCTCTGGGCAAATATTGGCGAGATGCGAGATTACCGTCCTATCACCAATCGACGAGACGTCCAAATATTTAACGGGGGATAAGTTTGTAACTTTCCCATATTTCAGACAGGCGTATCCCAAAAACATGGTTCCCCGTACCTCTCCCTTCATTTTCCCATTCATACACCGCCCGCGCTAGAACACCATCCCCACACCAGCCTCCTCCATCCGCCAGCCCATCCATCACCGCTGTCCTCCACCCCATCCATCGCCACCGTCCTCCACCATGCTGGAGCGCGTACCAAGACTGCGTCGTCCACTGCTAGAGATAGACGTTTCTCATCCACGGCGACGGACCAAGAGCCTTGCATCGCGTCCTCTCGCTTCATCGGCGCCATCGTCCTCTTTGTCGGGGCCGCTCACATGGCCTTCTCTTCCACCACAATGGGACTTATCCCCCGATGCACCCGTCTACCATCGCAAATCTGCTTCAACGCCACCGACAGCCATCACACCCCCTATGCCTACACGGCGCCACAAGAGAGGTGGTACTTCATATCTCCTCAACTTTTTGATCTCAACCAGAAAATAGATCGTGACTTGGTTACTCTACTTTCTTTTCAGCCCTTAGAATTTAGTTCTTAGTTCCAGGCAAACAATGGATGCTAAATATCATTTCTCCGGTTTGCAGCTTTAAATCTGCCATGGCACAGTCATAATAGGGTTTAATTGATCATGCTTAGGGTTTAATTGATCATGTTGGTTCTATGGTGGTTTCTTTAATAGAAATCGGAGGGGAAACCCTCTTTTGCTAAAAAAGAAATGCTTAGGGTTTCCCCCTTTTATGATCACTATACGACCAGAATACGTGCTTCGTGTCATAATAGCACTGCTCCACCCATCAAGCTAAACAAGCTTAGTTGTTCAAATACGAATCTGATATTATTAAAAGCAGTCGTTTAATTGGTCACTAAATGTTCCTAATTTAGTTTCAAAATGCATGTTCGCCGCTCGGGTGTGTATCTCTGAGGTGCCCACGGTGTCTTGCCCACCTCGAATTTTGGGTCGCCCCAGCCCCGATTCCCCTCGTTTCGTCTGCTGGCTTCGATCTCTACTACTTCTAGCCGCCTGCCTCACTGGCGACTTGCCGTCCCCGGACGGCATGACTCTAGGCGGAGACGTCGGACTAGTACGAGGCCAGGAGCCGCTCGCCCTACAGCGTCACCGCTGCCCGGGAGCGCCGCCGTGCCTACCTTCCAAGTCCGTTCAGGGCTCAGGCGTGCATCACCTACTAACCAACCCGATTTATCCTGAGATACGTCCTCAACACTCAGCACTTCAGCAACCACTCCTCATCACCCATTTTCTAATTCATTCATTACTCATTAGGCAGGACTGTCATTAGGGTTTGTTGTGTGCTGAGTGCTACCTACACTTAATGGTTCAGATGTATTTCAGTAATCTTTAGTACATGTAAAGTTCACATGGTTTCAAAATTCCGGCCTAGGAATAGACACTAGTCATTTTGGATTGTTGGTCGTAGTGGCATTGACCCAGATTACTACTGCAGGCCAGGTTTGTTGACGATTTTACTTGCCTTTCTTACTCATTTGATATGATATCCAGTTATTCACGTCAATTAGTTGCAAACAATAAGTGCTAGACAAACTTCTTGATTCAGATTTTGGACGGTCTCTTAATGCAGTTACAATTCTGCATACTTGTCCTAGTGAGCTCACAAGTAAATGATTGATTCACTACATCTATGCTTGCCTTCTCATATTTGTTGTCAATATTCTTTTAGGGTGGACCGCCCTGTTTCAAAATACTGGTTCCGTAGACATGAGTGAATAGTATTTCTCTTTGTGATCTCTTCCATCATGTGTAGGCAACGAACACTGCATTGTATAGAAAGAAAGTGTCATTTCCATCTTTTACATAGGCTATGATCTTTTACATGGAATACAATCTGCCTACTTGCTTTGTGTCGCACTACCAACACTTCACCCTTGAAGCTAAACATTATGCCACTCATAATTCCTTGGTTTATTTGTTCAAATACAAATTTGATATGATTCTAATGTTCCTACTTCTGTTTTGTAATGTGTGTCTGCCTATTATAGAGACATAAGGGGTTTGTATTTCTGTGTGTGGTCTGGTCAACACGGTTGGGGGGTGAACTTTGCATATGCAGAGGTTTATAGGGAGACACTCTTCGAGTTGAATCCGCAATGCATTCCATAAGTAACCTGACTACTTTTTATGTTTTCATGAATCTCAGATTCTGAACATCATCATAATGATTATGAGCTTGCGCGCATGAAAAGAATAAAGCAGAACAATGCCATGGCTGTCAAACTTGGCATTAAGGGACTGAAATCAAGTCTGGATGCAATGCAATGCAAACGCTCTCCACCTCTGATTCATGCTCGAATATGATCCTAACAGTGATTCTGAGCTAGAGGGAGACCTAAGTCAATGTAGCTCCCTAGTGGAGGAGTCAGAGGCAGATGCCCTATCTTATTCACCCATCAAGGTGCTTTCTCTAACTTTCCACGGTTATATTGGTCGCACATATCTTGCAACTGATGCTTTGCATTGCTTCTACTTTGTTGCACCGCCATTAGCTTAGTTTACACATCGTATGTGAATACGCCTGCCTATCCATTTTCAAGACATATTCCATCCGTCATCATACCATATTTATCCATTCAAATGCTGTTCTTGTGTATCGACGCTCAAAAGGAAGAGGGTGATTGCTGATCGGAGGAACACAAGCAAAGTATTTGGAAAAGGTAGTGACACCGATAAATCAAATAGCCCATTAGGTGTAGTTGCAATATCACCGACCATAAAACACCCCAACTCTAGCAAACTAGCCCGATCAAGATCGGTCATTTCGATGCCCCAACTCAGCGTAACCCAATCAGTAAGTAAACAAAGATGATGATGCGAGTTGACATAGCACCAGCTCTCGACGCAAAACCCCATTCCAAAGAAAGAGTACACCAAATCCAGTTGCCAAATCCTTTTCGAACTAGAGAGAGCCCCAATTGCAGCAAATAGGACCCATGTTCCATTTCTTCCCAGTTTAGAAGACGAAGCTTATATTGTTGTCAGGAACCTTGTGCGCATCTTTCCTTCATGGAAAGATTATACCGCAGATACAGAAAAATTTCCAGTCTTCCTCCGTAACTTAGGCGTAAGTAATGTACTAATGTTATTCATGGTAATTACTGCATATGTTTCTGCTGACAGAAGACACAAGATTTCATTCTTTTAAATAGGCGAGGACCAAACTGGATTGTCAGGACGAGCAAGAGTTGGTTGCACTTTTCAAGCACTCGTTGATGAAGTATCATTCCTACCTGAGGCAAGCGCACTTTGATGGCAAGCCTCTAAACGAAATTTATGTAAAGTCTCCGGTGCTACATTTATCCGACAGTGACTGGAATAATCTTGTTACACATTGGTCTCGTCTGCAGCGTAACGTACTTTCTATGATATCACATCACAATTTGAACTACATTTCTGCATTTGCCTTAACGTCCCACTTGTACGAAAACTGTTAGCAGAAGAACATTCATTCTCAAGGGACCACAACATCTCTCGCAACTATACCGCATAATCGCATTGCTCTTGTGAGTACCTCTTGCCCTGTATGACCATACTTACTTTCATAGTTGTTTGATTATGTAGCATCACTACACATGTTAGCCTCGTTATCATCCAATTGGTGGACATTATAAGATCCGTATGGACTCTTACATAAATTTAGAATCAACCCAATGCTTTTGAAGAGGTTTAGCTCTGGAGTCCTTGATACGTCCATTTTGCATCATGCTTTTATATTGATATTTATTGCATTATGGGTTGTTATTACACATTATGTTACAATACTTATGCCTATTCTCTCTTATTTTACAAGGTTTACATGAAGAGGAGAATGCCGGCACTGGAATTCTCAATGGAAAAGGAGCAAATATTAGATACCTATTCTGCACAACTCCAAAAGTCCTGAAACTCCACAGAAGTTATTTTTGGAAATAATAAAAAATACTGAGCGAAGAAAATACTATAGGGGCCCACACCTTGGCCACGATGGTGGGAGGCGCGCCCTACCCCCCTGGGCGCGCCCCCTGCCTCGTGGGCCCCCTGGTGGCCCTCCGGTGCCCATCTTTTGCTATATGAAGTCTTTTGTCCAAGAAAAAAAATCATAAGCAAGCTTTCGGGAAGAAACTCCGCCACCACGAGGCGGAACCTTGGCGGAACCAAGCTAGGGCTCCGGCAGAGCTGTTTTGCCAGGGAAACTTCCCTCCGGGAGGGGGAAATCATTGCCATCGTCATCACCAACGCTCCTCTCATCGGGAGGGGGCCAATCTCCATCAACATCTTCACCAGCACCATCTCCTCTCAAACCCTAGTTCATCTCTTGTATCCAATCTTTGTCCCAAAGCCTCAGATTGGTACCTGTGGGTTGCTAGTAGTGTTGATTACTCCTTGTAGTTGATGCTAGTTGGTTTATTTGGTGGAAGATCATATGTTCAGATCCATTATGTATATTAATACCCCTCTGAATATGAACATGAATATGCTTTGTGAGTAGTTACGTTTGTTCCTGAGGACATGGGAGAAGTCTCGCTATTAGTAGTCATGTGAATTTGGTATTCGTTCGATATTTTGATGAGATGTATGTTGTCTCTCCTCTACTGGTGTTATGTGAACGTCGACTACATGACACTTCACCATTATTTGGGCCTAGAGGAAGGCATTGAGAAGTAATAAGTAGATGATGGGTTGCTAGAGTGATGAAGCTTAAACCCTAGTTTATGCGTTGTTTAAATAAGGGCTGATTTGGATCCATATGTTTCATGCTATGGTTAGGTTTACCTTAATACTTCTTTTGTAGTTGCGGATGCTTGCAATAGGAGTTAATCATAAGTGGGATGCTTGTTCAAGTAAGGACAACACCCAAGCACCGGTCCACCCACATATCAAATTATCAAAGTACCGAACGCGAATCATATGAACGTGATGAAAACTAGCTTGACGATAATTCCCATGTGTCCTTGGGAGCGCTTTTCTCTATATAAGAGTTCGTCCAGGCTTGTCCTTTGCTACAAAAAGGATTGGGCCACCTTGCTGCACTTTATTTACACTTGTTACTTGTTACTCGTTACAAATTACCTTATCACAAAACTATCTGTTACCGATAATTTCAGTGCTTGTAGAGAATACCTTGCTGAAAACCGCTTATCATTTCCTTCTGCTCCCCGTTGGGTTCGACACTCTTATTTATCAAAAGGACTACGATAGATCCCCTATACTTTTGCGTCATCAAGACTCTTTTCTGGTGCCGTTGCCGGGGAGTGAAGCGCCTTTGGTAGGTGGAATTTGGTAAGGAAAAATTTATATAGTGTGCTGAAATTTACTGTCACTTGTTACTATGGAAAGTAATCCTTTGAGGGGCTTGTTCGGGTATCTTCACCCCGACCGATAGAGAAAATAGTTTATCCTCAACCTACTGAACCTACTGAAAATGTTTACTTTGAAACTCCTTCGGGTATGATAGAGAAACTGCTAGGTAATCCTTTTGCAGGAAACGAAACATTGCATCCCGATTTACACTTAATCTATGTGGATGAAGTTTGTGGATTATTTAAGCTTGCAGGTATGCCTGATGATGTTATCAAGAAGAAGGTCTTCCCTTTATCTTTTAAGGGAGATGCATTGACATGGTATAGCCTATGTGATGATATGGGATCATGGAACTACAAACGATTGAAATTGGAATTTCATCAGAAGTTTTATCCTATGCATCTTGTTCATCGTGATCGTAATTATATATATAATTTTTGGCCTCGCGAAGGAGAAAGCATCGCTCAAGATTGGGGGAGGCTTAAGTCAATGTTATATTCATGCCCCAATCATGATCTCTCAAGAGAAATGATTATTCAAAATTTTTATGCTCGGCTTTCTGACAACAATCGCTCCATGCTCGATACTTCTTGTACTGGTTCCTTTATGATGAAGACTATTGAATTCAAATGGGATTTATTGGAAAGAATTAAACGCAAGTCCGAAGATTGGGATCTCGAGGAAGGTAAGGAGTCAGGTATAACATCTAAGTTTGATTGTGTTAAATCTTTTATGGATATCGATGTTTTCCGTAAATTTAGCACTAAATATGGACTTGACTCTGAGATAGTAGCTTATTTTTGTGAATCCTTTGCTGCTCATATTGATCTCCCTAAGGAGAAGTTTTTTAAATATCATCCTCCTATAGAAGTAAAAGTAGTTGAACCTATTAAAGTTGAAGAAAAGACTATCACTTATAATGATCCTATTGTTCCTACTGCTTATGTTGAGAAACCACCTTTCCCTGTTAGAATAAAGGATCATGCTAAAGCTTCAACTGTGGTTCGGATGAGTAATATTAGAACTTATACACCCCCTGAGCAAGTTAAAGTTGAACCTAATATTGCTATTGTTAAAGATCTCTTGGCTGATAATATTGATGGGCATGTCATTTACTTTTGTGATGAGACTGCTAGAATTGCCAAACCTGGTGCTAAAGATAAACATAGACCTATGGTAGGCATGCTTGTTATTTCTGTTTAAATAGGAGATCATTGTTATCATGGCTTTTGTGATATGGGTGCTAGTGCTAGTGCAATACCTATTTCTTTATACAAAGAAATTGTAGCGACCCGACCCGAATGGATCAAGTCTCTGTGCTTTCGTGTCATCCCTGGATCGGTATGCTGACACACACAGTACTCGAAGGATTTATAACAGAGGTAAATCACATGTATAAAGTAACGTAAATACTATTACCTCGATCCAAATATATAGCGGAAGCAACAAGGTTGTGGATTCCCATCAACACCAACGGCAAAGTTGAGTATAGGAAATCGTAACCCTAACGTATCACTTACTCGTCGTTCAAAAATTCTGCAACATGAAAAGTTGCAGCCAAACGGGTCAGACATGGAATATCTGGCAATGTAACACATAGAGAGTAATGAAAGAATAGGATATACTACATGCATATATGGCTGGTGGAAAGCTCTATGGTTATAGTTTTTGCGAAAAGCCAATTTTTCCCTACTTGCAAAGGAATAAATTTATTTAACTATCATGGTGGTTGTTAAACATTGAGAATGGTTGACAGATTCTCAATCCCAATTAAAAGTACTCATTAAACCCAAACAAATTATATTAAGTAACGTGATGAGATCAACAGGATATCCGGTACTAGATACTCAAAATTGTCCATAACCGGGACACGGCTAATCATGATTAGTTTATACACTCTGCAGAGGTTTGCGACTTTTCCCCACAAGACTCGATCGCCTCCGTTTGGTTTCTCGCACTACATGGTGTTTGAGAAATGGATGACCGAGACATAGTCTTCGAAGCGCTTAGCACCTTACATGTGGGTAGACCGTACCAACCTACATCCCCTACATCAGCTAGCCTACCCGTAAGAGTTCGCACAACTTACTCAACTATGCCAGAGCCCATATTGGCTTGTGGCTGCACACGGAAGTTTCTAGTTTGAATAATCTCATGATCCCTTTGGGCCTGGGTGGCGGTCCAAGAAATACAGGCAAATCCTGTCACCCAGTGTGCCTTGACAGCAAGTCCTGAATAGCCAGTGCCTCAATCCATCCAGATGTGTGTTTAAGTTGCCACCTTAGATAAACCATTAATTATCAATCTCACATCTGTCATGGATATTCACTTAAACCCAATCCACGCTCTCTGAGCATAGCATGGCGTAATAAGCAAACGAGAAGTAACTCCCAAAGGTTTCATGAGTAAAACAGGTAATAGGTACTACCTCAATCTACTTCCCATCCCACAATTTAATTAGATCCTAATCATGCAAGTGTTTGAGGACTGATCTAATGCATAAAAACTGGGTAGTAGAAAATGTATGATCAAGTGTTACTTGCCTGCAAAGTTGATGAAGATGATTCGCACTCAAACTCTTGATAGTTCTACTCGTCACACTCCGGTCAATCTATCGTAATCAAGCAATAGTAACCACACATAAGCAATCACTCAAAAGATCGGAAAGAACGAAGAAAACAATTCGGAAAACGTCAAAACCAAATCAAATAACTCTTGCAGCATAAAACAATTTCTAACAGTACCAAAATTATGTGAATTTGGCCTTATCAGAAAGTTTAGGTCAAGAGCTTCGATTAGCAAAAAGAATCAACTAAATCGGAGTTACGAAACTCAAGTTATGATCAAACGAAGTTCAAATACAAATCTGTTTGAATTCAAATTTTAGAACTTTCAAAAACATGTTTGAGTTGTGTTATGGATAGAGGAGATCATAACGAAGAAGTGGCCGTTGGTTTCATGGATTCCGACTTACGAGTAAAAGTTATGATCGTTTGAAGATTAGGGACTACGGATAGGTCCATGACGGAAATTAAAATAAAAGAAAAATCTATCGAGCGAACGCCGCTAAACAAAACTGGAAAGAAAACCGCGAGAAAACCGATCTAGGGTTTCGGAAGGAAACCAAACGAAAAACCGATCTAGAAAACGGAACGAAACCGATCTAGAAACGGGCGAAACCGATCTAGAAAACGGAACGGAAACCGATCTAGAAGACCGATCTAGAAAACGTGACGCGGCGTGGGGCTAGTACCTCGAAGAGGCGAGGGGCTCCGGCGGCGGCGGCGTAGGGCGGCGGCGGCTATGGCGGCGGCGGTTATGTGGGGCGGCGGCGCGGCGGTGGCACTGCTGCTGCTGCTGCTGTGGAGGAGAGGAGAGGAGAGGAGAGTTGATTTGATGTGTTGGAGGGGGGGGGGGTGCTTGGGTATTTATATTGGGGAGGGGAGGGTTTTGCTTGGGGTAGGGGACAAGAAATAGATTAGGATTAGGAAACAAGAGGAATAGATCTAGGAATAGATACAGAATAAACGAAGTAGGAAAAGAGTCCTGTTAGGACTTGGCAAAAGGAAAAGGAAGCGGCTCCCTTGCTCCCTTGTGCGTGCGCGCGCGATGGCCTTGTGGCCCCAAGGCGCTGCAGGTTTTTAAAAAAAAAAATTCATAGAAAAAAAATAAAAACAAAAATAATTAAAACTTTTAGATAGGCATATAATATATCAAAATTTGCAGAAAAATATTTCCTACAAGATGAACATTATTTTAGCTTCAAATAAAATACACACAAATCCAAATAAAACAAAGAGTGTTTCAGCTCTAATAAAATCCAATAAAATCATTTTAAAATACCAAAATGACTTCAAATTAATTTCTCTCAATTTTCTGATGTAGGGAATCATGTTACCCTATTTTCCATATATTTTATTTTTGGAGAAAATAATTTGAATAAAACTCAAATAACTCCAAATTGAAAATAAATTCAAAGAACTTTGAATTTATTTCTTTGAAACTCCAAACTCATATTTCATATGTTTTGAAGAAGTCATTTTATCTTCCTCGTGAAAATCATTGAGTTGCATAAAGTTTCAGAATTGGAAAATATTTTCCAAATGAAATTCAAATATTTTCAACACCCTTGTCATTTAAATAAATGGAAGAAGTCATGTCATCTTCTCTCTAGGGTTTTGTGATGAAAAGAATTTGAATTCAAGATCATAAAGCAAAAATGAAAGTTTGGGAAAGTCCTTTTATTCCCTCTCATTTAACTTTCAAAAAGTTTCGAATTCACTCACTTTCAGTCAATCAATCAAACAATCAGCCAAAACTATCTATTTGTTTATAACATTCCAAAATTTAGAATTTTGGGATGTTACAAACCTACCACCCTTAAAAGGAATCTCGTCCTCGAGATTCGGAGAGGCTAGAAAGAAATAGGTTAGGGTTTGGGAGTCTTCTCAAAATCCATCGATCGTCTCCGGGTCTCGGGTGCTACCACCCTTAAAAGCATTGGTACGGTTTCATCAAAACTCAGATACTCCATCCTTATTGCTGACAGTGTCGGTCTTCTCAGATATTAAGGATAATTCCTTCTCTGGGCTCTTCCGGTAGTGGCATAACCTTTTCCTCAATTCTTTTGTCCTTTCATCTTGGTAAGGTTATTCCGAGACTGGGTCTTCATAGCTGACGGGTCTGGCGCCAATTCTAAACAACTATCGATATCTCATGATGATCAACAATTTATGGTTTCTCCTGCAGAAAATGGGTCTGGGTTGAACCTCACCGTATAACCTACGGTTGGCAACAACTGCCTTGTACAAGGGGAAAAATGCTTATACCATTCTAAGGTTCAAACAAGGTTTTGATCGTCGTCTCTCTACTATAGGTAAGTCACTCAGATTTACCATCCCATATAGCAAAGCGAATAATAAGAGTAAGTCGGTATGGTGATCAATCCATCCCGCACCCAAATCATTACCTTGTACATGGTTTAGCGAATCTCGCATTCTAACACTCGGTCATCCTCACAAGCATTGCAGAATTTCTCTTGTCGACGAACCAAGTCCGGAAAATCCATTGATTCTGCAAGACAAACAAACATCTATCGCTCCTTAACAACTCTCGTGTTTTATGTAAACTCCTATAGAATCGCTCGGTTGATACAAGCCGTAACTTCTTCCGAGGTTTTCCTTCAAAGAAGAGTGTGCTTGCTTCTTGGCAGGTCCCGGGGCCTGTGGGTATGGCCCATCTCATCACTTGCAATCCTTGAACACATCCTCGGGGCAACTGATCGTTATCCCAACATCCAACTCCCTGGCATACTTAAATCCATCCAATTGTACTGTCTCTTTTCCTTATATTTGCACCAAACTAAGACGTGATTACTCAGACTCATCATGGAATTTCCATTGATCCATATTTCCAACATCATATCTCCTTTATATCCAATAACACTTCATCTCTTCATCCTCGTGGGATGTCCCACATACCGTGATAAAACTTATACTTATGAAATCCATACTCCACTTCGTGGAACCTCATTATCCTTTCCAGGGTCATGCGTCCTTACTAGGAAATATTGGCCATCTCTGCATGGCACTTCTTCAACTGGAAAACGTGAAACACATCATGAACTCCTGACAGTCCTTTGGGTGACTTCAACTTGTTAGCCTATTCTCCCATACGCTCCAAAACTCGGTATGGTCCTACAAATCTCGGGGCTAACTTTCCCTTAACTCCAAATCGTTTAACTCCTCGCAGAGGTGGCACACAAAGATATGCTCTGCTCCGATTTCATAGACTACCTCCTTGCACTTTTGAGTCTCAGCATAACTCTTCCGCTGGACTGAGCTATCTTCAGTCTATCTCGAATCAACTTAACATTCTCTTCTGACTCCTTGATCATATTTGGTCCAAACAACTGACGGTCTCCAACTTCATCCCACATCAACGGTGTCCGCTCCTTCTCCCATACAAAGCTTCAAAAGGGCCATCTTCAAACTGACTTGGTAGCTGTTGTTGTATGAGAACTCCCGTAGGGTAGATTACAATCACTACTAGATCCATAATCTAGCGCACACGCCTCAACATGTCCTCCAAAATCTGATTTACTCTCTTGATTTATCCATCATGTCTGCGGATGAAAGGCTGTCTTGAACTCTAGCCTAGTACCCAAAGTCCAGTGCGGCTGATTCCAAAACTTTGAGGTAAACTGTGTTCCTCTCGATGGTCCTCGGAACTCCATGCGCACATACGATCCTTGTCAAAGATATCTTGGCCAACTTCACACTTGTATAGGTGGTTTTTTTCACTGGAATAAAGCGAGCCACTTTGGTCAAGCTAATCAACTACTACCCAGATAGAACCATATCCCAATCGGGTTATGGGAAATCCGGAAATGAAATCCATGCCAAGCTTATCCTACTTCCATTCGGTATCGGCATAGGCTGCAATAATCCTGCTTGCTTCTGATGCTCTACTTTTACTTTCTCTGGCATACATCACTTACGACTACATACTCCGCAATATCCTTCTTCATACCAGTCCACCAGAAACACTCCTTCAAATCCAAATACATCTTGGTGTTTCCAGGGCGAATCGAGTATGGTGAGTCATGAGCCTCCTGAAGTATTAACTTCCTGATCTTTGCATTATTGGGTATATGTACACTGTCCTCAACCATAAGGTGTCGTGCTCATCCTTACGAAAACCTTTGGCCTTTCCTTTGCTCATCCTCTGTTTTACCTCAACAATATCTTCGTCATCCTTCTGAGCTTCACGGATCTTTCTCAACAATGTAAACTGAACTTCCATTGCTGCAACAAAACCTTTGGGAATAATCTCCAACCAAAGTTCCCTGAAAATCCTCGGCTAACTCCTTTGATAATCCTCCGATTATGAGGGTATTCGTCCTTATTTTCTTTATGGTTTTGTCCTATTTCTCCACAAAGCTTGCATGCACTTTCTCCATATCATTTCCATAAGGCTTCAACTTCTGGGACACAAACCGAGACTTTAGCAAAGTCAACTTAAATTCTTCCCAAGTGGTTACTCCTGGCCACATTGATGGTTTGGTACATCCTCCACTAGATAGCAGCACCTCTTTCAAAGCAATCAAGAGCATGCTTTGGGTCATATCTTTTCCGGCTGTAGGGTTATTTTTCATATGATCCTCCATGTTCAATCCATCGGTCTGCTCCAATTGACTCATTGGTCCGAAATTACAAGCTCATCTCCATCCATCCTCTAATGGGTCCATGGGTTTGGGGTGGGATAAGAGAGATCGAGAGGATGCACACAATACAAACAATGGTTTTGAAAAGACAGATTTTATTGTGGCTGTCGGAAAACATCAAACAATTGACAGCTCACAATCGTCAGATCTAACGAGGTATGTAACAGGGTTTGGTCTTCTAACGGTCAATAAATCTTCAAAGTCATCAAACTCTTCCAATCTTGATCATGTCTCGATGGCTCCTTCCGATCATGCTTGTCCTTCTCAAGTTCTTTTGCCGATCATCTCTGTTGACGCCAAGTCTCTCGCGACGCCCTTCAATATTTCGGAGTTACGTTCCAACCGCCGGTTTCAACATCCTTGACATGATCCATGATCCTACCGTCCTTCGCCATTATCAAATCTCCGGTATCTCGATGTTTTGCTCCTTCATCTTGTCTACTTTCAGCTTCGGGTCCCGAGTTCTTCACTTAACCGCTTCCTTATCAAATACTGCTTCTGCAGATCCACCTTAAACTTCTTCATGTAATACTCCGATCCCGGTGATACACCAGCTAAGGTTAAAACTCCAATGTTTGCGATAGATGCTCCATCAGCTTTCTACCATCCAATCCTTCCATGCATCTGCATGCTTAACTCCGCACGGTGAAAATAGCATAGGCGGGCGATAACATCATGGATAGCATGTTTCTGCTCTTGTCATTTTCATGAGCTATCATTCCATAGTTGATATCTCCTGCCTTAGGGTTTTCCTGACAAAGCTTTGAATTCTAATGCTCCATGTTCCAGTCTTTCTCCGATACACCTTGATCTCGGTTATTGATAACTTCCATAGTCTGCCAAGTTCCATAAGCGTAACCTTCCTAGGTCATACAAATCCGGAATTTATTTGGAGCCTTCAAATCTCCTAGTCTTCTGAGTCTTCACCGTTGTAGTTTCCGTTTACACGGTAAAATCATCTTCATTCCAAATGGTCTTAGTTGTCCGATATCTTGTCTCCTTGGAGTGGTCTCATCAGTCGAATATTCGAGTGGTCAAAAGGGAAAAGGGGGTATGGTCTCACTAAAAAGGAATATTTGAATAAGCTCAGAAGAGAAGAGAGGTAAAAGATCTTTTTGAAAATGAAGTTGTAGAGAAAATCTTTCCTATGGGCTTATCAGTTTCTAGGGTCACGTCCCCATACCAACATGTGCTCGATACCATCTTGTAGCGACCGACCGAATGGATCAAGTCTCGTGCTTTCGTGTCATCCTGGATCGGTATCTTTGACACACACAAGATCAAGGATTTATAACAGAGGTAAATCACATGTATAAAGTAACGTAAATACTATTACCTCGATCCAAATATATAGCGGAAGCAACAAGGTTGTGGATTCCCATCAACACCAACAAGAAAGTTGAGTATAGGAAATCGTAACCCTAACGTATCACTTACTCGTCGTCGAAAATTCTGCAACATGAAAAGTTGCAGCCAACAAACGGGTCAGACATGGAATATGCTTGGCAATGTAACACATAGAGAGTAATGAAAGAATAGGATATACTACATGCATATATGGCTGGTGGAAAGCTCTATGGTTATAGTTTTTGCGAAAAGCCAATTTTTCCCTACTGCAAAGGAATAAATTTATTTAACTATCATGGTGGTTGTTAAACATTGAGAATGGTTGACAGCATTCTCAATCCCAATTAAAAGTACTCATTAAACCCAAACAAATTATATTAAGTAACGTGATGAGATCAACAGGATATCCAGGTACTAGATACTCAAAATTGTCCATAACCGGGGACACGGCTAATCATGATTAGTTTATACACTCTGCAGAGGTTTGCGCACTTTTCCCCACAAGACTCGATCGCCTCCGTTTGGTTTCTCGCACTACATGGTGTTTGAGAAATGGATGACCGAGACATAGTCTTTCAGAAGCGCTAGCACCTTACATGTGGGTAGACCGTACCAACCTACATCCCCTACATCAGCTAGCCTACCCGTAAGAGTTCGCACAACTTACTCAACTATGCCAGAGCCCATATTGGCTTGTGGCTGCACACGGAAGTTTCTAGTTTGAATAATCTCATGATCCCTTTGGGCTGGGTGGCGGTCCAAGAAATACAGCAAATCCTGTCTACCTGTGTGCCTTGACAGGCAAGTCCTGGAATAGCCAGGTGCCTCAATCCATCCAGATGTGTGTTTAAGTTGCCACCTTAGATAAACCATTAATTATCAATCTCACATCTGTCCTGGATATTCACTTAAACCCAATCCACGTCTACGAGCATAGCATGGCATAATAAGCAAACGTAGAAGTAACTCCCAAAGGTTTCATGAGTAAAACAGGTAATAGGTACTACCTCAATCTACTTCCCATCCCACAATTTAATTAGATCCTAATCATGCAAGTGTTTGAGGACTGATCTAATGCATAAAAACTGGGTAGTAGAAAAGGTATGATCAAGTGTTACTTGCCTGCAAAGTTGATGAAGATGATTCGCACTCAAACTCTTGATAGTTCTACGCGTCACACTCCGGTCAATCTATCGTAATCAAGCAATAGTAACCACACATAAGCAATCACTCAAAAGATCGGAAAGAACGAAGAAAACAATTCGGAAAACGTCAAAACCAAATCAAATAACTCTTGCAGCATAAAACAATTTCTAACAGTACCAAAATTATGTGAATTTGGCCTTATCAGAAAGTTTAGGTCAAGAGCTTCGATTAGCAAAAAGAATCAACTAAATCGGATTCTGAAACTCAAGTTATGATCAAACGAAGTTCAAATACAAATCTGTTTGAATTCAAATTTTAAAACTTTCAAAAACATGTTTGAGTTGTATTACTGGATAGAGGAGATCATAACGAAGAAGTGGCCGTTGGTTTCGTTGGATTCCGACTTACGAGTAAAAAGTTATGATCGTTTGAAGATTAGGGACTACGGATAGGTCCATGACGGAAATTAAAAATAAAAAGAAAAATCTATCGAGCGAACGCTCGCTAAACAAAACTGGAAAGAAAAACCGGCGAGAAAACCGATCTAGGGTTTCGGAAAGGAAACCGAAACGAAAAACCGATCTAGAAAACAGAACGGAAACCGATCTAGAAAACGGAACGGAAACCGATCTAGAAGACCGATCTAGAAAACGTGACGCGGCGTGGGGCTAGTACCTCGAAGAGGCGAGGGGCTCCGGCGGCGGCGGCGCGGCGGCGGCTATGGCTATGGCGGCGGCGGCTATGTGGGCGGCGGCAAGGGCGGCACTGCTTCTTTGCTGTGGAGGAGAGGAGAGGAGAGGAGAGTTGATTTGATGTGTTGGAGGGGGTGCTTGGGTATTTATATTGGGGAGGGGAGGGTTTTGCTTGGGGTAGGGGACAAGAAATAGATTAGGATTAGGAAACAAGAGGAATAGATCTAGGAATAGATACGGAATAAACGAAGTAGGAAAAGAGTTCTATTAGGACTTGGCAAAAGGAAAAGGAAGCGGCTCCCTTGCTCCCTTGTGCGTGCGCGCGCGATGGCCTTGTGGCCCCAAGGCGCTGCAGGTTTTTTTAAAAAAAAAAAACAAAATTTCATAGAAAAAAAATAAAAACAAAAATAATTAAAACTTTTAGATAGGCATATAATATATCAAAATTTGCAGAAAAATATTTCCTACAAGATGAACATTATTTTAGCTTCAAATAAAATACACACAAATCCAAATAAAACAAAGAGTGTTTCAGCTCTAATAAAATCCAATAAAAATCATTTTAAAAATACCAAAATGACTTCAAATTAATTTCTCTCCAATTTTCTGATGTAGGGAATCATGTTACCCTATTTTCCATATATTTTATTTTTGGAGAAAATAATTTGAATAAAACTCAAATAACTCCAAATTGAAAATAAATTCAAAGAACTTTGAATTTATTTCTTTGAAACTCCCAACTCATATTTCATATGTTTTGAAGAAGTCATTTTATCTTCGCCGTGAAAATCATTGAGTTGCATAAAGTTTCAGAATTGGAAAATATTTTCCAAATGAAATTCAAATATTTTCAACACCCCTTGTCATTTAAATAAATGGAAGAAGTCATGTCATCTTCTCTCCAGGGTTTTGTGATGAAAAGAATTTGAATTCCCGAAGATCATAAAGCAAAAATGAAAGTTTGGGAAAGTCCTTTTATTCCCTCTCATTTAACTTTCAAAAAGTTTCGAATTCACTCACTTTCAGTCAATCAATCAAACAATCAGCCAAAACTATCTATTTGTTTATAACATTCCAAAATTTAGAATTTTGGGATGTTACAGAAATTATGCATGATATTGCACCTGCTGAGTTAGAAGATATTGATGTTACCATTAAGCTTGCCAATAGAGATACTATATCACCGATTGGAATTGTTAAGAGATGTCGAAGTGTTGTGTGGAAAAACTAAATATCCTGCTGATTTTCTTGTTCTTGGTTCCCCACAAGATAGTTTTTGTCCCATTATGTTTAGTAGACCCTTGTTGAATACTGTTAATGCTAAGATAGATTGCAAAAAGGTGTTGTTACTATTGGTTTGGATGATATGTCTCATGAGTTTAATTTTTCTAAATTTCATAGACAACCCCGTGATGAGGAATCGCCTAGTAAGGATGAAATTATTGGTCTTGCTTCTATTGTCGTGCCTCCTAATGATCCTTTAGAAAAATATTTGCTAGACCATGAAAATGATATGTTTATGAATGAAAGAAGGGAAATAGATGAAGTATTCTTTAAAGAGGGACCTATTCTGAAACACAACTTGCCTGTCAAAATCCTAGGGGATCCTCCTCCACCCAAGGGTGATCCTGTGTTTGAGCTTAAACCATTGCCTGATACTCTTAAATATGCTTATCTTGACGGAAAGAAGATATATCCTGTTATTATTAATGCTAACCTTTCAAAGCATGAAGAAGAGAAACTATTGAAAACTCTAAAGAAGCACCGTGCTGTTATTGGATATACTCTTGATGATCTTAAGGGCATTAGTCCCACTCTATGTCAACACAAAATAAATTTGGAGAAAGACGCCAAACCAGTTATTGATCATCAGTGACGGTTAAATCCTAAGATGAAATAAGTGGTAAGAAAGGAAATATTAAAGCTCCTTGAAGCAGGTATAATTTATCCCATTGCTGATAGTCAGTGGGTAAGTCCTGTTCATTGTGTTCGTAAGAAGGGAGGTATTACTGTCGTTCCTAATGATAAAGATGAATTGATTCCGCAAAGAATTATTACAGGTTATAGGATTGTAATTGATTGTGTAAATTAAATAAAGCTACTAAGAAGGATCACTACCCCTTGCCATTCATAGATCAAATGCTAGAAAGATTATCCAAACATACACATTTTTGTTTTCTAGATGGTTATTCTGGTTTTTCTCAAATACCTGTGTCAGCTGATGATCAAGCAAAGACCACTTTTACTTGCTCTTTCGGTAATTTTGCTTATATACGTATGCCTTTTGGTTTATGTAATGCACCTGCTACCTTTCAAAGAGGCATGATGGCTATATTCTCTGACTTTTGTGAAAAGATTTGTGAGGTTTTCATGGATGATTTCTCTGTTTATGGAACTCTTTTGATGATTGCTCAACTTTGATCGAGTTTTGCAGAGATGTGAAGAAACTAACCTTGTCTAGAACTGGGAGAAGTGCCACTTTATGGTTAATGAAGGTATTGTCTTGGGGCATAAAATTTCTGAAAGAGGCATTGAAGTTGATAAAGCTAAAGTTGATGCTATTGAAAAGATGCCATGTCCCAATGACACCAAAGGTATAAGAAGTTTCCTTGGTCATGCCGGTTTTTATAGAAGGTTCATTAAGGACTTCTCAAAAATATCGCGGCCTCTGACTAATCTATTACAAAAAGATATTCCTTTTGTCTTTGATGATGATTGTGTAGAAGCATTTGAAATACTTAAGAAAGCATTAATTTCTGCACCTATTGTTTAGCCTCCTGATTGGAATTTACCCTTTGAAATTATGTGTGATGCTAGTGATTATGCTGTCGGTGTTGTTCTAGGACAAAGAGTTGATAAGAAATTAAATGTTATTCAATATGCTAGTAAAACTCTAGACAATGCCCAGAGAAATTATGCTACTACTGAAAAAGAATTTTTAGCAGTTGTATTTGCTTGTGATAAGTTCAGACCTTATATTGTTGATTCTAAAGTAACTATTCACACTGATCATGCTGCTATTAAATATCTTATGGAAAAGAAACATGCTAAACCTAGACTTATTAGATGGGTTCTCTTGCTACAAGAGTTTGATTTGCATATTATTGATAGAAAGGGAGCTGAGAACCCCATTGCAGACAACTTGTCTAGGTTAGAGAATGTTCTTGATGACCCACTACCTATTGATGATAGCTTTCCTGATGAACAATTAAATGTTATAAATGCTACTCGTACTGCTTCATGGTATGCTGATTATGCTAATTACATTGTTGCTAAATTTATACCACCTAGTTTCACATACCAGCAAAAGAAAAAAAAAATTCTATGATTTGAGGCATTACTTGTGGGATGACCCAAACCTTTATAAAGAAGGAGTAGATGGTGTTATTAGACGTTGTGTACCTGAGCATGAACATGAACAGATCCTACGCAAGTGTCACTCCGAAGCTTATGGAGGACACCACGCTGGAGATAGAACTGCGCATAAGGTATTACAATCCGGTTTTTATTGGCATACTCTCTTTAAGGATGCCCGTAAGTTTGTCTTATCTTGTGATGAATGTCAAAGAATTGGTAATATTAGTAGACGTCAATAAATGCCTATGAATTATTCACTCGTTATTGAACCATTTGATGTTTGGGGCTTTGATTACATGGGACTGTTTCCTTCCTCTAATGGGTATACACATATTTTAGTTGTTGTTCATTACGTTACTAAGTGGGTAGAAGCTATTCCAACTAGTAGTGCTGATCATAACACTTCTATTAAGATGCTTAAAGAAGTTATTTTTCCGAGGTTTGGAGTCCCTAGATATTTAATGACTGATGGTGGTTCACATTTTATTCATGGTGCTTTCCGTAAAATGCTAGCTAAGTATGATGTTAATCATAGAATTGCATCTCCTTATCACCCACAGTCTAGTGATCAAGTAGAATTGAGTAACAGAGAGCTCAAATTAATTTTGCAAAAGACTGTTAATAGATCTAGAAAGAATTGGTCCAAGAAACTTGATGATGCATTATGGGCGTATAGAACTGCATATAAAAATCCTATGGGTATGTCTTCGTATAAAATGGTTTATGGAAAAGCATGTCACTTACCTCTCAAATTAGAACATAAGGCATATTGGGCCATTAAAGAGCTCAACTATGATTCCAAACTTGCCGGTGAGAAGAGGCTATTTGACATAAGCTCACTTGATGAATGGAGAACCCAAGCCTATGAGAATGCTAAGTTGTTTAAAGAAAAATTTAAAAGATGGCATGACAAAAGGATACAAAAGCGTGAGTTTAATGTAGGAGATTATGTGTTGCTATTCAACTCTCGGTTAAGATTTTTTTGCAGGAAAACTTCTCTCTAAATGGGAAGGTCCTTACGTTATCGAGGAGGTCTATCGTTCTGGTGCCATAAAAATCAACAACTTCGAAGTTACGAATCCGAAGGTGGTGAACGGTCAAAGAATCCAACATTATATCTCAGGTAATCCCATAAATGTTGAAACTAATATTATTGAGACCGTTACCCCGGAGGAATACATAAGGGACACTTTCCAGAACGTTTCAGACTCCAAAAAGGAATAGGTATGTGGTATGGTAAGTAAATCGACTCCAAAACAGTTCTAATGGAATTTTTTCTCTGTTTTGGAATATTTAGAAAAACAGGAAAATAAGAAGCAGTCCGTGAAGGACACGAGGCTTCCACGAGGGTGGGTGGCGCGGCCTACCCCCTGGGCGCGCCCCCTACCTCGTGGGCACCTCGTGTGCTCTCCGGACTCCGTTTTCTTGCACGATACTTCTTTTGGTCGGTAAAAAATCATTATATAATCTCCTGAAGGTTTTGACTCTCGTATCGCGCAAATATCCTCTATTCTTGTTTCGAGCTGTTTTCTGTCAGAATCGTGAAGGCCAGGCATCATGTCGTCCCCCTCCTCGAACAATCAGGGCAACGATGCTTGGCTAATGAAGATAGAGCTGAGGAGAGAAGAACCCGAGGAGATCAACAAGGATGATGGGATCAAGAAGGCCATGGAGGATCAGGCTCCGGTAGCAGAAGAAGAAGACATCCTTCCACCTCTCTTTACCCCAACTGAGATTGAAGCTTTCAAGATGATTGAGTTAGCTCGTATACAAAACAAGTATCTCACACGTGAAAATATTTTGTTGAAGGAGCATATCGTCGCACTCAAGGGCATTATCCGTAAGCTGGAAGATCTGCTACGCTCGATGTGCGACTATCCATCTTCACCACCATCTCCTTCACCAGCAAAAGAGATATAATCACATGGGTATGGGCACTCCCCTTGGCAACTACCAAGCTTGGGGAAGGTGCCCCGATATCGTATCATCATCACACTCCTATCTTTACCGTTTTTCTAAGTTCGTTCCTTTTAGTAATATCTTGATCTGGTAGAATAAAATTTTAGTATGATTTAGTTTTGAGTTCTGCCTTATGATCCTTCTATTTAATCGAGTCCGTGAGCTATATATAATAAAGATTTGTGTTGAGTCAAGGGCTTGATTATTTTTTCATGATCTTAAGGGAATAAAAGAGAAGAGAAAGAATAAAAAGAAATAAAGAGATCATACTGATCTTATGGGGAGTAATGACTTCACATATAAAGAGTATGATGATTAAAAGTTGTTGAGAGTTGACAAACATAGTTTTGGTCATCGTTGCAATTAATAGGAAGTAATAAAGAAAGAGAGGTTTCACATATAAATATACTATCTTGGACATCTTTTATGATTGTGAGCACTCATTAAAATATGACATGCTAAAGAGTTGATGTTGGACAAGGAAGACAACGTAATGGGTTATGTTTTCTTATATATGAAATAAAGTATATTGTCATGGATCATCCAACATGTTGAGCTTGCCTTTCTCCCTCATGCTAGCCAAATTCTTTGCACCAAGTAGAGATACTACTTGTGCTTCCAATACCCTTAAACCCAGTTTTGCCATAAGAGTCCACCATATCTACCTATGGATTGAGTAAGATCCTTCAAGTAAGTTTTCGTCGGTGCAAGCAATAAAAATTTCTCTCTAAATATGTATGATTTATTAGTGTGGAGAAAATAAGCTTTATACGATCTTGTGATGTGGAAGAAATAAAAGCGACGGACTGCATAATAAAGGTCCATATCACAAGTGGCAATATAAAGTGAAGTTCTTTTGCATTAAGATTTCGTGCATCCAACCATGAAAGCGCATGACAACCTCTGCTTCCCTCTGCGAAGGGCCTATCTTTTACTTTTATCTCTTACCCTTATGCAAGAGTTATGGTGATCTTCACCTTTACTTTTACATTTTATCCTTTGGCAAGCACATTGTGTTGGAAAGATCCTGATATGTATATCCAATTGGATGTAAGTTAGCACGAACTATTATTGTTGACATTACGCTTGAGGTAAAAGGTTGGGAGGCGAAACTATAAGCCCCTATCTTTTGCTGTGTCCGATTAAAACTCCGTAACCACAAGTATTGCGTGAGTGTTAGCAATTGTGAAAGACTAAATGATAGTTGAGTATGTGGACTTGCTGAAAAGATCTTACACAAACTCTTTCCGATATTATGATAAATTGCAATCAATGACTGAGATTATAGTTTGTTGGTTCTCAATGAAGTTTCTGATTCATACTTGACATTGTGAATAGATTATTACTTGAGCATAAGAACTCATATGACAATATCCATATATGTTGCTGTTATAAGAATGATCATGATGCCCTCATGTCCGTGTTTTATTTCATCGACACCTCTATCTCTAAACATGTGGACATATTTATCGTCATCGGCTTCCGCTTGAGGACAAGCGAGGTCTAAGCTTGAGGGAGTTGATATGTCCATTTTGCATCATGCTTTTATATTGATATTTATTGCATTATGGCCTGTTATTACACATTATGTCACAATACTTAAGCCTATTCTCTCTTATTTTACAAGGTTTACATGAAGAGGGAGAATGCCGCCATCTGGAATTCTGGGCTGGAAAAGGAGCAAATATTAGAGACCTATTCTTCACAACTCCAAAAGTCCTGAAACTCCACGGAAGTTATTTTTGGAAATAATAAAAATACTGAGCGAAGAAAATACCAGAGGGGGCCCACACCCTGGCCACAAGGGTGGGAGGCGCGCCCCTGCCTCTTGGGCCCCCTGGTGGCCCTCCGGTGCCCATCTTCTGCTATATGAAGTCTTTCGTCCAAGAAAAAAATCATAAGCAAGCTTTCGGGAAGAAACTCCGCCGCCACGAGGCGGAACCTTGGTGGAACCAATCTAGGGCTCCGGCAGAGCTGTTCTTCCAGGGAAACTTCCCTCCGGGAGGGGGAAATCATCGCCATCGTCATCACCAACGCTCCTCTCATCGGGAGGGGGCCAATCTCCATCAACATCTTCACCAGCACCATCTCCTCTCAAACCCTAGTTCATCTCTTGTATCCAATCTTTGTGCCAAAGCCTCAGATTGGTACCTGTCGGTTGCTAGTAGTGTTGATTACTCCTTGTAGTTGATGCTAGTTGGTTTATTTGGTGGAAGATCATATGTTCAGATCCATTATGCATATTAATACTGATGAAGCCATGTACTTAGGGTAGGGTCATAGGCCTGACCTAGACACCCTCCCCAAGGGCATCACTCTAAAGACAGAAGCATTCGAAGGGTACCATCATCCACTCGACCAGAGACATTCCACTTGGAAGAATCAATGTCACTCGACCGTCACAGAAACCACTCGACATACAGAAGATCTAAAGTCACTCTACGCAGCAACGGTCGGGCGTTTACTCATAGACTTAATTACCATTTATAACACTTTATTGCGGACGTTACTTGTAACGCTTACTCTTTATGAACATTGAACCCTGTGTAACGGAGGGTAGCTGGGGTCCTAGCGCACTCTATATAAGCCACCCCCCTCCTCTGGGACAAGGGTTTGCACCCCATGTAACTCACACGCATAATCCAGTCGACCGCCTCCGGGCTCCGAGACGTAGGGCTATTACTTCCTCCGTGAAGGGCATGAACTCGTAAAACTCGCGTGTACAACTTCGCCATAGCTAGGATCTTGCCTCCTCATACCTACCCCCCATTCTACTGTCAGCCTTAGATCCACGACAGTTGGCGCCCACCTTAGGGCAGGTGTCCTAGCGACTTGTTGGAGAAGTTGCGATTTTTCCGATCCCCATCATCATGGTTTTCGGTGGAGGATTGGCCGAGGGCCGCGAGATCCTTCTCGGCGCGCTCGTGTTTGTCACCGATGACTCCGCTTGGCTCCAAGAGGCTACACTCGACATCGAGGTGCTCCCCGTCCGCGGGGCAACGCACTTTCGCACGTGCGTCTGCGGCAGCCGTCGACTCAGTATCGGTCGGCTCCTGTGGCATCCTCGCTCCCCGTTGTTCGCTGGCGCAAGCAGTCCGGTCGGTCGCAGCTCCAGCGGTGGGTGAGGCATGCGGTGGCCCACCAATCGTCCACCCCGCAAGTCGCAGCAATCGAGCCCGAAGAAACTCTCTATGGCCTGTTCGACTGGCTCCGTCGAGACTGCATCCGAGTGCGACAACAGTGACCCCGCGGCAGAAGTCCTGATGGTCAACGGACTGCGCAGTCCTCCTGGCTTCCCCCGCGACGACGGTGGCGATGGCGGCGGTGATCCGTCGCGCGTCCACGTGGAGTACCGCCCCGAGCCCCTCTCTTCGCAGCATAGGGAAGAGCTTCGCCGCCGTAACATGGATGCACTTCAAATTCCTATCGTTGGAGAAACCCCCAAGGCCTGGGCCTTGGAGGAGGCGCGCCTGGCCAACTTGGCTGAGCGCACTCGACTAGAGAACCTCCAGCACGCACTCGACGAGCGTGCTCGGCAGCGGATTCCTGAGTCCAGTCGACGACAACTTTTTCCGCCTCCAACTCAGGTATACCGAACTCCGATTCAAAATCTCACATCTGCAGCCCGAATAGCAGAGTCAATTCAGCCTTCCTAGTCGGAAGTTGGTAGAGGTTTGATGCAGATCCGTGCTTTACACCGGGCTGCAGGAGAGCAGAACACAACAGTATCACAGTCACGAAATAGAATTCATAGCAGGTCTGTGGTGGCAGACACAGTTCATTCGGCTCACAGCCCAAGATCGCCCCGGCGGCGTGAGGGATGTGGGGACCGGCGAGATCAGTACAGAAACCGTGAGCAATATGATCGCCGACTCGGCCACGATGACCGTCGTCGAGTGCCCACACGTCCCCCGAGGAGTGGATCATATGTGCCTCGGCAGCACGATGACAGACGCCCTCATAGTGGCGGGCGAAGAATTCCAGTCGACCCCAGGGAGCCGGGCTTTGATGCGAGATCCATTCTTGTTCAAGGTCTGGTCGACAGAAACATAGCACACAGAGAGGGTCATGACAGAGATCACCCAACTGGCAGCAGAGTACATGTTTCAGGCCAAGAGTGCTTTAGCAGAGCCATCAGGGCTGCGGTGATTCCTCCCAACTTCAGGTTGGCGACTGGAGTCAGCAAGTTCACTGGTGAGTCCTAGCCTGACACTTGGCTTGAGGACTACCGAGTGGCTGTGCAGATCGGTGGCGGCAATGATTAAGTGACCATGGAACACCTTCCTCTTATGTTGGAAGGCTCAGCCAGAGTGTGGTTGAATCAGTTAGCACATGGCAGCATATACAGTTGGGAAGAACTCGCCCGAGTGTTTGTCAGAACCTTTGAGGGTACTTGCAAACGGTCGGTAGGGTTAACAGAATTGCACTCCTGCGTGCAGAAACCGAATGAGACCTTGAGAGATTACATCCAGAGATGGATCACATTGCACCATATAGTGGATAATGTGTCAGATCGACAAGCAGTTTGTGCCTTCAAGGAGGGTGTTAAGTATCGAGAGTTGAATCTGAAATTCGGTCGGACAGGAGATATGTCTCTGACCCGGATGATGGAGATTTCCACCAAGTATGCTAATGGTGAAGAGGAAGACCGACTCCGGAGTGGCAAGCACAAAACAGTCGCCCAGGAAACCGGAGGAGGGAATTCCATTCGGAAGCAGAAGTGCAAGGCCGAACCAGCTGCTCCTGGTGAGGCTTTAGTTGTGGCTCAAGGAAAGTTCAAGGGTAAGCCCAAAGGGCCCTGGAACCCCAAGAAAGTGAAAGATCAAGACGAAAATGATGTGTTGGATTTACCTTGTCACATTCATATCAAGAAAGATGAAGAGGGTAACCTGATTTATCCTAAACACACCACTCGACAGTGTCGGCTCCTGATCCAACAGTTCCGAGAGAAACAACCCAAGGAGAAGGAAAAGGAGTCGGACAAGGGTGAGGATAAGTAAGAAGACGATGATGGTTTTCCCAACGTCAATTCCACTCTGATGATTTTTGCTGATGTTGAAAGCAAAAGTTGACTGAAAGTTATAAACATAGAGGTGAACATGGTTGCTCCGGCAACACCAAGTTACTTGAAGTGGTCCCAGACTGCCATCACATTCGACCAGTCTGACCATCCAGCACGTATAGCCACCCCTGGGAGGCAAGCGCTGGTGGTCGACCCAGTTGTTGAAGGCACTCGACTGACTAAAGTGCTGATGGATGGTGGTAGTGGCCTGAATATCCTGTATGCTGAGACCTTGAAGGGAATGGGCATTCCGATGTCCAAGCTTACTGAAAGCAACATGAGTTTTCATGGCATCATACCTGGCAAGAAGGCTGAATCACTCGGCCAGATCGCCCTTGATGTGGTTTTCGGTGATTCCAAGAATTACCGCAAAGATAAGTTGACATTTGAAGTAGTGGATTTCCAGAGTGCTTATCATGCCATTCTAGGTAGGTCTGCCTATGCACGTTTCATGGCTCGACCATGTTACGTGTACCTCAAGTTGAAAATGCTTGGTCCCAGAGGAGTGATCACTATCACTGGCAATCAGCAGAAGGCAGAAGAGTGCTTTCAGAAGGGCTCAAAAATCACCGATGCACAAATGGCAGCAGTCGAAATGCAAGAATACCGGAAGAACGCAGGTCTGAGTGATTTGTTGCGCTCCAAGAAGCCTGCCACTGATTCTGCATTTCAGTCGTCCGGTGAAACCAAGCCGATTCATATTCACCCGACGGACCCTAATGCTGCTCCTACTCATATCTCAACATCACTCGACAACAAATAGGAAGAAGCGCTCATCCAGTTCCTCCGTGAGAACTGGGACATCTTTGCATGGAAACCTTCTGACATGCCGGGTGTACCCAGGGGACTGGCTGAGCATCGTTTGCGAGTCGACCCAAAAGTAAAACCAGTCAAGGAACATCTTCGATGGTCCGCCGTACAGAAGAGAAAGCAATTGGTGAGGAAGTGGCTCGACTCCTGGCAGCTGAGTTCATCTGAGAGATTTACCACTCCGAGTGGCTCGCCAATGTTGTCATGGTCCCTAAGAAGGAAGATCCGTTTCGCATGTGCATTGACTTCAAGCATATCAATCGGGCCTGCCCGAAAGATCATTTTCCTCTACCCCGCATCGACCAAATCGTCGACTAAACTGCGGGGTGTGAGCGATTATCTTTTCTAGACGCCTATTCAGGGTACCATCGGATCCGACTGTAGGGACCCGATGAGATAAAAACGGCTTTCATCACTCCATTCGGATGCTTCTGTTATGTCACCATGCCATTCGGCCTGAAGAACACTGGAGCCACATTCATGAGAATGATTCAGAAGTGTCTGCTCACTCATATCAGTCAGAATGTGGAAGCATACATGGATGACATTGTGGTCAAGTCACGAAGGGGTTCCGACCTACTGGCTGACCTTGCTGAAACTTTTTCCAACCTCAGAAGGTATCATATCAAGCTTAATCCATCAAAGTGTACATTCGGAGTTCCTGGCAGAAAGTTGCTCAGTTTCCTCGTTTCCGAATGAGGGATCGACGCAAACCCAGAGAAAGTTGGTGCCATACTCCGGATGAAGCGTCCCGTGCGTGTACATGATGTCCAGAAGCTTACTGGTTGTTTGGCGGCCTTGAGTCGATTCATCTCGTCTCGGTGAAAAGGCCCTGCCTCTTTACTGACTGATGAAGAAATCTGACAAGTTCAAGTGGACAGATGAAGCTGACGTAGCGTTTGCAGAACTCAAAGCCCTGCTTTCCACCCAGCCGGTGCTTGTTGCCACAATCAGCAAAGAGCCTTTACTGCTTTATATTGCAGCCACAGGACAAGTTGTCAGTATGGTGCTCACGGTCGAGCGGGAAGAAGAAGGAAAATCCTATAAAGTTCAGCACCCAGTATACTATGTTTCTGAAGTTCTGACTCCGTCCAAGCAAAGATATCCGCATTATCAGAAGCTTGTTTATGGGATTTACATGACCACGAAGAAGGTTGCACATTACTTCTCTGATCACTCCATTACAGTCGTAAGCGATGCACCATTGTCAGAGATCCTGAACAACAGAGATGCAACTGGCCGAGTGGCAAAGTGGGCGATTGAACTCCTTCCCTTGGATATCAAGTTTGAGGCAAAGAAAGCTATCAAGTCCCAAGCAATAGCAGATTTCCTCGCCGAGTGGGTTGAACAGCAACTGCCGACTCAGATTCACTCGGAGCATTGGACCATGTTCTTCGATGGATCCAAGATGTTGAATTGTTCTGGTGCTGGGGTGGTATTGGTATCCCCCCGAGTTGACAAACTCAGTTATGTTCTCCAGATTCATTTTGACTCCTCCAACAACGAAGCTGAATATGAAGCATTTCTGTACGGGTTGCGTATGGCCATTTCACTCAGCGTCCGTCGCCTCATGGTATACGGCGACTCGGATTTAGTGGTTAATCAAGTGATGAAGGAGTGGCATGTCAGAAGCCCAGCTATGACTGGCTACTGTAATGCAGTGAGAAAGTTAGAGAAGAAGTTTGAGGGGTTAGAGCTCCATCACATACCCCGACTGAAAAATCAAGCAGCCGATGATCTGGCAAAGATAGGTTCCAAGAAGGAGGACATTCCCAGCAATGTGTTCTTGGAACATATTCATACACCTTAAGTTCAAGAAGATCCTTTCACTGAAGAGCCCCCACAACCAAAAAGTGCCACTGATCCGACTGAAGTCGAAGTCCCAGCCGTGGTCGACTTGATCATGGAGGTTTTGGTCATCACTCCCGACTGGACAGTGCCGTACATTTCGTACATCCTTAGGAAAGAACTCCCAGAGGATGAAGAAGAGGCTCGACAGATCATCCGTCGATCCAAAGCCTTTAGTGCGATAAGAGGACAGTTGATCAGAGAAAGTGTGACTGGAGTCCGCTAGAAATGCATAACACCAGAAGAAGGTCGAGTGATCCTCAATG
This sequence comes from Aegilops longissima, assembly GCA_021605205.1. Classification (NCBI taxonomy): domain Eukaryota; kingdom Viridiplantae; phylum Streptophyta; class Magnoliopsida; order Poales; family Poaceae; genus Aegilops; species Aegilops longissima. The sequence continues at coordinate 397,852,961 of CM038677.1, forward strand.
ACATCCACTTGGGGACCTGTGGTTACCATGCGTATTCTCGGACCATTGTGGCCAAAGCATACCGAGCGGGATTTTATGGGCCGCGAGCAAATGAGATGGCAAAAGAAATAGTCGACAAATGTGAAGGTTGCCAGTTTTACTCCAACATGTCTCACAAGCCTGTGTCAGCCCTGAAGACAATTCCACTCGTCTGGCCCTTTGCTGTTTGGGGATTGGATATGGTTGGACCTCTCAAGACTGGTAGGAGCGGCTTCACTCATGTGCTCGTGGCAGTCGACAAGTTCACCAAATGGATCGAAGCCAAGCTTATCAAAAGTCTTGAAGCCAGTACTACTGTCAGCTTCATCAGAGAGTTAACATTCAGATATGGTGTTCCGCGCAACATCATCACTGACAATGGGTCGAACTTCGATTCTAATGAGTTTAGAGCCTTCTGTGCTTCCCAAGGCACTCGAGTCGACTATGCTTCAGTTGCCCACCCCCAGTCGAATGGACAAGCTGAAAGAGCAAATGGATTGATTCTCAAAGGACTGAAACCCCGACTGATGCGTTATCTCAAGCATGCAGCGGGCGCCTGGGTCGATGAACTTCCATCAGTGGTTTGGGGATTGAGGACAACTCCCAATCGGTCGACTGACCGAACTCCATTCTTCTTGGTCTATGGAGCTGAAGCTGTACTCCTGAGTGACTTGCTTCACAATGCACCCCGAGTTGAGCTTTTCTCAGAAGATGAAGCAGAACAGGCACGGCAAGATGCAGTTGATCTCCTGGAAGAGGAAAGAGAGATGGACCTGATCTGGTCGACCATCTATCAGCAAGACTTGCGTCGATTCTACGCCAGAAACGTGAGGGGTCGAGCATTTCAAGAGGGAGACTTCGTTCTTCGAGTGGATCAGCAGAAACCACACAAGTTTGCTCCTGCTTGGGAAGGCCCCTTCATCGTCACAAGAGTGCTCCACAATGGAGCATACCACCTTTACAACCTCGAGCACAAGAAAGACGAGCCACGCGCTTGGAATGTGGAGTTGCTCCGCCCCTTTTATACTTAAGCATTCAGATGTAATAAGAAATACCTTCTAGTTTGATTATCAAAGACACAGTTTTACAGTCTCCTAAATGTTTGCTGTTTCTTTGTTATATGTTTCAAATCCCCCAGCGGGTGCTTTAGCCGCGAATCCGTTTCAGCTAAGTTTAAAAAATCCTACCGAGTGCTGAGCAAGCCTCTCACTCGGGGGCTTAGTTGTGAATCCGTTTTGCCTAAGTTTAAAAAATCCTACCGAGTGGTGAGCAAGCCTCTCACTCTGGTGTCTTAGCCGCGAATCCGTTTCGCCTAAGTTTAAAAAATCCTACCGAGTGGTGAGCAAGCCTCTCACTCGGGGGCTTAGCTGCGAATCCGTTTCGCCTAAGTTTGAAAAATCCTACTGAGTGGTGAGCAAGCCTCTCACTCGGGGGCAGGCGAATCCGTTTCGCCTAAGTTTGAAAAATCGTACCGAGTGGTGAGCAAGCCTCTCACTTGGGGGCTTAGCTGCAGTCCAGTACTCGCCTAAGTTTGAAAAATCCTACCGAGTGGCGAGCAAGCCTCTCACTCGGGGCTTAGCTGCAGTCCAAGACTACCTAAGTTTGAAAAATCCTACCGAGTGGTGAGCAAGCCTGTCACTGGGGCTTAGCTGCAGTCCAAGACTACTAAGTTTGAAAAATCCTGTCGAGTGGTGAGCAAGCCTCTCACTCGGGGCTTAGCTGCAGTCCAAGATACTTTAGTTTGAAAAATCCTACCGAGTGGTGAGCAATCCTCTCACTGGGGCTTAGCTGCAGTCCAAGACTCACCTAAGTTTGAAAAATCCTACAGAGTGGTGAGCAACCTCCCACTCATGGGCTTAGCTGCAGTCCAAGACTGCCTAAGTTTGAAAAATCCTACCGAGTGGTGAGCAAGCCTCTCACTGGGGCTTAGCTGCAGTCCAAGACTACTTTGAGTTTGAAAAATCCTACCGAGTAGTGAGCAACCCTCTCACTCGGGGCTTAGCTGCAGTCCAAGATTTGCCTAAGTTTGAAAAATCCTACCGAGTGGTGAGCAACCTCCCACTCGGGGCTTAGCTGCAGTCCAAGACTACCTAAGTTTGAAAAATCCCACCGAGTGGTGAGCAAGCCTCTCACTCGAGGGCTTAGCCGTAGTCCAGTACTCGCCTAAGTTTGAAAAATCCTACCGAGTGGTGAGCAAGCCTCTCACTCGGGGGCTTAGCTGCAGTCCAGTACTCGCCTAAGTTTGAAAAATCCTACCGAGTGGTGAGCAAGCCTCTCACTCAGGGGCTTAGCTGCAGTCCGGTACTCCCCTAAGTTTGAAAAATCCCACCGAGTGGTGAGCAACCCTCCCACTCGGGGGCTTAGCTGCAGTCCAGTACTCGCCTAAGTTTGAAAATCCCACCGAGTGGTGAGCAACCCTCCCACTCGGGGGCTTAGCTGCAGTCCAGTACTCGCCTAAGTTTGAAACACATCCCTATCCGCAAGGACGACGAGGTGTAGGTCGACTGCAACCTTCTCCTCAGAGCTACGCCACAAGTGTAACGTACGCTCCATCCTCATCCGCAAGGACGACGAGGTGCAGGTCGAATGCAACCTTCTCCTCGGAGCTACGCCACAAGTATAACGTACGCTCCATCTTCATCCGCAAGGACGACGAGGTGCAGGACGACTGCGACCTTCTCTTCGGAGCTGCACCACAAATACAATGTGTGCTCTATCCTTATCCTCAAGGACGACAAGGTGCAGGTCGACTGCAACCTTCTCCACTTCATCCTCATCCGCAAAGACAATGAGGTGCAGGTCGACTGGAACCTCTTCCTCGGAACTGCATCTCAAGTACAAAAAAATATTCCGAGTGAAGAACAAATCCCACTCGAAGGCAAGCACAAGCATATTCGGAGATAAACCAAATTCAGATAAATCCTAAGGTTCCGACCGTGGATTAAAGTACTCGGGCATCAAGCCCTAAGAAATTTAACGGTTACAAAATTACTCGACATTCTGAGGCAAATTTAAGGGGAGGCATAAAAGTTTGTTCACTCTGCAGTAGGAGGGCTGGCAGGCTCGACGAATTCGTCCAAGTCGATTCCATCGGCAATCCGAGTGGCAGCAGCAATGAAGGTCTCCATGGAAGATTGGAAGTCGTGCTTCTTGGTGTTGGCAACCGTGATCGCCGCCAACTTCTCTTCTCGCGCTTCCTTGCAGTGGACACGAACCAAAGACTGAGCCACATCAGCGCCGCACCGGGCAGAAGACTTCTTCCATTCCTGCACTCGACCGGGAATCTCATTAAGTCGAGTCATCAGAGAGTCGAGGTCATTCTGGAGTGTTGCCCTTGGCCAGAGTGCTGTGTCGATCCGCGACATTGCGACCTTCAGTCGAGCGAGATAATCAACAACAACAACAACACGAGATTCCAATCGGAGTACATTCATGGCAGCTTCGTCTTTCACTGGAGAATGGATGGGGTCCAAGCTTGTCTCAACTCGCCCAGTTTCTTCTTCGAAGTTCTGGCAAAATTCTGCACGTACAATTCAAAGATGAGTCCGTGGTTGTATATCGAGTCGACAATAACAAGTCAGTCGGTTCAGAGAAAATACCTTCAAGCATGACGAACAGATTCTTGGCAAGACCTCCCAGATAATTCTCCAGATTGTCCCTCTTGCGAGCAATGCCTTCCATCTTCTTTTTTAGATTTTTCTTGTCCTTCTTCAGGCGAGTCGCCCCCTTATTGGCTTCATTAAGGGCAGTTTTCAGCTTGGCGTTTGCTTCCTCCAGTTTGCCGACTGAAGCTAGCTTCTGTTCGGCGAGTGCAGTTTTCTCGTCAGCTGCTTTCTGTGCGGCCGCAAGATCTTGGTCCTTCTTCGCCAGAGCTTGATTCATTTTCTCTGAAAGAAACAACGCTCGGTTCAGAAAAAGCAAAACATAATCCGGTCCAGAGACAAATCAGTTGACAAGTTTTCTCTTACCAGCAGCTTCATCCTTGGCCTTCTCCAGATTTGTCTTGGCCAGTTCCAGATCGAGGTTGAGCTGAATCTGTTTTTTCTCCAATTTAGCAAAACGAACTCCGAGTTCACAAGATTTCTGTAATCGAAAGACAGTCAATCGACAGATGGAAAGATTAGTTACTTCAGAACAATGGTCCGATAAATTCAAGTTTTTTTCAGACAATAGTCGACTGCCCGCAGTCAACCACGGTCTCGGGGACTACACCGAGTGGGTGCACTTAGCGTGCCCCCACTGGTCCAGTTTCCACTCGACGTGGTCTGTCCAGGCCGAGTGTATAAAAATGGATCTAAGACCCTAGTCGACTGCCCACAGTCAACCACGGTCTCGCGGACTACACCCAGTGGGTGCACTTAGCTTGCCCCCACTGGGTCGGATTCCACTCGACATGGTCCGTCCAGACCGAGTGGAAAATTTAGCTTCTCAGACCACAGTCGACTACCCGCAGTCAACTATGGTCTCGAGGATTACACCCCGTGGGTGCACTCAGCGTGCCCCCACTAGTTCAAAAATCCAATCGACACAACCTAGTTGACTCAAGATACAAGTTTGCTCAGTGGCAAATCAGAACACCCAGTGGGTGTACGGATGCGAAGCGCAGACAGATGAAAAGATTCTTCGAAGAAAGTTTTCAGGTAGCATATCCTAATAGAACAAGCTAAAAGAGTCAGTTGGCAATCTGCTAACCTGGATGTTGCTCTGGAGAGCGGAGCTGGCGTCATAAGCAGTTTGGCTGGCTTCCCGCACCATCTTCATCTTCTCCATCATAATGCCTGCCTGGCGTATAGCCTCTTTGGCAGCACCCAACTGGTCCTCTGGGACGTGATGTGCAGCAGAAAGTGAAGGTGGATCGATGGGAGTCTGCGCGGCTAACGCTGAAGGCTAGAACTCGACAGTGGTATGGCGAAGGTGACAGAACTCCGATTGGCATCGCCGGCTTCCTGGACTACTGGTTCCGCCACCGGCGTCGACTGAGGCGTCTTGCCAGCGGACGTTTTCTTGTTTGTTCTTCCCAAGAGCCTCTGTGGCTCATCCTCGTCTGGGAGATCAATGATGCTGGGAGGAGCTGTAAAAAGATCAGTCGCCAAAAATTCATCCTTGTTGATTATATTGCAGTTCAATCGACAGAACAAAGACAAGATCATGAAGATTATACCTGGGTTGGAGGTTACCGCATCTTCCATGTCCTCATCCTTGTTTTTGTAAGCAGAGGTCCCAGAGGTAGCAGCACTGCTAGTTTCAAGATTCATTCGGTCAAACCAAGGAAAAATAGACAACACAGAATTTTGGGTAAAACTGAAGACTTTTCACTTCCGAGAGGCAACAGGGATGTCGATTTTGATTTTGGGCAGAGCCTTTTGAGTCTTCTGCAGTACGACCTTGGATTGTTTTGGAGCCTTTTCAGTCGGCGCCAGAGAAGACGTCCGAGGACACTTTGATGACTGCCCGGTCTGAACAACTGCCTTGTCGCGAGCGCTTGCCGGATCGTGGGTGAGCTTGGATCGCCTTTCCCGGGGAGGTGAGTCGACCTCTTCTTCGTAACTCGGGTCGGAGCTCTCCTCGTCCCCTTCCCCATCAGAATGCCACTCACCGCTCTCACCTCCGCTTGCCTCCCCCTCCGGGTCCTGCTCCTGCTCTCCGTTGGGCATCGAATACATCTGAGTAAGAGCCTAGAAGGCAACAAGCAAGACAAAAGTCAGTCGGTTAATTACAAGCAGTTACATGATAAATCAAGATAACATTCAGAAATTCAGGGTTGGACCTTGTCTGTTTCGTACGAGTTGTCGAGTGGAGGGACTCTCCTGTCCCCCTGGGGTTATCTTTGTTGCCAGTGATACCCCTCAACCACTTCTCCATCGTATCCTCGTCGACTTCTTCTGGATGGATCCGAGTGGAATCTTCAACGCCCGAATACATCCACATCGGGTGGTCACGGGCTTGAAGCGGCTGAATGCGTCGTCTGAGGAAGACTTCCAACAGATCCATGACGGTCACGCCATCACGGATGAGCTGGACCACTCGCTCGACCAACACCTTCACCTCTGCTTTCTCCCCCGGGGTCACTTTCAAGGCAGAGGGCTTCTCCACTCGAGCCATGGAAAAGGGGGGAAGTCCAGTCGACTGACCTGGAGTCGGCTGGTCTTTGCAGTAAAACCAGGTCGACTGCCCCCTCGGACTGACTCGGGAAGGATTATGGCTGGGAAAGAGCTCTTACCCCTCTTTTGGATCCCAAGACCCCCACACATCTGGATCACTTTTGTCCTCTCATCACTCGGATTAGCTTTTTTGACCGACTCGGAGCGACACGTGAAAATGTGCTTGAAGAGGCCCCAGTGTGGTCGACAACCCAAGAAATTCTCGCACATAGACATGAAAGCAGCAAGATACACGGTGGTGTTGGGGGAAAAGTGATGAAGTTGTGCTCCAAAGAAGTTCAAGAAAGCTCGGAAAAAAGGATGCAGAGGCAAAGAAAACCCGCGGTCGACGTGAGTAGCAAGGAGAACGCACTCACCCTCCTGCGGTCGGGGCTCAGTCTCGTCCGCCGGGAGCCACGCGGATCCATGAGGGATCAATCCCTCCTCGGCCAGGTCGTCGACGTCGTCCTGGCGGATCGTCGACCAAATCCAATCTCCCTGGATCCAACCGCGCGGCAGACCGGACCTCGACGAAGATCTGCCCCGGCTGGACTTCTTCCCCTTCGCCTTCGCCGTCACATTCTTCGCGCGCTCCAAAGCCACCGCCTTCTCCTTCCCCATTGCAACGGGCAGAGCTCGAACAGAGCAGCGGCGTCAGAGCAGGCACGGATGCGGTGGGGAAAACAGAGAAGGAAGAGGAAGAATGGGAATGCACTGTTCAAAAACCCCGGACCGACGCCTTATATGAGGTTGCTTCCGAGTGACTGACCTGTGGACCCCGGCGATCTTATCAAATCCCGCAACAGTCGCGTGAGCAATACGTGGTGAAGAAGGCGGCGCAGAAATCGAGGCGGCCTTGCCTTATCCAACCCGATTGATGCGGCCTCCTCCGCCCCGTGCGCTTCCAAAAATTTGAATCCCGCAAGATCCGCAGGCAACAGAGCAACTTGTCAGACGGAAGATTTTCTCCATATCAATGCTCGAAGCTTTGTCAGTAAAAGTTCACTCGACAAAACCAAGAATGGATCAAGGCGACTGAAAAAGAAGTTGGTGTCACCGTGTTGATTCATTGATCCCAACAAGACACTTCCGAAGCGCGGAAGTTGAATCGGGAATATTTTCAACTCCTTCTCCACTCAAACCCTGAACCATTCGGGGGCTAATGATGAAGCCATGTACCTAGGGTAGGGTCATAGGCTTGACCTAGACACCCTCCCCAAGGGCATCACCCTAAAGACAGAAGCATTCGAAGGGTACCATCATCCAATCGACTAGAGACATTCCACTCAGAAGGATCAATGTCACTCGACCATCACAGAAACCACTCGACATACAGAAGATCTAAAGTCACTCTACGCAGCAACGGTCAGGAGTTTACTCATAGACTTAATTACCATTTATAACACTTTATTGTGGACGTTACCTGTAACGCTTACTCTTTATGAACATTGAACCCTGTGTAACGGAGGGGAGCTGGGGTCCTGGCGCACTCTATATAAGCCACCCCCTCCTCTGGGACAAGGGTTTGCACCCCCTGTAACTCACACGCGCATAATCCAGTCGACCGCCTCCGGGCTCCGAGAGTAGGGCTATTACTTCCTCCACAAAGGGCATGAACTCGTAAAACTCGCGTGCATAACTTCGCCATAGCTAGGATCTTGCCTCCTCATACCTACCCCCATTCTACTGTCAGTCTTAGATCCACGACAAATACCCCTCTGATTATGAACATGAATATGCTTTTTGAGTAGTTAGGTTTGTTCCTGAGGACATGGGAGAAGTCTCGCTATTAGTAGTCATGTGAATTTGGTATTCGTTCGATATTTCGACGAGATGTATGTTGTCTCTCCTCTAGTGGTGTTATGTGAACGTCGACTACATGAAACTTCACCATTATTTGGGCCTAGAGGAAGGCATTGGGAAGTAATAAGTAGATCATGGGTTCCTAGGGTGACAGAAGCTTAAACCCTAGTTTATGCGTTGCTTCGTAAGGGGCTGATTTGGATCCATGTGTTTCATGCTATGGTTAGGTTTACCTTAATACTTCTTTTGTAGTTGCTGATGCTTGCAATAGGAGTTAATCATAAGTGGGATGCTTGTCCAAGTAAGGACAACACCCAAGCAGCGGTCCACCCACATATCAAATTATCAAAGTACCGAATGCGAATCATATGAACGTGATGAAAACTAGTTTGACGATAATACCCATGTGTCCTCGGGAGCGCTTTTCTCTATATAAGAGTTTGTCCAGGCTTGTCCTTTGCTACAAAAAGGATTGGGCCACCTTGCTGCACTTTATTTACACTTGTTACTTGTTACTCGTTACAAATTACCTTATCACAAAACTATCTGTTACCGATAATTCAATGCTTGCAGAGAATACCTTGGTGAAAACCGCTTATCATTTCCTTCTGCTCCTCGTTGGGTTCGACACTCTTACTTATCGAAAGGACTACGATACATCCCCTATACTCGTGGGTCATCAGTCCTCTTGTAAGTACTGAACGTCGTCTATCACTGTACTTACATTAACAGCTACACCCTCCGTCCCATAATATAAGAACGTTTTGTACAGTACACGAGTGTTCAAAACACTCTTGTATTATGGGAAGAGGGATTGGTTCATTGTGTAGCATTCTGCATCTTATCTCCCTCGCCCACCATTTACTAAAAGATATCAGATCTAAATTTAATCCTACCAAAAAGTTGAATACACAATCAATGCCAGTGTAGAAGTGTAGTCCATTGGTCTTGTCAGTGCATTTTGTCCTGTAACGCTTGTACTTCCAGGGATTGGTAGTTGATTATGTAGCATGAATCTGCATCTTATCTTCATTATCCTCTATCCCTTCCAGTATTATCATATCTATAATTACTCTCTACAAAATGTAGAGTACAAGCAATGCTTATGAAGAAGATTCTGTGCTGAAATTCTTGAGTTATCCTTCCCTTGACATGGAGAAGGGCATTATAAAGCCGTGTTAATCTGTTAATGTAAGTCAGTCCTTCTAAAGCCTTTATCCTCAACTGCTGTTTAATTTGCTCATACTCCCTATCGTTTATCGCTGTTTAGTTTGTTGTTTCTATCAAAATGCATGTTCGCAAGAACCGTAAGTTCAAGTTTTACTTGTAAAACCAAATTCTTATTCATACCATGCACATTACTCAATACTCCCTATATGTATGCTTTTTTGTGGATCTATAATCCGATTAATACGTGAAGTAGCCCATGTTTGCACCTTGTCATCTCCTGTTTTATCTTACTGATGTGGCTGATGATATGAACAACATGCCATGCACATTAACCAGAATAGATACAACGATTGTCTTTGCCCTTCATCTATGCTTGTTATGTTGACATGGTAATCCAGTAGTGTGGTGAAGCCCCCCGCATTATGAACAATGCCAGATTATGCTATTGATATTTTGAACTTACTCTTTTTTCTACCTTGAAATTGGATGGAATTGACAACACAGTTATCATCTTTGTTTATACACGTGGAAAACCTGTCAACTCTCTGCTTGTTTTAGGGTGATATGCCTAATGGCATGCACAAGTCTGCTGAAGGCTGTGAGACAAACCCAACATATATTGCAACAGAGAAGGCAAAACATCTTGAAGATAGCGAGACAACCCCAAAGTCTTGTCTTGATGCGAGAACCTCATTGCTAAACAGCTACACCTGGAAGCTATGATCGACATGCTAGGCCGGTCTCACAACCTTGCTCAGCAGCTTGCACAGCAGTTCCCGCGCAAGGCTAACCTTTCTTGAACTATCTTGGAATTGGTCTCGGTTTAGTATTATTTTGTTACGCTGCAATGGAGCCCAGTTTTTGTAATCTGCTTCTTCGTTGCGCTTTATGATCACTGGTGGCGAACTTCGATGCCCAGTGGATGTAATATACCATAAATCCTTTATTGTATAGTGTAGGTTTATTCTAAGTTACTATGCCGTAATTTCTTTATTGTATAGAGTAGGTTTGTTCTTAATTCCTACTAGTTACTACCATCATTCGCTATCTGAAAAAAAATCTGATGTAGTCGACCGGGCCGAAACATTCGCCTCTAACGGGCCTATTTCTTAGCGGGCCAAAATTGGGCCGGCCTGCATCTTTCTTTGGCCCGAATGACCATTGGGGCCTTCAAACTTTGCGCCAGGCTCACAAATTACTCCGGTTTATATTCGGCCCAAAGTTTAGTTGGGCCTTTTGTGGACCCAACACTTAGATTGGCCTAGGTACCGTTGGGCCTTTTGTGGACCCAACGCTTAGATTGGCCCAGGTAGCGTTGGGCCATTAACAGGCTAAATATTCTACTGGCCTGTTACGGCCCAGAAGAAACCATGGGCCTTTAGCAGGCCGAAATGCATGTTGGGCCTCAATTTTCACTAGTCGTCGATGGGCCTTCAGCAGGCTGAAATGTAGATCAGGCCTTTTTTGGCCCAGTTATATGACGGGCCGTTACCAGGCCGAAACATATCTTGGGCCTTAGTTGGCCCACTGATATCATGGGCCTTTAAGAGGCGAAAGCTTAGAACATGCATGAACGGGACGAATTATATGACAGGCCTTTAACAGGCCCAAAGTCACGTTTGGCTGAACTGTTGCCACCTATACCACGGGCCGTTAGTGGGCCGGATGTCGCCTTTTTAACCTATATGGGCCTCTGTTGGGCCCTGCCACGTGTCGAAGTAGCATGTCTCCTCCAATGGACAGGCGACATCTGGACCACCGAGGAGAAGACACGTGTTTCCTTCGGCCAATGAGAATTTTACACGTGGAAAATCACCATTGGTCCGGGCTGTTAACGGGTTATCGGATCCAAAATCGGACCCGATAGCTTAACGGCGTTCCGTTACGGTGGATGCCACATGTCGGTCACCCTTGACGAAAGCACTTCCATGACGCGGCATTTATCATCATGGAAGTGAACACTTCCATGATGATAATTTTGGTAATGTCATGGAACACTTCTACGATAGCACATGTATGACTATCTTGATTCTGTCATAAAATTGTCATGAATGTACATGCATGACAGAAAACGTGACCTACTGCGGCAAACATGTATCACCACGGAAGTGCCTTTTTTTGTAGTGATGTCACCTAGATACTCCAATGTCACCACAAGTATCCGCGGGTTTGATTATACGATATGTATCACACAATCTCAAATACATCTATTCAAACCAACACAAAGAACTTCAAAGAGTGCCCCAAAGTTTCTACCGGAGAGTCAAGATGAAAACGTGTGCCAACCCCTATGCATAAGTTCACAAGGTCACAGAACCCGCAAGTTGATCACCCAAACATACATCAAGTAGATCACATGAATATCCCATTGTCACCACATATAAGCACATGCAAGACATACATCAAGTGTTCTCAAATCTTTAAAGACTCAATATGATAAGATAACTTCAAAGGGAAAACTCAATCCATTACAAGAAGGTAGAGGGGGAGAAACATCATAAGATCCAACTATAATAGCAAAGCTCGCGGTACATCAAGATCGTGCCAAATCAAGAACACGAGAGAGAGAGAGAGAGAGAGAGAGAGAGAGAGAGAGAGAGAGAGATCAAACACATAGCTACTGGTACATACCCTCAGCCCCGAGGGTGAACTACTCCCTCCTTGTCATGGAGACCGCCGGGATGATTAAGATAGCCACCGGTGATGGTTTCCCCTTCCGGTAGGGTTCCGGAATGGGCTCCCGATTGGTTTTTCGTGGCTACAGAGGCTTGCGGCGGCGGAACTCCTGATCTAGGTTTATTTCTGGGGGTTTCTATATTTATATGATTTTTTGGCATCGAGAACAAGTCAGGGGGTCCACGAGGCAACGACAAGGACGGAGGACGTGCCCGGGGGGGGGGGGGGTAGCTTGTGGTTGGTTCAGGACACTTCTGGCAAACTCTTTTGCTTCGGGGGCTTCTTATGGTCCATAAAAATTGCCGTAAATTTTTAGCTCGTTTGGACTCCGTTTGATATTCCTTTTTTGAGAAACTTAAAAACAAGGAAAAAAACAAGAACTTGCACTGGGCTCTAGGTTAATAGTTTAGTCCCAAAAATCATATCAAAAAGCATATAAATGCATATAAAACATCCAAGATGGATAATATAACAACATGGAACAATAAAAAAATTATAGATACGTTGGAGACGTATCATTGGACAAAATAGGATTGCAATCAATATCAAGAACAAAAAAGCTATGGGCACATAATTCCTATTTGCAAGAATAAGAACATCATTAATTCTTCCCATAGGCTTTTTAATAGTAGAATCCGCCAAATGCAAATTTAAAGAACACTCTTCAATATTGCTAAGACCAAGCACATCACATAGATATTTTGGAATTGTAGAAACACTAGCACCCAAGTCACACAAGGCAAAACACTCATAATTTTTAATCTTGACTTTTATAGTAGGTTCCCACTCATCATGTAATTTTCTAGGAATTGAAACTTCTAATTCCAATTTTTCTTCCAAAGCTTTCATCATAGCATCAACAATATGTTTTGTAGAAGCTTTATTTTGTTCATAGGCATGGGGTAAATTTATCATGGATTGCAACAAAGAAATACAATCAATCAAATAGAAACTATCGTAATAAAGTCTTTGCAATCCAAAAGAGTGGGCACATCACTAGTTAAAGTTTTGACCTCTTCAAACCCACTTTTAGCAACTTTCTCAACAAGATTTTCACCCTTTGAATTATCGGGACGCCTTCCTTCAGTCCCTTTATTATCAATCTTAATTTTACTAAACAAAGAATCAATAGAATAAACACCAATCATTTTATGATCTTCATCACCTTTATGAAAGCAATCACTAGAAAACACCTTTTCTAAAATTTCTCTTCTAGCTCTAAGCATAGCGGTTCTTTTCTTACTTTCATCCATAGAAAGATAAAGAGCTTTAATTGATTCCTCAACTTTAGGCACAAAAATTTCATCTTGAGATTTCCTACATCATGAGAAATTCTATCAACACTTCTAGACAAATCATCAATCTTATTCAACTTTTCTTCCATTGTAGCATTGAAAACCTTTTGAGTATTGATAAATTCTTTAATATTATTCTCAAGATCAGAGGTGTTTCTGTTATCATTATAAGAAGGATTACCATAGGAATTACCATAATTATTAGAGGAATTACTAGGAAAAGGCCTAGGATTAAAATTACCTCTATAAGCATTGTTATTGAAGTTGTTTCGTGAGATAAAATTGACATCTATGGCATCACTATTTTGCTCAATCAAAGTCGACAAAGGCACATCATTAAAATCTATAGGAGCACTTTTATTAGCAACCAATTTTATAAGAGCATCAACTTTTCCACTCAAAGAAGAAATTTCTTCAACCCAATTAATTTTTTTTACTAGTAGGAGCTCTTTAGGTATGCCATTGTGAATAATTTGCCATAATATTATCAAGCAATTTGGTGGCTTAACCCAAAGTAATTTCCATAAAAGTAGCACCTGCGGCAAAATCTAAAAGATTACGAGAAATAAAATTCAACCCCGCATAAATTTTTTGTATGATCATCCAAAGATTTAACCCATGAGTTGGGAAATTCCTTAGCATCAATTTCATCCTTTCCCAAGATTGTGCAACATGCTCATGTTCAAGTTGCTTGAAATTCATGATCTAGGTTCTAAGGGAAATATTTTTTACGGGCGGAAAATACTTAGTAATAAAAGCATCCTTGCACTTATCCCAAAAATCGATACTATTGCGAGGCAAAGAAGAAAACCAAATTTTTGCACGATCTCGCAAAGAAAACGGAGATAATATCAACTTCACAACATCATTGTCCACATCTTTTTTATTTTGCATATCACATAATTCCACGGATGTGTTAAGATGGGACGCGGCATCCTCATTAGGAGTATTGGAAAATTGATCTTTCATAACACGATTCGGCAAAGCGGTATTAATATCACAAGACTCTCACTAGTGGCGGGAGGACTAATCCGAGTGCTAATAAAATCATTGTTGTTGGTATTGGAGAAATCACAAAACTTGGTGTTCTCTTGAGTCATTGTGACTATGCAACAAGATTGCACTCAAAAAACAGATTCGGCAAGAAAACGACGAACAAAAAAGAGGGCGAATAAAACGGCAATTTTTTGTGAAGTGGGGGAGAGGAAAACGAGAGGCAAGTGGCAAATTATGTAAATTGCAAGGAGATGAGATTTGTGATTAGGCACCTAGTAGATGTTGATGATGTCTCCCCAACAACGGCGCCAGAACTTCCTTTTGATGTTTGCTTGAACTACGCCGGTATTTCCCCAAAGAGGAATGGATGATGCAGCACATCAACGGTAGGTATTACCCTCAGTGATGAGAACAAGGTTACCGAACCAGCAGGAGAACCACGCAACACTACGTGAACGACACCTGCACACAAATAACAAATAACCGCAACCCGACATATTAAAGGGGTTGTCAATCCCTTTCGGGTAACGGCGCCAGAAGTTGGCAAGTAGACGAGACAAAAATATGATAGATTGGATAAATAGATCTCGCGGGAACGTGGGATAAAATAAATAGGTAAAAATTGCAGCAAGGTATTTTTGTATTTTTGGTTTAATAGATCTGAAAATAAAAGCAAATAAAAATACATCACGAAGGCTAATATATTAAAGAAGAGACCCGGGGGGCGTAGATTTCACTAGTGGCTTCTCTCAAGAAAAATAGCAAACGATGCGTAAACGAATTACTGTTGGGAAATTGATAGAACTTCAAATAATCATGACGATATCCAGGCAATGATCATTATGTAGGCATCACCCCCAAGTTTAGTAGACTGACTCCTGCCTGCATCTACTACTATTACTCCACACATCGACCGCTATCCAGCATGCATCTAGTGTATTAAGTTCATGGAGAAACGGAGTAATGCAAGAAGAACGATGACATGATGCAGACAAGATCTATTTATGTAGAAATAGACCCCATCTTGTTATCCTTAATGGCAACGATACATACGTGTGGGTTCCCCTTCTGTCACTGGGATCAAGCACCGTAAGATCGAACCCATCACAAAGCACCGCTACCCATTGCAAGATAAATAGATTAAGTTGGCCAAACAAAACCCAAATATCGGAGAAGTAATACGAGGCTATAAGCAATCATGCATATAAGAGATAAAAGAAGACTAAAATAACTTTCATGGATAAAAAGATAGATCTGATCATAAACTCAAAGTTCATCAGATCCCAACAAACACACTGCAAAAAGAGTTACGTCATATGGATCTCGAGACCATTGTATTGAGAATTAGAAGAGAGAGAGAGAGAGAGAGAGAGAGAGAGAGAGAGAGAGAGAGAGAGAGAGAGAGGAAGCCATCTAGCTACTAACTACGGACCCGTAGGTCTACAAAAGACTACTCACGCATCATCGGAGAGGCACCAATGGGCATGATGAACCCCTCCGTGATGGTGTCTAGATTGGATCTTGTGGTTCTGGAACTTGCGCTGGCTGTAACTGATTTTCGTCGACTCCCCTAGGGTTTCTGGAATATTGGGGTATTTATAGAGCAAAGAGGCGGTGCGGGAGGCCACCGAGGTGGGCACAACCCACCAGGGCGCGCCTGGGCCTCCAGGTGCGCCCTGGTGTCTTGTGATCACCTCGGGCTCCCTCTTCGGTACTTCTTTGGCCCACTAGATGTCTTCTGGTCCAAAAAAATCCACAAAAATTTCACTGCATTTGGACTCCGTTTGGTATTGATTTCTTGCGATGTAAAAAACATGCAGAAAACAACAACAGGTACTTGGCACTATGTCAATAGGTTAGTACCAAAGAATGATATAGAATGACTATAAAATGATTGTAAAACATCCAAGAATGATAATATAACAGCATGGAACAATCAAAAATTATAGATACGTTGGAGACGTATCAGTTGGCTCCCGGTGAATAGGACGCATTCCGTTGCCTCCTGATGAACACGACGACGCAATTTCTCCGTTCCGACCCAGCCGGTTGGTTGTCGATGAACAGGACGCTGTCGCTGCTCTCCGCTGCCCTCTCCATGCACACGAGCCCTGGTCGTACGTATGCGCGAGTAGGCGTTCGAGACCCCGCCCGTATGTATGTATGTGGCCGTATTTACTTTTTTTGCACCCTGGCTGTACGTACGTGTACACGATATTGACGGGACTGCATGACATGCTACGTCCGTGCCTCTACTACGACACATGTCCTTCCTTACTCGGCCACGGTTCATCGCTGCAGCCTGCAGACAGACCGATCGACCAGTATGTACATACACGTTCGTGACCAGACAGACAACCCTACTTACAGTTCGATTGGGTGGGTCCCCGCTATCAGGGAGGTAAGGAGGCACTTCTTGCATGCGAAGATATAGCTGGTGGGTCATAGCTGTCAGGGAGAGAATCATATTTTTGCCTGTAATATGGACGCACTTCCTTGCGTGTGAAGATGTAGCTGGTGGGTCCCAGCAGTCTGGGGGAAACGTTTTTTCCGTGAAATACGATGGCCCATCCGGTGGGTCCCTGCTGTCAGGTGGAGGAATCATTATTTTGCGCGTAATAAGGAGGCACTTCCTTGCTGCGGCCATGGACCCAGCTGTCAGCCTCTCCACGTACAGTCCTCTTCCGATGGAAGTCGTTCCTTGACCACATTGACCATGACGCACCGAGAGCACCAAGGTGGTGGACGACGGTGAGGCCTAGGAAGGGGACGATGCGGAGCCGGGGAAGACGCGACAGTGGATGCCCATGCGGAGAGGAGTACGAGGGTTGACTGGTTCGGCTGCGATGTGAGGCTGCCGTCACCACAGAATAACAAGGGTTGTGGGTGAGTAGAGGGATGGCCTAGCCAGAGGTTGGAGTAGGGTGGGGCGGTCAGGCTTGCGCGGCAGCAGAGCCGACCATGGGAGGCATGAGCAGGAGTCACGACAGGCGCTAGTTTTGGCGGCTGAAGCAAGAAGACAAGAGGTTGAAGAAGACTACGACCGTTGGATGGAAATCGTACGGTCACTGGAGCTAGAATCGTTCATATTGACTAATTTTACAAAGCCCTCCCTCCGCGTCAGTACGCCCACAAGTCAGCCTCCAACTATGGTGGGTCCCAGATAGCAGGGGGAGTATTCATTTTTTTATGTTGACCACGCCGTGTCAAGTGCATCCGAGGTGGTGGACGACAGCGAGGCCCCGGACAACAACGAGCCGGAGATGGGAAGACGCAAGAGTGGAGTCGCAGACGGAGAGGTGTAGGAGGGTTAACTGGTTCTGGTGCGGCATGGTTCGGCAGTCGGTGGAGAAGAACAGGAGGTGTGGAGGGGTGGAGGGATGGCCTGGCCGGCGGTGGGGTAGCGCTTCATAGCGAAGCGTGCTAAGCAGAGCTGCTAGTAGCAGGAGGCGAGAGCAAGTGGTCCCGGCGGCGCTGGAGGAGGAAGATGAGAGATTGAAGATGGATGCTGGTCGTTGGATGTAAATCCAACGGCTATCAATGTCAGAATCATTTGTTGACTAAGTTGACAACGACTTGCGTTGGCTTCGACCTATTGGCCCACATTCCAGCCTTAAAAAATGTGGCACATATTCAACCCATTTTTTTTTCAGAATTTACATTCCATTTGATCTTTTTTTTGAGAATTACAGTCCATTTGCTGGGCTGGGTGAACAAATAATGTAGCGTGCATGCGGCCCATTTTTTTTAAAACTACATCCCATTTTCACTTTCTCAAAATACACGAATTTGCTAGCTGGCTGAACAAATAATGTAGCGTCCATGCGGCCCATTTATTTTTTTCCTAAAAAATTACATCCCATTTGCACTTTCTCAAAATATACGATTTTGCTGGGCTGGTTCTAATTATAATGCTGGGTTGGGCGGAGCAATATTATCAAAAAATAAGCAGGGGTTGAGCATTTTGTTATAAATATATTTAAATAGTAAGTGCTTTATTATTACATTGGTCCTTAAATCTTACCAAGCTCTTGTAGACAATCACCAGTATTTTCATTGCCTTAATGTAAAAAAATCGAGGATTTTTTTGTTAAAAAATTGTTTTTATTAGTTAATATGACGTGGGATATTGTTTTCTTATATATTTAAGTATCTGTTAAATATATGATAACAATAACAATAATATATAATAACATATAAAATAATATAAATATATACAATATAAGTTGGACCTGGCGTTCCTATTCTTATATAGAAAAATAGAACAGACCTCCATGTTTTCTTCAAAAAAATACATAAGTTGGGCTGCGGATGTTTCAGGAAAAATAAAACCTAGGATGGGAGGTCCATTGGCCGGTCGATACATGACGACCCTCAAGAAAATACAAACCGGCATATCGTGGGTTGTGCATGTTAAAAAAGAAAGCCTAGACGGGGCAGCTCACAAGCCAGCTGATACTTGCTAGCCCACTTATAATAAACGAAACCTCCCAGCTCCCCGGTTCGTTGTAAATTTATCTCCTTTGGTAAGTACGTTGAAGCACCTCAAAACAAAATGTAACTATGTTGACAAACCCATAGGCCCCAACATCAGTATAGCATTAGGAGGAATTATTTTTTTCAATGAGGCACTTGCTTGCGGCCATAGGCCTGGTGGGTCCCGACTGTCCGCCTCTCCACGTATAGTCCTGTCCAGATTCCTCTCGTTTGTTCAACATGTTCACAACAGCAGACAGCGGCGCCGCGGCGAGCGCACAAAGCCGGAGGACGAGAACAAACCACTGAAGCCGCGGAAGGCATGCTACAGTATTGGTGGATGTTGTGCCTTATTTCTACCGAAACTACTGGACTAGCCCAGTGGCCAAGTGACACTACCCGACCGTTGTTCCGCCCTGGTTCGATTCCACCTGATGCAGTGAAAATATCTCCAAATTTTTTTCCTCTGCCATTAATGACATGTGGGTCCCCATTGTCATCTACGCACACCACGTCCAACACTTGCCAAAACTTCGTCCCTCGTTTTCCTATTTTTCGCACACTCGACATTGTGTGGGCATTTTGAAAATAGCATATCTTTTTGACTGTGCATCATATGAAGATGAGCTATGCATGAATATTGATCAGCATGATGTTAACTGGCTGGTAGTTCCATTTTAGACCATGAATAAAGCTTCCAACATGATGTTATCCCTGTTTGAAAAGGGCGTGTTAATATAATTGCTCTGCCTCTGAAACTTACAGTTTCTTATCTGAAGCTGAAACTTGCAGTTTCTTCTCTGAGAATCACATTGTATGCACTTTTATATGAAACTATATTTTTTTAAAGTGCTAAAAATAGATCTCTAGAATTCATAAAATACTTCCTATGCTCAATACTGCAAATCTGAAATTCAAAAGACATTCATACCTGAAAGTACTCTCAAAATACACAACACAAAACACAATTCACAACATGCAAACACTGACAACCCTAAGCTCCTCCTCACAATTCACAACCTGCCTGACTATTGGGTTGGGGGGGGGGGCAGTCCCCTCCAATTCCTAGGCGGTAGACAACCGCCCCGTGAGACGATGTGAACGGCGAGGGAGAGGATGGCGGGGAAGCATCGTCGGGCCAACTGCTTTTCTCCTCTTGC
Organism: Aegilops longissima; assembly: GCA_021605205.1. Classification (NCBI taxonomy): domain Eukaryota; kingdom Viridiplantae; phylum Streptophyta; class Magnoliopsida; order Poales; family Poaceae; genus Aegilops; species Aegilops longissima. The sequence continues at coordinate 397,872,695 of CM038677.1, forward strand.
AGTTGGGTTCTGTCGACGAAGACTCCATCGGCTCGCTCTTGCATGGCACCCTCACAAACGGCACCCTGTAGATGCTCGATCCTTCAATCTCTGGTGGATGCTCCATCTTGGATCGATACTCCCACCATCGCTGCCTCACGATCGGATTCGATGAATCTGTTTGCTCCATGGCCCAGAGGAGCAGCTCTATGTACTCCCACGCGATTCCCTTCGGGAGTATCGCCGCATTTTCGCTCTATTGCAGATATTTGGCCATGGATGTCACCGTCGCTGCTAGTTGGTCCTTGTTGTCAAACCAAGACTATATCTCCAACATCCTAGCTAGCTTCACAGGGTCGCCGTCTGTGATCCTCATGTATTGGTTGTACTCCTCCATCGATCTACTTCTCCACAACACCTTCACTCACGGCGGTGGTTTTTGAATGGAAGAGGAGAGGAGCGGTGCTGGTTTTGGATTAGAATGGGAGAGGAGCAACGCTGGTTTTGTATTGGAACAAGAGAGGAGTGGCAGTGGTTTTGAAATGGAAGAGGAGAGGAGCAAAGCTGGATTTAGATTGGAACAGGATAGGAGCGGTGGTGGTTTAAGAAGAGAGGAGCGACGCTGGTCTTGGAAAAAAAGCATGTTCCTTATCTGAATGGCGATCCTACAAGGACAGTAGCAATTTCTAAAGCAGCAGCATTGCTAGATATTAGTGTGGGTGTTAGGATTAACTATGACAACCGTTAAATGTGACATTACTGTAATGGTGCCATTGCTTCATTTTACCAGCAACATTACATTAACAGCTGCTAAAGAGTTGTTATTTAGGCACAGGAGAGTAGGCGGACCAGGACAGTTGCATTTCTAACAAAAAGAAACAACTTATCTTAATGGGAAATTTAGCAGGGCATGAAAAACAATGCCATTGATTCATATGGAGGCATTACATTGAAAACAACATTGGTTTAACGTGTCCTTACTTAACTGTGACGTCCAGGTAATTAAGCTACAGTAATTCCCTACTAATGATGCCACGTCACCATGATTACTACTGTTAAACTCGCGACGATTCAGATCCTATTCAAATTCAGATTCAAATTTAAAGTCAAGATTTATTTTTTTAACGTGAAAACAAAATGTTCGAAGTGTGGCAAATATTCTCTGGATATTTGTCATGATGAAACCACATTTTTTAAAAGTGTTTAAGTGCACTAAAATATTTAAAACAACAGCAAAATATTTAACTAACTACCCTTTTCAAATTGATAAAATATTAAACTATTTGTTTTATTGCCAAAAACTTATGGGGCAGTGGCGTACTTATTAAAACTAAATTAGGAACCGGTGGTGTAATTTATAAAACCAAATTCAAAAGGAAACTAAAATAAAAACAGTAAAACTGAAATATAAAATAAAACAAAAGATAAAACAAAACAAAATACAAAAAGAAAAGTAAAATAAAACAAAACCCACACCCAACTGGGCCTCAACCCAGCCAACGGCCTACCAGGCCGGCCCACCCCGCCCCCTATATGGCCTCCCCAGGCCAAACCCTAACCCACCGACACCCTCCACTCTCCCCGCACTAGCTTTCCCTCACCTCCCTCGATCCAGATCAGATCGAGGCACCGGCCGCCGCCGCCCGGAGACGCCACCCCGTCGCCGCCCCGGTGCACGTCCCCGTCGCCAACCCCAGCCGCCTCGCCGGACCGCCTCGCCTCCTCCCCGACGTGCTCCACCGACCTCGACGCCACCCCGAACCGCCGTCACCGAGCGCCATCCACCCGGAGCTCCCCCGTCGCCGCCTATCGTCTTCGTCCTCCTCCGCGACCCCCAATGCCACTCCCCTACACTACTCGGTGAGGGTCACACCCTCTCCTCTCTCTCCTGTCCCGCGCAAGCTACGACGCCGTCGCCCCCCTGCAGCACTCGACCGCGCCCCGCATCCTCCCGTAGCCGCCATCGCGCCACGATCGCGCTCACGCCGCGTTGGCCGCACCCAGCGTGGGCACCCGGCCCCACGACCTGCGCGCCCGCGCCTCGCCTGCTCCAACAGCCGTAGCCGCTCGCGCCGCAGCTCACTTCCATCGCCCCCTGCTCCCCCTGCAAGCGCGCCTCCCTGCCTGCGGATCGGCCTCGCCTCGTCCGTCCCGAGGCATCGTCCCGGCGCCTCGACACCGCCCGCATCGCCATAGCCTCGCCCCTCCGTGGCCTCCCACTGCCACGCCTGTGCCGCGCTAGCGTTCCCCCCTGCCGTGGCCTTGACTGGTCGCGCCGAGTCCAGGCGCCCGCACCCGCGCGCCCGCTAGCGCCCGCTCCAGTGGCCTCTGTGCCACTGAACAATGGGGTCCACGCCCCAGAACATTTCTTTAAAAAGGAAAGGATTAAAAAAAAGAATTCAATAAATATATAATAAATAAATAAATAAATAACTTAATTAATCATGTTTAATTAAACTAATTAGCTAATTAACCTAATTAACTATTGTTAATTAATTAAACAGTCAATGACATGCGGGATCCACACGTCAGTTTGACCGAGTCAACACCTCTGTTGACTGCTGATGTCATGCTGATGTCATGATGATGTCGGCTTGTACTATTCCGGATAATGTTGAATTAAATTATTTAAATAAATTCTAAAAATGATTTAAAACTTTAAAAGTTAAAATAAAATAAACCGTAGCTCGGGTCGAAATACTTTGTACATGAAAGTTGCTCCAAACGATGAGATGAATCCGGATACGCAGCCCGTTCGTCCGCCACACATCCCTAGCATAGCAAACACGCAACTTTCCCCCTCCGGTTCATTTATCCGAAAACGTGAAACACCGGGAATACTTTCCCGGATGTTTCCCCTTTCGCCAGTATCACCTATCCCTGCGTTAGGTCACCCCTAGCACAACGTATTGCCGCGTCTTGCTTTGTGTTACATTTGATTGCTCTGTTATTTATTGTGTTCCCCTCCGTTACTTCTTTCCGGTAGACTCCGAGACCACTGTCGATGTTCGTGTGTTCGACTACATCGAAGACGACCCCTCCTTCTCGGCTGAGCCTCCAGGCAAGCCCCCCCCTTGATCACCAGATATCGCCTATTCCTTCTCTGTACTGCTTGCATTGGAGTAGTGTAGGATGTTACTGCTTTCGGTTAATCCTATTCTGCTGCATAGCCTGTTATTGTTGCTTTGGTACCCTTACCTGCAATCCTAAATGCTTAGTATAGGATGCTAGTATTCCATCAGTGGCCCTACACTCTTGTCTGTCTGCCATGCTATACTACTGGGCCGTGATCACTTCGGGAGGTGATCACGGGCATATGCTATATACTTTATACTGTTACATTACTTATGATACTGTTCGGAGATGGGGGCTGAAGGGGCAGGTGGCTCCATCCCGGTAGAGGTGGGCCTGGGTTCCCGAGGGCCCCCGACTGTTACTTTGTGGCGGAGGGACAGGGCGGGTTGAGACCACATAGGAGAGAAGTGGGCCGGGCCCTGGCCGGCGTTCACGGATACTTCAATTAACACGCTTAACGAGATCTTGGTATTTGATCCGAGTCTGCCACTGGCCTATATGCACTACCAACTACGCGGGAACAGTTATGGGCACTCGACGTCGTGGTATCAGCCGAAGCCTTCGTGACGTCAGCGACTGAGCGGCGCGCACCGGATTGGACCGCGTAACGCAACTTCCTTTGAAATGGAGGTTTCTAGGTCTACTCTCCGGCCCCGTACGCAACGTGCAGGTTTGCAATGGGCGATCGACCCACACCCCTGCGCGCATAGGATTTAGACCGGCGTGCTGACCTCTCTGTTGTGCCTATGTGGGGCTGCGACGTATTGAATTTCCGAGGCCGGGCATGACACAGGAAAGTGTGTCCGGCCAAATGGGATCGAGCGTGTTGGGTAATGTGGTGCACCCCTGTGATAACCCACAAGTATAGGGGATCGCAACAATTTTTGATAAGTAAGAGTGTCGAACCCAACGAGGAGCTAAAGGTAGAACAAATATTCCCTAAAGCTCTATCGACCATCGATACAACTCTACGCACGCTTGATGTTCACTTTACCTAGAACAAGAATAAAACTAGAAGTACTTTGTAGGTGTTTTTTGGTAAGCTAGCAGGAAAGTAAAGAGCACGAAAATAAAACTAGGGGCTGCTAAGTTAAAGACACAACTAAAGTAAATATAGCGAGTGTGGAAAAGTGATGGTAGGTGTGGCGAAATTGTCCCTTCAGCAATTTACTACTTTACTAGACCGATAGCAAGTATCATGTGGGAGAGGCCACTGCTAGAATGTTATCCCTTACTTGGAATTCTATGCACTTATGATTGGAACTATTAGCAAGCATCCGCAACTACTACCGTTCATTAAGGTAAAACCTAACCATAGCATTAAGATATATTGGTCCCCCTTCAATCCCGTATGCATCAATTTCTATGCTAGGTTGAAGCTTCTGTCACTCTTGCCCTCCAATACATAGTCCTATCAACATACAACTAACCCTATGGTGTGATCCAAGTGCGCTCATATGATGGGCACCAAAGGACATCAACATAACCACAAGCAAATTAAATCAATCATAGCAATTCATCAACCACCGGTAGGACAACGAAAATCTACTCAGACATCATAGGATGGCAACACATCATTGGATAATAATATGAAGCATAAAGCACCATGTTCAAGTAGAGGGTACAACGGGTTGCGGGAGAGTGGACCGCTGTAGATAGAGGGGGGAAGGTGATGGAGATGTTGGTGAAGATGGCGGAGGTGTTGGTGAAGATCGTGGTGATGATGATGGCCCTCGGCGGCGTTCCGGCGCCACCGGAAGCGAGGGGGAGAGATCCCCCCTCCTTCTTCTTCTTCCTTGACCTTCTCCCTAGATGGGAGAAGGGTTTCCCCTATGGTCCATGGCTCCCATGGCTTGGGAGGGGCGAGAGCCCCTCAGAGATTGGATCTATCTCTGCTTCGCGTTACGCTCAGCTCTGTTTCATCGCTTTTGCGATATATGGAGATCCGTAACTCTGATTGGCCTGAAACCTTTTCTGTGATTTTTTTCCGAATATTATCTTTCTTGCGGCAAAAGAAGAGCATCAACTGCCTTATGGTGGGCTCACGAGGGCGCGCCTCCCTGCCTCGTGACCACCTCGGACACCGTCTCGCGTGGATTTTTCTTCTGGAATTTTCCATACATTCCAAAAATAAGCTCCGTCCGTTTTATCCCGCTTGGATTCCGTTTGATATGGATATTCTGCGAAACATAAAACATGCAATGCATGTGAACTGGCACTAGGCACTGGATCAATATGTTAGTCCCAAAAATAATATAAAAAGTTGCGAAAAGTATATGAAAGTGAATAATATTGGCATGGAACAATCAAAAATTATAGATACGACGGAGACGTATCACCCTGCAGGGAAGTTTATCTATTCAAATAGCCGTGATCTTCGGTAACAGGATGACTTGGAGTTGTACCTTGACCTTATGACAACTAGAACTGGATACTTAATAAAACACACCCTTCCAAGTGACAGATATAACCTGGTGATCGCTCTCTAACAGGGCAACGAGGGGAGGATCGCCGGGTAGGTTTATGTTATGCGATGCTACTTGGTGAACTTACCATCTACTCTCTTCTACATGCTGCAAATGGAGGTGGCCTGAAGCGAAGTCTTCGACGGGATTAGCTATGCCCCTCTTATTCTGGCATTCTGCAGTTCAGTCCACCGATATGGCCCTTTACACATATACCCATGCATATGTAGTGTAGCTCCTTGCTTGCGAGTACTTTGGATGAGTACTCACGGTTGATTTTCTCCCTCTTTTCCCCCTTTCCCTTCTACCTGGTTGTCGCAACCAGATGTCGGAGCCCAGGAGCCAGACGCCACCGTCGATGATGACTCCTACTACACCGGAGGTGCCTACTATCGTGCAGGTCACCGCGGCGACCACCAAGAGTAGTTTAGGAGGATCCTGCAGGAGGCCTGCGCCTCTTCCGATCTGTATCCCAGTTTGTGTTAGCCATCTTATGGCAACTTGTTTAACTTATGTCGAGACTCAGATATTGTTGCTTCCGCTTAACTCGTCTATGATCGAGCACTTGTATTCGAGCCCTCGAGGCCCCTGGCTTGTATTATGATGCTTGTATGACTTATTTTATTTTAGAGTTGTGTTGTGATATCTTCCCGTGAGTCCCTGATCTTGATCGTACATGTTTGTGTGTATGATTAGTGTACGATTGAATGGGGGGCGTTAGAAGTTGGTACCAGATCTGACTGCCTGTAGGAATCCCCCTTTCCAACTCCTTGGCTGAAGTTGAGTCTAGTCATTGAAAAGGTTTTTACTAACATGGATGTGCGGCTTACGGGCCCACGTCGCTGGGTGGTATTAGGATCTTTTATTCCTCGACCTATACTCTGGGACTCCGATCTCTCTTCTATTCGGGTTAAATGATTTTGCTAAAATCTAACTTTAGGATCTCGTGATCACATCCACCTGATGAGCCCCTTATTACAGATGATCGCCGGCTGCACCAGAAGATTCCTGAGATACTCTATGATGTTCTCTCGATACTTTGTGCCATCGCTTTTTGCAAATTCCCTTTCATCGATAAAACCCCTATGGATGACCATGTACACTTAACATTCATACAATCATTCCCCGTTAATCTTGTTATTACAAGATACGCGAAATTTTCTCTATGGTTCCAAGAATACTTTGTGCCTACTGCCTTGCAGTTCTTTGCCACCTAATTACCCCTACGGATAATTTCTCGCACTTACCGAGTATCCGCTCATCCCAGTTAATTCATGTATTTCACAAAGGTCTTCGAAATACTATTCGATCCTTCGAAAATCCTTAGCAGCTTATTGCTCTGCAAATCCTTGTCTGCTTGCATTATGGATGCTTTCCATATGGCTGGCAATATTCGTTAGTCTCCTTTGACACCGTCATTTTGATCCTATTGATTCAACATCATTTTGATCCTATTGATTCAACATCATTTTGATCCTATTGATTCAACACGAGTGCGGAGGCACGCAATCATCGGTTGATCCTTTTAAATTATCTTTTTGACACAGATGTCATTTTGAACATGAGCTGGATCTCGACCAATCAAATTGCCGTCGCTTATACCCCTAAGCCTACTCAACTTATCCATCCTTAATCAGAGCATTTCTTCTGATCCCTTGATTTGGAAATAGTTCCTTTGCAACTGAGCTTTGAATTAGTTAGTTGTTTCTATAATCCAATGCGTTTGCATTGTTTCTTCCTCTGATTATGCCGGTGCTCACATCAGCTCCGTTATGGGCCGTCGGGTCCTTTGTTGAATTATCATCTGACAGTGTCCTTCGTATCCAAAAATCTTGAGAAGTTCTTTCCCTGATACATAATGCCATTGATAAATCTTATTCTCTGTATTGGCCAACCATGCTCTGCTCTCGAGCTGGTGATGTTTACTATGAAGTTTGTGGTATATGTTCCTAAGTCGCCCCGATGGGTTGAACCAACGGCTTCCCTAATCTGTGTGAACCCGAAAGATTTCGCGTGTCATACTTATCTGGTATTGCACCAGGTAAAACTTTCCACAACTAATGTCATTTTCGAAATACGAGAGGTGAATGGAAGGTTATGCATTGGAGAAGTGGGAGTCGACCTTGAACTTTGTGCTCATGCCCATGGACACGATGTAGATCCTATCATGGAAGCTTCTAGTAATAATAACTATTTCCTTGTTATAATATCATCTGGTATATGTGAATTGATCCTTTGCAATCGTGGTTCCGACCATACATTCTCCTTGATTCCATTTCTCGGGCAAGTGAAAACACTTGTCTTCTACAGATCAATACATCTCCACAACCCCTATGTCGATCTTCCTTTGAGTAATACCCTCCAGTATCTCGAGAATATCAAAGAACTATGTTGCTCCCTATGATTCTTCATCTAGTATTGCTTCTCATCGATTTCCGAATTTCCCCGGGTTCTGAGTTATTTCACTCGAGAACACCGATAAGTGAATCGATTCCGCACTCCGATTCAATAACTCCAAGTAATTTTCATTGCTTATGAGTTTAATAATCTTTCAACTCATTCCTAGCCTGATCGGCTACATCATTATTGTGCCAATTTTAACTGTAGTACCTGGTCCTTCCCGGAGCACAACTTTCGACGATGAGCTAAATTTACGTCGATCATCCTTGTCATATCATTTCGCCTTGAACATCAAGCTTGATTTCGAGTTCGTGTCGTACCCTTGGTTCCAATAACTTTCGCTTCATCAGTCCTTTGACTTGATGTCATCGATGTTCGATTACATCTTCATGAAACCTCTCGACAAATGTGTCGTGATCATCATCTATATTCTGAGCATTTCCAGGATATCAATCGAAATCATGATGAGAGATATCATCCTTACCCCTTGATAATTTGGGTTATCATCGACAACATTATTGCATTCCCTCCAACACGAAACTTGTTCTTGTTTTGTGTTGTATCTTGATTCCCTTGCTATCTAGCTTAGGTTATCTTCTACCTTCTAGTATTACTGTCTTTTATATCAAGAATGTTGTGAGGATTGCTCCACCTCTTAAGAATTCTTGGTATAGTGATACTTCTCCCCATCATCATTCTTTCTTGGTCCCCGTGTTGGTTCTAACCGGGGTACCAACAAGTGAACGGTGCTGTTTGGATTCTGCACTTCTAGCAACCCTATTGCTTTGAAGTTAATGATCGACAGTTCATTCTTAGCCTATCGGTTATTGGATCACCATTCTGACAATTGATCAGGCTACCTATACCCATATTTCGGGTGCACCTTTCTACCAAAGTTTAATTATGTATGTTTTTCCTCTAGCATACATCATTATATCATTTGATATGACAAATGTTATCTCCTTGTTCACATAATTGTGGAAATCCATCTTTTTGGAAATCTCGATGATATGTCGCTGAGTCCATCAGCCACCCCCTCATCCTCTCCTTGGTTTAAAGCTGAACTCTGGTTTCGGGACTTGCTTCCATAGTCCATTTCCCGAGAATCTTACAATGTCATCTCGTCAATGTGTGTTGCACCTTTTCTTTTCAGGAATCCCGTGTCTGAGTTATCTTGACACCAATCAGATCTGAATCTCGTTCAGATATGATGGTTGGAGCATGTTATCAAGAGTTATAACATTGATCCTCATATGACCTGGTAAGGTGACGTCATGCACACGTGACCGGAGGACCAAGTGTTATAGTTTCTTTTTTATCAAGGTTAACCATTTTTCCATGAGGAAATTGAATGCCTTGTTTAATAAGTTTATCTTGATGGATCCTTTGTGTATCCAAAGTCCGACCTTTGCTTGAAGACCATGTCAATGCTATCTCGAAACATGTCTATGGTACTTTCATTTACAATAAAAACATTTAAATCACAATGCTAAATTTTCCTTATCAATTATCCAAGCACCGTTGTATGGGTAATGTCAGGAAATTTCTCTCCCCTTACCTAAATGGTTTTCTACCTTCTATCATGTCATGGATATCATCTGCTTGTCCTTGGGAAGGATATACCCCAGAAATATGTGTTTAAACACATTTTCCTTTCCATTTTTCTGTTTAATCTGATAATCACATTTTCCTTTCCATTGTTTTGTTTAACCTTCTTGAGGTTTATATGATCTAAGCAGTAATAAGTCACTGCTTTCGTAAGCACCTCGGTGTACAAGTCTATCAGTAAGAACTTGTTACTGTTGTTGATGACATTCCGGTAGCCACCGATGGACGAGAACCTTGCCTATTGGTCCGCCTCGTTCAACGAGCAGGAAAATGGTTCTCTTCGCCCCTCGCCCTTGGTACCGATGTTGTTGCAGACATAACTAATAGTCTATTCTCTGACATGCCTTGCTATCATGCTCGTGCATGATGAAAGCGCCCTCCCTACTTTGTAACCCATATGGTGGGCCCATAACCCATAGTTCCATAGGATCGAAACCTGACTCTCCTATACACCCCCTATTCCCAAGGTTGTTCCTTGCGCTTGACTTCGTATGTAATTCACGGACCACCTGCCTAGTGATCTAATCTGGTATCAGACGCAATACTTATTCCCATTGCTCTGAACCCCTTTCACACTTCGTTTCAGGTAATGAATGATTGCCTATGCGCTTGAAACTTCTATTTTGCACCTTCTTACTTTGCTCTTGATATTTTCTTAAGATTAGATTCGAGAGTTACTTTCCGCCACCTTCCCCAATGTTATCTACCAGTTAGTCAACCGTGCAGTGGTCTGTTCCCCCGGAATACACCCCCTTTTTCTTTCGTAAGTACGATGGAGTTTCCGAAGAAAGGAGGTTCGCCTTCATCATGATGACTTGAAGCATATAAATGAAGACATCCACATACTGGATCTACCTCTTCGAGAAGAGCAACCAAGACCGAGAAGAACCGTTAGAATTTCGTAACCAAGTCCCTCCCCCCTTACTCCCCTCCTAAATCTCGGGACGAGATTTCTTGTGACGCCCCCGATTCAATCGTACACTAATCATGCACGCAAACGTGTACGATCAAGATCAGGGACTCACGGGAAGATATCACAACACAACTCTAAAACATAAATAAGTCATACAAGCATCATAATACAAGCCAGGGGCCTCGAGGGCTCGAATACAAGTGCTCGATCATAGACGAGTCAGCGGAAGCAACAATATCTGAGTACAGACATAAGTTAAACAAGTTTTCCTTAAGAAGGCTAGCACAAACTGGGATACAGATCGAAAGAGGTGCAGGCCTCCTGCTTGGGATCCTCCTAAACTATTCCTAGTCGGTGTCAGCGGCCTGCACGTAGTAGTAGGCACCTTCGGTGTAGTAGGAGTCGTCGTCGACGGTGGCGTCTGGCTCCTGGGCTCCATCGTCTGGTCGCAGCAATCTGGTAAAGAAAGGTGGAAAAGGGGGAACAAGGCAACCGTGAGTACTCATCCAAAGTACTCGCAAGCAAGGATCTACACTATATATGCATGGGTATCTGTGTAAAGGGGCAATATCGGTGGACTGAACTGCAGAATGCAAGAATAAGAGGGGGATAGCTAGTCATGTCAAGACTACGCTCCAGCAGCCTCCGCCTTGCAAAGATGTAGAAGAGAGTAGATCAAGTCCTCCAAGTAGCATCGCATGGCATAATCCTACCGGCGATCCCTCCTCGCTGCCTCTGTTAGAGAGCGATCACCGGGTTATATCTCGCACTTGGAAGGGTGTGTTTTATTAAGTATCCAGTTCTAGTTGTCATAAGGTCAAGGTACAACTCCAAGTCGCCCCACATATCGAGATCACGGCTATTCAATAGATTAACTTCACTGCAGGGTGCACCACATAACCCAACACGATTGATCCCATTTGGCCGGACACACTTTTCTGGGTCATGCCCGGCCGCGGAAGATCAACACGTCGCAGCCCCACCTAGGCCAACAGAGAGGTCAGCACGCTGGTCTAAACCTAAGCGCAGGGTCTGGGCCCATCGCCTTAGCACACCTGCGCACGCTATGTGACGCGCAGAAAAGCCTCAAGCCTAGCAGGAGTTCCAGTCCAATCCGGCGCGCGCCGCTCAGTCGCTGATGTCACGAAGGCTTCGGTTGATACCACGACGCCGAGTGCCCATAACTTTCCCACGTAGTTGGTTAGTGCGTATAGACCAAATGGCCAGACTCAGATCAAATACCAAGATCTCGTTAAGCGTGTTAAGTATCCGCGAACGCCGACTAGGGCCAGGCCCACCTCTCTCCTAGGTGGTCTCAACCTGCCCTGTCGCTCCGCACAAAGTAACAGCCGGGGGCCGTCGGGAACCCAGGCCCACCTCTACCGGGATGGAGCCACCTGCCCCTTTAGCCCCCTCATCAGAATCACTTGCGGGTACTCAACGAGCTGACCCGACTTTAGTCACCACATGTGTCATGTATATACGGGTATATAGTATATACCCGTGATCACCTCCCGAGTGATCACGGCCCAATAGTATAGCATAGCAGACGGACAAGAATGTAGGGCCACTGATGGAACACTAGCATCCAATACTAAGCAGCAGGATAGCAGGTAAGGGTAACAACTGTAGCAACAGTGATAGGCTATGTATCAGAATAGGATTAACCGAAAGCAGTAACATGCTACACTACTCTAATGCAAGCAGTATAGAGTAGAATAGGCGATATCTGGTGATCAAGGGGGGGGGGGCTTGCCTGGTTGCTCTGGCAAGTAGGAGGGGTCGTCAACTCCGTAGTCGAACTGGGCAGCAGCATCGTCGGTATCAGAGTATAGCGAGAGAAGAGGGGGAAGAAACAATAAATATAATGCAAACATATGCATGATAATGCATGACATGACAATGAGCGTTGTTAGGGGTGCCCAATCGCGGTAGTAGGTGATACCGGTGAAGGGGGAAACATTTGGGAAAGTATTCCCGGTGTTTCGCGTTTTCGGAGAGATGAACCAGAGGGGGAAAGTTGCGTGTTCGATATGTTAGGGACGCGTGGCTGACGAATGGGCTGCTTATTCGGATTGGTCTCGTCGTTCTGAGCAACTTTCATGTATAAAGTATTTTCATCTGAGCTACGGTTTCTTTTATATTAATTTATAAAGATTTGCCTCATTTTTAGAATTAACAGAATTAATTTAGTTAGAAAAAGTAATTATGACGTCAGTGTGAGGTCAGCATGATGTCATCAATCAACAGTCTGTTGACTAGGTCAATAGACGCGTGGGTCCCGTTCGTCATAGTCTCAGGTTAACTAAACAGTAGTTAGTTTTTTCTAGCTGATTTATTAGTTTTAAATATTTAACTAAACATATTAATTAAGATAATTAATTAAGTTTTATTATTATTATTTTCTTATATATCCCTCTTTTTTCTTTTCTTAAAAACGTTTCTGGGGGCCATCGCCGGGGCCCTGTGGCCAAACGGGGTGGTTCAGGCGGCCGAACGGGCGCGTGCCCAAGGGGGCGCTGGCGCGCTACGACGACGCTGCAGCCGGGCGGCCGGAGCTGTATCCGGGCGCATGAACTGGAGAGGGCGGTGCGGAAGGAGGATGCCGGAGGGGGAAACGTCGCGCGACAGGAAGCGGGTCGGGCGCGGTTTGCGCGGCGGCGGAAAGGAGGCCGAAGGTGGGGCGCCGGAGCGAGACGCGTGAGCGGGGCACCGCGGGGTCGGCTGGTTGCGGCCGTCCACGGGCAACGGAGCTGAGCACGGGGGGGGGGGGAGGCTGGGCGCGCAGGGGAGAGAGGAGAGGGAGAGCTCACTGGGGCGGTAGGGGTAGGGCAGCGGGGGTCGAGGAGGATGACGAAGACGAGACGACGTAGGGGAGGAGGCGACGAGGCGTCCGGCGAGGTGGTCGCCGGTGACGAAGGCGGCGGGGCGCTGAGCGGCTTCGGGCGGCAGCTCGATGTATCGTGTCGGGGGCGAGGCGGGGCGGTCCGGCACTGGGCGGTCGAGGACGAGGCGTCGAGGTCCAGGGTGACGGCGTCGGTGAGCCGGCCGACGACGGTGCTCGGGGCGACGATGCCCAGATCGGGGCGGAGGGAGGAGTGGATCGGATCAGGGGGAGAGTGGGGAACGTGGGGTAGGTTAGGGTTACGGTGGGAGGGGGAGTGGGTTAGTAGGCAGGGGGTGGGCCGGCCTGGGGTTGGCCTGGTGGCCCGGTGGCCAGCTGGGACGAGGCCCAGCGGGGGTCTTTTCCTTTCTTTCTTTTTGTTGTTTGCTTTTCTTCTTTTTATTTTTATTTTTCTGTTATGTTTTATTTTAGATACACATTGTTTTTAGCTTAGAAAAAAATGATAACAACTCATAAATTGATGTTTGAGAACCACCCACTGCCATAAATGTTTTACCTCGAAATAAATTAGTTTAGAATTTTATTAATTGAAAAAGGTATTCACTTAATTGTTTTGTTGCAGTTCTAATCACTTTAGAGTAATTTATTATTTTATAAAATTGTTGTTTATCCACCAATACTATCGATGATTTAAGTGTCACAATAAGAACATTTTAGTTTTGAGAATTGAAATTTTTATTGTTTGACTTTAATTCGAATTTGAATTTGGATCGGTTCTGAACTAACGCGAGATTAGCAACAGTAATCGAAGTGACGTGGTATCATTAGCAGAGAATTACTGTAGCTTAATTATCTGGGCGTCACAATTCTCCTCCACTACGAGAAATCTCGTCCCGAGATTTTAAGAGGTGGAGTAAGGGGAAAGCTCTGGTTACTAGATTCTAACGATTCCTCTCGGTCTTAGTTTCTCTTCTCGAAGAGGTCGATCCATTATGTTGATGTCTTCATTTCCCTGCTTCAGGTCATCATGATGAAGTCGACATCCTTCCTTCGGGAACTCCTTCATACTTACAAAAGAATAAAGGGTGGGTATTCCGGGAGAACAGACCTATGCAAGGTCGACTATTTGGTCGATAACATCGGGGAAGATGGCGGAAAGTAACTCTCGAATTGGAACTTAAGAAAATATCAAGAGCAAAGTAAGGAGGTATCATGGGAAGTTTCGAGCAGGCAGGCAATCGTTCGATGCCTGAAATAGGGCGTGAAAGGGGTTCAAAGCAACGGATTACATATTGTATCAGATACCAGAATTGATGATCTCTAGGAAGGTGGCTCATGATCTACATACGAAGCCAAGCGTGAGGAATAACTTTGGAAACAAGGGCGTACATGAGAGTCAGGTTTCGATCATGTGGAACTGTGGGTTATGGGCCCACCATGTGGGTTAAAAGTAGGAAGGGTGATGACGTCTTGCACGATCATGTAAGTAAGTCCTGTCAAAGGGTAGCCTGCCAGTTATGTTGGCAACAACGTCGGTACCAAGGGCGAGGGACGAAGAGAACCCTTTTCCTGCTCGTTGAACGAGGCGGGCCATTAGGCAAAGTTCTCGTCCATCGGTGGATACCGGAATGTCATCAACAATAGTAACAGGTTCTTGCTGACAGAATTGTACAACAAGGTGTTTACATAAGCAGGAGAATGTTACTGCTTAGATCATATAGATCACGAGAAAAGTTAAACCAAACAATGGAAAGGAAAATATGATTACCACATTGACAGAACAATGGAAAGGAAAATGTGTTAAAACACATTTTCCCGGGGTATATCCTTCCCACGGACAAGTAGGGCATGATATCCATGACATGATTTAAAGTAGAAATCTCATTAGGTAAGGGGAGAGAAATTTCATGACATTACCCATACATCGGTGTTTGGATAAGTTTGATAAAGAAAATTTATCATTGTGCTTTAGATGTTATTATTGATGATCGGAGTACCACAGACATGCTTCGATATAGCATTGACATGGTTTTCGAGCAAGGTTGGACTTTGGATACTCAATGGATTCATCAGGAACAACTTATAGAATAAGTCTTACAATTTCCACACGGAAGAATGACTAACCTTGCCAAAAAGGAAACTATAACAGTAGGTCCTCCGGCCAGGTGTGCTAGGTATGACATCACCTTACCGGGTCATATAAAGATGTTATATCTCCTGGAAATATGTTCTAACCATCATATCTGACCGAGATTCAGATCTGATTGGTGTCAGGATAACTCAGACTCAGGATGCCCGAGAAGAAAAGATGCAACACAAATTAACGCAAGGACATCTTATGATTCTCGGGAAATGAACCATGGAAGCAAGTTATGAAACCAGAGTTCATCATTAAACCAAGGAGAGGATGAGGAAGTGGTTGACGGACTCAGCGATAATTCAACGACGTATCCAAAAAGATGCATCTCCTCAATTGTGTGGATAAGGAGATAGCATTTGTCAGATCAAATGATATAATGAAGCATGTTTGAGGAAAACATGCACAATTAAACATTGGTTGAAAGGTGCGCCCGAAATATGGGTTGGGCTGCACGACCAATGTCAAAATGGTGATTCAATAATCAATAGTCTAAGAATGAATGGCCGACCATTAACTTCCAAGCAATAGGGTTGCTAGAAGGGAAGAATTCAAACAACACCGTTCACTTGTTGGTACACCGGTTGGAATAAACACGAGGACCAAGAAAGAATGGTGATGGTGAGAAGCATCACAATACCAAGAATTCCTTAAGAGGTGGAGCAGTCCTCAACACATCCTTGATATTAAAAGATGGTAATACTCCAAGGTAAAGAAGAACAAATGCTGGATATCAGGGATCTCAAGGTATAACACAAAACACAAACAAGTTTGTGCTGAACGAAAGGCAATAAAGTGGTCGATGATAACACAAATCATCGAGGGCAAGGATGGTATTTCACATCATGAATTCAATTGATATCCTGGAAGGAGTCAAAATGTTGATGATGATCATGACAATTTGTTATTGAGAGGATCCATGAAGAAGCAATTGATCAGCGACTGCATCAAGCAAAAGGACTGATGCAGCAAAAGATTATTAGAGCCATAGATATGACACAAACTCGGGGTCAAGTTTGTTGTTCGAGGTGAAACGATAAGACGAGGAAAATCAACGTAAGATTAGCTCACCATCAAAAATTATGCTCCGAGAAGAAGGACCAGGTAGCACAGTTAAAAGTTTGCACGATAATGATATAGCCGATAAGGCTTGGAAATGACTTGAAGGATTATTAAACTTGTAAGCATTGAAGATCTCTAATCCTCGTTGGATCATAGTGCGGACTCGATTCCGTTATCGGTGTAATAGTAGATGCAGAACTCGTAAGGATTTATGTAGTTTTGTGATATTCTCGAGATACTAGAGGGGTAATATCAACGACAATCGAAAGTAGAGGTTGGACTGGGGTATTGCTTTGCAGAAGACAATTACTTCAACTTGTCCCAGAAATGGGATCAAAGAAGAACAATATGGTCGTTACCACGATTGCAAAATCCGGATCCCAGATATAAGAACTTATACCAAGGGAATAATTAATTTAAGAGAAGCTTTAATGGTAAGATCTACATCGTGTCCATGGGAATAAACACAAGTTCAAGGTCGACTCCCACTTCTTCAATGCATAACCTTTCATTCATTGCTCTAGATAAAATGATTTCAGTGTCAAAACCTACCTGGTGAATTACCAGAGGAGTATGACCCGTGAAAACTTTCGAGTTCACACAGATTAAGGAAGGCATAGGTTCAACCCATCGGGGCTTCTTAGAACATATATCATGAACTTCAAGAGTAAATAACACAAGCTCAAAAGTAGAGCATGGTTGACAAAAGTAGAGGATACAATTTACCAAAGGCATTATGTATCGGGTAAAGAACTCATAAGAATTTTGGTTGTGAAGGACACTGTTGGATAATAACCCGGCAATGGGTATGGCGGTCCACAGCGAGGCTGATGTGAGTATCGGTACTCAATCAGAGGAAGAAGGAATGCCAAGGCATCAGATTATAGAAACAACTAACTAATTCAAAGCTCAAATGTAAAGGAATTATGATTTCAAATTCACGGGATCAGAAGCAAACGCTCTGATTAAGAATGGATAAGTTAAATAGACTTAGGGGTACAATCGACATCAATTTAATTGGTTGAGAACCAGCTCATGTTCAAACTGACGTCTGAGCCAAAAGGATGAATTATAGGATCTGATTGAGGATTGCGAGCATTCGCAACTTATTGAATCAATGGACTAAAAATGATAGTGACAAAGGATGCCAATAAGATTAATATACTTATGGGATTGAC
The DNA here is from genome assembly GCA_021605205.1 of Aegilops longissima. Lineage (NCBI taxonomy): Eukaryota > Viridiplantae > Streptophyta > Magnoliopsida > Poales > Poaceae > Aegilops > Aegilops longissima. Next base: position 397,890,357 of record CM038677.1, read on the forward strand.
CATAATGCAAGCAAGCAAGAATTTCAAGAGCAATGGGCTGCTGAGGATTTCCAGAAAATCGAATGGTATTTCGAGGACTTTTGTGAAACACATGAACAACTAGGGATGAGCGATACCCGGCAAGTGCGAGGAATTATCCGTAGTGGTATTTATGTGGCAAGGAACTGCAAGGCGGTAGGCACAAAGTATTCTCGAAACAATAGAGAGAATTTCGGGGTATCTTGTAATAACAAGATCAACGGGGGATGATTGTATGAATGGCAAGTGTACGTGGTTATCCATAGGGTTTTATTGATGGAAGTGAATTGCAAAAGCATGGCACATAGTCTCGAGAGCACATCATAGAGTATCTTCGGAATCTTCTGGTGCAGCAGGCGGTCATAGATAAGAAGGGGCTCTCCGGGTGGAAGTGATCACGAGATCCTAATGTTAGAGTTAGCAAAATTCATTTGACCCGAATAGAAGAGAGATCAGAGTCCCAGAGTAAAGATCGAGGAGTAAAAGATCCTAATACCACCCAAATGGCGATGTGGGCCCGTAAGACACACAACCATGTTAGTAAAAGTTTTGCAATGTCTAGACTCGACTTCGGCCGAGGAGTGTGGAAGGGGGATTCCTACAGGCAGTCGGCTCTGATACCAACTTGTGACGCCCCCGATTCAATCATACACTAATCATGCATGCAAACGTGTACGATCAAGATCGTGGACTCACGGAAGATATCACAACACAACTCTAAAACATAAATAAGTCATACAAGCATCATAATACAAGCCAGGGGCCTCGAGGGCTCGAATACAAGTGCTCGATCATAGACGAGTCAGCGGAAGCAACAATATCTGAGTACATACATAAGTTAAACAAGTTTTCCTTAAGAAAGCTAGCGCAAACTGGGATACAGATCGAAAGAGGCGCAGGCCTCCTGCCTGGGATCCTCCTAAACTAGTCCTGTTCGGTGTCAATGGCCTGCACGTAGTAGTATGCACCTCCGGTGTAGTAGGAGTCTTCGTCGACGGTGGCGTCTGGCTCCTGGGCTCCATCGTCTGGTCGCAGCAATCGGGTAAAGAAAGGGGGAAAAGGGGGAACAAGGAAACCGTGAGTACTCATCCAAAGTACTCGCAAGCAAGGATCTACACTACATATGCATGGGTATCTGTGTAAAGGGGCAATATGGGTGGACTGAATCAGAGAATGCCGTAATAAGAGGGGATAGCTAGACTGTCAAGACTACGCTCGCAGCTTCCGCCTTGCAGCATGTAGAAGAGAGTCGATCAAGTCCTCCAAGTAGCATCACATAGCATGATCCTACCCGCGATCCCTCCTCGTTGCCTGTTAGAGAGCGATCACCGGTTATATCCGCACTTGGGAAGGGTGTGTTTTATTAAGTATCCAGTTCTAGTTGTCATAAGGTCAAGGTACAACTCAAGTCGTCCTGCATCAAGATCACGGCTATTCAATAGATTAACTTCACTGCAGGGTGCACCACATAACCCAACACGCTTGATCCCATTTGGCCGGACACACTTTTCGGGTCATGCCCGTCGCCAAGATCAACACGCCGCAGCCCCACCTAGGCCAACAGAGAGGTCAGCACGCCGGTCTAAACCTAAGCGCACAGGGGTCTGGGCCCATCGCCATTAGCACACCTGCATGTTGCGTACGGGCCAGAAGTAGACCTATCCTAGCAGGCGTTCCAGTCCAATCCGGCGCGCGCCGCTCAGTCGCTGACGTCAAGAAGGCTTCGGCTGATACACGACGCTGAGTACCCATAACTTTCCCACGTAGTTGGTTAGTGCGTATAGACCAAATGGCCAGACTCAAATCAAATACCAAGATCTCGTTAAGCGTGTTAAGTATCCGCGAACGCCGACTAGGGCCAGGCCCACCTCTCTCCTAGGTGGTCTCAACCTGCCCTGTCGCTCTGCCTCAAAGAAAGAGTCGGGGGCCATCGGGAACCCAGGCCCACCTCCACCGGGATGGAGCCACCTGCCCCTTCAGCCCCCTCATCAGAATCACTTGCGGGTACTCAACGAGCTGACCCGACTTTAGTCACCACATGTGTCATGTATATAAAGTATATAATATATACCCGTGATCACCTCCCGAGTGATCACGACCCGATAGTATAGCATAGCAGACGGACAAGAATGTAGGGCCACTGATGGAACACTAGCATCCTATACTAAGCACCAGGATAGCAGGTAAGGGTAACAACTGTAGCAACAATGATAGGCTATGTATCAGAATAGGATTAACCGAAAGCAGTAACATGCTACACTACTCTAATGCAAGCAGTATAGAGTAGAATAGGCGATATCTGGTGATCAAGGGGGGGGGGGCTTGCCTGGTTTCTCTGGCAAGTAGGAGGGGTCGTCAACTCCGTAGTCGAACTGGGCAGCAGCAGCGTCGGTATCGGAGTCTAGCGAGAGAAGAGGGGGAAGAAACAATAAATATAATGCAAACATATGCATGACGATGCATTACATGACAATGAGCGCTGTTAGGGGTGCCCAATCGCGGTAGTAGATGATACCGACGAAGGGAGAAACATTCGGGAAAGTATTCCCGGTGTTTCGCGTTTTTGGAGAGATGAATCGGAGGGGGAAAGTTGCGTGTTCGATATGTTAGGGACGCGTGGCTGACGAATGGGCTGCGTATTCGGATTCGTCTCGTCGTTCTGAGCAACTTTCATGTATAAAGTATTTTCATCTAAGCTACGGTTTATTTTATATTAATTTATAAAGATTTACCTCATTTTTAGAATTAACAGAATTAATTTAGTTAGAAAAAGTAATTATGACGTCAGCGTGAGATCAGCATGATGTCATCAGTCAACCGTCTGTTGACTAGGTCAACAGACGCATGGGTCCCGTTCGTCATAGTCTTAGGTTAATTAAACAGTAGTTAGTTTTTACTAGCTGATTTATTAGTTTTAAATATTTAACTAAACATATTAATTAAGATAATTAATTAAGTTTTATTATTATTATTTTCTTATATATCCCTCTTTTTTCTTTTCTTAGAAAACGTTTCAAGGGGCCTTGTCGATGTATGAGGCCAAACGGATGGTTCAGCGCCGACGGGCGCGTGCCCAAAGCGCTGGGCTGCTGACGACGCCGGTGCCGGCGGCACATGAATTGGAGAGGGCAGCGCGGGAGGAGGATGCCGGAGGGGGAAACGGCGCGCGACAGGAAGCGGGTCGGGCAGGGTTTGTGCGGCGGCGAAAAGGAGGCCGAAGGTGGGGCGCCGGAGCGAGACGCGTGAGCGGGGCACCGCGGGGTTGGCCGGTTGCGGCCGTCCACGGGCAACGGAGCTGAGCACGGGGGGGGCTGGGCGCAGGGGAGAGAGGAGAAGGGGAGCTCACTGGGGCGGTAGGGGTTAGGCAGCGGGGGTCGAGGAGGATGACAGAGACGAGACGACGCAGGGGAGGAGGCGACGAGGCGTCCGGCGAGGTGGTCGCCGGTGACGAAGGCGGCGGGGCGCTGAGCGGCTTCGGGCGGCGGCTCGATGTATCGCATCGGGGGCGAGGTAGGGCGGTCCGGCGATGGGCGGTCGAGGACGAGGCGGCGAGGTCTGTGGTGACGGCGCTGGGAGCCGGGCCGACGACAGTCTTGGGGCGACGATGCCCAGATCGGGCGGAGGAGGGTGGATCGGATCAAGGGAGAGTGCGGAGCGTGGGGTAGGTTAGGGTTACGATGGGAGGGGAGGGTTAGTAGGCAGGGGTGGGCGGCCTGGGTTGGCTGGTGGCCTCAAGGGCACCGGGGGCCGAGGCCCAACGTGAGGGGTCTTTTCCTTTCTTTCTTTTGTTGTTTCCTTTTCTTCTTTTTATTTTTTTTTCTGTTATGTTTTATTTTAGATACACATTGTTTTTAGCTTAGAAAAAATGATAACAACTCCTAAATTGATGTTTGAGAACCACCCACTACCATAAATGTTTTACCTCGAAATAAATTAGTTCAGAATTTTATTAATTGAAAAAGGTATTCACTTAATTGTTTTGCTACAATTCTAATCACTTTAGAGTAATTTATTATTTTATAAAATTGTTGTTTCTCCACCAATACTATCGATGAAATAAGTGTCACAATAAGAACATTTTAGTTTTGAGAATTGAAAACTTTTATTGTTTGACTTTAATTCGAATTTGAATTTGGATCGGTTCTGAACTAATGTGAGATTAGCAACAGTAATCGAAGTGACGTGGCATCATTAGCAGAGAATTACTGTAGCTTAATTATCTGGGCGTCACATTTCTTGTAGTGGAGGAGAATTGTGACGTCTGGGTAATTAAGCTACAGTATATCCCTGCTAATGATGCCACGTCACCATGATTACTGCTGTTAAACTCGCGACGATTCAGATCCTATTCAAATTCAGATTCAAATTTAAAGTCAAGATCTAATTTTTTTCAAACGTGAAAACAAAATGTTCGAAGTGTGGCAAATATTCTCCGGATATTTTTCATGTTGAAACCACATTTTTTAAAAGTGTTTAAGTGCACTAAAATATTTAAAACAGCAGCAAAACATTTAACTACCCTTTTCAAATTGATAAAATATTAAACTATTTGTTTTATTGCCAAAAACTTATGGGGCAGTGGCATACTTATTAAAACTAAATTAGGAACCAGTGGTGTAATTTATAAAACCAAATTCAAAAGGAAACTAAAATAATAACAGTAAAACAGAAATATAAAATAAAACAAAAGATAAAACAAAACAAAATACAAAAGAAAAATAAAATAAAACAAAACCCACACCCAACTGGGCCTCAGCCCAGCCAACGGCCTACCAGGCCGGCCCATCCCGCCCCCTATATGGCCTCCCCAGGCCAAACCCTAACCCACCGACACCCTCCACTCTCCCCACACTCGCTCTCCCTCACCTCCCTCGATCCAGATCGGATCGAGGCACCGGATGCTGCCTCCCGGAGACGCCAACCGGTCGCCGCCCCAGCGCACGTCCCCGTCGCCAACCCCAGCCGCCTTGCCGGACCGCCTCGCCTCCTCCCCGACGTGCTCCACCAACCTCGACGCCACCCCGAACCGCCGTCGCCGAGCGCCATCCACCCGGAGCTCCCCCGTCGCCGCCTGTCGTCTTCGTCCTCCTCCGCGACCCCCACTGCCACTCCCCTACACTACTCGGTGTGGGTCGCGCCCTCTCCTCTCTCCCTGTCCCGCGCAAGCTACGGCGCCGTCGCCCCCCCCCCTCACTCGACCGCGCCCCGCGTCCTCCCGTAGCTGCCATCGCGCCCCGACCGTGGTCACCCCGCGCTGGCCGCACCCAGCCCCTCGACCTGCGTGCCCGCGCCTCGCCAGCTCCAACCGCCGCAACCGCTCGCGCCGCTGCTAACTTCCATCGCCCCTACTCCCCCTGCAAGCGCCGCCCTGCCTGCAGACTGGCCTTGCCTCGTCCGCCCCGAGGCATCGTCCCGGCGCCTCGGCACCGCCCGCGTCACCATAGCCTCGCCACGCCGTGGCCTCCCGCTGCCACGCCGGTGCCGTGCTAGCGTTCCCCATCAGGCCTTGATCGCCACGCCACCGGGCGCCAAAGACTACAGCGCTCGCTCCAAAGGGCCTCTGTGCCACTGAACAATGGGGCCCACGCCCCAGAACATTTTAAAAAAAGGAAAGGATTAAAAAAAGAATTAAATAAATAAATAATTAATTAATTAACTTAATTAATCATGTTTAATTAAACTAATTAGCTAATTAACCTAATTAACTATTGTTAATTAATTAAATAGTCAATGACATGCAGGACCCACACGTCAGTTTCACCGAGTCAACACCTGTGTTGACTGCTGATGTCATGCTGATGTCATGATGACGTCGGCTTGTACTATTCTGGATAATGTTGAATTAAATTATTTAATAAATTCTAAAAATGATTTAAAACTTTAAAAATTAAAATAAAATAAACCGTAGCTCGGATCGAAATACTTTGTACATGAAAGTTGCTCAGAACGACGAGACGAATCCGGATACGGAGCCTGTTCGTCCGCCACACATCCCTAGCATAGCAAACATGTAACTTTCCCCCTCCGGTTCATCTATCTGAAAACGCGAAACATAGGGAATACTTTCCCGGATGTTTCCCCTTTCGCCGGTATCACCTATCCCTGCGTTAGGTTATCCCTAGCACAATGTATTGCCGCGTCTTGCTTTGTGTTACATTTGTTATTTATTGTGTTCCCCTCCGTTACTTCTTTCCGGTAGACTCCGAGACCGCTGCCGATGTTCGTGTGTTCGACTACATCGAAGACGACCCCTCCTTCTCGGCTGAGCTTCCAGGCAAGACCCCCCTTGATCACCAGATATCACCTATTACTTCTCTTTACTGCTTGCATTAGAGTAGTGTAGCATGTTACTGCTTTCGTTTAATCCTATTCTGCTGCATAGCCTGTCATTGTTGCTTTGTTACCCTTACCTGCAATCCTAAATGCTTAGTATATGATGCTAGTATTCCATCAATGGCCCTACACTCTTGTCCGTCTGCCATGCTATACTACTGGGCCGTGATCACTTCAGGAGGTGATCACGGGCATATGCTATATACTTTATACTGTTACATTACTTATGATACTGTTCGGAGACGGGGGCTGAAGGGGCAGGTGGCTCCATCCCGGTAGAGGTGGGCTTGGGTTCCCGACGGCCCCCGACTATTACTTTGTGGCAGAGCGACAGGGCAGGTTGAGACCACCTAGGAGAGAGGTGGGCCTGGCCCTAGTCGGCGTTCGCGGATACTTCAATTAACACGCTTAATGAGATCTTGGTATTTGATCTGAGTCTGGCCACTGGCCTATATGCACTAACCAACTACGCGGGAACAGTTATGGGCACTCGACGTCGTGGTATCAACCGAAGCCTTCGTGGCGTCGGCCGATCGAGCGGCGCTACGTTGGACCACGTAACGCAACTTCCTTTGAAATGGAGGTTGCTAGGTCTGCTCTCCTGCCGCGTACGCAACATGCAAGTGTGCAATGGGCGATGGGCCCAGACCCCTGCGCATACATGATTTAGACCGGCGTGCTGACCTCTCCGTTGTGCCTACGTGGGGCTGCGACGTGTTGATCTTCCGAGGCCGGGCATGACCCAGGAAAGTGTGTCCGCCAAATGGGATCGAGCGTGTTGGGTAATGTGGTGCACCCCTGCAGGGAAGTTTATCTATTCGAATAGCCGTGATCTACGGTAACAGGACGACTTGGAGTTGTACCTTGACGTTATGACAACTAGAACTGGATACTTAATAAAACACACCCTTCCAAGTGCCAGATATAACCCGGTGATCGCTCTCTAACAGGGCAACGAGTGGAGGATCATCGGGTAGGTTTATGCTATGCGATGCTACTTGGTGAACTTACCATCTACTCTCTTCTACATGCTGCAAGACGAAGGTGGCCTGAAGCATAGTCTTCGACAGGATTAGCTATCCCCCTCTTATTCTGGCATTCTGCAGTTCAGTCCACTAATATGGCCCTTTACACATATACCCATGCATATGTAGTGTAGCTCCTTGCTTGCGAGTACTTTGGATGAGTACTCACGGTTGTCTTTCTCCCTCTTTTCCCCCTTTCCCTTCTACCTGGTTGTTGCAACCAGATGCGAGCCCAGAGCCGACGCCACCATCGGCGGCGACTCCTACTATACCGGAGGTGCCTACTACTACGCAAGCGGGCACCGACGGCGGCGACCGAGTAGTTTAGGAGGATCCTGGAAGGAGGCCTGCGCCTCTTCCGAGCTGTATCCCAGTTTGTGTTAGCCATCTTATGACAACTTGTTTAACTTATGTCTGTACTCAGATATTGTTGCTTCCGCTGACTCGTCTATGGTCGAGCACTTGTATTCGAGCCCTCGAGGCCCCTGGCTTGTATTATGATGCTTGTATGACTTATTATTTTTTAGAGTTGTGTTGTGATATCTTCCCGTGAGTCCCTGATCTTGACCGTACATGTTTGCGTGTATGATTAGTGTACGATTGAATCGGGGGCGTCACATTAACAGTGCGACTACTACATTTTACCAGTGGCATTACATAAGAGGGGCTCGGGGCAACAAACATCAGAACAGGATATCTGGGTTGGTCCCATTTTTGTTCGGTATAGCCACCTTATACTATATGAGGCTAGCAAATCTAGTGGTGGACATAACCTGTTGACTTGTCCCCCAGTCCCCACTTTCTTTCCTTTTTCAGCCAATAGATCGGTTTATATTGATTTTGTACTGCATTTCCCTTTATTTCCCTATTAGACCAAGAGACAAGTTGGATAGCCAGTCTCTGCTACTTCTCGCCCCCATTATTTCCTCTTTCGACCAAGTCCTAGATTTAGGTAACAAATCTTCCCACACCCCACCCCCTTTCTTCCCCGTTTGAACCAAGTAGTACTAGATTCGACTGCATGAACTAGTTTTACCTCTTAGCAGTAAAAATTTAGGTGGCTTTCGAACAACCGATCGATACTATCTACGAGGGGCCTGAGAAATTGTAAAAGATACAAATGCAACAACGTAAGGAGCTGGGGAAGTAGAGCAAGGCCCGTTTTGAAGGAAGTCCTGAGGGTTGCCGGGATCTCGCTAGGTGGGCGGCGGGAGGCCGGATCTGCCCACACTACGACGGCGAGGAAGAAGGGGCCGGAGGCCCTCCCTAGCTGGCGCTGCGTGAGAGAGAACGGCAAGGCACGTTGATCGGGACACGCCGGCAGTGGGTAAGAGCCGTCGCCGAGGACGACCGCATGAACATTGCACCTTTTCACCTTCTCAGGCGGAGAGGATCTGTCACCAGCGGTGAGCAGGGAGAGTGTGTCCATCGTTGTCATGTGTAGATCTGGAGAGGACGAGACAGTGTGAAGAGAGCAACACTAGCAAGCAAGCGCGGAGGCTCCTGCCTATATAGTGGAGTAGTTTTCTTTTATCTACCGGAGCCAGCTTGACATCGTCATGACTGTCGAGAAGTCTTCATGCACGTGCCCCGGAGGCGCAGTTGTCGTCATTTTGATCTGAAGCACCGGATTAACATATAACACGAAATAATGACACATGATAAGAAACCATAACCTCACTGCCCCAAGGAGACAACATGAATCCCGACGGACAAACTAGACGATGATCAAAGCTCAAATTAAAGGGAAACTTTTGTTTTTGCCACTCTAGATTTTGCCAATTTTCCTTATGCCACTCTAGATTTTGACATTTCACACGTGCCCCGGAGTGGCAAAAGTGAAATGTCAAAATCTAGAGTGGCATAAGAAAAATTGGCAAAATCTAGAGTGGCAAAAACAAAATTTTCCCCAAATTAAAGATAAACTCGTAGAAAAGGGGTCCATCGATAGATGTCCTAATTAACATAGCCGGCTTGACCTAGATGGCAGCCGAGTAGTCTTCGTGCATGTGTCCCCAATGACAAGCTCCTTGGAGGAACTCAGTTGTTGCTGTTTAACCCTCGCAGTGATCCGAAGCACATGATACCTAATATTGCGAGATGACAAGAAACCTTTTTTAGATTTCTCATCAGAACTACAGCCCTGTACAACACAGCCTGCATGATACGTAGACGATAGCCAATCCAGCCGTCTGCTGGAGTCTGGTCACATGCATGGACGAACTGATCTTCTGTGTCATGCGGGGATCGTCCAGGCACCGAAGTCTGTACAACACTGCTCCAGTACTATCACTCGTCTCTCTCTTCTATTAACCCAGCTGACTTGCGGGGCCAGGGAGTGCGCCTATGATCAGTTCTTAATTGCGGTCCCACATGTGGACGCGCGTTCCATTCGGAGAGTGGCGTGCCAGACCGACCGACCATCTGGGGTGCGGCGTGAACGCGACGGGCGTGTTGTATACATGTGTACCTCCGTTTTCTTGAGGGTTTGCTCCATGGTGCAATCCATGGACACAAAATTATATTTAAAAGTCAAGGGTGAGGCTTTTCCCGTGCGGTAGGCGGGGCAGTTCCGCCTAGTCGGTTTGATAGAGAGGCAAGAAGATGAGGGAATAGTCTGCTGCAAATGTAGGGATGTGTGATTTGACGGCTAGTTACTGTTGGGCAGGTGGGGCCCCTGTGATTCGACTTGCCATTATCATTTTAACTGCGGCGCTACGACCGGCGTGAGTCTCCCGATTCCTGACCACCTCTATGGTATACAGGTGCCAAGTGCAGCACTCCTTACTCCTTTTGGCAAATGCAATAAATACTACTCCCTCTCTCTCACTTTACAAGGCGTGCGCGTACCCCTAGGTCGTCAATTTAACCAACCTAATACTCCCTCCTTTCCTGTTTATAGGGCTTATCTCAAATTTTTAGTTTTCCCATTTTATAAGTCTCAATTTGGTTGTTCCCCGTCACATGTTCAGATGTCAAGGTGCAGTAAATCATTGCATGCAAGTATTAAGAGAAAATTGACCAATGCATGTACTTTACGCATGCATGGATTGCAATTAATGCATTTGTAAACACAAATTTTTTGAAGAAAACAAGCGCATTAATTGAGTGGTTTTGCAAACTACAAAAATTGTATCACCATTCAACATCTACCTTGGTTGGTGAGATTTTTGAATTGAGCCCTATAAACCGGAAAAGAGGTAGTAGAAGTCATATATTACAAAAAACATACATTATAAACTCATATGTTCTATTTTCAAACGGTATAATTTTTGCGTTATGTAGTTTATATTACAGTCATAAATTGACAACCTAGGTATATGCATAGGACTTGTAAACTAAAATGGAGGTAGTACAAAGAAAGAGATAGAGAGAAGTAAAAAAAATTACTCTTGTTGTATGAGTGACTAAGTGATGACTATGTATGACATAACAACATCAGATAGCCAAACGCACCTGGACGGAGGAAGTAGTTTCATGCATGCGAAGTAGGAAAAAGGGTGCTCATTTATAGCCGTCTAAAATCTCCAAGGGCACGACTGCGCGAGCGAGGCGACGGTCGTGGTAGGCGCGGCCATGATACGGGCTACTGACAGCCCTTGGATCTGAGATCAAACGGTCGTATGCTAAGTTGCTGAAAATTTGCAGAATAACCATCCAGGATAGGATATTCACCCATAGGTCTATAATCACGCCATGCAACCATTTGATCTCAGATCCAAGGGCTCTCGGAAGCCCATATCATGGGAGCATGGAAAGCTTTGTATCACCTGTAATTTTCCCGATGCTTGAAGTGCGAACACGCAGATGCATGAAGCCATTTAATTGGGCGTCTAGTAGACATGAAATCTAATTGGGCCTCCATAGTACAATGCATGAATCCGTTTATCCACTGGGAAAGATACTACCCTGCCGTTCGGACGCCCCACTCAGCTTTTTTACAATCGGAAAACCGCTAGCAGTTCGCTCCTACTCGTCCCCGACCATCCTTTTACATTACGACAGTTCGCTCCTTGTCATCCCGCCCTTTCACATTACAGTAGTTCCACTAATCCTAACCCTCCTCCCAAATCCATTGTGTCCCAAATCTCCATGATCGGCTATGAGTAAAAGGTTAGAACCATCACCAGCGATGAGTTCGACATCATCTACACCCATTCTTCCGTGACGGTGAAAGGATGCCTTGCTCGCTTCAGACGCATGTTCGAAAAGTCAAAGGGTGATGAGTGGGTCGCTGGGCTAGATGTTGAGCACACCACAGTCCTGGGAAAAGAGAAGAATCCAAAGGAGGAAGAGAAGAAGAAGCCCGTCGTGATCCAGGTTTGCATGCATAACTTGTGCTTGGTCTACCACATATGCCATGCCGACGTTGAGTGCGAGGGTTTTAAGAACTTCCTCGGGGGCGGCAAAGTCAAATTCATTTCTATAGACTTTACGAATGACAAAGAAATCCTGGATCGGATAGGCCTCGTTGTAGGCCAGCCCTTCGACCTCCAGAGGAATGTGCTGGTGTCCTCCCGTCAGCCTTCAATGTTGACCCTGGCAGCAGCCATGGTTGATCCTTTGTACAGTAAAATGACGAAACCTTCGCCCAAGTTTCATCATGCTGAAGGAAATATGCCCTAGAGGCAATAATAATGTTATTATTTATTTCCTTATATCATGATAAATGTTTATTATTCATGCTAGAATTGTATTAACCGGAAACATAATACATGTGTGAATACATAAACCTACAGAGTGTCACTAGTATGCCTCTACTTGACTAGCTCGTTAATCAAAGATGGTTATGTTTCCTAACCATGAACAAGGAGTTGTTATTTGATTAACGGGATCACATCATTGGTTGAATGATCTGATTGACATGACCCATTCCATTAGCATAGCACCGATCGTATAGTTTGTTGCTAGTGCTTTTCTTCATGACTTATACATGTTCCTATGACTATGAGATTATGCAACTCCGTTTGCCGAGGAACACTTTGGGTGCTACCAAACGTCACAACGAATCGGGTGATTATAAAGGTACATTACAGGTGTCTCCGAAGGTACATGTTGGGTTGGCATATTTGAGATTAGGATTTGTCACTCCGATTGTCGGAGAGGTATCTCTGGCCCTCTCGGTAATGCACATCACATAAGCCTTGCAAGCATTGCAACTAAATGTGTTAGTTGTGAGATGATGTATTACGGAACGAGAAAAGAGACTTGCCAAGAATGAGATTGAACTAGGTATTGGATACCGACGATCGAATCTCGGGCAAGTAACATACCGATGACAAAGGGAACAACGATATGTTGTTATGCGGTCTGACCGATAAAGATCTTCGTAGAATATGTAGGAGCCAATATGGGCATCCAGGTCCCGCTATTGGTTATTGACCGAGAGGTGTCTCGGTCATGTTCACATAGTTCTCGAACCCGTAGGGTCCGCACGCTTAACGCTTCGATGATGCTTATTATGAGTTTATATGATATTGATGTACGAAGGTTGTTCGAGTCCCTGATGAGATCACGGACATGACGAGGAGTCTCAAATGGTCGAGACATAAAGATTGATATATTGGAAGCCTATGTTTGACTCGGAATCACTCCGGGTGAAATTGGGAATTTTACCGAGTACCGAGGGGTTACCGGAACCCCGGGGTCAATGGGCCATGATGGGCCTTAGTGGGAAAGAGAAAGGGGCCATAGTGCTGGTCACACCTTCCCCTTCCCTAGTCCTATTAGGACTAGGAGAAGGCGCCCTCTCTCTCTCCTTCCCACTTGGGAAAACCTAGTTGGACTAGGATTGGGGGAATCCTACCCTAGTAGGAGTAGGAAACCCCAGTGCGCCTCCTCTCTCGGCCGCCAGCCCCTCCCTTCCCTCCTTTATATACAGGGCAGGGGCACCCCATGACACACAAGTTGATCATTGAGATCGTTCCTTAGCCGTGTGCGGTGCCCCTTCCACCAAACTACACCTCGAATATACCGCTGCGGAGCTTAGGCGAAACCTGCGCCGGTGGAACATCATCATCGTCACCACGCCGTCAGGTCGACGAAACTCTCCTCAACACTCGGCTGGATCGGAGTTCGAGGGACGCCATCGAGCTGAACGTGTGCAGAACTCGGAGGTGCCGTCGTTCGGTACTTGGATCGGTTGGATCGGGAAGAAGTACGACTACTTCCTCTACGCTTGCGTCAACGCTTCGTTGTTTGGTCTCGAGGGTACGTAGACAACACTCTCATCTCGTTGCTATGCATCACCATGATCTTGCGTGATCGTAGGAAATTTTTTGAAATTACTACGTTCCCCAACACATGCATGGTAGTGGAATGTACTAGATAGAGACCACATCAATTACGCTGCAATGGATGCCTACCTTTGTTTTAATATCTACAAGGGTCGGATGAAGAGCGAGAGCCAAGTGTGCAGTTCAAGAAAAGAAGTATCGGCGAAGAAGAAGAGGGACAAGGACGAAGTCGACCACGTGGACGAGGAGTCTAAGTAAGGTGGCAGTGTCGTTGCTCACCGGATTAGTTGCTTAGTTTAATTTCAGGGTGCTTAGTTTTATTTGAGGGGTGTGTTATGTTGACCCCCCAGCAGAACTATGTTATGTTCCTTCTCGTGACTTTAAATCTTCAGGACGTACATACTAGTATTTCTTATAGTTCATCTTGTAGTTGGTAGTACTACCACTCGTTTCATCACGTTATATACATACAATATATACGGCCAACATCATATAGCCAGCAGTTTAGTTGTCAAAGAATTTCAGGGTGCTTAGTTTTATTTGAGGGGTGTGTTGTGCTGGACACCATTATTGTGACTCAAATCTCTCTTGCCATGTTATAATGACATAAATACCTATGGACCAACATGCCAACTCTCCCTCTATCTCACTACAGTACAGTAAAGTGTGGGGCCTACATGATCCCAACAACATTCTTATTTTCCTGTAAAATTATTCGCTTGGTTACTCCTGACAAGCAGGGCCACACTTATCATTGTGAGATAGAGATAATCGATATGTGGGTCTAGGCTTATTTTTGTCATATAACATGGTCAACGGGTTTGACATGAAAATAACAATGTCTAATGGCATTTTTAGCAAACATCTAACGGAACAATGGCATTTTTGAGATATATAATTGCATTTTTGAGCAAGCTTCTCACGAATCGATGGAATTTTTGAGTAGTTGTAACTTCTAATGGCAAAATTGGGTAGTGAGACACAACTAGTGGCATAAATAATAAAAACCCAAGAATTAAATAGGTATGCTAAATTCTTTAATAGAATTTAGCACCCCATCTAAGCACCTACTAGCTTTTTTAATAGTACTATATGCATAATTTGGCGACGAGCGCTCTCTATATGTACCACCTTTTTTCTTTAATTTCATCTTGTTAGTTTTGCTCCATGGCGCAATCCATTGATACTACTACTATACAAAAGTATACATTTAAAAGGCTAGAGGGCGGGGCAGTCTCGCTTGGTCGGTTTCACGAGAGGCGAGGGCCTTTGTGATTTGACGGCTCATTACTGCTGGAAGGCAGGGCCTTGTGATTTGATTGCTCGTATAAATGTTGCCAACGACCTGAGGAGGGGCAAAAAACCATGCTGTATACTCATGTTTTCCACTAGAGTACTAGTACGACGGAGGAGCATGAAACTTGGCAGCCCAGTGCGATATGGAGATAAAAAATGATCTAATTTGCTAGTCATCGATCCCACGACACCGCTCATTGTTAGCATTGTTCTATTTGTGCCTCGCAGAGAACATGACACGTCCGGTGAAACACCCGAAGCAAAAGAAGAAACACAGGAGCAAAAGAAGAAGGAAGATTATCCCCCCCTCCCCCCCAAAAGAAGGCAGACGCACACACAAGTATGGGGCGCTGCTCTCTACTACATGAAGGGTTGCTGGCCGCGGAGTCGTAACTGCTTCTTCATCGCCTCCATGACCTCCATATCCCCACGCATCTCCTCTGCCATCTTCTTCATTTTTTCCATGATGCGGGATTTCTCGACGCGAGCCTTCATCATCTGATCCACGTCCACATTACGTACCTTGACAGCAGTAGGGTGCTCGATGCGGAGCTTCGCTGACTCCTCCTTCTGTTCCATGACGAGGGCCTGTAGCATCTTCATCAAGGAACTACTCTTCTCATTCAGTTTCTTCCAGCCGGCGTTCTCCTCCTTCAGCAGGTCGAGCTCCTGGAGGAGCTTCGCCTTGTCCTCCTGAAGTTGCCGGATTTTGCCGGTCGCCTTCTTATCCGAGGCAATGCTCTTCTTCAGTAGCATCACCAAGCCAATGGTCAACTCCCCCTACTCACTAAGCTCAGCAGGCATGTTGTTTTGGCTCTCCTTTAGCAGCTCCACCAAGCCGTCGATGAACTCCTCCTGCTTATTGAGCTGATTGGGCATGTCGTCGAGGGATAATGACTCCAGCGCCACCAGCTTGGCATGTTTGCCTCCGCGGCAAGGGTGCTCCTGGGAGCCCTCGCCTGCCCATGAGAGATCTTTCGAGGTCTCTGCCAGGCGGCGAGCCCTCTTTTTTTTCCGCGGCCTTGGTTGCCGCTCCCTTGTTACGAGTAGTTCTCGACCTAGAGCTCTGCACACCGGCCATGGCAAGGACAGACGAACAAGAATGACTGATGAGGAGGAAGAGGTAGAGTTATTTTCGGCTAGGTACTAGTTCCCCTTTTTATAACCTAGTACTAGCACTAGTACTAAAACCTGCATAGTGGGAACACGTTCAGGTTTGATACGTACTAGGTGTGAGCAGGTTTGCACTTAATTATACTATACACTTTGGAATGTGATGGGAACAAGCTAAAGATTAATTGATGGTTTTGGTTTCGACGCCTGAAACGGACCCCAATGAGTTTCCTGGAACACAAATTTCAAGTACTACTGCTCAAATGCGGCCGCACAAGTCAGTAATGTAACTGGTTGTACATGTCAGACCAAGCCGATGCGTGTCGCGGGTCCGACCGACCGTCTATTGGTGCGACCGACTGTAAGTATTACGCGATGGAGACTTCTTGTTGTGGCTTCGGGTGATTGTCACGACCAAGCATTCAAAAACTAGTGATAAATCAATTACCATGTTTTTCCAAACGACCAAGTATTTTCACAGGAATACAATACATATAGATGGAGTGATTATCACGGTTGCAAACCTCCATGGCATCGCAAGTTCACTGCAGCAGCAACCGAGTAGGTCACTGCATCGCTGGCGGGGAAGGAGAGCAGCTCACCTCGCCTACGATGTATGCCCAGTGGCGCCGCCGCAGCTGGTCCCATGATTTGGCTTCTCCTACCGCCCATTTGAACAGTTGCACCGGCTGCTCAACCCATTTCGCAGGCATGCGCGTTCTTTCCTCCGCAGTTGACTCCGTGAATATGATCTCTGCCATTAGCCCTAACTCGAAAGCAACGGGACGCTGCCAGATGCTGATATCCCTCAGCATCTCTCCCCTGAGATCGACTTGCGCCTCCGCCTTGTGTTGCGCCACGCGCAGCTCCTTCGAACTTCTCTCCAATGGATGCGACGCTTCCACGATCCGATTTGCCCTTGCTGCCCACCACCTGAAATGCAGCTCTGGGTGAAATGGGATAAGCCAGCTAATTCTATTATAGATGAGTCCAATCTTTCCCAGTGCTCGTGTTTGCAACGAGCAGACCCACATTTCATTTCGCTCAGTGTTAATCCAAAGTTCACACCCTACAATTACTTGGACTGAAGAGAAATGCTCGTGGTTTTCCTAGATTTACTGCCCCTGGTGGCCACTGAATCGCGCTAAATTTGATACCAAATCGACCGGATTTCTCCACCCTGGCGTTTCCAGCGGCAGAAGAGGTTCTCTTGCGGTGTAAAATCAGCTGGCGATCATGATCCGATTCAGATGCATACTTTCTGGTGGAACAACAAGTGCTAGAGGATTTAAGCGCCAAACGAAGAGAAAGTTAATAAGCTTGCTAAGCATCTTGCCAGCATTATGGGTACGTGGGATATTGTTTCTTGAGCTCTTCTGAAGTGGTTTCAGTTCTGGACTTGTTTTGCTGCGGCGTTTATTTGCATTGGTCACCAACTTTGACAACCAGTGTATGTGATATGCTGCTTTGTTCTCTATATTTGCACTGGTGGCGAACTTTGATGCCTAGTGGATGTAATATGTGTAATAGCCGTGATATCCTAGCATAAGCTGCTTGCTTATTTATTTCCTAGTTGTCTTGTTTATTTTTTTTGCTTGTAGTCAGTGCAGTTCTTTTTTCGCGGTTTTCTAGTGGCCGCAATAACCTATTTTTTAAAACTATGCCACAATAACCATGGGCTACATATTTACTATAGTGACCCTGGGGCTCCTACGGGACGTAGAAACAATGGGCCTTCTACATGGCGTAGCATCAATGGGCCTTCTACGGGCCGTATGATCGATTGGCCAAACATGGGCCGATAACGGACCGCATTATGGGCCGTAAACGGGCTAGAGTTGGAACCATCCGTTCATGGGCTGACCATAATGGGCCATCGTTAATCAGCCGCATTTGATGACGCTATGAAAATGGCCCAACGAATCAACGGGCCACAAACGGGCCGATTTAACCACGTGCTGAATTTGGCCCACAAGCAGAAAAGGCCAGTAACCGGCCGTAAGGAACCGAATGCTGGAAATGAGCCCAAGAATAAATGGGCCCTGAGAAGACTGAAAGATAACATGGTATCAAAATGGCCCAATAGAATAATGGGCCGTTAATGGGTATAAAGCGATACACTGTTCATTATGGGCCAGTTTCACCACGGGCCGTTAATGGGCCAACAGTTACAAAGGGCCCCATATGGGCCGAAAGACGTCATGGGACATACATGGGCCGAAAGTTACAACGGGCTTGAATCATATTGGACAGCCCAGATGATGCTACTGGGCCTAATTCGGATAGGTCGTAACGTGCCCTAATTTAGCGGACTGTAAATGGGTTATATGCGAACAAGCCGTTAAGAGGCTTTCCGTGGGCCGGCCCGCTACCTTTTGACAAAGTCAAACGGGCCAGTCTTTTCATAGGAATGGGCCTCTGTTGGGCCGTGCCACATGTCGATGTATCATAGGCGCCTTCGGTCCAATGAGTGGATGACATCTGTCCCAACGGTGAGCCGATACATGTTTCCTCCAGCCAATGATGACTTTACACGTGCAAAATCCCCATTGGTCCGGGCTGTTAATGGGTTATCGGATCCAAACTGGAACCCGGTAGCTTAACGGCGACCCATTACGGTGGATGCCACATGCCGGTTACCCATGATGAAAGCACTTCCATGACGCGTCATTTATCGTCATGGAAGTGGACACTTCCGTGATGATAATGTTGGTATTTTCATGGAACACTTCTACTACAACACATGTATGACTATCTTGATTCTGTCATAAAATCGTCATGGATGTACATGCATGACAAAAACCATGACCTACTGTGACAAACATGTATCATCACATAAGTGTATTTTTTTATTGGTACTGCCCTATTATACGCGAACTCCACATGAGGTAGGCACTCTTCCCACATCTTCAAATTATTCTTGACGACTACTCGTAGCATCATGGACAACGTTTGGTTGACAACTTCAGTCTATCCATCGGTTTGTGGGTGGTGATGAAGCCATGTACCTAGGGTACGGTCATAAGCCTCACCTAGACACCCTTCCCAAGGGCATCACCCTAAAGACAGAAGCATTCGAAGGGTACCATCATCTACTCGACCAGAGACATTCCACTCGGAAGAATCAATGTCACTCGACCGTCACAGAAACCACTCGACATACAAAAGATCTAAAGTCACTCTACGCAGCAACGGTCGGACATTTACTCGTAGACTTAATTACCAATTATAACACTTTATTGCGGACGTTACCTGTAACGCTTACTCTTTATGAACATTGAACCCTGTGTAACAGAGGGGAGCTTGTGTCCTGGCGCACTCTATATAAGCCACCCCCCTCCTCTGGGACAAGGGTTCGCACTTCAGAACTCACACACCAGCATAATCCAGTCGACCGTCTCCGGGATCCGAGACGTAGGGCTATTACTTCCTCCGCGAAGGGCCTGAACTCGTAAAACTCGCATGTACAACTTCGCCATAGCTAGGATCTTGCCTCCTCATACCTACCCCCCATTCTATTGTCAGTCCTAGATCCACGACAGGTGGCATGTCGTGGAAAATAGGAGCTTGGTGCCAAGTTTTCACCACAAGGTCTTCCAAAAGTAGCTCAGAAATTTGGTGTCACAGTCTGACACAATCGTGCGTGGTACTCCATGTAGCTGCACAACTTCCCTGAAAAATAGATCAGCAATGTGTGAAGCATCATCGCTCTTATGACATGGGATAAAATGTGCCATTTTGCTAAAACGATCAACTACCACAAACATCGAGTCACTCCCCCTCTTAGTCCGTGGTAAACCAAGAACAAAGTCCATAGAAATATCTTCCCACGGAGTATTCGGAATAGATAGAGGAGTGTATAAACCCTGTGGATTCAAGCGGGACTTAGCTTTGTGACAAATCTCGCATCTCATCACGTAGTGTTCCATGTCACATATCATTCGCGGCCAAAAGAAGTGATCAACAAGCACACTTTCAGTTTTCTTGGCTCCAAAATGTCCCATGAGACCACCAGCTTGAGCCTCCTGCAAGCGCAACAAACGAACAGAACAATCTGGGATGCACAATTTGTTAGCTCGAAATAGAAATCCATCATGCAAATGAAACTTCCCCCATCCCTTTCCCTTGTTATACTTTGAAAATGGCTCAGCAAAGTATGAGTCGTTAGCATACAATTCTTTGATGCTTCCTAAACCAAGGATTTTAACATCAAGTTGGGAAAGTGAAATGTGACGCCTAGACAATGCGTCGGCAACAACGTTATTCTTCCCTTTCTTGTACTTGACAATATAAGGAAAAGACTCTATGAACTCACTCCATTTTGCATGTCTACGGTTTAGTTTGAGTTGGCCCTTTAGATGTTTTAAAGATTCATGGTCTGAATGTATTACAAACTCTTTTGGCCTCAAGTAATGCTGCCATGTTTCAAAAGATCGAACAAGTGCATACAATTCTTTATCATAGATGGAATAATTAAGGAGTTGGACCATTGATCTTCTCGCTGAAGTAGGCAACGGGTTTACCTTCTTGCATTAGAACTCCACCAATGCCAACACCACTTGCATCACATCCAATCTCAAATGTCTTACCAAAATTAGGAAGTGAAAGCAATGGGGCTAATGTCAATCTCATCTTCAGTTCTTGAAAGGACTTGTCTTGGGCATCACCCCATTGGAATGGAGTGTCTTTCTTCGTTAACTCATTCATGGGTGCAGCAATGGTGTTGAAATCCTTCACAAACCGGCAGTAGAAACCTACAAGTCCGAGGAAGCTACGTACTTGGCTCACATTTTGTGGAGGCATCCACTCACGAATAGCCTTGATCTTCTCTTCATCGACCTCCACCCCTTTTGCGGAAAAAACAAAGCCAAGAAACGAAACCTTGTTTGTGCAAAATGTGCACTTTTCCACGCTAGCATACAACTTTTCCTCCCGTAGGACAACAAGCACACATTTTATATGTCCAACATGATCCTCCAAAGTTTTGCTATAAATCAATATGTCATCAAAGTAAACCACTACAAACTGGCCAATGAAGGATCTAAGCACATGATTCATCAATCTCATGAAATTACTAGGTGCATTCGTTAATCCGAAAGGCATAACCAACCATTCATACAAGCCAAATTTTGTCTTAAATGCAGTTTTCCATTCGTCACCCTCTTTCATTCTTACTTGGTCGTAACCACTTTGCAAATCAATTTTGGAAAATATGGTGGAGCCACAAAGTTCATCAACCATGTCATCGAGCCTAGGAATAGGGTGTCAATATCTCACAGATATGTTGTTAATAGATCTACAACCGGTGCACATGCGCATGGTACCATCTTTCTTTGGAACTAAAAGAATGAGAACAACACAAGGAGAAAGACTTTCCCTTACATACCCTTTGTTAAGAAGATCTTCTACTTGCCTCTGAATTTCCTTCGTCTCCTCTGGGTTTGCTTGGTACGGTGGTCGGTTTTGTAGTGGGGCGCCCGGAACCAAGTCGATTTGGTGCTCAATGCCCCGTTTCAGTGGCAAACTAGGTGGTACCCCCTTGGGAAACACATCCTCATACTCCTGCAAAAGATCAAAAACAACACTAGGTAGAGTTGATGGTAAGTCGTTAGCAGCCAATAAAGTTTCCTTGTACATGAGTACAAAGAATGGAGTATTAGGTTCTCTCAATTCCCGCATATCCCTTTTCCTAGCCATCATAACTAATCCCTGTTTTTCCGGGGCTTGGTCATATTTGGCTGTGGAGCTTTTGGCTGTGGAAACACTCCCTCACTATGTTGGTGGCTCACTCGTTGTGTATGATCACTCTCTCCTTTTTCATTCCTTTTATTTTCATCTCATCAAGATAGACTTCCTTGGGTGTCATGGGCAGCCAAGTGAACTTTTCTCCTCTATGGACAAAACATAAGCGATTCGCACGCCTGCTGATTTGCACATCACGGTCATGCAACCACTGTCGTCCAAGAAGCAAGTGACAAGCGTGCATTGGCACCACATCACACTCAACATCATCCTGATATGTCCCTACTGAAATTGGTATTTACACGCTGCTAATCACCTTAATTGCGCCAAAATCATTCAACCATTGCATGCGGTATGGGTGTGGGTGACGTTTTGTTTGCAATTGAAGCTTCTCGACCATCTCCGTGCTTGCAATATTTTTGCAGCTGCCACTATCAACAATCACCCGACATATCTTTGAGTTGATAAGGCAACGGGTGTGGAAAAGATTATGCCGCTGCCCCTTTTCCTCCTCCACAACCTAGGCGTTAAGTGAACGACGTACAACCAAAGCTTCTCCATCAAGTTCCTCATGAGATAAAATAGTTCCTCCTATTTCCCAATCTTTGTCCTCTTCCACTTCGCCATTGCCACCTTCAAGGTCAGTTTTAGACTCCCATTCACCTCGTTCATTGATGATCATAGTTCTTTTGCTTGGACATTCCGAAGAAATATGACCCCTTCCTTTGCACTTGTGGCATTGAATGTCGCTAGTGCATGTAGAACTCTTTTCTGGAGGTGGAGCAGAGGATACTCTTGTTGTAGCTGATGACCTCTTATCTTGATTGCGAATAGCAGGTGAGGAAGCCGTCGAGGCATGTGGGGGCCTAGGTGGTTCACCCTCAAACTGAGAACCATATGGTTGTTGTGTTCGCTGCCATGAGCGTGTGGTGGTGCAGCCTTGGAAAGCACGAGTATGACCATTACGCATATTCTTCTTCTCGACTCTTATAGCTTGATGTACCACATCTTGTAATGTATTATAAGGAAACATGTCCACAAAATCTGATATTTCATCATTCAGCCCTTGTAAAATTCTTGCCATCTTCGCCTCATCACTTTCACATGTTCTTGTCCGAATTAGCAGCACCTCCATCTATTTATAGTACTCGTCGACAGTGCGGGAACCTTGAGTGAGCCCCTGCAACCGCTTGTACAATTGCCTCTCATAGTATGATGGAACAAAACGACACCTCATGACTTCCTTCATCAAAGTCCAGCTGCGGTTATGATTATTGCCCGACATCAACCAATCGTCTTGCAGCTGATTCCACCATGTAAGAGCATAACTAGAGAACTCCATAATAGCAAGATCAACTTTCTTGGCTTTAGAAAAACCATGGATGCAGAAGATTTCATCGCATTTCTCCTCCCACTCAATATATGTATCCGGATCCTCTTTTTCCATGAAGGATGGCACATGTAACTTCACTCTCGCTTGATTGTCACAATCATCTCGATCATGACGGTCATAATGATGACCGTTGCGACCAAAAACAGCACCACCGCGAGGCGGGGAGTAGGGTTCATAGTCCACCATGCCTTCAGCTTCATCACCATGCTCAGAGAGATCTTCAAGGGAGAGGGCATCACCATCATGTGCCGCTCGTCGCTGGTGATCAGCGGCAAACCCGCGGGGGTCATGGCCTCGCCCGTGAGCTTGTCCTCCATGCATCCCACCCTCACGGGGGGCAGTAAAGTTGCCATGCCTCCGTTCAGCACCAACAGTAGGGGCGCCATGGGCAGCAGCTCCTGCCGCTCTTCCACGACCATCGTGGCAATCCTCGTTTCCTTGACGGCGTCAGTCATCGGCGACCAGTGAGGCAGCGGGGTTGTGTTGATGTTGATCCCCATTACCTGCACTAGGAATATGGCCTCCGAACATCCTTCGCATAACTGTAGTTATACTCTCCTTAATCATTTCACCAAGTGTTGCGCGAGTTTTTGGCAGATCATCACCCACATGTTGAAGTCCATGTACACTCGCGTTGGATCCTGTCATGTTAACTCTCAGAAACAAGTAGACAAAAGAAAAATATATGTGAAAAACACTCAGCCCACCTTCTCGCTTACCCAAATTCTAATGATTCCTTGGCGGCTTTGCGGTGGTAGAAAATCAGGAGTGGACGGGCAAATGAAAGTAAGGAAGCTGATGATTTCTAGGTGGATCTGTGTGAGGTAAAATGGGGAGGGCTAGTGCTGAGATCCAATCGATGCAAACCAAACGAACAAGAAAAAAAAGTATATCCTTGCACCACGTTTGAGCTGCAATACTTGCCACTACAAATTTTGAAATTTCTCACCAAACTGAATATGGTGCACACTTGCTCAACACTTTCTTTTCTCTTTTTTTCTCACTTTTTTTGCTCCTTTTTTCCCTCTCTTTTTTTTGCAGCACAAAAGATCAAACAACAAGACTTAAAGAAAACAACAACAACTTTGGATAGAACTTGGTGCAAACACAAAGAGGAAAGCAAACAACTAGATCTCAGCAAACAAAGGCTTGGATTTTTTGTGTGACTTTTTGGCTTTGGACTCTTGGATGGGGAAACCCAAACTAAAAATTATAGATCTAAATACAAGGATACAGATCCTACCGTGTAAACCTTGCTCTGAATACCAGATGATGCAACATCGTCTTCGGAGAAGAGGGTGTTCAAGGGGAGGTCCGATCTTCACGGCGTAGGATCGATAAATGGATGGGGATAACTAGCTGCAAGCAGCCGGAAAATGAAAAAAAAAGAGAGATTATGACCCAACGAGGAGGATGCTCACCGAAGCTTGCAATCCGAACATTCGCCGATCCACAACCCCCAATACTACCTCACACAACCACGCTCTAGCCGTGGAGCCCGGGATAGGTGCAATCCGCAAGGGAAACCATGAACTCTAACCCACACAGCACGATCTAGTCGTGGAGCACGAACTAGGAGCAATTTCTCAAGGAATCACGAGAATAAGGGTAACAAGAGCTCTCCAATCTTAGGAGGAGTCTATGTCTTTGGTCTTTGATAGAAATGGCAAAAGTCCCCAACGAAGGGAAGAGCTAGCCTATTTATAATCGGGACAACCCCCTAGATAGGTGTGAAAGAGAACCATCTTTGGTTTGACTAAATGGCTTTGAGAACTAGCTTCTGGAAAACTCTCGTTGGAGGTGGTTGGCAGTTCCCTACCAAACATTGTTCACTGGAGTCGAACAATG
Organism: Aegilops longissima; assembly: GCA_021605205.1. NCBI lineage: Eukaryota > Viridiplantae > Streptophyta > Magnoliopsida > Poales > Poaceae > Aegilops > Aegilops longissima. Next base: position 397,915,361 of record CM038677.1, read on the forward strand.
TTTCCTTCAGCAGCAAACTCGAGTTCTGGGAACCTTTCGCAAGTCGGAAAATCCAAACTCGTGCAAAACATTGTTTCTTCATAATCGGAACAATGTTTCTTCAGCAGACAACTCATTTCTTCATGAGTTCCTAACTTTATTTATTTGCCATAAAACATTGTTTTGCATGGACTGAAATGTGTTTGGCCTTCTTCGATACCGCACCTGAGTTCAACCAACAACAAAGGAGGTGATGGTACAACCATGTTTTCAAGGTGAAATGATAGACTTAAGTTAGCGTTCACCTGATCATGTATTTCCATTGCGTGACTTCTTGTGATTGGACCATTGATGATTGGTGGTGTGGTGCCCATGGTTGGGGTGTCATCATCACTTCTCCTTAGGGAGATTAATATGAGTAGAAAATGATTAACATGAAGAAGCTACTACCTTAGAGTCAAGTCCATATTTAGTGCGGAATTCTTGAAAAGGATCTGTATCCATAAAAGATTTGACACAATCAAACTTAAGGTTTATACCTGACTCCTTAACTTCTTCGAGTTCCCAATTGCATTTAATCCTTTCCAATAAATCCCATTTGAATTCAATAGTCTTATTTATAAAAGAACCAGTACGAGAAGTATCGAGCATTGATAACCCACAAGTATAGGGGATCGCAACAGGTTTCGAGGGTAAGGTATTCAACCAAATTTATTGATTCGATACAAGGGGAGTGTAGCGATCCGACCTCAAATGGTCAAATCTCTGTGCATAAGTGTCATCCATGGATCGGTAGTGCTGACACACACAATACTCGAAGGATTAATAACAGATTGCAATCACACACTTGTTACATCGAATGTCTCAAAAGAGAACTTATTACAAGAATATGGCTTAAGGCCATCTAAATAAGATAATAGCGGAAGCTTCGAAGATAAATGAGTCCATAAACTCCAACGACATAGCTGAGTGCACGACAACGACCTAGCGTACCTTACTCCTCGTCTGAAAAGTCTGCAACATAATACGTTGCAGCCCGAAGCGGGTCAGCACATGGAATATGCTGGCAAAATAACACTGTAGAGAAATGAACAAGATAACAACTATATCTACATGCATATATGGCTGGTGGAGGCTCTATGGTTATTGTTTTTGCGTAAAGCCAATTTTTCCCTACTGCAAAGGAATATATTTTATTTAACTAAAAAATTTGTTGAAAACATTGAGGATGGAAACACCATCTCAATCCCAAAATTAATAATCATTGACCCAACAAATTAATTAAGAGTGATGAGATCATCACAATAATTCAAGCACCAGATACTCAAGATGTCCATAACCGGGGACACGGCTAACCATGATTAGTTTGTACACTCTGCAGAGCTTTGCGCACTTCTCCCCACAAGACTCGATCTCCTCCGTTGGATTTCTCGCACTACATGGTGTTTGAGAAACGGATGACCGAGACACAGTCTTTCAGAAGCATTAACTCTTTTGACGGGTAAACCGTACCACCTACATCCCCTACATCTGCTAGTTTGCCACTGAAAGAGATCACACAACATAATCAACTATGCCAGAGCCCATAGTGGCTTGTGGCTACACACGGAAGTTTCTAGCATGAATAATCTTACGATCCCTTTGATCCTGGGTGGCAAACCATAGGATGACCACACAGATTCCCCGAGATCTCCTTGGACAACACTGGATTCCCCAGGTGCCCACAAACAATCCACCCAGATGTGTATTAAAGTAGCCACCTTAAATAAACCCTTAGTTCATAATAATCTCTCACATCTTTCATGAATCACCCAAACCAAACCATGTCTACGAGCATAGCATATCAGTATAAGCATAACGTAGAAGTAAATCCCAGGATTTGAATAAAAAGAACAATAGGTTCTACCATCATCAACTACTTCCCAATACTCAAATGTTATCAATCCTACTCATGCAATGTTTGAGGGTTGAAACTAATGCATAAAAACTGGGTAATGAGGGATATGATCAAAGTGTTACTTGCCCTGCTGACGATGGGAAAACCCTAGTGACTCATAGTAGCACGCTTCAAACTCCGGAAATTCTATCGCAAACAAACAATAGCATACATAAGCACTCAAGCATAGATGCAAGGTTAAAACTCAAACAAAAACATCCAAACTAAAAGTTCAACTGAAGAGCTTAAATTTACAAAAAGAATCAATAAAATCGGAGCTATGAAACTCAAACTACGATCAAAAGAAGTTCGAATTCAAATCTACTTGAAACCAAATTTTAATTCGTCAAAACCATGTTCAATTTGATTAACTGGAAAGAGGGGTTCGAGACGAAGATTTTGGCGTTGGTTTCACTGGATTTGGACAAACAGTTAAAAAGTTGCGAAGGTTTGAAGATTAGGGGCTAATCTGCGATAAAAATAATCACGGATAGGTCCCTGGCCAAAAGTAAAATAAAAAGAAAAACACTAACGAACGAACGTTGGCTAACAGAGACAAACGAATGAATTCGTTCGTTAATAGAACCTAACGGATGAACGCTCGCTACTTAGCGAACCCTAAAACAAAACCGATCTAAATCAAAAACCGAAACGAACGGGCGAACAGGGGCGGTTTTTACCGGTTCACGACGAAAAACAGCAAGTCGGTGGCGGCAGAATCCGGTGAACGGCGCGGGTGGGCAGCTCCGGCGGCAGCGCCATGGGTTGGCGGCGTCGGCGAGCGTAGCATGGCGGTGGCGCAGCAGCAAGCAGCGGCGGCCAAGGTGGTGGGAGACGCCGGCTCGGCGACTCGAGGTGGAGAGGCGGCGGGGCCTCGGCCCAATTTAAAGAGGCTGGGGGCGGCGGCTTGCGCGAGGGGCCGGCACGGGGCGGAGGCCAGCTCGGACTCCCCCTCGGCATCCGTGCCACGCACGGCGGCGGCGGGAGTGGGGCGGCTGGGTATTTTTCTAAATAAAATTTCGCCGAAGAAAATCCTAATAAAATATAAAAAAAATTCAAAAAATGCCAAAAAACAATTTTTACCGTCTAAATAAAATATTTAGAACAAAGTGAACATTTTTCTGGCCTAAGATGCAATTTTCAAAAATGCATATTTTTCTAATTCAAATAAAATAACAAATAAAAACCCAAATAAAATATATATTTTATTTTAAAAAAATTCCTCCAATTTTCCTCTCTTTTTGAAGAAGTCATATTATCTTCTCTCTTTTATTTTTAATATTAGAAATATTTGGAGAGAAAAATATTAAAACCAAATTGATCCTCTTTTCAAATTGAGAAAAATTCAAATATGAAAATAATTGAAATCTCCAACTCTCTCCATGGGTCCTTGAGTTCCTTAGGATCTCTGGGATCACAACCTAAAATGCAAATAAAATATGATATGCATATGATGACCTATGTATAACATCCAAATTGAAAAATTGGGATGTTACAAACCTACCCCCCTTAAGATGAATCTCGCTCTCGAGATTCGGGTGTGCTAGAAAAATAGGTGTGGGTGGTCTTTCCGTAGATCTTCTTCTCGTTCCCAGGTGGCTTCATCCTCGGTATGGTGGCTCCACTAAACTTTGCAAAACTTTATAACCTTGTTGCGCCTAACTCGGCTGGCAAACTCGAGAATCTTGACGGATTTCTCCTCGTAGGTTAGATCACTCTCCAACTGAATTGCTTCCAGGGGCACTGTATCTCTTAGAGGAATATCGGCCATCTCAGCATGGCACTTCTTCAACTGGGAAACATGAAACACATCATGAACTCCTGACAATCCTTCGGGGAACTCCAACTTGTAGGCCGCTTCTCCCATACGCTCCAAAACTCGGTATGGTCCTACAAATCTCGGGGCTAATTTTCCCTTAACTCCAAATTGTTTAACTCCTCGCAGAGGTGACACACGAAGATATGCTCTGTCTCAGATTTCATAGACTACCTCGTTGCATTTTGTATCCGCATAACTCTTCTTCCTGGACTGGGCTACCTTCAGTCTAGCTCGAACCAACTTGACCTTCTCTTCAGATTCTTTGATTAAATCTGGTCCAAACAACTAACGGTCTCCAACTTCAACCCACATTAACGGTGTCTTGCACCTTCTCCCATACAAAGCTTTGAAAGGGGCCATCTTCAAACTAGCCTGGTAACTGTTGTTCTATGAGAACTCTGCGTAAGGCAAATTATCATCCCAACTAGATCCATAATCTAGCGCACAAGCTCTCAACATGTCCTCCAGAATCTGATTGACTCTCGGTCTGTCCATCTGTTTGCGGATGAAAGGCTGTACTGAACTCTAGCCCGGTACCCAAAGTCTGGTGCAACTGATTCCAGAACTTCGAAATAAATTGTGTTCCTCTATCTGATGCGATGGTCCTCGAAACTCCGTGCAGACATACGATCCTGGTCATATATATCTTGGCCAACTTCGCACTCGTGTAAGTGGTTTTCACTGGGATAAAGTGAGCCACTTTGGTCAAGCGATTAACTACTACCCAGATGGAATCATATCCCGACCGTGTTCTGGGTAATCCGGTGATGGAATCTATGCCAACCTTGTCCCACTTCCATTCGGGTATCGGCATAGGCTGCATTAATCCTGCTGGCTTCTGATGTTCTGCCTTCACTTCTGACATACATCACATACGACTACGTACTCGGCAATATCCTTCTTCATACCTATCCTCCAGAAATTCTCCTTCGAATCCAAATACATCTTGGTGTTTCCGGGGTGTATTGAGTATGGCGAGTCGTGAGCCTCCTGAAGTATTAACTTCCTGATCTCTGCATTATTAGGTACATATAGACGATCCTCAAACCATAAAGTTTCGTGCTCATCCTCACGAAAACCCTTGGCTTTTCCTTTACTCATCTTCTCCTTTATCTCAGCAATTTCTTTGTCATCCTTCTGAGCTTCTTGAGTCTTTCCCAATAATGTTGACTGAACCTCCATTGCTGCAACAAAACCTCTTGGAACTATCTCCAAACAAAGTTCCTTGAGATCGTCAACTAATTCCTGCGGTAATCCTCCGCTTACGAGGGTATTGAAATAACTCTTCCGGCTCAAAGCGTCTGCTACAACATTGGCCTTTCCTGGATGATAGTGTAACTTCATATCATAATCCTTTATAAGCTCCAACCATCTCCTTTGCCTAAGGTTTAGCTCCTTCTGAGTGAAAATGTACTTTAAACTCTTGTGATCCGTGTACACATCACAACGGTTTCCAATAAGAAAATGTCTCCAGGTCTTGAGCGCATGTACTACGGCTGCTAACTCGAAATCATGCGTGGCATAATTCAACTCATGAGCTCGAAGTTGTCATGAGGCATAAGAAGCAACTCTTCCATCTTGCATAAGTACTCCTCCAAGATCTTGGCGAAAAGCATCGCAATACACTTGGAAATCCTTGCGTATATCCGGAAGAATTAGCACTGGGGCTGTAGCCAAACATTCCTTCAACTCTTGAAAACTAGCCTCACATTCTTCCGTCCATTTGAACTTGGTGTCCTTCTAACAACTCCGTCATTGGCTTTGCAATCTTGGAAAAATTCTCAATGAATCTTCGGTAATATCACGCGAGTCCAAGAAAACTGTGGATCTCTCCAACTGAGGTGGGTGCCAACCGCTCAGTGACGGATTTAACCTTGGTAGGGTCTACTGTTATACCTTCTCCTGATATAACATGTCCAAGGAATCCAACTTCCTTCAACCAAAACTCACATTTACTGAACTTGGCATATAGCTGATGTTCCCTGAGCTTCTAGAGAACTAAATGCAAATGCTCCTTGTGCTCCTCTTCATTCTTCGAGTATAGCAAAATGTCATCGATGAACACCACAAAAAACTTATCCAAGAACTCCATGAACACCTTGTTCATCATACTCATGAAATAGGCAGGGGCATTAGTCAATCCAAATGACATAACCGTGTACTCATATAGCCCGTACCTTGTGGTGAAAGCTGTCTTAGGTATATCCTGTTCTCGGATCTTCAGCTGGTGGTATCCTGATCGCAGATCGATCTTGGAGAATACTTTAGCTCCTTGCAGTTGATAAAACAAATCATTGATCATCGGTAGTGGGTACTTGTTCTTGATTGTCACTTCATTCAATGCACAATAATCAACAACCATTCTCAAAGATCCATCCTTCTTCTCAACCAAGAGCACTGGGGCTCCCCACAGTGACGAACTTGGTCGAATGTAACCTTTCTCCAATAACTCCCTAATCTGCTTCTTAATTTCCTCCAGACCATTTGCGGGCATCCGGTATGGCCTCTTTGATATTGGTCCGGTGCCTGGCAACAGCTCTATCAAAAACTCCATGTCTCGATCCGGCGGCATGCCTGGTAGTTCCTCTGGAAATACATCCGGGTAATCCCTCACTACAGGCACTTCCGTCTGAACAACTCCTGAGAGGGAATTCACTTGGGCTCTCCTTGGCGCATGCCTGGATACATACTTGATCCTCTTTTCCTCCGGGGTAGTGAGAAGTATCGACTTACTAGCATAGTTAATGTTTCCTCCATACTTCGATAGCCAATCCATGCCTAGTATTATATCCAATGCTTGTGACTCCAAAATTATTAGATCTGAGGGGAAAACATGGCTACCAATGGTTAAGGGTAACCGATCACACCATTGGTTGGCCATATACTCTGCTCCTGGCGAGCTTACTAACATGGGTGACCTAAGGGCTAGGGTTGGCAACTTAAACTTATCCACAAATCCCCTTGATATGTATGAATGTGATGCACCAGTATCGAAAAGAACAAGAGCGGTAAATGAATTAACCAAAAACTTACCGATAACTGCATCTGGCTGCTCTTCAACCTCCTCCACGTTAATGTGGTTCACCTGACCTCTGGTGAAGGGATTGGGCTTCCTCCTAGAACTTCCATTGCCATTCCCATTCTTTGCTTCAGAACACTCGGTGGGGTAGTGTCCAGTCTTCCCGCACTTGAAACAAGTAATGTGACTTAGATCCTTCTTGGTGGGTGTAGAGGGGTTAGAGCGGTTCCGGCCGCCTCTTGCTCCATTCCCATTTCCATTCTTAGGGCCATTGTGGTTATGTGAACTTCCTCCATTGTGAGTGTGGCCTCCATGGTTATGGTGGGTGTGTCCTCCCGAGTTCGGGGTAAAAAGAGGCTTCTGTTGAGCTCCAGAATTATACTTCCCTTGTCCATACTTCCTTTTGCGGCTCTCTATCCGCTTTTGCTTCCCTTCAATCATAAGAGCCATGTCTACCAACTCTTGGTAGTTAGCAAATGTTGCTACAATCAACTGCATACTCAGCTCATCATTCAGACCTTCCATAAACTTCGCACTCCGGAAATTCTATCGCAAACAAACAATAGCATACATAAGCACTCAAGAATAGATGCATGGGTAAAACTCAAACAAAAATTTCCAAACTGAAAGTTCAACTGAAGTGCTTCGATTTGCAAAAAGAATCAATTAAATCGGAGCTACGAAACTCAAACTACGATCAAAAGAAGTTCGAATTCAAATCTTCTTGAAACCAAATTTTAATTTTTCAAAACCATGTTCAAGTTGATTAAATAGAAACAGGGGTTCGAGACGAAGATTTTGGCGTTGGTTTCACTGGATTTGGACAAATGGTTAAAAAGTTGCGAAGGTTTGAAGATGAGGGGCTAATCTGCGATAAAAATAATCACGGATAGATCCCTGGCCGAAAAATAAAATAAAAAGAGAAACACTAACGAAAGAACGTTCGCTAACAGAGACAAATGAACGGATTCTTTCGTTAGCAGAACCTAACGGATGAACGCTCGCTACTTAGCGAACACTAAAACAAAACCTATGTAAACCGAAAACCAAAAAAGCGAAACGAACCGGCAAACCGGGGCGGTTTTTACCGGTTCACGATGAAAAACGGTGGTCGTGGCGAATCCAACGAACGGCGCGAGCTGGCGGCTCAAGGCGGCGCGCTGGGCGGCGGCGTGGCGGCGGCACCGGCGGCGACGGCGGCACGCAGAGCGGCGGCGGCGAATGGCGGCGCGGCGTGGCGTGGGAGGCGCGGGTCGGCTCGGCTCGGGTCGAGAGGGGGCGGGGCCTCGGCCCTATTTAAATAGGCCGGGGGCGGCGGCTCGGACTCCCCCTCGGCGTCACGCCACGCCTGACGGCCTGCGGGAGGAAGCGGCTACTGAGTGGGCCGTCAGGATTCGCCCGGTCGGTCAGGAATTTTTAAATAAAATTTCGCCGAAGAAAAATCCTAATAATATTTAAAAAAATCTAAAAATGCCAAAAACAATTTTCGCCGTCTAAATAAAATATTTAGAACAAAGTGGACATTTTTCTGGCCTAAGCTGCAATTTTCAAAAATGCATATTTTTCTAATTCAAATAAAAATCCAAATAAAATATATATTTGATTTTAAAAAATTACCTCCAATATTTCTCTCTTTTTGAAGATGTCATATTATCTTGTCTCTTTTATTTTAATATTAGAAATACTTGGAGAGAAAAATATTAAAACAAAATTGATCCTCTTTTCAAATTTGAGAAAAATTCAAATATGAAAATAAATGAAATCCCCAACTCTCTCCATGGGTCCTTGAGTTGTTTAGGATCTCTGGGATCACAACCAAAAATGCAAATAAAATATGATATGCATATGATGACCTATGTATAACATCCAAATTTAAAAATTGGGATGTTATAGGAGCCAAAGAATATTTGCAAGTATTAGCAACTGAGTTGTCAATTCAACCACACCTAGAGATTAATTATCTGCTGCAAAGTGATCAGTAGCAAAGTAGTATGATAGTTTTGATAGTAGTAGCAACAACAATAGTAACAGTGATAGTAATGATTTTGTAGCAAGTGAAGTAGTAACAGTAGCAGTAGTAACTTAGAAGGAACAATATAAGAGAAATTCGTAGGCGTTGGATCGATGAATTCGTTGGATGATATTCATCATATAGCAGTCATAACCTAGGGCGATACAACACTAGCTCCGGTTCGTAAATGTAATGTAGGCATGTACTCCGTAAATAGTCATACGTGCTTATGGAGAGAACTTGCATGACATCATTTGTGCTACCATGCCGTGGCAGCGGGGTCCTATTGGAAACTAAGGGATATTAAGGCCTCCTTTTAGTAGAGAACCAGAACAGAGCATTAACACATAGTGAATATATGAACTCCTCAAATTACGGTCATCACGGGAAAGTATCCTGACTTCTGTCACTCTGGGTGTACGGATCATGACACGTAATAAGTGACTATAAATTGCAAGATCGGATTTAGAACATAGATATAATATTGATAACATAAACGATTTAGATCTAAAATCATGGCACCCGGGCCCAAAGTGACAAGCATTAAGCATGGCAAAGTCATAGCAACATCAATCTCAGAACATAATGGATACTTGGGATCAAGCCCTAACAAATCTAACTCGATTACATGATGTATCTCATCCAACTCCTCACCGACCAGCGAGCCTACAAAGAAATTACTCACTCCCGGTGGGGAGCATCATGGACTTGGCGAGGGAGAAGGGTAGTTGATGACGAAGGATGAAGATCCCCCTCTACGGAGCCCCAAATGGACTCCAAATCTGACCTCCCAATGAAGAACAGGAAGTGGCAGTGGCCCCATCTCGTGAAATGCGATAATTCTTTCTCCTTGATTTTTTTTCTCTGAATATGTGATTTTATAGTATCAGGTTTGAGGTCTGCTGGGCCACTAGGTGGGGACAACCCACCTAGGCGCGCCTGGAGGGGGCGCGCCCTGGTGGGTTGTGCCCACCCAAGTGCCCCCCCTCCGGTGGTTCTTGGCTCTAGAAATTGTCTTTTATTGCATAAAAATTCCTCACAAAGTTTCGTTCCAATCCGAGAACTTTTATTTCTGAACAAAAACAACACCATGGTAGTTCTTCTAAAAACAGCGTCAGTCCGGGATAGTGTCATCCAAACCATGCAAATTAGAGTCCAAAACAAGAGTAAAAGCAGATACAACAGAGACATATCAACTCCCCAAGCTTAAACCTTTGCTTGTCCTCAAGCAATTCAATTGATAAAAGGAAAGTGGAAAAGAAAAACTTTTATGATCTCTTTTGCTCTTGGTTACATAAATAAGCTTAAGTAGCACCCAGGTTTTCAGCAAAGATTATAACTAACCATGTCGACAATAACTCTTAAAATTTATATTAACTCATATCAATGGCATAATCAACTAGCGAGCAATAATAAGATATCTCAAATAACAACACTTTGTCAAAACAACTATGATATAATATGACAATAGTGGTATCTCGCTAGCCCTTTCTGAGACCGCAAAACATAAATGCAAAGCACCTCCAAAGTTCAAGAAGCGACTAAACATTGTAATTCATGGTAGAGAAGATCCAGTCATGATGCACCCAACATTAGCTACACACAATGCATGAGGATGAAAATAGTGCTCTCAGGTTCTGGCGCTTATTTGAGAAGGTGATGACACAACATAAAAGTAAATAGATAGTCCCTTCGCAGAGGGAAGTAGTGATTTGCAGCGGTGCCAGATCTCAAGTTTTTAAAACAGAGGTAAAAGGAATTTTGAGAAATGTTCCCTTCTTGTTTACTTTGCTGCCATTAGTTATCGGTATCTTCCATGCTAAACACATTACTGGCGGTTCCCAAGCGAAAAAGTAAAAGTTTACTCCCCCTCCACCAACAAACCCACTCCATGGCTGGTCCGAATCCACGGGTACCATCCATACCAACAATAGTCCCCCTATTACCACCCCTCTCGTGCAAGGATGAGTGAATAAACACTCATCATGAGAAAAACCCGCTTAGCATGGAAGATACTGACTACCTCCTGTCGCTCTATGAACAATCATGGCACACAGAAAGGATATTGATTAGAAGTTTTTAGAGCTGGCACATGCAAATTTACTTTGGACGGCAGGGTTATACCGCATATAGGTAGGTATGGTGGACTCATTTGGGATAACTTGGGTTTCAATATTTTTCATGCACAAGCAGAATTCCCGCTTAGTACAGGCGAAGGCTAGCAATTAGGTTGAGAAGCAGCCAGCTAGAGAGCGAAAACGGTCATGAACATGCATTATGCATAAGTAACATTGGATACTCGCATGAGTAGGATATGAACACCATGAACATAAATATCATAGAGGCTATGTTGGTTTTGATTCAACTACATGCATGAACATGTGCCAAGCCAAGCCAATCGAACATTCAGAGGAGGATACCATATCATCAAACTACATCACAATCATTTTAACGCAATGTTGACATCCAAGATAAATCATTATCCACTCCTAGCTACTTAAGAATGGCATGAGAAACTATAATGTCTAAGGGTCATTGCAAATATGTTTAATCATAATAGGATGAATCATGGATACTAGGTCAAACATATTTACAAAACAGAAGAAGTTGAGTTCATACCCGTTTCTCTCTGCCACGGCCAGTTCATCAAATATCATCATTATTTCCTTTCACTTGCATGACCGAATGATACGAAAATGATAATAGTGCAAGAGTGCCACAGACTAAGCTGGAATCTGCAAACATTTTATTCAAAAGGAGAAGACAAAGTAATATGGGCTCTTTATTAGATCAACAATAATGCACATGACAGCCACTCAATATTTTCATAGTGGTCTTCTCCTCGGTGCGACTCAATAAACAGAAAAGAAATTCAGAGAAACACACTAAAATATTTTTGGAGTTTTTCGTTTTCCTGGAAAAAAGCAAATAAAAAGGAAAAAATGAGAAAAACTATTTACACAGGAGAACTCCCAACAAGCAAAATAAGAATCGAGAAATCTTTTTGGGTTTTCTTCTTAATACTACAACTACCTAAGCTAGAAAGAAAAATAAAAAAGAAGCAGGAAATATTTTTGGATTTTCTCAAAGTTTTTCAAACACACAAGAAGATGGCGAGAAAATAAAGCTAGCATGGATAGTACAAGAAAAAGTGTGAACACCAACAACTGGAATGGAATGTGTGAACATGTATGTAATGTCGGTGGAAATACACACTCCCCCTTGCTTAGGCTTTTGGACTAACTTGGTAATCACCATCAGTAGCCTACATAGTGGTCGGAGTGATAGCAGGCTCTAGGTGCAGATGCCTTAGCCCGCCGCGCAGCCACAACCGCTGCTTTATGTGCTCGGGCCTCGCTCTCAAGAACATAATATCTTCCCTTGTTTTGAACATCAAAGAGAGTAGGCGTAGGCAAAAAGGTGTCCACAACGGACCTTTTATTAAACAACAGGTTATAAGCAAAATTATGGGCTTCACTGTCGGTGTCAAAACCGGCGGATCTCGGGTAGGGGGTCCCGATCTGTGCGTCAAGGCCGATGGTAACAGGAAGCAAGGGACACAGATGTTTACCCAGGTTCGGGCCCTCTCGATGGAGGTAAAACCCTACTTCCTGCTTGATTAATATTGATGATATGGGTAGTACAAGAGTATATCTACCACGAGATCGTAGAGGCTAAACCCTAAGAGCTAGCCTATGATGTTATGATTGTAATTATGATCGGTCTTCTAAGGACCAACCTCTCCGGTTTATATAGACACCGGGGAGGGCTAAGGTTTACATGGAGTCTGTTACAAGGAAGGAAATATAATATCCGGATCGCCAAGCTTGCCTTCCACGCCAAGGAAAGTCCCATCCGGACACGGGCCTAAGTCTTGAGTCTTGTATCTTCACGCTTCAATAGTCCGGACGTTGTACACAGTCCGGGTGTCCGGATACCCCCTAATCCAGGACTCCCTCAGTAGCCCCTGAACCAGGCTTCAATGACGATGAGTTCGGCGCGCAGTCTTGTCTTCGGCATTGCTGGGCGGTCTCCTCCTCTGAATACTCCAAAGTAATTATCGAACACTTGAATCATGTCCGGATCCACAAGATGATCTTCACATGGCATAAACCTGATATGCTGGCAATCTTCGTATATCGTGCCCGTGCATCGTGGCCTGGTCCAACGCGGTCCGGCGCTTCTTACCCCATGACAAATCGCGTTACGAGACGGTTTTATTGGCACGTCCCGTTGAGGCAGAGATAGTGTTCCTCTTATTACGGGATTTTCCATCAATATGAGCATGCGTGACCCCACGACGGTAGTTGGTATAACCCGTGTGTTTTTTTAGATAAGCCTCAAACGGTCACACCGGGGACTCTTGATATTCACCCTCTTTATAAAGGGGTCGAGACCTACGCCTCTTTTTTCACCTTCATCACGCCTTCTCGCACCTCGAGTTCTAACACCCAAAACCTAAGCTCCACCCCCCCCCCCCGGAATCCTCCAATATGTCCGAATCTGACCCTCAAAGCCGGTGGGTGGCCTCCTCGATTGAAGATAAGAACATTACAAAGCTTAGGGAGGTCAGATACTTGACCGCAGATATCCAGCATAGGCTTCCTGCCCCAGGGCAGGTCATCCCTACGCCGGAGCCTAATGAGTGCGTCGTTTTCGTCCCGCACTTTCTCCGCGGCTTGGGCTTCACCCTCGATCCCTTTGTGAGGGGGCTCATGTTCTATTACGGGTTGGATTTTCACGATCTGGCTCCAGACGTTATCCTCCACATCTCGTCGTTCATTATAGTGTGTGAGGCCTTCCTCCACTTCACCCCACACTTCGGCTTATGGCTCAAGACCTTCAATGTGAAGCCGAAGATGATCGAGGGGCGACATGCAGAGTGCGGAGGTGCTGTAATAAGGAGGAACACTGACGCCCCATGGCCAGAGGATTCTTTCCCAGAAGTATCCGATGTATGGCAACGGAGGTGGTTTTATGTCACGGCTCCCCGAGGCACAAAGTGGGTGGCTGCTCCCGAGTTCCGCTTGGGCCCTCCGTCACAGCTGGCGTCTTGGACCGACGTAGGACAGAATTGGGGTCCGCTGGTGATGTACCAGTCCTGCAGAGGCGCATCTGAGAGCTTCTTGAGAGGGACATTAACCTTGTCAGCATAATGCAAGTGATGTTAATCCGACGGATGTTGCCGTGCCAATGCTGGCCTCTCCGGATGTGGGAGTTCAATCCGGAGGGTCCACGGACTGTTAAGCACTTCTTCGGCCTAAAGCTCGAAGGGATCTGCAGATTATTCTTTGGACCGAAAGTAAAGTGTCCGGACACCACCGAGGATGCGGGCCTAAGCTGCAATCGCCTAGATACCCAAGTAAGTAAAATTGATACCGGACACCGTGTTTTGTATTTGTCATACTTGTTTATCCTGAAAATCACCTGTGGCCAGGAATGGCTCAGCAAGGCGGAGAGAATCAGGTGTCCGGCGCCACTTCCCGGAGGCTCGCCTGGTCCCACCATGGCCAAGATGCTTGACAGGGTACTCAGTAGAATGCCCTCAGGGAAAGACAAGGGGAAGAACGAAGAAACCGAACTCCACACACTATGCATCCGAACCGGGGGAATTGTTTCCTCCCCTAAGGAGGATAGCCGGGAAGAGGGGGCTAAGGCCTCCTCCCCGCGCGAGAAGAAGAGGGCTGCCTCCGAAGACTCGGAGACGAAGATGCCCAAACCAGTGAAAAAGATATCACCAGGGGCTCTGCCCCAATGGGCACCCTCACCGCATCGTGCCCACCAATGGGCCAGCCCTCCACCGAGCTGTAAGTTAATTTTTGATTCGATGGTACTGTGTTTCTCCTAGACCGATAACCAGGATTCGTCTTTCGCAGTTCGGCTAGCAGCCCTTCTCAACAGAGTTCGTCTTCGGGGGATCTCCCTCCGGAGATGATGGAGAGAGAGACCCCACCCACCTCTCCGGCTCATGAAGCGGGCAACACCGAGGTGTCGTCACGGAGGAGTCCGGATCTGCCGAAGCCGGAAGCCAATGCGTCAGCCCCCCTGAGCCCAGAGCGTTTGGCTTCCACGAGGGGCGATGGGAAGGGTCCGGCACAATTTGATGTCCGGCCGGACGTACTGACGGGCCTACTGGAGCGAGCTGCGCTCTCAGAGGAGCACCGCTCATTAATGAGCGCGGTGCTCAGGAAGATTTCCTCCGCTACAAGCGGTTTGAATGAAGCATTTACAAGTCTGCTCAGAGGCTTTGAGGTATGTAGTGAAGAATACACTGTTTTTGGCTGTGAGGCACGCGTAAGGTGTGCTCCATATAGATAGTAGCCCCTGAGACTCTGGTTGCCCGCCCTAGGCGGCAAACGGGGGATCAAAAATCAATGATTGCGCTGTAAACGCTTGTAGGTACCTGCGGGTCCGGCCACCAACCAGTCCGTTGAAGTTGCCGAACTAGCCAGGCAGATTGGATCCATTGATACCAACGAGCGGCTGGACAAATCGCAAGGTATATGCTCTGCCTTCCTTTGTATAGGAAAATATGGAGGCGGCATGATATTAATGTAATATGTTCGGACTGCAGATGGTGCTGCTGCCGTGGAGGCCTCAGGGCAGAACTTGTTCAAGCCAAGGAACAAGCTCGAGTTAGCAATGCGGCTGCCCTAAAGGCGGCCGAGGAACTGAGAGCCGAACAGGCTGCTCATCGCCGAAGCGAGGAAAAGATAGCCGAAATGGTTGTTGAGTTAAAAAATGCCGTTGATCGGTATGAGCTCCTTAAAAAGGAGCATAAGGATAGCTTGGCCGAGCTGGATAAGGCACACAATGCCACCAAGGAAGTACGGACCGAGCTCAGGGGTGCGCGTGAGGAGCTTCAACAGGCTGGTAAATCGTGGCTGGAGGTTCCTACTTGCTACGGACGAAGTTTTCTGATCCGAAGTACGCTCCCCTGGATGGGCGCTGGATTCCTGCGGACGCGTATGCGGATTTGGCGAAGAGTAAGGCTGACGCTGCCAAGTTCTTCGAGGGTAATGGTGATAAGGAGGTGGAGAAGCTTTTCTGGTCGCAATTCAATGCACCCACTCGCCCGCTTCCGTTGACAAGATGTTCACAGGCTGTTCGGTCTTGCAATGCGGTCTATGATAGACCGTCTTTGGCCGGAAGGGCCTAAGCCGGACAATTACTTTGGCTTGGTGTAGCAGTTCCTTGGGGCCGTGCCTCGGATCGACGCCATGAGGAGGTCGGCGTGCATAGAGGGAGCACGGATGGCTCTTGCCCGCGTTAAAGCCTATTGGACGGATATGGAGGCCACCATTATAGCGACCCAAAATCCGGCAGGGGGCCAATATCCGGCCGAGCACTACTTGGCGCAGGTCACAGAAGGTGCCCGCCTAATAGAGGCGCAGTGCTCGAAGAATGTCTTATTCGAATGATGAATCGAATCATTGTAAGAACAATGTATATATATATATATATATATATATATATATATATATATATATATATATATATATATATATATATATATATATATATATATATGAATGTGGAATCCCAAAGATAGCAGTCGTCGGCTTCAGCCCCCACACAAACAATGCGGGGGTGTTCGCAAAAAATATGCTTAATCACACTTGATCCAACGTCTTGGTCCATGAAGGAGGTGATCGCACGTCGAACTAGGCAACCGGACTATATAGCTGTAACACTTTCGCTTAGCCATGGGAGTCTAATGTTAGGGCTACTATGTATCCCCTAGTACCTTTGCGTGTATCCGAGTACGGGCGCGTGTGTACATGACCGGGAAACGGTCCTTCGTTAATGCGGAGGGATCCTAAAGATTCTGGTAAGTCTTCGAGTAGTTGAACAGTCTCTCGCTGTATCATGATAGTCAGTTTTCGGCTTTCTCTACTAAGGTGCTCGTCCGGAATAACCAGGGCATAATCGCAGTAGTTCTCCTTTGGCCACCTTAGCCGATAATAACAGAACGTAAGGTGGCAAACCCAGGAGCTGGGCAAACCCAATATTTGACCAAAGACATGATTCGGAGCTGATGCATATAAGGCCAAACTCGTGACGCCGAACACTCCCGAAGGTATTCGGACTTTATAACAGATGTTGGGCTCAAGAATGCCCATTCATTATAAACCCTATGTTTCCAGGTACGTGCGTTAATCTGTCGTGGCGAAATGCCAAAAACGGCAGTATCCTCTGTGGGTATGGAACCCATGGGATGGTTAAACAACAAGAGGCAATAGAAAAGGTTTACACAGGGGCTTAATCTAAAAAGAAACCTGTTGAACAGGGCCCTGCTGCACGTCTGCACCTTTGTCTCCGTTGTGTTGTATCCTGGAAGGGTATCGCGCGAACGTTGTCTGTAGTAAAAGGAAAACTCGTAGAAGAGTACAACGTAAGTATGCGATGGATAATAAAAGTGTAAGCCATTGGCCTGCCAATAAGGTTGAGCCAAGTGTGGGGCTTTATTCGGTAGTTATAGCCCCTGGTATCCGCTAAAGGATTACATATATGGTGCCCTGGTTCGATCTGGGCTACCGGACTCGTCTAACCGTGTCCCTGGTCTTAACGACCGGTCATATTTTTCGATGTTGGAGGTCGCTTATAGTCCGGCCGCGAGGGTCGTCACGTGTTCCTCTGCGCGTGACGAGCGCTCTGTTATTCCGCTAACGGTGATGACGCCACGTGGACCGAGCATATTGAGTGTAAGGTTGCCATAGTGCGGCAATGCGTTGAAACGGGCGAAGGCCGTTCTTCCAAGCAATGCATGATAGTTGCTTCGAAGGGGTGCGATGATGAAAAGTAGCTCTTCGCTTCTGGAGTTTCCTGGAGATCCGAATGTTACCTCCAGTACAACGGAGCCCCTGCTGTGGGCTTCAACGCCTGGTATCACCCCTTCAAAGGTGGTGTCGCTTTGGTTAATTCTGGATAGGTCTATCCCCATCCTGCGGATAGTGTCCTCATATATTAAATTGAGACTGTTGCCGCCGTCCATGAGGACGTGGGTGAGATGGTATCCGTCGATTATTGGGTCAAGCACCAAGGCCTCTGATCCTCCGCGCCGAATACTAGTTCGGTCGTCTAAGTGATCGAAGGTGATCGGATAGGGCATCCAGTGGTTAGGTGTGAGTCGCGTGGATCATGTTCACTGTTTTAACCTCTGGCGGGAATTTTTTCTGTCCCTCCGTGTTCGACTGGCGAGGTTCATCCTCGTCTTCACTTGTGTGTTTCCCTTCCCTTGTGTTCGGCATTTAATTTGCCGGCCTGCTTGAACACCCAGCACTCTCTGTGCGTATGGTTTGCAGGTTTGTCAGGGGTGCCATGAATTTGGCATAGTCTGTCTAGGACTCTATTCAGACCGGACGGTCCCTCTCTGCTGCTTTTAGATGGCTTATTTTGCTGATTTGGTCGAGAGCCCCTGAATCCGGCATTAACCGTCATGTTATCCGGGCTCTCTTCCTTGTTTTGGCGTTTGTTTTTATGACGCCGTGGCTTCCCGTTGCCATCCCTTATTTCGGATGTGCTGGGATCACTGGTGCCTTTACGGGCTAGCCAGCTATCTTCTCCCGCGCAAAAGCGGGTCATGAGGCTTGTTAGGGCTGCCATTATCCTTGGCTTTTCTTGGCCGAGGTGTCTGGCGAGCCACTCATCACGGATGTTGTGTTTGAATGCCGCTAGGGCTTCGGCATCCGGACAGTCAACAATTTGATTCTTCTTAGTGAGGAATCTGTTCCAAAACTTGCGGGCGGATTCTCCGGGCTGTTGGACTATGTGACTTAAGTCGTCAACATCCGGAAGCCAGACATAGGTCCCTTGAAAATTGGCCCTGAAAGCGTCCTCGAGTTCCTCCCGGCTCCCAATTGAATTTTTGGGGAGGCCTTTCAACCAGTGCTGAGCTGGTCCCTTCAGTTTGAGGGGGAGTTATTTGATGGCGTGAAGGTCATCCCCATGAGCCATATGTATGTGCAGGATAAAGTCCTCGATCCAGACCCCTGGGTCTGTCGTTCCGTGGTATGCCTCTATGTTCACAGGTTTAAAGCCCTGTGGGAATTCATGGTCCAGTACTTCATCCGTAAAGCACAGAGGGTGAGCAGCCCCTCTGTATCTGGGCGTGTTGTGGCATGCCGTCGGCTGTTGTTGTGTCCGGTGTTTATTCCGGACTGGTATTCGTTTGGTGTAATCGTTTTGGTGACCATAGTCCCTCGCCGAGGTGCGTCCTCTGGATCCATAAGTGGACCTGGCCGTGCCAGCTTTCTTATTTAGGTGTTCACGTGGATCGTGCGCGGCGTCGGTAGCCGCTTTGTTGCGGCTATGAAGTGGTACAGCTTCGTTGTCGAATTCTGGCAGTAGCTTGTGTTTTGGATAGCTCTTTGTATGGCGATCATCGCCGCATCTTTCTTCAGTGTCTAGCACTTTATTCCATCTGTGGTTGAGCATTTCCTGTGCGGCTTTGAGCCGTTGCTTCTGCTTCTTTAGACTCCTTGCGGTGGCCATAAGCTTTCTGTGGAGGTTATCCCGTTCCATGTGTTTTTACAGGATTGCATCATTATCTGGACTGTTTTCCTGTGCTGGTTCGGTTTGATGACCTCGTCCGTCGGGATCATTGTCCTCGGGCGTCTGCTCCGAACTATGTTCGGGGTGACCTGGTTCGTCCCGCTCCATCGCTGGGTCCGTATGGTCATTGTTGCCTTCGGAGTTGATTGTAGTATCGATCCCTCTGGCGCTCTTGTCACTATTTTTACTGTTGTTGGACTTAGAACGGCGGCTGCGCCGTCGCTTTGGCTTTTGTCCGGAGGTTTTATCATCCGGATTATCGCCTATGTCCTCTTTGGGCGTATCCACCATGTATATGTCGTGTGACGAAGGGGAAGTCCGGCGCCCCATAGATTCCGAATCTTCTCCTGCATCATCGTCCATACCGTCGATGTCTTCGGAGTCGAAGTCAGGCACGTCGGTTAAATCATCGACCGTGGCTATGAAGTGGGTGGTGGGTGGGCAATGAATTTCTTCGTCGCCTGCTTCCCACTCGAACCGGACATAGTTTGGCCCAGAATTTTCTGTCAAAGAGAGAGTTTTTAATAAGTTCAGCATGTCGCCAAAGGGCGAGTGCTGAAAGATATCCGCAGCGGTGAACTCCATCCCCGGAGCCCAACCTTGCTCGACTGGCTCGGGAGTGCGCGGACCGGAACCATCATCCGGATACGAATCCGGGGGTCTGTAGTCACAGGCCACCACAGAGGTAAGGCCCGTGTTCGGCTCCAACGCCGATGAGTGCGCGACCTGCGGGGCGGGGTCCAGCCCTCCGTCCTTAGGCCACGCAGCCTGCTCCGGATTTAGGTCCGAGGCTACTGCGGGGGTGATACACCGAGCTTTGTCCGACAACAGGTCTAAGCCGTGCTCGTCGTGACTGTCTAGTATCGTGTTATTGGCGATGGTTGAAGGAGCCATCGAGCCCAATAGCGACGACACAAAGGAACTCCTCTCAATGAAAGCACCAATGTCGGTGTCAAAATCGGCGGATCTCGGATAGGGGGTCCCGATCTGTGCGTCAAGGCTGATGGTAACAGGAAGCAAGGGACACATATGTTTACCCAGGTTCGGGCCCTCTCGATGGAGGTAAAACCCTACTTCCTGCTTGATTAATATTGATGATATGGGTAGTACAAGAGTAGATCTACCACGAGATCGTAGAGGCTAAACCCTAAGAGCTAGCCTATGATGGTATGATTGTAATTGTGATCGGTCTTCTAAGGACCAACCTCTCCGGTTTATATAGACATCGGGGAGGGCTAGGGTTTACATGGAGTCGGTTACAAGGAAGGAAATATAATATATGGATCACCAAGCTTGCCTTCCACGCCAAGGAAAGTCCCATCCGGACACGGGCCAAAGTCTTGAGTCTTGTATCTTCACGCTTCAATAGTCCGGACGTTGTACACAGTCCGACTGTCCGGATACCCCCTAATCCAGGACTCCCTCATTCACCACTAAGGATCTTATGATGGTTCATAGCATCAAAGTC
Organism: Aegilops longissima; assembly: GCA_021605205.1. Taxonomy (NCBI): domain Eukaryota; kingdom Viridiplantae; phylum Streptophyta; class Magnoliopsida; order Poales; family Poaceae; genus Aegilops; species Aegilops longissima. The sequence continues at coordinate 397,936,147 of CM038677.1, forward strand.
CAAGTACTGTGTGGGTACGAAGGGGTCATAAGGCCAAGGTGAAACACCCATCTCTCTTGCTAAGCGTGTGGCATAAGTTCCACCATAAAAATATCCACTACCAGTGTTGTGTTGCAACCTGCGTGCAACAATCGCTCCAAGGTTATAACTTTTGTCACCGGTGAGAGCAGTGCGTATGAGGCTCAAGTCAGGAGCACAAAGCGTACTACAATCTTGTTTGCCTACAATCCATTTTCAATTAAATAGTGCAAAGTATTGAATTGAGGGATAATGAATGCTCTTTATCCTACCTTGCGTCACTCCTCTAGTCTCACCATAGCATAGACTAGTCAAGAATATATCAAACTCAGATCTTGGTGGTTCGTCTTAAGAACCCCAAAATGGAATTTTGCAGTAGTTAGAAAATGTCCCTAAGGGTAGAGTGAAAAGATAGTCGTACAGTTTAAACGATACTCTAGACTCACGAGGATGGAATTTAAATTCTTTAGTAAATGATTTAGTGAGGCTGAGGTGTTGGTTGCACTTATCTGCAATGTAGGGACCGAGCTCGGCATTGTGAACATATTTCTCAAATTCATCTTTAATGCACGCACCATAAAATCGTTGCATGGCTATAAACATGATTTGGTGGCGGCATCTCGTATGGAATTTTCACTTGGTTCAACATAAGACCGACGAACGGAGCTACTATTAGAAGATGCCTCTTAGGACCTCCTCCTCTAAGAACTCCTCCCAAAGAGGTTCATCATGTTTTTATATTTTTCTGAAAAATTTTGGGTCACAAAATTTTTATCAACAAAACTTCACAAGATTGATAGCAACTACTCACAGGGATGCATAGAGGCCATATCAAGCATTCAAACTACTTAGAACTCTAATAATTCAACATGCAAGCTCATCTACAGCAGCACCAAGAGTAGCTAATTATTCAAAATATAAACCACTAAAGCAAAAAATAATTGGACCAACGGAGGAATTACATACCAAGCAACAATCCCTCGAAACAGGTTTGAAAACAGAGTTTCAAGCAAAGAGATCGAAATCCACGGGTTTGAGAGCATGAACACGAGAGAGAGAGAGAGAGAGAGAGAGAGAGAGAGAGAGCAATGATGAATTTTTTCTGGAGGAAGGTGGTGACATGGGCTAAAGAGATAAGTGAGGGGGCCCGCGTGGGCACCACAACCCACCAGGGCGTGCCTGGGGGTGCTGGCGCGCCCAGGTGGGTTGTGCCCACCTGGTGCACCCTCCTCTGATGTTATTTGCATCAAAAATTTAGAAATATTTAGAAAAAATTGTATTAAATTTTCAGAGCATTCGGAGAACTTTTATTTTCGGGTCATTTTTTTATTGCACAGGAAACTCAAAAAACAAACAAAACATGGCATTTCATTTTATTTAACTAATAAAAACAGAAAAAAAAATGGTAAGGACAGAAGGTAGTGCTTACTAAATTCATCAACTTCATACCTCTCAAAAAATGATTCATTAATAAGGTTGATCAAGTCTTATTAACAATCACTTTTGATTCATTAATAAGGTTGATCAAGTCTTATTAACAACCACTTTTGATTAGCATGAAACCGAAGAACTTTCTTAAAACACTAAGTTACCTCAACAGGGATATGAATATCCACAACAATAAGCATTTCAAATATTTCTTTTTGACAGTAGGTAGAGGTAGTTGAGAACTTCCAATGGTGATTGTTGGAGATTTTTCAATAATATTAATCCCATTCACTTGGAACTGTTTCTTAGGAAAGTGCAACGTATGCTCATTACCACTGATATGAAAAGTGATCTTGCTTTTATTGCAATCAATAACAACCCCTGCAGTATTCAAAAAGAGTCTACCACGGATAATCGACATGTTGTCGTCCTCGGGCATCTCAACTATTACAAAGTCATTTATAATAGTAACATTAGCAACAACAATGGGCACATCCTCACAAATACCGATAGGTATGGCAGTTGATTTGTTGGCCATTTGCAAAGATATTTCAGTAGGTGTGAGTTTATTCAAATCAAGTCTTTTATATAAAGAGAAATGCATAACACTAACACCAGCTCCTAAATCACATAAGGCAGTTTTCACATAATTTATTTTGATGGAGCAAGGTATAGTTGGTATTCCGGATCTCCAAGTTTTTTAGGTACTCCATCCTTAAAAGAGTAATTAGCAAGCATGGTGGAGATTTCAGCTTCCGGTATTTTTATCTTGTTGGTGATGATATCTTTCATGTACTTTGCATAAGGGGCCAATTTTAAGTCATCAGTCAAGCGGGTACGCAAGAAGACTGGCCTAATCATTTCAGCAAAGCGTTCAAATTCTTCATCATCTTTCCTATTAGTTGACTTAGGTGGAAAATGCATAGGTTTTTTAACCCATGGTTCTCTTTCCTTAGCATGTTTTCTAGCAACAAAGTCTCTTTAATCATACCTTTTATTCTTGGGTTGTGGGTTATCAAGATCAACCACTGGTTCTATTTCAACATCATTGTCTGGTTCTTTATTATTTGTTTGAGTATCTTCATGAACCTCATCATTATATTTTTCATTATCAGAAGTTGAGTGTTGATTGAGTTTCAGCATCACAAATAGAAACATTATTAGTAGCATCAGGAGGTTTTTCTACTTTAGGTTCACTATAGGCATGCAAAGTCCTATTATTTTTCTTCTTCTTTTTCTTTTTGGAAGGACTAGGTGCATCAGTGTTAATTCTTTGAGAGTCTTGTTCAATTCTCTTTGGGTGTCCCTCGGGATAAAGTGGTTCCTGAGTCATTTTACCTCCTCTAGTTGCTCCTCTAACATTAAAGTCATTTATATTATTGTTCATTTTATCAAGCAATTGTCTTCGAGATTTAGCAACTTGTTCTAGTTGAGTTTGAACCATAGAGGCATGCTTTCCTACATCTCTAAAATCATTGGTAATTCTAAATAACAAGTCACTCAAGCGAGCAATCATATCAGAATTGTATTTCAATTGTTTCATAACATTTGCATTGAAGTGATCTTGTTTCCTAATGTAATTATCAAACTCATAAAGGCATTGACGAGAATGCATATTATAAGGATTGTCATTGTCATTTAATTTCATTAAAGAATTTACCTCTACCACCTTAGGTGGTGGTGGTGTATCAAGCCCATGTATTTCTTCAATATGAGGTAAATTTTTGAAATCCTCAGCTTTAATACCTTTTTCCTTCATTGATTTCTTTGCCTCTTGCATATCTTCAGGACTGAGATATAAGATACCCCTCTTCTCCGGAGTAGGTTTAAGCAGTGGTTCCGGAAGAATCCAATCATCATAATTTTTCAATATGTTATTCAATAGTTCTTCAGCTTGTTCAATAGTTTGTTCCCTGAAAACATAACCAGCACAACTATCTAGGAAATCCCTAGAAGCATCGGTTAGTCCATTATAGAAGATATCAAGTATTTCATTTTTCTTAAGAGGGTGATCAGGCAAAGCATTAAGCAATTGGAGAAGCCTCCTCCAAGCTTGTGGGAGACTCTCTTCTTCAATTTGCACAAAGTAAAATATTTCCTATAAGGTAGCTTGTTTCTTATGAGCAGGAAAATATTTTTCAAAGAAGTAATAAATCATATCCTGGGGACTACGCACACAACCAGGAGCAAGAGTATTATACCAAGTCTTAGCATCACCCTTTAATGAGAACATAAATAATTTGAGAATATAATAATAGTGAATCTTCTCATCGTGAGCAAAAAGGGTGGCTATGTCATTTAACTTAGTAAGATGTGCCACAACAATTTCAGTTTCATAACCATCGAAAGCATCAGATTCAACCAAAGTAATTAACTCTGGGTCGACAGAGAATTCATAATCCTTATCATCAACAAAGACAGGTGAAGTGGCAAACTTAAGATCACATTTCATTCTAGATTCAAAGATTTTTCTTTCAGTTTGCATAATAATTTCTTAAGATCATCCCTATCATTGCAAGCAAGAAAGTCTCTAGTTGTCTCCTCATCCATAACATAACGTTCCGGTATCTTAGGCAATTCATATCTAGGAGAACTAGATCTAATAGCTATTTCAAGATTTTCAGTTTCAAGCTCTTCATCAGTTCCAATAATTTCATCAGTTTCAGCATTCTCAAAAGCTTTAGTTCTAGCAATTTGGTCATCAAGAAATTCACCTAGTGTCATACTATCATCAAGCAAGGTACTAGCATCATCATGAGTATCATTCATAGCAGAAATAGCATCATAAATAACTTGCGACATATCAGGATTAATAGCATGTGGTGGTGTTGCAAGTATACTTATAATAGAAGGTGAATCAAGTGCAGAGCTAGATGGCAGTTCCTTACCTCTCGTCGTCTTACAGGAAAAATCTTAGTCTTAGCATCCTTCAGATTCTTCATAGTGATAATTTGATAATAATCCCCGGTGACTCAAAAAATATAGCTATGCTCCATGGCAACAACACTAGAAAAAGGTCTTGATATCCTACAAGTATAGGGGATCGCAATAGTTTTCGAGGGTAGAGTATTCAACCCAAATTTATTGATTCTACACAAGGGGAGCCAAAGAATATTTGCAAGTATTAGCAGCTGAGTTGTCAATTCAACCACACCTAGAGATTGATTATCTGCAGCAAAGTGATCAGTAACAAAGCGGTATGGTAGTTTTGATAGTAGTAGCAACAACAATAGTAACAATAACAGTGATAGCAATGATTTTGTAGCAAGTGCAATAGTAACAGTAGCAGTAGTAACTTAGCAGGAACAATATAAGAGAAATTCGTAGGCATTGGATTGGTGAAGTCGTTGGATGATATTCATCATATAACAGTCATAACCTAGGGCGATACAACACTAACTCTAGCCCATAAATATAATGTAGGCATGTACTCCGTAAATAGTCATACGTGCTTATGGAAATAACTTGCATGACATCTTTTGTCCTACCCTCCCATGGCAGCGGGGTCCTATTGGAAACTAAGGGATATTAAGGCCTCCATTTAATAGAGAACCGGAACAAAGCATTACCACACAGTGAATACATGAATTCCTCAAATTACGGTCATCACCGGAAAGTATCCCGACTTCTGTCACTCCAGGGTTTATGGATCATAACACGTAATAGGTGACTTTAACTTGCAAGATCAGATCTAGAACATAGATAGAATGGTGATAACATAAACAGTTTAGATATGAAATCATGGCACCCGGGCCCAAAGTGACAAGCATTAAGCATGACAAAGTCATAGCAACATCAATCTCAGAACATAATGGAAACTAGGGATCAAGCCCTAACAAAACGAACTTGATTACATGATGAATCTCATCCAACTCCTCACCGACCAGCAAGCCTAGGAAGGAATTACTTACTCCTGATGGGGAGCATCATGGAATTGGCGATGAAGAAGGGTTGGTGATGATGAAGATCGAAGATCCCCCTCTCCGGAGCCCCAAACGGACTACAGATCTGGCCTCCCGATGAAGAACAAGAGGTGGCGGCAGCTCCAACTCATGAAACGCGATAATTCTTTCTCCTTGATTTTTTCTCCGAATATGTGATTTTATAGTACCAGGATTGAGGTCTGCGGGGCCACCAGGTGGGGACAACCCACCTGGGCGCGCTTGGAGGGGGGCATCCAGGTGGGTTGTGCCCACCCAAGTGCCCCCCCCCCCTCCGGTGGTTCTTGGCTCCAGAAATTATCTTTTATTGTATAAAAATTCCTCGCAAAGTTTCGTTCCAATCCGAGAACTTTTATTTCTGCACAAAAACAACACCATCGTAGTTCTGCCGAAAACAGCGTCAGTCGGGGTTAGTTTCATCCAAATCATGCAAATTAGAGTCCAAAACAAGAGGAAAAGCATTAGGTAAAGTAGATACGACGGAGACGTATCAAGCATGGATTGATCATTACGAGAAAGCCGAGCATAAAAGTTCTGAATAATAATTTCTCTTGAGAGCTGACGATTGGGGCATGAATATAACATTGACTTAAGCCTCCCCCAAACTTGAGCGATACCTTATCCTTCACGAAGCCAAAAATTATATATATAATTCCGATCACGATGAACCAGATGCATAGGATAAAACTTCTGATGAAATTCCAATTTCAATTGGTTGTAGTTCGAAACTCCAATATCATCACATAGCCTATACCATGTCAATGCCTCGGTCAAGAATTCATGTCCTTACCAAATTCCACTCACCAAAGGCGCTTCACTCCACGGCAACGGTGCCAAAAAAGAGTCTTGATGACCCACAAGTATAGGGGATCTATAGTAGCCCTTTTGATAAGTAAGAGTGTCGAACCCAACGAGGAGCAGAAGGAAATGACAAGCGGTTTTCAGCAAGGTAGTCTCTGCAAGCACTAAAATTATCGGTAACAGATAGTTTTGTATTAAGATAATGCATAACGGGTAACAAGTAACAAATGTAACTAAGGTGCAGTAAGGTGGTCCAATCCTTTTTGAAACAAAGTATAAGCCTAGACGAACTCTTATATAGAGCAAAGTGCTCCCGAGGACACATGGGAATTATTGTCAAGTTAGTTTTTATCATGCTCATATGATTCGCGTTCTTTATTTTGATAATTTGATATGTGGGTGGACAGGTGCTTGGGTGCTGCCCTTACTTGGGCAAGTCTCCCACTTATGATTAACCCCTCTTGCAAGAATCTGCAACTATTAAAGAAGAATTAAGATAAATCAAACCATAGCATGAAACATGTGGATCCAAATCAGCCCCTTATGAAGCAACACATAAATTAGTGTTTAAGCTTCTTTCACTCTAGCAACCCATCATCTACTTATTACTTCACAATGCCTTCCCCTAGGCCCAAATCATGGTGAAGTATCATTTAGTCGATGTTCACATAACACCCCTAGAGGAAAGACCACATACATATCATCAAAATATCAAATGAATACCAAATTCACATGATTACGTATAACAAGACATCTCCCATGTCCTCGGGAACAAATGTAACTACTCACAAAGAATACTCATGTTCGTAATAAGAGGGGTAATGAATATCATTAAGGATCTGAACATATGATCTTCCACCAAATAAACCAACTAGCATCAACTACAAGGAGTAATCGACACTACTGGCAACCCACAGGTATCAATCTGAGGTTTGGAGACAAAGATCGGATACAAGAGATGAACTAGGGTTTGAGAGGAGATGGTGCTGGTGAATATGTTGATGGAGATTGACCCCCCCTCAATGAGAGGATCATTGGTGATGACGATGGCTTCGATTTCCCCCTCCGGGAGGGAAGTTTCCCTAGCGGAACAGCTCCGCTGGAGCCCTAGATTGTTTCTGCCCAGGTTCTGCCTCGAGATGGCGGCGCTTCATCCCAAAAGCTTCCTTATGATTTTTTTCGAGGTCAAAACCCTCCATATATCAGAAAATGGGCACCAGAGACCTGCTAGGGGGCCCACAAGCCCTGGGGGCGCGCCTAGGGGGTAGGGCGCGCCCCCCAGGCTTGTGGCCACCTGGTGGGTCCCCTCTGGTATTTTCTTTGTCCAATATTTTTTATATATTCCAAAATAATTCTCCCTTAAATTTTCAGGACATTTGGAGTTGTGCAGAATAGGTCTCTTAGATTTGCTCCTTTCCAGTCCAGAATTCCAGCTGCCGGCATTCTCCCTTTTCATGTAAATCTTGTAAAATAAGAGGGAAAAGACATAATTATTGAACCATAATATGTAATAACAGCCCATAATGCAATAAATATCAATATAAAAGCATGATGCAAAATGGATGTATCAACATACTGGACCAATTACTAGAGCTCACGCACGCCAATTGAATTACCAGATACTTTTGTTTCTTGGTGACAATTCTAATGTTCATGAGAATATGATGCTGCCTAAATTGGATACATTTGTGTTGATTACTAATGAAGGGCCTAGCATGGACAAGAGGGATGAACGTTGGAGCATGATCAAGCATGGAGATGAAGGTGCGCGCAAAGGGATCCAGAATGATGTTTCTAGTGCATATTTGAGCACTTTGAAGCCTCTGTGATGACCTACAAGGAGGACATGGACGAAATATACAAGATGCCCCTTCATAACTTTCATTCATAGCTTATTTTAGGTGCTGCGCCACCTTATTTTTGGGCCAGGCCCGTGTAATTTCAACATACTTAAGTATAGGCTGTTTTTAGAGTCCGTATGTGTGGGGAAACAAAGTTAGGGTTGGTTTCGGACCCCTCCTACAAGGGGCCACGAAATACCCCCGTACTCCTCGATATATAATGCCCTTAGGGCGTCGTTTAGACTTTGGGTTTTTGTTTAGATTAAAAGTTCGCCATAGCTGCAACTTCGCGTACTTCATTTGTGTTCAACGACCAGACCAAGACATCACATAACCCCACTAGATAAATGAAGCTTTCCTCTTTTATTAGCAATATCCAGATTGCAGTTTCAGTTTCTTGCTTGTTCTTCGTTTGCTTGTAGAAATAGACCCTCGTGGTCAGGTTGATCGTGCTCCGATGTGGTCAATAACCTCTCGGAGTTGGTTTAGCGATTGCTAAGGCGCGACGTCCTCACATGTTCGTAGTCGGGTCATCAAAGTCTACTCCACAAAAAACGATAGCCACCATCTTATCGAAAGACGGGACACCTTTGCCTCTATCAAGTGGTATCAACTTTCCAGGTTGCTCTGTGAGATTTTCCAGCTTTTCATAGTTTAGACCGAATATGTTCTTCATACCTATAGTCCACGAAAAAATCCAAAAAAATTTAGGGTTAGTTCCTCATATCTTGTCGGTGTACAAAAGGAGGGGCACACTTTTGTACCCTTTACTGTGCATCAGGCGATGGAGCCGCCCACGGTCACACCAAGCAGAACAGGGGAGGTGAGCCAAGGTAAAACCGAAGCCCAAGATAACCAGAGCCACGCCAAGGCCAAGACCACAAAGAGTAGGGGGGCGAAGTAGGTTCCCCCAGCAAGACCCTTGCCGGGGCAGCCTCAGCAGCCCCAGCAAGACCAGCTCGCCCCACACCAACAGAGTGAGCCACCCTTGAAGCCCACGGTCTCCAACATCATGTTGGGCCAGGGCTAGGGAGGCACCTCCATGGTGGCATACAGATATTTGTGAAGACAAGGAACACTCAAGATCAGTTGAGGATTAGAAGACGACGATCCTCGGCAAGATCCTTGCCGAGGAAGGCCAGGCAAGGACCTTGCCGGGGGTCCGCCGGAGACGACAGCGCGCCACGGCAAGACCCTTGCCGGCCCACCCGACAAGGCCCTCACCAAGGACGCCAGCGGGGCCACCGCCAGGCCCGCGCCAACCAAGTTTCCACCGCCGTTCGCATGCAGCTGCCAGCTCAACCAGCTGAGCAGGCACCTGTGTGGCAACATGCAGCTCCCAGGCTAACTCATCAATCGCCTGCGTGGCGGCATGCAGATCTTCGTGGAGGCTCCACCATCGCGCCACCTCAGCTGCCTGCCTGCCTACATGGCACCGCATGCCTCACTGGCCAGGGCGCGTATCTAAGCGAGGAGGAGCGGCGACGGACGGGACGGGCCTCGCCCCCGTCCCCGATAAAGTTAGGGGACACCTAAGCTACGTATTAAATGTGTCTTGTCCTGTGATACGAGCGATAAGCTCATAGCACTATGCGCCTTTCCACCTCCTGTGTGCCACTGTGGCAGCCCCTTTCGATTATAAAAGTAGGCCCATGGCATACTGGAGAAGGATTCAGCTCTTTCGAACCACACACTGACCACAGCTAGTTCGAGAGCTCAAGAACTCTCTGAAATACACCCACCAAAGCAGGACTAGGGTTTTACGCATCCTCGCGGCCCGAACCTGGGTAAACGATCCTCGTGCTGGTTACTAATCCTGCTCCTCTCGCAACCCTGCGCCCCGGCAACCGTAGTAGGGATTCTTGTGATCCCATAGGTGTCGTTCCACACCGGCATCTCTGGCGCGCCAGGTAGGGGGACACAATTGTGAGAATTTGGTCTAGTAGTTAGCCTAGCAGTTCTTCGTCGCCATGTCTCCCAAGAAGAAGGCGGCCACAGCGATCGGATCATTAGGAGCGAGCGGCCCGTGCAGTCTTGAAGCGGCGATGGGCGATCGCGCGACAGGACGGGGCAGCGATCGCGAACACCAGCATCGCCGCGGCGTCGAGCTGGCGAGCAGCGTCGTTCAGCGCGCGAACGGCTGGCTGCGTCGCCCGAGATCCAATCTGAGCTGGACCCCAGCGGCGGCGCGGGGCCCTCCAGGAGTGCCGTTGTGCCACCCCCGGGCGGCGCAGCGACCTCCAAGGCGCCCACGCCGGCGACCACTGCGCACTCTTCCCATGGTGTGCGCGACGAGCAGCGTCACCACGCCAGTGACCCTGGGCACCGACGTGGTAAGAGCCATGTGCGTCGTCCACGGGATGAATGAGTTCAACATGCCCGCCGAAGTGCTGGCGAAAATGGCACGCAGCTGCTGGATCGAAATGGAGCTCCTTCTAACGTGGCTAGAAGTTGCAGCGCGTTGCGATCCACGCAGCTGTCGCCGCCGCCCACGCCAGCAGAAGCTTTGGCGCGCGCGCAGCTGCTCCTCAACTTCCCTCCTGCTGCAGAGAAGCTCGACGAGTGGAGGGCCACCATCTGGAGCCTCGTCGCCATCGCCAACAAAGACGATCCACAGCCAGCGGGGCCCTTGGGTCGACGCTCCACCGAGCCACCACATGTTGGCGCTGGGAGGACCGGGGGAGCTGCGGCTACAGTGCACTCTCTTCCTCCTCGCCATACGCCGCGGGCGTCGGCCCGTCGTGACGACGCTTGTGATAACATCTCCATAGAATCATCCGACCCGCGGACCCTCCGCGACCAGCGCCAGGTTCTTCGGGAACGAGCTCACGAAGATGCTCGGACCACCATCGAGCACCGGCATGAAACACGCCACCAGTCGGACAAGCGGGCAGGACCCGCTATGGACCACTCAGCACCGAGGGGCTCCGGCAGCCTTCCTTACGAGGTGGGCTGCCCGGCCTTCACCCGTGAGCTGCGGCAGTTCCAGTGGCCATCCCACCGCATGTTCAAGCCCGACGTCAGCGAGAATTACACTGGCAAGACCCATTCGTCCGAGTTCCTCAACATCTACACCATCGCGATGCAGGCTGCTGGGGCTCATGACGACAAGGTGCTTGCCAACTATTTCCCTCTGGCACTGAAGCCCAATGTTAAGTCTTGGTTGATGCACTTGCCGACGGATTCCATTTCTTCTTGGTCGCATATGTGACATGAGTTCATTGGCGCCTTCACAGGAGGCCACCAAGCTCATGGCCAGGCCAGTGATCTGCATGTCATTCCCCAGAAGGAATGGGAAACTGTCGGATTTCGGGTTCCGGCAGACCCTCTAGGTTCGAACTCTCGGGTGCACGCGGAGATCTCGCCCCCTACCTACCTGCACCTCGCCGTCTCGCTAGGATCTAACTACCAAAAGAACAACACAAGAGACACAGGGTTTATACGGGTTCGGGCCACCATTGTGGTGTAACACCCTACTCCAGTGTGTGGTGTGGTTGATTGCCTCTTGGGCTGGTGATGAACAATATAAGGAAGAACAGCCTCGCGAGGGTCTGTTCTTGGCCGGTGCGATGAACTGCTAGGGGGCGTTCAGTCGCTTCTCTCTCTCTCTCTCTCTCTCTCTCTCTCTCTCTCTCTCTCTCTTTGCGATTGGTCTCTCGATCCCCTTCAACTCTCCTAGCTCTGCGGGTGGCTAGTCTTATTTATAGGCAGAGGCCCTGGGCCTCTTCCCAAATATTGAGCGGGAAGGGCGCCAACAATTGGCCATTTTGAAGGGTAACATCTAGTACCGTATCTGACTAAAGTTGGTCCTCGCTTTGTCAAAGGCTCTGGCGGTGGCCTTGAGCTTGGGCTCCACGATGGCTTCCTTCCTGCCGTTGCGACGGTCTTGGTCTTGTTGCACCGAAACGGGTGCCTTTGCTTGATGCTCTCGCCTGCGCTTGCCCCCTTTGCATCAAAGAGGAAATGAGGACACTGCGCGGGCTGGCGCCCGCCTGGCGCCCTTGGTCGTCATGGCTTGTGCCATGGGCACCTCGTGAGTACCCGCCTTGATCTCTTCGCCTCCTCGCGAACCAGCTGTGAGGCCGTGCACGAGAAGCTTCTGTCGTCCGCCCAGCAGGCTCAGCCCCTCGCGAGGTCTTGAGCTTGTCTTGATGAAGATGGGCCATCTTTGGGCTACCCCTTGAGCCACGCCGCGGGCCGCGGCGAGCAAGTCTGGGTACCCCGTTGCGAGAAACGCCGACAGTATCCCAGGCCCAAGGTGTGCACGGACTTTCTTGCCGAGAAAGCGAAGGGGGTAAGTCTGCAGCGCCCGCGGCCCTAACAGCCTGCGGCCTTGGGCGCCGCGTGGCGGTTGATTGGATGTAGGCGCTTTTAGCAACTGCACGAATCGAGAAAAGTGTGGCACCCGTCTAGGCTTTGCCTCCTTTGCCTCCTCCGGTCATTGCCCAGATGCCCTTTCTTGCGCCTTTCTTTCTTGCCTCCGAAATCTCCAGATCTACTTCGACCGCGTGCCCTAGCAAGACATGGCGCCTCGCCAGACCCCTGCCGGAGCTTGGTACTCACCCGCCTTGGACTCACCGAACGTGTCGGAGAAGGGCCTTGCCCGGGTGCGCCGGACGGTGGCGGTGCAAAACAGCAGCGAACAGCGGTGCTCGAGGGCGGCTCCGCCCTTCCGAGGGCCAAGGAAGCACCTTCTATCCGCTCTTCGTGAGCGCCATTGCTGCCGGTCTGGTGCCTCCCTTTTCCGAGTTCTTCTTTTCTGTCCTCCGCCATTACAAACTGCAAGCTATGCACCTCCACCCCAACTCTGTTCTTCTTCTGGCGATCTTCGCCTACTATTGTGAGGCTCATGTCGGGGTGCAGCCCTCAGTGGCCTTGCTGCGTCGCTACTTCTACCTCCGGACCTCTCGCGGGCCCATCTCCGCGTGCGCGAGCTTTGTCGCATATGGCAGCTCCAATGCCATCTCGAAGCCCGGGAAGAGGATTGAGGGCTTCAGGAGCAAGTGGGTCATGGTAGATGCTGGGCACATCCATCCTCGGCTGATTCTGCCCACGGAGCAGCCCACGACCTCCGACGATTGGTCTCGCTGGAACTTCGTGGATCCCAGCGTGAAGCGGTCTTGGAGAAGATGGGCCAGCGGACTGTGGCGGGCAATATGGCGGCGAAGCTGACGGTCGTCGCTCTGAGGGAGTTCTTGGAGCACCAGGTGGCCCCGCCGTTAGTACTCGCTTCGGCTGTGGAGGCCCGCTTGAGCCCGCAGATCTTGGCCGCGAAGATCTGGCCGTGGTCCTCAATCTTTGGTCGGGGAGGCGTGGCGAGGCTGGGCGCTCCTGTACCCTGTTCGCCGAGATGATTGGGAGCGGGCGGTGGACTCCATGCCCGTCTTCAATGGGGGCGGGCCCGTGCCCTGATGGTTCCCGAGGACCCGGCGGCCTGGCGGCAGTGAGCGTGTGCTCCGGCGACTCCAGCGAAGAGGAGGAAGAAGAGGAGGCGGGAAGAGGGCTGACTCGAGGTGACCGATGGGAAGTCGAGGCGTCCCTCCCGGCGCAAGTCCCGCTCTCCGCCTCTTGCGGCGGCAGCGAGGATGGCGATGGCCGGGTGGCGAGCTTGCCCCGATCGAAGAAGAACAGGATTGGGCTGGTCCTCCATGGAGTCTGCCCGGCTCGAGGCGATCCACAGGCGTGCCTCCTGCTCCGGGCCTCTTGAGGCTGATCCCTGCAGCCGGCTCTCGGGCTTCAAGTATGGCCGGAGGTTGCTCGAGCCCGCGAGCGATGACCAGTAAGTGCTTGATTCTTGTTTTATTCCTTGCTTTGTCGCTGAGGCTTGATATCCTCATCTCTTGGCTAGGCTGGCTCCTGCGGCGAAGAAGCTGAAGGGAGCTCCCGAGGCTTTGTCTGGGGCAGCGCCTCCGCCCATGAAAGAAGGTGACGGCAAGACACGGGCCTCTCCTGCCCGGTCATCCTCGCGAGGCTTGGCGGAGCTAGCTGGGGCGAGATCAGCCCCCATGGCCCAAGCGACTCCCGGGGTATCCTTGCTTGATGCCACTGCCGCAGTTGTTGGGGCGCAGAAGGTCCTGCCTCAGGTCTTGTGGTTCGCTGCCGTCCTCTCCTCCTACTCCACCAACTACTGTCTCTCGACTCCTCCCAACTGTCTGGATTGTCTTTCTGCTGAACTGGACCCGGCTGCGGCAAGATCTTACAGGCGCCGACCCTCGCTTGGTGGCAGGCGCTTGGAGCTGGCCTCGGCTGGTTCGCTCGGCCTTCGATTCGGCGGCTGATTCAGGCCTGACGGCTTCTGACGAGGAGAAGCATGCCGTCCTTAGGCGAAGGCTGCTCATGACGCCGCCTTGGGGAGGTAGCCGATGTCGAGATCGCTGCAAAGCGCTGGAGAGTGAGCTGCGGGGCTGCGTGACCAGCTTCGCCAAGGAGGCCCGCGTTCGCCAAGAAAGGAGGAAGACATGAAGGCTCATGGGCGGACGTCAGGACCGGGCGTAAGCAACAAGCGCCCAGCGACCGCTGAGTCTTGTTGGAGCAGGAGTTGGAGGCGAAGAGGGTCGAGCTGGGCGGCAAGCGCCGGTCCTCGCCCGAGACGCGTGGCCTTGCGGAGATGGAGGTGAAGGCTCGCACTTTCTTGAGGTCGCTTTATGGCGGTGGCACAGAAAGCCCGCTGGCGGCGCCGAGGCAGCCTGCCAAGTTGCTTCCTTCCTGATCCGTGCCCTTGAAGATGTCACCCTCGGCCTTGGCCCTCGGTGAGGCGGTATGTCATCTGTCTTACGCAACACCGGCGCGTCCTTACCCACGTCTACCTTCGTGATCGGCGTCGACCTCGGCAACATCTTTGGAGCCCGTGAGCGGCGAGCTTGCCGCTGCCGCTGCTGAGGCCGTGAAGGGCCGAGCGGAGGATCTGTTGGCGAAGTTCCGGGCCTTCAGCAACAAGCCGAAGCGAGGCGCTGCCGGTCCTGAGGCTTCACGAGGCGAACCCGCCCAGCGACGCTCCGCCATCAACAAGTGACTCCTTTGTGGCTCCTGTTCTGCTTTCAGCTCCTGCAACATGCATCATGCCTCGGGGAGGCGTTTAAACTTGCGTTTGGTGTTGTCACAACAGTTATGGGCTGTAATATTTGCTTTTGAATTCCTTGAGATTTGCGCTTTTCCTTCCTACTTGCTTATGTTCTACGCCGGCAGAGCCCAGCCCCGCGCATACCTCAGCCACCATTAGCCCTGACTGGAAACCAGGACGGGACCAAGGAGTGAGGGGCTACGTGACAAGTTAGGCTCCTGAGTCGCGATGCTCAGGAGTCCCCCTTGACGTTCAAACGGCCTTCGTACCTTGGCTCCGCTCGGGGAGAGACGTGCGACGAACCAGGCCCGAGGGGCTGGCTGGAGTGGCGTCTTGCTGGCGTGACCAGCGTAGCCCGTGCCAGCCCCTCGCACGCGGCACTCCCGAGGGGAGGCATTGCGATGAGGCGGACATTGAGCTCTGGGCTCCACGAGGTTGATCTGGCGGGGCCATCCTCGATTATTTATCACCAGCGTGGAGCATAGCGCTTTCTTATGTGCAGGCATAGCCGCTCCTCGGCGATGTCGTCGATAGCGCGACATGGTGCTTCCAGTGCGTGGGAGGGCTCCCCTCGGGAGGAGCCCACAGGCGTGTACAGCCCATACGACACGTGGCTGCACGGTAGGGCTGACGAGGTGTGTCTGGGCACCCGTGAGCCAGCCAGCAGGACTCACGGGGCCCTACCTCAAGCGGGTTGCACAGCACTGGGCCTTAACCCGATGTGTTCTGCAAATTTGGTTAGATGCCAGCGCTCTCGTCCTCGGGTCCGGCCCTCGGCGGGTCTCGACCATCGCTGGTATGCCGGTCGCGATGCCGTGGACAAGGCCGAGGGTGAGGGCTGGAGAGCTAGTAGGAGCCCATGGTCGCGATGCTCGGTACCCCCCTTTAGCGTGCAAGCAGCCGACATGAAGGAAGAAGGGTGCCGTGGACGGGCATCAAATAACAATCATGATGGGTCGAGCATGACCGAAATAAGCATAAGAGGGTACATGCCGCTGGAGTGCAGCCCGGCGACTTGGGGATGATGCAGCCGAGGCGCCCCCAACAAAGTAAGCTAGGAACATGAAGTAAAAGGGATACGCGCGCGAGGATGGACCCACGCGGCACTGGGAATGATGCAGCCACAGGGCGCGCTCCAGTGGAAATGAAACTTGAAGGATGTCACCCGATAATGTTGAAGGCGAAGGATGCTGAAGTAGCAGGCGTCGCGGGCTGCGGAAGCCGACCTTCACGAGCCCCAGGCCCGGGCCTCGGGAGGCTCGGGAGGCTGAGTGGCTCCTCGGACCATCTCCATCTCCGCCGGGACTGCGGAGCCTGGCCTCTTGAGCCTCAGGATGCTCCCCATGAGGCGGCCAGCGTGGCGGCAGCGTTCGGCGCCGTGGGGAATCTGACGTGGCTGTGGGGTGGACCTTGGCGCCCAGCGTGAGGGGCGAGCGCTCTGAGGCGGCTCTGTTGAGCCCTGGTATGTCGATCTGAGCCAGAAGCCCACCATCCTCGCTGGATGGGGAGCTCTGGCGGAGTGGCGGCTGCCACTCATGACTCTTAACTCCTGCAGCTCCTGCATGATCTGGTGACGAACTCCTGAGGGTTTGGCCCTCCTTGCCTCGCTCCTTCCTGAGGGAAACGTGCTTTGAAACACGCCTCCAAGTGGTGCCCAAGCGCCTCCCTCATGACCTTAGCATGGTCGGTGGCCCTCCAGGAAAGAGCCCCCGAGCCTTGCTTGAGGAGGCGCGGGCGCGCCTTCCTATCTGACGAAGGAGGTGCCCCAGGCAGTAGCGGACCACGAGGGACCTGCCTCCCAAGGGGTTGGCCTGGCGATGTCTTCTTCTTCTTGGGAGAAGTCTCGGGGAGCCTCCCGCTCCTGCGATCTGGGTCTTCAAGTGACGCAGCTTGAAAGGCTCGCTCCAGGGAGCATACTACATCTCTCTCTTCGCACGACACCGTGATGACTGCACCGCTTCCTGGCATCTTGAGGACGTTGTAGCCGTGATGAGTCACGACCATGAACTTGGCCAGAGCCGGGTGCCGAGGATGGCATTGTATGGCGGCGAATGTTGGCGACATCGAAGTCGATGAGCTCGGTCTGGTAGTTATCGCCGCCCGAAGGTGACGAGGCGGACCTGCCCAATTGGGACTATGGAGCCGTCGGTGACTCGGAGAAAGGCTTGGTTGGCTGAAGCTGATTGTAAGGCACTTGGAGATTGTTGAATGTCTCTCTGGCGGGACATTGAGCCCTGCTCCGCCATGATGAGGTCCTAGTGACTTGCCGTTCTTGATGATTGGGGAACAAAGCATCGGGAGGACTCGGCTGTGGCGCGCACTTGAGCTGATTCTTTGGCGGAGCGTGATGGCGCCTGACCACCACGAGAGGCGTGTGGCCTCGAGCTTAGGGAGGACTGCGTTTGCTTGGCAGGCGAACTGCTTGAAGATCGTTGAGAGGCTGGGGCTTGAGCTCCGCCCAGGATGCAGCGATCGTGCGCGGCTCTGGAAGCCCCAGCCCCTCGTCGATGATGGTCCTCATTTCTCCTTGGCTGCGGCGGCGAGGAGGGAGGCCTGCGTTTCCTTGCAGGCGATCCTCGTGAGCTGATCCTCGGCCTCCCTCACGAGGCTGATCCTGCCGGCGATCCTCGCGAGGTCGATCACGCCACCCTTGGCGAGACCACAGTCTTCCCGGCGTCCTGCGTTTCTTCCTCCTCCTCGGCCATAGCCTCGATCGTTCTTGGTCGGGCGTCGACCGATCTCCCTTCTCGCCTGGCTCGGAGCTCTAGACATTCGTTGGTGTTGTGGGTGTGGAGGTCGTGGTACACACAGTACCGGCTGCCCTTGGAAGACTCGGGCTGGTCTCTGCCTCGCTTGGTGTGCAGTTACGCATGAGCACGGCAGCCCCTTGCGCTTCACGTTCTTGGCCTTGGACTTCTTCTCTTACGGGTCTGGCTGGTAGCTCGAGGAGGAAAGGCGTCCTTCCTCATCCACAGGGCACTTGGTGCCAAGTTGAACAGCTCAAGGATGTACACAGATCTTCATGCATCGCCACTCCTCCTTCATCTTGGCGTCTACGCACACCATCGGAGAAAGGCTGAGATGATGGCCTCCTCGGTCACCTTAGGAATCTTGAGGCGTGCGTCGTTGAAGCGCTGGATGTACTTGCGCAGGTCTCCCAGCTGCTACTTGATGCGGCGCATGTCGCTCCTGACGAGGCAGTCCACGAGTACCTTGGAAGTTGGCGATGAAGCGGGTGCGCATCTCGTCGAGGAGGAGATCGTGCCGAGGCGGAGTTCGAGGAGCAGTGCGGGCCCGTCCTTGAGTGCCATGGGAAACCAGTTCGCCATGACCTTCTCGTCCCTGTTGGCGGCCGATGCCCAGCTCGTAGAGTTGAAGGAACTCCGCGGGTCGGCCGTGCCGTCGTAGCGAGGAGGCAGGTCGACTTGAACTTACCGACCCGCGTGGCTGCGCGGCTTCGTTGGTAAAAGCGCGACAACTTCTTTGTGTACAGGAGGCCTTTGGTGACGAAGAGCCTGGTCTTGCGGGTCCCCATGCTGCTGCCGCTGGGGAAGCGATCTTGAGGTCTTAGCGTCTTTGGAGCAGGGCGCGGTGGAGACGAGCAGTGCGAGGAGCACTCGAGCAGCTTCTTTGGGGCGAGGACCTCTGACAGCTCTGCTCTTGCTGCGCTAGCGCCCGGACGGAGTGGGTTCCGCCCGAGGGCCCGCGCCACAGGGCCAAGGTGCTTTCTTGAGGGGAGGCTGGCGCGCCTGGGCTTCATCGCTGCTTGCTTGAGGCGGGCGCGGTGCAGCGAGAAGGGCGACGAGGAGCCCCTGCAGCGCAGACGAGCTCGGCGGCGTCAAGCCACTCTTCGTGAAGCGTCGTCGGCAGGCGTGGCGCGGGAGCTCGTTTGCCACGATGGCGCAGCTCGAGCCTCCATGGTAGCCTTAGTCGCGAGCCAGAAACTCTTGGGGCGAGTGAAGGAGTAGCGGTGCGGCCGTCTCGGCTCACAGACGGATCTTTGGGGCGGCGCTTGCTGCTCGTTCCCCGCCGGGCGGTGGCGGCGTTGATGGCGGCGGCGAGGAGCAGCGGGCGGCGCCCGCGAGGCCGTCTGGGGGCGTGGGTAGCGAGCAGCTTCGGCGCTCAGCGCGGCCCGCGAGCGTCGACATGGATCACGATGGGTGGCGAAGAACAGGCGGCGGAAGGCGGTTCGGTGCACCCTACATGGCGTGCCAAATGTCGATTCGGGTTCCGCGAGACCCTCTAGGTTCGAACTACAGGGGTGCCGCGGTGATCTCGCCCCCTACCTACCTGCACCTCACCGTCTCGCTAGGATCTAACTACCAAAAGAACAACACAAGAGACACAGGGTTTATACTGGTTCGGGCCACCATTGTGGTGTAACACCCTACTCCAGTGTATGGTGTGGTGGATTGCCTCTTGAGCTGGTGATGAACAATACAAGGAAGAACAACCTCGCGAGGGTCTGTTCTTGGCCGATGCGATGAACTGCTAGGGGGAGTTCAGTCGCTTCTCTCTCTCTCTGCAATTGGTCTCTCGATCCCCTTCAGTTCTCCTAGCTCTGTGGGTGGCTAGTCCTATTTATAGGCAGAGGCCCTGGGCCTCTTCCCAAATATTGAGCGGGAAGGGCGCCGACAATTGGCCATTTTGAAGGGGAACATCTAGTACACTTATCTGACTAAAGTTGGTCCTCGCTTTGTCAAAGGCTCTGGCGGTGGCCTTGGCTTGGGCTCCACGATGACTTCCTTCCTGCCGTTCTGCGGCGGTTTTGGTCTTGTTGCACGAAGCAGAGTGCCTTTGCTTGATGCTCTCGCTGCGCTTGCCCCTTTGCACCAAAGAGGAAATGAGGACCTTTGCGCGGGCTGGCGCCCTTTGGTGCCCTTAGTCGTCATGGCTTGCGTCATGGGCACCCGTGAGGTACCCGCCTTGATCTATCCGCCTCCTCGCGAACCAGCCTGGCGAGGCCGTGCACGAGAAGCTTCTGTCGTCCGCCCAGCAATCTGGCCCCTCGCGAGGTCTTGAGCTTGTCTTGATGAAGATGGGCGTCTGGGCTACCTTGAGCCACACGCGGCGGCGGGCGAGCAAATCTGGGTACCCCGTTCTCGAGCAGCCGGCGAAACCTGCGCAAATACATCCGAAATTCAGCGGGTGCGATTACAACATCCCGCGTTCATCCCTTGCTGTGATCAGCGCGTTCCATCGAAACGTGTGCAACCGCAAGATCTTGGCGAAAAGAGTCTGGCGATGACCAAGGTTAAGGATGTGGCGAGCTCTACGTTCGGCGGCAGGTGGGCCCGGGCTGAAGAGGAAGGAAGTACCCGGTGAAGGCGCCGGTGCGAAACCGACTCTACCGATGAAGAGCGCGCCACCACGGCGAAGAAGGTCGACGCCATAGCAGGAAAGCATAAAGGCAAGGCCTGCTTGCGTTGAAGGATCTGACGACACGGCGCTGCCAAGAAGGTCAAAGCGAGCGCCCCGGCAAGAGATTGCGGGTCGCCGCTGCCGGGCCTTGGCGGCTACCGACAAGCCAGGAAGCTCCGGCAAGCAATACGGCAAGATCCACCGCACCAAGGGACACGACCTCCAGAACTGCCGACAAGTCGAGCTGCTTGCTGAGAAGCAAAAAGCTGAGTACAAGAGGTGGGACAAGGAGAAGGACCAGGATGGTGCCGAGGGACCCGGCAAGAAGCGTGGCGGCCAAGGAGGCCGCCGCGGCAAGGACAACCAGCAAGAGAGGCCCGCCCGGGGCCATGACAAAAAACAAGAAGACGATGATCACGACGAGGACGACGAGTCCGGTGAGCAAGAGTTCCAGAAGGCTACGGAGGCCATGTGCATCGATGGTGGCGCCTCGCTGCATACTTCTCACTTCCAGCTCAAGCAGTGGGCACGTGAGATTACAGCAGCGGAACCGTCGTTCGACGCTCAGAAGCCGCTGAAATGGTCCAGCACGCCCCTCATCTTTGACGCCAAGGACCGCCCTGACCGCACAACCGCAGTCGGGTGTTTGCCATTGTTGGTCTCACCAATGATACGCAACCTCAAGGTGAACAAGATGTTGGTTGACGGCGGGGCCGGCCTGAACTTGATCTCGCTTGTCGTAATCAAAAGACTGCAAATTCCTGAAGGAGACCTCGAGGAAACAAGTATGTTTCAAGGGCTCAATCCGGGGAGGAGCCAGCTGAAGGGGAAGGTCACATTGCCCGTGACGTTTGGAGGGGAGTTGAACTAAAGAATGGAGAGGATCGTCTTCGACTGGCCGAGACCCCCTTGCCCTACAATGGGATCCTCGGCCACCCGGAACTAGCCAAGTTCATGGTAGCATCACACTACGCCTACAACATGCTAAAGATGCCCGGGCCGTTGACCATCATCTCCATCCCCTCCAACAAGAAGGATGCGCTGATCTCATGACCAACTCTCTAGGAAGCGATTCGACAGCTGTCGTCAAGGCACACTGCTCTGTCATTTGAAGGCACGGAAGGAAGAAAGCCCGACAAGACCTCTCGCACCCACTCCGGCAAGCACACCTCTTCGGAGTGCTACGCTACCGTCGAGGGCGTGCCAAAGAGCTCTACCGGCAAGAGCAAGAAATCTAGAGCCGAGCCACCACAGACCAAGAAGGTGTCCGCCAGGGAGGATGGCACGGGAGGGGCCTTCACCATATGCTCCACCCTTGATAGCAAATAGGAAGGCGCGCTCGTCACATTCCTGCGAACGAATGTCGACGTGTTTGCGTGGCAAGCATCCGACATCCCCAGTGTTCCCAGGGAGGTGATTGAGCACCACCTAGATGTTTAACCTCATGTGCAGCCTGTCAAGCAGAAGGTTAGAAAGCAGGCTCTGGAGAGACAGGGGAACTTCCTGAGGAGTTGTAGGAAGCGGAAAAAGTAGCCCGCCGGTCCGCCCTATACCAGTTAAATCGATGGCGTCTGTCTGAGGAGAAGGCGAATGGCGTGAAATTGAAGTGCATCCCGGGAGGAAGGATTGGAGCTGTTGGTAGAGATACATGGAGGCATATGTGGCTCCCACATAGGGTCGAGGCCCTTGCGGAAAAGCGTTCGGCAAGGTTTCTTCAGCCCACCGCCCTCCGAGATCTGTGGAACTAGTAACCAAGTGTGAAGCGTGTCAGTTCCATTCAAAGAAGCTTCATCAACCAGCTCAAGCCCTTCAAACAATCCCTCTCTCTGGCCATTCTCGGTGCAGGGGCTCGTTATCTTGGGCCCTTTCCCCGCTGTCGGGGCTTTGAAATACTTATGCGTTGCAATCGACAAGTTCACAAAGTGGCCGGAGGTGGAAGCAGTGAGAAAGGTGACTGCTCCATCAGCTGTCAAGTTTTTCAAGGGACTGGTCTGCCGTTTTGGTGTGCCAAACAAAGTCATCATCAACAATGGCACGCAGTTCACAAGCCACACCTGACACCTTCATGCAATACATTCAAGACCTCGGCAGCAAGGTATGTTTTGCTTCCGTGGCACACCCATGGAGAAACGGCCAAGCGGAGAGGGAAAATGCTGAAGTGTTGCGAGGCCTAAGAACAAAGACTTTTGACAAGCTGCGCAAGAGTGGAAGGCGTGGATTGATGAATTGCCGGTGTTCTTTGGTCGTCGGGGCTGACGTCAAATCGAGCCCTTTGGGCGGACACCCTTTGCCCTAGTATATGGGGCAGAGGCAGTTCTCCTCTGGAACTCATATCCCGGGACACCTCGAGTGCTCGCTTATGATGAGCTTGAGCAAGAGCGATTGCGGCAAGATGGCGCAATGCTCCTGGAGGAAAGATCGTCTTGGTAGCGGTGAGAGCAGCATGCTACCAGCAAGCCTGCTTGCTACCATAGCCGCAAGGTTCATGCCGTAGCTTTGAGGAAGGCGACCTTGTTCTTGGGCGCGTTCGATCGGCCAAGAATTCCAACAAGTTGGCGCCAAAGTGGGAAGGCTCTTATCGGTGTCTGAGTCACCAAGCCCGGCGCAGATCCTGCAGAGACCGAAGATGCTGTCGATGAGCAACTCTGGAACATCGAGCATCTTCGCAAGTTTCTACCATAAAGCGCGGCTTGCCGGGCCTCCCACAACCACCTTTGTACAAGCTTTGCCGGCAAGGCATGTAACCCTTTGTACAAAGCCGGTATGAGACCACGAGCATAAATAAATGAAGCTGGCGCCCTAAGTTATAGCATGCATGCTAGGTCGAGTCTCTTCCTTGGTTAGGGTTGATAGTGCTTGCGGCGACTAACCCCTAGCCTAGAGGTCGAGTCTTGGCGTCTATCTTTTTCTTTTCTGTCCTCCTTTGGTTCGCGGGGCACATGAGCACTTCTGTGAGCTACTTGGAAGAAAGAAGCGGACGGCGTCCCGACCCGGGAAACCAGAGTTGCGGGGCTGCAAGCACTGAGATCTAACATGGCAAGACAAGGTTGCGGGGCTGCAGATCGAGATAAGTCTTTCATCCTCTATCATGCATTTGAGCGGGCTGGGATATGTGAAACCTCGTTTTATTTCTAGGCCACCGTGCTCCCCTTTTCTATACCTGTCGGTGTCAAAACCGGCGGATCTTGGGTAGGGGGTCCCGATCTGTGCGTCTTAGGCTGATGGTAACAGGGAGCAAGGGACACAATGTTTACCTAGGTTCGGGCCCTCTCGATGGAGGTAAAACCCTACTTCCTGCTTGACTAATATTGAAGATATGGGTAGTACAAGATTAGATCTACCACGAGATCGTAGAGGCTAAACCCTAGAGGCTAGCCTATGATGGTATGATTGTAATTGTGATCGGCCTTCTAAGGACCAACCTCTCCGGTTTATATAGGCACCGGAGAGGGCTAGGATTTACATGGAGTCGGTTACAAGGAAGGAAATATAATATCTGGATCGCCAAGCTTGCCTTCCACGCCAAGGAAAGTCCCATCCGGACACGGGACGAAGTCTTGAGTCTTGTATCTTCACGCTTCAATAGTCCGGACGATGTATATAGTCCGGCTGTCCGGATACCCCCTAATCCAGGACTCCCTCAGTAGCCCCTGAACCAGGCTTCAATGACGATGAGTCCGGCGCACAGTCTTGTCTTCGGCATTGTAGGGCGGTTTCCTTCTCCGAGTACTCCAAAGTAATTATCGAACACTTGAACCGTGTCCGGATCCACAAGTGATCTTCACATGCCCTTTGTAGAGAATGGTATTTCACAAATGCAATCTGCTGACAACTTTTTAGGCAGCGACGTGTCATTACGGTCGGGTCATTATTGAACCGTTTTCCCACAACCAGCCACAGCGCATATTGCGGTGGTTTCCTTGACACGTCTTGTCAAAGCGAGATCGTCTCCCCTTATCACGGGATTCTCATCAATACAGTGCAGGTAATCCCACCACATCATCAATCATGGCGCTTGGGAAGCAAGCGATTCCCCAACGAACAAGTGGGGGCGCACCGCTTTCGTCACCTCTATAAAGGGATAAGATTTCCCCATTTTACCCGCCTTCTTCCTCCTTTGCCGCTCTTGCCTCCTCGAGCTCCAGCGCCCAAGCCCAAGTCTTATCCGCACAGCTAAACATGTTGGAGCAGGAGGCAAGTGGGTGGCTTCCACCGTCAAGGAGAAGCATATCATAAATCTTGGGCGGCGGATACTTGGCATGAACATAAGCGCACCCGCTCTTGGACATTGGGCAAGTCATTCCGACCCGGGACCCCAAGAGAGGGTCGTGTTAAGTCGCCCGCCGTCCGTGGACTGGGTTTCCACTTCACCCCTTAGTCGGGCTCATGTTCTACTACGGGCTAGATTTCCATGATCTGGCCAATTTCGTCCTCAACATCTCGGCGTTCATCGTCGTATGTGATCCTTCCTCCGCATCCGGCCTCACTTGACTGTGGCATAAATCTTCTGCGTGAAGCGAAGATTGTAAGCAACCAACAAGCGGGGTGCGAGAGCCATGGTGCGCAAGATGCCTAACGTCACTGGCTGAGCGGCTCCTTTGCGGAGACCGTAAAAGGGTGGCAATCGGGGTGGTTCTACATCACCGGTAGCTTGGCGTAATGGGCGGCAGCCCCGAGTTCGATCCGGAGCCCCATGCGGCTCACCTCACAGGAAAAAGAAGGGCCTGACTTGGGGCGAACCTCTGAGCTGACCGAACTCAAACCTGCATCAAGAGCATGAAGGACAAGAACATCAAGCTTGTCAACATGATCTAGGTCATGCTCGTTAGCGGTTCTGCCGTGCCAAAGGCGGGCATTCAATCTGTGGTAGTTAAGTCCCGCCGAACACGGACACTTGAGCTCTATGGCATGAAGCACAAAGGCAGCGTGGAAGGCATTGTTTAAGGCCTCAGTACCTCCTCCCACATCAGGGACCATGGACTTCATGCAGCATGGCCCCGTGTCCGGTGAGTTTGGGACTACCACGGATTCGGTTTTCCCAATACATTCATGGGAGTCTTAAGTATTTGTCTATATTTGATCGGGACTATGTGGAGCAGTGGAGCAGATTATTTGTCAGGCTCCGCTACCAGAAGATTCAGCTGATGCTCTCTTGCAGAGATGCTAATCTCGGTGCCCTACAAAACACCGGAGAAGAAGGCGAAAAAAGCCCGGGGACCAGGAAGGGTCTCGGCGTGGAGGTGTCTTGGAAGCCTCGTCCGAAGGCGACGGCGCCTCCTCCCAAAGAGGAGGAGGAGGAAGAAGAAGAAGAAGAAGAAGAAGAAGAAGAAGAAGAAGAAGAAGAAGAAGAAGAAGAAGAAGAAGAAGAAGAAGCCGCCCCATCTGAAAATGATGAGAGGCCCGAGGAGACAGGCCGTGGGGCCGGGAGAGGCCCTCGACGTAAGGCCGTCATACCCACGTCGTCCGATGACGACGAAACAGATTCCTCCCGACTACTCTACCACGGCCGCTCATAGCGAGGAAGAGTGGATGCCCAGGGGGAAGCCCCTAGCGCGATCGTAAGTGTCCGCACTCTACCGTGATTTTACTTCATAGTTGTTTAATAACGCTGAGCATATATGCAGTCCGGCCAGGGCTCATCCGGAGGTGTCATCTTCGGATGGGTCTCTGAGCGCTTCAGAGATGAACTCGCTCCCGACGGCCACCACTCCTCAGCCTGCTGATAACACGGAGGTGTTGTCGAAGGTTCCCGATCGGGGAGGTGACCACAGAGCGCCCCAAAGGCGGAGTTCGGATGTCGGACCGCGGGGTTCAAGATCCCCGCGGATCGCGCCGATGAGAGCAGCAAAGCGGACTCTCGACCGAACATGTTCCGGAACCCTTGGCGGTTCCGGTTTAAGCGAGCAGCCCCTCGTTAGGGAGGCGAGCCGTCCGTGCGAGGCTTCAAGTAAAGCCAGCGGCCGTATAGTCTGGTGGAGCGCTTGAGCGCCTCCATGGATGTGAGCACCGTACTCTTATGAGTGCGGTGATTCAAAAGGTTCTTCCGCCAAGAGCGGACTGACCGAAGCCTGCACAAGCCTCTTGACGAGCTTGAGGTAAATAATAAAATGTGTGTAATTACCACCCGATAGGTAGTAGCCCCGATACTCTGTTTGGTGTTGGAAAGAAAAAGCCAAGCGGAGGTCAATATAATCATGAGTCTAATAAGTGTTGGTGTGACTAAGCAGGTCGTCTGCTTGCCGCTCTGCCCTTTGGCCGAGGTTGCGAACTAAGCGGGACTGGAGCGAGGGCAGGGAGAGCTCGATCTCCGAAGCGGCTCTAAGAGAGCAGAGGTGAGTGATTCTCCGCTCTTATATATGTAAAGATAGATAAATTTGTTTAGTCGATAGCGAGCGTCGTGGATGTGGCGGGTCCACCACCGAGTGGCGTCCTGAAGAGAGCGCTATCCGAGGCCAAAGACAAAGCGGCCTTGGAATGCAATGGCCGAAAGCAAAGTGCTAGAGTGGGCGAGTACAGCAAGGGCTCCGGGACCTCGGCAAGAAGTTGAGTCCGTGGAGCATGATCTGAAGATGAAAGAGGCCGAGCTTGCGAAGGCCCTTGTGAATATAAAGACACCAAGGCCAAAGCCGAGAAGGCCTGCAGGAGATCCGAGGAGGCCAAAAAGATAGCGGCGGGTAAGAAATTCTTTGTGCAAAGCAAACATGTGGAGGAGGCGTTTCTTTTACTTACTCGAATTCGGAGCTCTCCAGGGGCATTCGCAGATCTGCCACGCAGCGTATCAGATGCTGCGGAGTTCTACCGTGCCCAAGAGGGGAGCTCAACGGAGCTGTTACGGTCCCAAGTATCTTTGGGGCGAACACTAATGCCTCTGAGTGACCAAGCTGAAGCGGTTGGTCGAACTCCTGGTCGGCCGAAGTGGCTATGAAAGATTTCCTAGTCCGGATGTGGCTGGTGAGCCCCTGCCCACTAGCTACTTCAGCTGATCAAGCGGATGGTGAATTCCTGTCATGGCTTGAAGTAATCAAGCGATCCGTTTGCATCGAGGTGCCCGCCGACCTTTGTCCGCGAAGGTGCATTGGGGCAAGCTGGATGCAGAGAAGCTGGTGAAGGACGGTCCGCCCGAGGGCAAGGAGCATCGCTGTCCCGAGAAGTACTATGATGGCGTTATGAAAGGCGCTCGTCTCGTGGCCGATGAGTGTTCCAAGGATAAGATCTTTGACTAAATGTACCTCTGCCACTGTTGTAATTTAAAGACGAAGTTACTTGTGCTATGTAGCACTATTTGATTTAAAATATTACCTTCTGTGCGACTGTTTATAGAATACTGAAAGTAGGCCAGTCGTCGGCTTCCGCCCCCACGCAACTAGTGTCGGGGTGTTCCTGGAAAAACCCGGATACTATTTATCCAAATGTTTGGTCCCTTAAGGAGGTATCCGGCGCAGCAAACAAGGCAATCAGACTATGCGGCTTTATAACTTTCACTTAGCCATAGAAGTCTATAATTTTAAATTTAGTGAAGCCCTAGAATTCGGAGGGCGAATTGGGGCGCTATATCACCTCATCGGACAAGGCGATTCATCGCCTAAAGCGGAAAAAATCTTTAAGGATTTTAAGACCTCTCGAACAGCGACCAGCTCTCGCCACATCATGCCGGTCAGTTTTCGGCTTTCTCTATTGAGGTGCTCGTCCAGAAGAACCGGGACACAATGTGATAGTTCTCCTGTGCTACCTTAGCGATATAACGGAACATAAGGTACCAAAACAAGGGGCAGGCTAACAATTGTAGACCCAAGACATGATTGAGCTGATGCATATAGTGCTATAAGTTCGGGGTGCCGCGTTGTTTAAAGTGTTCGGACTTTAGTTGCCGTAGAACGGGGCACCATAGGAAGCCCCTGGCAAACGGACTGTATCAAAGTGTATGGATGCAATATGAAAGAGACATTTGTAAGAGAAATGTTCAAATAAGAATAATGGGCCGACGCTATATATAATCTCCCATTGATGAAAATATGTTTAAGCATATGTTTATAATGAATGCATTAAACGGAGATAAATAGGACTATTTAACATGTCCTATCCAGGGGCAGGCCGCGTATGGATATATAAAACAGGTATAATGATCGTAAATAGATTCCACCTGGGTGTTTCCTTCTGTGGGAGAAGCCTGTTGCCTCCTTGGTTTTCTCTCCTATGTAAGTCTAGCAATCCGGCTTTTCTGGAGAGGCTGCTCTAAAGCAATGTCCTGAAAAAGAAGAAGGACGGGTTATGAAGGTATGAAGCAGTTATCCCGCACTGTTGACTGAGTCGTTGTTGCGCCTCTGCCTACGCCCATGGTATCTTGAGTGCGTAATTGTGTACGCGTGGCACGAATGCTGCTTTGATGGGGCTTAAGCGGAGGCCGGGCTGCTAGTCGCGCTCTTGGCGTGCTTGATGATCCTATTGCGGGGTGCTCCGGGCTCACTTGACGGTGCTTGAAGTTGTTGTCGCCGGATTGGTTTGTCGGAAGAGGCCGCATTGTACTTCCGCCACGAGGGCTGCAGTATGTTCTTCTGTTCGGAGAGAGTGGTCCATATTTTCGTTCACTGTTATGACCCCGCGTGGTCCTGGCATCTTGAGCTTGAGGTATGCGTAGTGTGGTACCGCATTGAATATAGCAAATGCGGTTCGTCCGAGCAGTGCGTGGTAACCACTGCGGGAAGGGACGATATCAAAGATTAACTCTTCGCTTCGGAAGTTATCTGGAGATCCGAAGACTACTTCCAACGTTATAGACCCCGTGCATCAGAGGGGGTGTGCGGCGCCTCTGTGCCGGGCTATGTGGCTACGCAGGTCGAAATGCTCTGGGTGGCTATGTTCGGCCCGGCCGGACTTGTTGAAGGTGTATCTGGCGTGACGGTCATCGTCGCGTGCCGAGGCGCGCCCCCGCGATCCGTAGATCGATCTTGGCTGTCCTGTTTTGTTGTCCCGGGTCGTAGTATGTTGGCGTGGGGGTGTTGGCTGGTATGTGGACTGATATGTCGTTTTATCCCAGCCACGAGGTGGCCGGTCAGCCGTATGGCGCTCGAGTCCGTATTCCTCGGCTACCAGGACTTCAGTCCATCTATCTGTGAGCAGGTCTTGGTCGGCTTGGAGTTGTTGTTGCTTCTTTTTCAGGCTCCTTGCAGTGGCTATAAGCCGGGCGGCAAGCGCTCCTGCTCTGGGATCCTCGAGCACGCCGAACTTCGTCGTCGCCGAGGCTAATCTCGTCTTCGGAGGGGCATGTAGCTGTCCTCCTCCGGTATTAAATCCGTCGCCTATTCTTACAGGCTGACCTGCTCATCCTCTGTTAAGGCCTGCTCGGCGGGCTGATCAGGGTTGTATTCTTCTTGGCACCATTGGGATTGTTTTCGTCTCTGGGCGGTATTGTTGTGGCGGGGCTTGGAGTGGCGCCGATGGCGCCCATTCTTTGCTTTTTTCCTTGAGGTTTTATCCTCCGTTGCCTCATCTCCATTTGTTTCCTTCGGAGTGTCCACCATATATATATATATATATATATATATATCATAAGAAGAGGTGGTTGTCCACCGCCCGAGTGTGATGGTTCATGTTCTTCTCCTGCATCATCGTCCATACCGTCGATGTCTTGGTCGAAGTCAGTACCTCGGTTAAATCATCGACCGTGGCAATGAAGTGGGTGGTGGGTGGGCAGCGAATTCCTTCATCGCCTTGCCTCCCACTCGAGGCGGACATAGTTCGGCCGAGAGCCTCGACAAAGAAAGACTTTAATGAGTCCAGCATGTCGCGAAGGCGAAGTCTTGGGAAAGATGTCATAGCGGTGAACTCCATTACGGAGCCCAACCTGGCTCGGCCGGCTCGGAGGCGTCTTGGATTGGAACCGCGTCTGGATATGAATCTGAAGTGCAGGTCATAGGTCACCACAGAGGTAAGACCGTGTTCGGCTCCACCGTCGATGAGTCGCGACCTGCGGGTGGGGTCTATCCCTCGTCCTTGGCGGCCTTGCCTGCTCCGGTTTAGGTCGGGGCTCTGCGAGGTGATACCCGAGCTTTGTCCGACAGCAGGTCTAAGCCGTGCTCGTCGTGACTGTCTAGCGCTCCTGGCATGGGCTCGAATCCGTCGAAGATCAAGTCTCCGCGAATGTCCGCTGTGTAGTTCAGGTTTCCGAACCTGATCTGGTGGCCAGGGGCGTAGTTGTCGATCTGCTCCAGATGGCCAAGCGAGTTGGCCCGCAGGGCGAAGCCGCCGAACACGAAGATCTGTCCGGGGAGAAAGGTCTCACCCGGGATCATGTTGTTGACGATGACTGGAGGAGCCATCGAGCCCTGTAGCGACGACACAGAGGAACTCTCAATGAAAGCACCAGTGTCGGTGTCAAAACCGGTGGATCTCGGGTAGGGGGTCCCGATATGTGCGTCTTAGGCTGATGGTAACAGGGAGCAAGGGACACAATGTTTACCCAGGTTCGGGCCCTCTCGATGGAGGTAAAACCCTACTTCCTGCGTGATTAATAGAAGATATGGGTAGTACAAGAGTAGATCTACCACGAGATCGTGGAGGCTAAACCCTAGAAGCTAGCCTATGATGGTATGATTGTAATTGTGATCGGCCTTCTAAGGACCAACCTCTCTGGTTTATATAGGCACCGGAGAGGGCTAGGGTTTACATGGAGTCGGTTACAAGCAAGGAAATATAATATCTGGATCGCCAAGCTTGCCTTCCACGCCAAGGAAAGTCCCATCCAGACACGAGACGAAGTCTTGAGTCTTTTATCTTCATGCTTCAATAGTCCGAACGATGTATATAGTCCGGCTGTCTAGATACCCCCTAATCCAGGACTCCCTCAATACCCAAGGATTATCTTCTGGGCCTGGATTTGGTTGTAGTCACGGTGGCAAGGAAGTAGAATGAGGAGCCTAAGCCCGCTTCATCCCTGCCTCCGCCAAGGGTGCAAGAATGGTCGAGCGAAGTGGGGGGCGGCAAGGCCTATTGCCGGGTGAAAACGTTTATCTTAAATTGTAACAAGGATTCGCTCCTTGTCGGGGGTCTACCCACGAATGAAAAACCCGGCAAACATTCCTTTTTCGTTAAAAGCATCCCACACAGGTACAGTCCGTACGGAATGAAAAACATGAACAAGGGGGATTACAAGCTTTAAATTTAATGAGGCCCGAAGGCTTACAGATTAAAAAAGAGATAAGATGCCCATGATCCCTTTCTTGTCCCTCTCCTCAGGAGGCAGGTCAAGGAGGCGAAAGGGCAAAAGGGGCACCTAGGCGAGCTACGAGCAGCAGAAAGCACCAAGAGAACACCTCGGTGGCCGCCCACGGGTGGGCCGGTGATGACGATGCCGGGAAAGGAGCTGGAAGACGAGGCGGCAGGCCCGGCAATACGTGATGAAGGGGTCGGTGCCCGAGTACTCCGAGTTGACGGCCTTGCCGCCCGCCCTCTTCCTCTTCTGCAACCTCCCAATGCCAGCCACCCTTGGAGACGGCCCCAAGAAGTTCAAGGAGCTGGCCCCACCCCCGACAAAACTCTGCCGGGGGAGCGGCCAGGTGCAGATGCTACTGCTGCAGCACCCGCCCAGGCGTGGGGTGTCTGGCGCCTAGTCAGACTCGTCCCCGTCATCTGCCCCGCTGTCCTCCTCGTCACTTTCGCTCGAGGAAGAGCTTCGATCGTCGGAATCTCCGTCGGAGGAGCTCTCCACGCTGCACTTCAGGCGAGTCCCGAAGTCTCCCAAGACCTTGACGGAGAGCAGGCCGTCCTCCATTAATTTGAAGTAGAGGACGAGCCCCGCCGTCAGGCTATGGATGCGAGCGAACGTCATCCACCCATGATGGACGTACATGACCCGAGGAGCCGGGAAGTCGACGTCGACCCGCGTGCCCCCATTCCCACAGCCCCTCATGTGCAATCTGAGGATTGGGGCGGGTCACGCTCCATCTCCCGAGCAAGCAGGCGGGAAAGCGAAGGCGACGATCACGGAGGCTGGCGCAGCCTGATGAAGAACTCGCGGGGCTGGTCTCCAACATGGCCTTCCATCAGAAAAGGCATCATTGGCGGGGGCAAAGCCGGCGCGCCGCCCCGTCCTCCTATTCCCGGAGCACTACGACCTCTGCCCCGTCCTAGCCCACGGGCTCGCCCCCTCCCCCGTCCCCTCACGGCCGGCTCCACCACCGCGGACTTAGGAGGGGGAGGGATGTGCAGTCGAGCGGCGACCCTCGCCGCCACCGACGAAGGACCAGGATTCCCTTTCTCCATGGCGAGTGAGAGGAAGAAGCGGAAGCAGGAGGAGATAGATGACAGAAGAGTGCGGGATGCCATTCCCCCTTCCCCCTCCTTGTAAAGGGGTGGGGTCGGGGCTCGGCCGCCCCGCTCGGCCAATCCAGCCACCAGAGGCGCGGGGAATCGAGACCGACCCGCTGCCCCAACCAGCGACCGCCAGGTTTCCCGCCTGTCGGTGTCAAAACCGGCGGATCTCGGGTAGGGGGTCCCGAACTGTGCGTCTAGGCGGATGGTAACAGGAGACAAGGGACACGATGTTTTTACCCAGGTTCGGGCCCTCTCGATGGAGGTAATACCCAACTCCTGCTTGATTAATATTGATGATATGGGTAGTACAAGAGTAGATCTACCACGAGATCAAGGAGGCTAAACCCTAGAAGCTAGCCTATGGTCTGATTGTTGTTAGTCCTCGGACTAAAACCCTCCGGTTTATATAGACACGGATAGGTTAGGGTTACCAGTCGGTTACAATGGTAGGAGATCTACATATCCGTGTCGCCAAGCTTGCCTTCCGCCAAGGAAAGTCCCATCCGGACACGGGGCGAAGTCTTCAATCTTGTATCTTCATAGTCTTGGAGTCCGCCGTGATGATAGTCCGGCTATCCGGACACCCCTAGTCCGGGACTCCTCGGTAGCCCTGAACCAGGCTTCAATGACGATGAGTCCGTAGCGTTGATTGTCTTGGCATTGCGGCGGGTTCCTCCTCGAATACTTCATTGAAGGTTTTGAACACAAGGATAGTGTCGGCTCTGCAAAACAAGTTCCACATACCACCGTAGAAAGAATAACTTTTGCAGATCTGCTAACGTATTCCGGCGTGACATCACACCACGGCCAGGCCTTTATATGAATCGTTTTTACCGTTCCACCTTAAGCGCGTTTAGCGGCGGTTTCCTTGGCACGTCTTATCAAAGCATAGATCGTGCCCCTTATTCAGGATTCTCATCAATACGGACGTGGGTAACCCATCCGCCCCATTGATTCTGGCGCTTGGGAGATAAGCGAGTTTTACCGGGCTTGTGGGGATGCATAACCCGTCCGCCCATATAAGGGATAAGGATCCACCTTTTCACCTCGCCTTCTTCCTCCTTTGCTCATCCATTTCCAAGACTTTCGAGCTCCAGGCGCCCAAATCGCACATCCCACCTCAACCTTCTCCAACCATGTCGGGAGGCGGGGCGGGTGGATGGCCTCCTCCGTCACGGAGGGACACATCACAAGGCTGCGGGAGGCGGATATTTGTCCGCGACATCGCGCTGAGCTGCCCGGCAGGGCAGCTCATTCCAACCCCCTGGCCCCATGAGAGGTGGTGTTTCTCCCCACTTCCTCCAGGGACTAGGTTTTCCACTTCACCCATTTGTCCGGGGCTCATGTTCTACTCGGCCTAGACTTCCACGACCTGGCCCAATTTTATCCTCAACATCTTGGCGTTTATCGTGGTAATGCGAGCCTTCCTCGCATCCAGCCCCACTTCAGCCTATGGCTGAAGATCTTCAATGTCGGGCCGAAGGTAGTGGGCGGCCGTCAAGCGGAGTCTTGGGCGCCATGGTCGGCAAGATGGCCAAGGTCCTATGGCTCGAGGCGCCTTTGTGAAGACAATAAAGGGTGGCAATCGGGGTGGTTCTATATCACCGAGCCACGCAACCCGAATGGGTGGCGGCCCCAATTCAGATCTGGCTTCCCCACGGCTCGTCATGGAAAGAGGCGGGCACGGCGTGGGGAATTCGGAAGAGCTATCCGGACTTAAAACATCGTCCGAAACCTGGTGGACAAGAATCTCGGGCTTGTCGGCGTAATCCGGTGATGCTCATCCGCGGATTCTCCCATGCCAACAACGGGCCTTTAATTTGTGGGAGTTCGATCCGGCCTGACACGAACCTTGAGCGGCTCTTGACACTCGTCGAAGATGCAGGAAGGTGCTGTTCAAGGGCGCTGAAGCCCCGCATCCACTAACAAAGATCGCGGATACAGCTCGCGGCATCAAGCCGGCGAGGTAAGTTATTTTACCCTTTATGGGACTCTTTCTTCAGAGATTAACTCTATGTGGGATCTAGAACTCCCTAATCTTTGACAGGGCTGGCTGAAGACGTCCGGACAGATTAGCAGTCCGGCTCCTTTGCCGGAAGACCCATGTGGTGTCGGAGAAGAAGGCCAAGAAGGAGGCCACGGGAACTCGAAGGAGCTCCCGCGCCGAGTCTTTGTCGGTCTGAAGCGAGAATCTTCTCCCGAGGATGAGGAGGAGGAAAAAGCTTCTCCCAGTGAGGAGGAGAGAAAAGGAAGGACACCCCCAAGCTGGGGAGGCGGAGGGTCAAGAAGGAAGAACCCTTCCTCGGACTTCTCCACCAACGTCGACGATGACGAGGAGGATTGGCCTACAAGGGCCAAGCCCCTAGCGAGATCGTAAGTGTCCGGATACCCATGGCTTTTTATTATTGCAGAGTGTTCTCTAATGTCGAACAATCATGCAGTCCGCCCAAGGGCGAGTTCGCCGATTCATCGAGCGGATCCCTGGGCTCGTCGGAAATGGAGAGTACTTCACTTCCGACCGCCTCCTCGCCTCACGCTGCGGTTGACGCTGCGGTGGCGCCCCAAGGGGGGCTTGGACAAGAGCAGGTGGCACAGGAGGTGCCACAAGGCAACCTCCCGGACTCCAGGCGCGTGGGGGGCAAGACCCCCAAGGGCTCTAAGCCCGACCCTTGTCCGGACTCCATGCCGGAACCTTCAGCGTTCGAGTCGCAGCAGCGGTCCCTTCATAAGAAGGGTAAGGCGCCGTGTCCTCCGTCCAGCTGGAGGCGCGGATAGCTCTTGGGCGCTCAACAGCGCCTCCATCGAGGAGGAACACCGCCTTTTATGAGTCGGTGATCCGGACAGATTCGATCCGCCAAGCGGGGCTGACAGCTTGTCTGAGCCTTCTAACAGGCTTTGAGGTAAGTTTAGAATATGTAAAAATATTACCGCATAGACAGTAGCCTGATGCTTAGTTCGGTGTTGGAAAGAAAAGCCGGACTAAGGATCTAAAAAGATATATGCAGAGTCTAACATAAGTATGTCAATATGGGAATGCAGGCTGCTTTCTTGACCTCTGCCGCCTTGGCTGCGGAGGTCGATGCATTGAAGCGAGCCTCGACCGGTCCGAGGGCGAGCTCGGCCAAGCCAAGAAGCAGCTCGAGGACAAGGAAGGTAAGTAGTACCTTATTAAATAAATACCTTATAGAAAGGTTTTGGTTGCGAAAATAACAGGAATAACATGGATCTGCGGGGCCCACGAGCGAGGTGGCGACCACGAAGGCGGTGTCGTGGCGAAAACATGGCTGCAGGCATGCCGAGAGAGAGAAGGGGAGGCGCAGCTGGCCAAGATGCGGCAAGAGCTCAAGCTCGTGGAAAAACACGAGAGTTTGGAGCGTGACTCGAAGTCAGAGCTCGCCTCGGCTCTTGAGAGTGCCAAAGCTGCTAAGGCCGAGGCCCAAAAAGCCCTCAAGAAATCGAGTCGTTAAAGAAGATGGCGGCGGGTAAGGCATTCTTTATGCAAAGCAAGCATGTGAAAGTAAATTACCTATTACTTACCCGGTTCGGAGCTCTCCGGGGCATTCGAGATTTGCCCCATAGTGTGTCGATGCTTCCGCATTCTACAGCGCCAAGGAGGGAGCTCGGCGGAAAAGGTGTTTTGGTCTCGGTATCTTTGAGGCGGACAACCAGTGCCTGGCGACCAGGTGAAGCAGTTGGTCGAGCTCCACAAGGTCGCCGAACAGGCCATGAAGGGCTGATAAGCGGCGGTGTGGCCATTGGAAGCCATGCACAGGAGCTACTTGACTTGGTGCAGCGGTGGTGGGCCTTTGTCCATGGATTAGCGTCATCAAGCGCTCCGTCTGCATTGAAGGTGTCCGTCGGGCCCTTGCCCGTGCTAAAGTGCACTGGGAAAGCTGGATCTTGAGAAGCTTGTGACGGACGGGCCACCGAAGGGCAAGGAGCATCGCATACGCCGAAATGTACTATGAGGGCCTCTGAAGGTGCCGCTTTGTGGCGACCCGACCAGCAGTCAAGTCTACGTGTGGCTGTACCATCCCAAGATCATGTTGGCACACACGTACATTGATGCAAAGATTCAAAGTTCAATCACACCTGAATTTATTACGATTCTCATATCGAGTCTTTATTACAAAATAATAAATTGGCCAAGGCCAACTCATGAGAAATAAACTAAGTAAAGCTGCGGGCGTGAGCGGCGAGTCCATCCGACTCCATAGGGCAATCGCATGGCGTGGATCGTAGCCTCACTCCTGATCGGAATGCTCCTCTGCAACATAAGGCGTTGCAGCCGTGTAAGTCAGCATTTTGAATATCTTGACAAGTCATGAAGAGAATAACAATAAAAATTACTAACACTATATGCAATTTGGCTGTGGGGCTCTAAGTTTCATTATTTTGCGAAAAAGCCAGTTTTTCCCTACAACAAGGACTTGTTTACAAATATTACAAAATGTTGGTAGTTATTGAGATGGTTCCGCCAACCAATGTCTCATTCCCAATTATTAAATAATCCCCTCAATTAATTTACTAATTTTGGTGTTGAGATTTCCGAAATACTCCAAGTTCCAGAGGCTCAAATTGTCCGTAACCGGGGACACGGCTAACCGATTAGATCTTCACTCTGCAGAGGTTTGCACACTTTACCCGCAAGAATCGTTCCCTCCTTTAAGTCTTAGCACTTCACGGTGTTTGAAGGCGGAGACGAGCGAAATAGGGTCTTCAGAAGAGTTCCTCAGGCCCTTGCCGGTACCCATCCAATCCTATCGTTCTTCTACATCTCGTAGCACCGTCCGGCCAAAGTGACACCTAGGGTTGACCAAGCCAGAGCCCATAATGGCTTGCGGCTGCACAGTAAGCTTCCGGTCGATGGGGTATCCATCCGTCTCTTCGTGGCTGGGTGAAGCTTTCCATGAGATGTCATGGCGCTTCTCCATGCATCCCGACCAACGCTGGTTTTCTCGGTGCCCGTCAGCAAATCCTCCACCCAGTAGTGAATTTTGATGTCCATCTTGAGCTTGAAGATCATGGGGTTGTCATCATCTTGACTCTCACATCTCCCTTATGAATCACTCAACCAACCCGATCTCTGAGCATAGCAAAATAAACTACTTAGTCCCGGCCATGGTAACAAGGGAATTGGTTTCATCCTACCTCATGATACTACTCAAGAACATAACTTAAAATTCACCTACTGCATGCATGGTGGGGAGGTAAAATTCTAATGCAATAAAATCATAGGTATTGTAAAATAAATCATGATCAAATGACTTGCCTTGCTGACGGTCTTAGAAAGTTAGGGACTCGTGATAGCAAGCTTCGCACTCCGGAAATTCTACCGAAGCAAACAATAGCACAATAAGTATGGCACAATATAACATCCCAGCAAGTTGGAAGCAAAACACCCAAGCACTCAAACCAAAATCCAAAGAAAACTCGGAGAAAGCAAATCAATGTTTTCACCACATCAAACAACAACTAAGAAATAGTTTTACACAACCAAATTTTTCTTAACAGAACCTAAGCATGGGTTTTTGCTAACTAACAGAAGGGAAAACATCATGCAACTAGGAGCAAAAAGAATCACATCAAAAGCTATTATAGAACTCATATTATGCCTGTAACAATCCTAGCAAGAAAAAATAAAATAAAATTTCTATTTATTGAAAATAAAAGTTCATGTTCTAAAACTACAGAAACTAATCAAAAATAAACTATGACATAGGTAAAATAAAATTATTTAATAAATAAAACAATAGGAAAACAGTAGCTAGAAAAATAAACAAGAAACACATGATTTTGATTAAAACTATTTTTTTTATTAAATCTAAAATACCCAAATAAATTCCTACGGTTAGGCAAGGTCAAAACAAAATAGTGACAAAAAGAATCACTAAAATAAAATAATCCTAACTCATTTTATAGCAGAATTACTAATCTGTCTAAAACTAAAATAAAACAATTTTTAACAATTTAAACATGACCAAACATATTTTCTACATAAACTACAACAAATTTGCAAACTAACAAAAAAAGAATCAATTAAAAATATTAAGTAACCTAAAAGATATGGATTTTACAAAACTGAAACTATTCTGTAAAAAAAACAGAAACGAAAATATAATTAAAAAGAAAAACTGGCGCTAACGGGCCGATCTAACGCTCGGGCGACAAATAACTAAAACGCGCCCGGGGAAATAAACCGATCGGGCCGGTCTAACTAAACCACTAACTAAACCAAAAATAAACCGAAACTAAACCGGGTTTTATTTAAAATAAACCTACCCCTTCGCTAGTCTAATCTAGACCCTAGATCCTAGATCGGACGGTGGGGCGTTCAACTGCTTACAGCATGGCAA
The DNA here is from genome assembly GCA_021605205.1 of Aegilops longissima. NCBI lineage: Eukaryota > Viridiplantae > Streptophyta > Magnoliopsida > Poales > Poaceae > Aegilops > Aegilops longissima. The sequence goes on from CM038677.1 coordinate 397,975,262, forward strand.
CAACGGCAGTTGTGGCTCTCGAGGCGGCAACAGTGCTGCGGCTCCGGTGGTCGGCGGCGGCGCGGGCGTCGGGTGGAGTCTTGGCGGGCGAGGAAGTCGATGGTGGGGTCGGTGGAGCTCGAAGTCGGAGGCGGCAGGGTGGTAGTAATGGCCTTGGCGTGGCAGGCTCAGCGAGAGATTTGAGGCGAGTGGAGGGTTTGCGAGGAAAGTGGGGAGCAGATCGAGGGGCACGGTATTATAGAGCGTCGACTTGGGGAGGCGGATCGGGGAGGAGATCCGGGATCTTGGGATTCAATGTGTGATGGCGTGGAAGGAAGAAGGCGGGTGGGGTCCAGCGTTAGTGGGAGAGAGAGGAGGGGATTGATCAGGCGACCGAGGGAGGAGTTCGTTGGCTGGGTCGGTCGGCTCGGTATTGGTGGGCAGTTAGCTGCCATTGGCCGGCTGCTTTGGCTGGCTGGTGGGCTGCCTCATTGGCTGGGCAGGTTAGCTGGCTGGCGCTGGGGTTTTTCTCTTTTTCTATATTTTTTGAATTAAGGAGAGGAGAGATAATATATTAAATATATATTTTTTATATAGGACATATATATATCAAAATGATCAGGGGAATATTCCCTACAATTTGAACATTTTCGAGGCAAAACTCAAACTTAAAAAAACATTTTTCTAAAATCCCAAATAAAAATCAAATTTGAATTCAAACTTGTTGGCAAAGTTTTTCATCTGACATTTTTGGAGTGTCATGTTTACTCCTCTCATACTTTTTCTCAAGTATTTGTCAGGCATTGTTTTGAAATAAATTCATCTGCCAATTTGAATTCAATTCCAACAAACTCAAAATCTTCTGAAATACTTCAAATGTCACTCAATTCAATCAATATGCATAGATGCTTAGCTATAATTGTAAAACATTCCAAATGGGAAATTTGGGATGTTACACCGCCGAATAGCGGATGAGTGCTCCAAAGATGTAATTTTTGAATAGACTCGCATTTGTTATCACATCTGCTGAAAACTTGTTCATATCGCTAAGCAACGCTTGTTAATTTAAAATATTACCTTACAATGCGGCCGTTTATCAAATTTGAGAGATGGCAAGTCGTTGGCTTCAGCCCCATGCCACGAGTGCTTTGGGGTGTTAGGGATAAACTTGAGCACTCTTGTTCCCATTTTGGGTCCATCTAGGGGCGCTCAACACAACGAACAAGGCAACCGGACTTATAATGCTTGAACACTCTCCTTAGCCATAGAATTCTATAATTTTAAATTTGGCGGATCCTAGTATTCGGAAGACCGAGTTGAGGCGCTATCACGCCTTGGCGGACAATTCGGTTCCTCGCTCTAAGCGGCATAAGTCTTTAGGGACCCGAAAAACCTCTCGAACAGCGACCGGCTCTCGCCCTATTATGGCGGTCAGTTTTAGCTTTCTCCACCGAGGTGCTCGACCCAGCTCAAGCTGGGGCACAATCGCGATGGTTCTCCAGTGCTACCTTAGCGATATAACGGAACATAAGGTACCAAAACACGGGAGCGGACAAACCCAACTATTGACCCAAGACATGATTCGGAGCCGATTCATATAATGATATAAGTTCGGGGTGCCGCACTTGTAGAAGTGTTCGGACTTATCACACCATAATTTTGGGATACTTAAGCCCCTGGTGTATTGGCCGTACCAAAGTGTACGGTTGCAACATGTCATGAAATGAACATATGTATAGATAAAGTAAGTAGAGCAATAATAAGCAAGAGCCATGTATTGTTTATTCAAAAGGTACTGCAATGAAAGCGAGCGATACAAATGGTGCGATAAGCAAGGGATGGGACTATCTAACATGTCCCACTCCAAGGGTAAGCTCTTGATATTGTATGTAAAACAGGTATAATGCTCATAATAGAGACCACACAACACTCGGCGTGGCTTTACGCTTCCACGGCTGTTGCATCGTGGGTTCGGCGATTCTAGTGCGGACGGGACTTACGAAAGGCGGAGTCTGTAAGTAAGAAAAATGAAGAAAAGGAAAAGGAAAAGAATGACACAATCGGGGCCACAGTGCGGTCGAGCCGCATTCTTGGTGTGCCGTGATCTTGCCCTCCCCATATGCCCATGGTATCTCGGGCGTAATTATGTCGCAGCGTAACACTAGCCGCAATTTCGCGAGGGCTGGGGTTGGGGCGGATTACTCGCGCGTGCTTGAATCGTGCCGAGCGGTCTTGTTGTAGGTTACTCCGGCACGCTTAGCGGTGTCGGGCGGCTTAATGGCGGACTCGAGAGTTCTTGTGAGAGCTCCTTTGTACCTCCGCGCGAGGGTCGCCGTGTGCTCCTCCGTTCGGAGAAGGCGTTGGCGTTTCCATTGACCGTGATTACTCCTTGAGGGCTGGCATCTTGAGCTTGAGGTATCGTGGTGCGGCACCGCATTGAACTTTACAAATGCGGTTCGTCCGAAAGCGATGCATGATAACCGCTGCAGAATGGGGCGATGTCGAAGATTAACTCTTAAGCCGGAAGTTATCCGGGGATCGAAGACCGCTTGAGTGTAAGCGAGCCCGTTACAACTGGCCTCTACACCGGTATGGCGCCTTTAAAGGTCGTCTTTGTAGGTTTAATCCTTGAGGGTCTATGCCCATTTTGCGCCTTGTATCGATAAAGCAGGTTCGAGGATCTTTGCCGCCGTCCATCAGGACTCTGGTTAGGTGAAATCCGTCGATAATTGGGTCAAGAACCAATGCGGCGAAACCGCCGTGACGAATGCTAGTGGGGTGGTCCCTTCGATCAAAGGTGATCGGGCAGGAAGACCATGGGTTGAACTTTGGGGCGACTGGCTCCATCGCATATATATCCCTTAGTGCACGCTTCCGCTCCCTTTTGGGTATGTGGGTTGCGTATATCATGTTCACCGTCCGCACTTGTGTAGGAAAACCCTTCTGCCCTCTATTGTTCGGCGGCCGGGGCTCTTCCTCGTCATCGCTATGCAGCCCCTTGTCATTGAGTTCGGCACTTAACTTGCCTGCTTGCTTGAACACCCAACATACCACCGCTTGTCACCCCAAGCGCATCTAGGACGCGTGGCAAACATGCAGAATCGAAGGGACGGGTGAAGCGACCTCTCCCCACCCCATGATCGTGGGGTGTGGACGCCTTGGAGACCGCAACTCGGCCCCACGCAGTAAATAAGCCGCGCCTCCACGCCTCCCTCCTTTCATGGGGAAGGCGCGATGTGACGCATGCGTGCAGGAACCGCCCCACGCATGTCGCCCACATCACGCGCACCCCTCCACGCCACGCCACGCCGCGCGCAGGTTGTGGGAAGCGCATCGCGCTAAAAGTTTTACAGCGGTAAAAACCGCCCGCCTGCCCGCACCGTTTTGGGCCTGGGCCAACAACGTGTTGCGCTTATGTGTGGCCCAGGCCCGGGGGCTCCTGTCGGTGTACAAAAGGAGGGCACACTTTTGTACCCCTTTACCTGTGCACGGGCAGTCGGAGCCGCGCCCACGGTCACACCAAGCAGAATAGGGGAGGTGAGCCAAGGTAAAATCGAAGCCCAAGATAACCAAAGCAACGCCAAGTCCAAGACCACAAAGAGCAGAGGGACGAAGCAGGTTCCCCCGGCAAGACCCTTGCCGGGGCAGCCTCAGCAAGACCCTTGCCGGGGCAGCCTCAGTCTTGCCGGGGCAGCTCGCCCCACACCAACAGAGCGAGCCACCCTTGAAGCCCACAGTCTCCAACATCACGTTGGGCCAGGGCTCAGGAGGAACCTCCATGGTGGCATACAGATCTTTGTGAAGACAAGGAACACTCAAGATCAGTTGAGGATTAGAAGACGACGATCCTCAGCAAGATCCTTGCCGAGGAAGGCCACCAGACCCCGGCAAGGTCCTTGCCGGGGACAACAGCGCGCCACGGCAAGACCCTTGCCGGGCCACCCGGCAAGGCCCTAACCAAGTACGCTAGCGGGGCCACCGCCAGGCCCGCGCCAACCAAGTTTCCACCGTCGTTCGCATACAGCTGCCAACTCAACCAGCTGAGCAGGCACCTGCGTGGCAACATGCAGCTCCCAGGCCAACTCATCAAGCGTCTGCGTGGCGGCATGCAGATCTTCGTGGAAGCTCCACCACCGCGCCACCTCAGCTGCCTGCCTGCCTACATGGCACCGCATGCCTCATTGGCCAGGGCACATGTCGAAGCAAGGAGGAGCGGCGGCGGACGGGACGGGCCTCGCCCCCGTCCTCGATAAAGTTAGGGGACACCTAAGCTACGCATTAAATGCGTCTTGTCCTGTAATACGAGCGATAAGCTCATAGCACTGTGCACCTTTCCACCTCCCGTGTGCCACTGTGGCAGCCCCTTTCGACTATAAAAGGAGGCCCATGGCATACTGGAGAAGGATTCGACTCTTTCGAACCACACACTCACCACAGCTAGTTCGAGAGCTCAAGAACTCTCTAAAATACACCCACCAAAGCAGGACTAGGGTTTTACGCATCCTCGCGGCACGAACCTGGGTAAATGATCCTCGTGCTGGTTACTAATCCTGCTCTTCTCGCAACCCTGCGCCCCGGCAACCGTAGTATGGATTCTTGTGATCCCATAGGTGTCGTTCCACACCCACATATCTGAACCAATATGAGCCTTTGCATAATCCTTTTAGGGTTTTGCTTTGTTGAATTTGTGGTTGCATCATCGTGTCTTGTTGCTGGTCTTAGCATCCGGTCCTTTAGAGTATTGAGATCTGTCACAGCTTGTCACGCCGCCCTTGCACCATCTTCATCGCTGTTGCCATATACCTCCACTGCTACCATATCCTACCACCGCTACCATATACCACCACCGCTGCCATATCCTACCACCATATATCCACCACCAATCCGAGTTCTTTTCATATTAGGCTTGGTTTCAAAATCCATCTATTCTCCGATTCGTGTTTCCTTGCCTCAGTAGGTTTCAGAACAAAAAAGTATGAAGACCCCCGGGCAGTTTTTAGGCCAAAATTTCAGCAGACAAAAATATTTTTTCCTATCCTGTTTTTAGGCTTTTCTGAGTCTTTTGAGACACGTGCCATCATAGTGATTTTTTATCGCACTTTTTGGTCGTCGATGCCTTGATTTTCGAGAAAAAAATAGTCAAATTGTTTTTGTGCCTATCCTGTTATTTTGACTTGGGAAGAGTTTTGAGACACTAGCCATTATAGTGATTTTTGGCAAAACAAAAAGAGCGCAATTTTTTTCCCGAGTGTGCTTTTCCCTTGTTTACGTGCCGCGCCGTGATTTTTTTAGTGTTCTAGGCTCGCGTCTCTAGCACGATCTAGTCTATGACCAGCACAATACTGTCGTTGAGCGTGTATTCAACTTTGCATCTCTGAATTGATTATTGCTGACATTTTTGCTACCATATCATAAGCCTTTCGAGTTCCACATTCATCTACATCGTGCGTTTGACACCACCTGGCAGTCGCTCTGTCCAAGCTTTGGAAGTTTTGATTACACCGGTTGCCGATCACCACCTACTACTGGGTAAGAACTGGTAATGATTTGAGATTTGCTTGACGGTTTTGTGACACACCACCGCCACCACTTTCTAGTAGTCTGTAGGATCATATTTTTGTGTGTTTCTATTGCTGCTAACCATGGCAGTACCACAAGCTGACGAGATTGACTGGGAGAACATGACGAAGAAGGAGCTTAATGATAAATTCTAGCAAATGTTGGGTCAACAGGTGGAAGACGTGATGGCCAGCTTTGGAAAGGCAATGGAGAGGATTGATGATATTGAGAAGACAATTGGCACCAAGTTGGACGCCAAGTTCGATGAAGTACTCGAGTGTCTACCACAACCACCACCCGCATCTGCTGCACCATAGCAACAACAACAACAACCACCTCCATGTCGCGATCCAGCAGGGTGAGTGCAGTGTGTTCCTCTTGAGCCAGGAAAAACTTCTGGTGCTGCTGCTATAGCTGTTGATGCTTCTGTAGCTCCTGCAGCTACTGCAGAGGTGGAGGACCATTACGAGGATGAGGTTGATCAAAATCATAACTACATGCAACCACTAGCACCACCACCACTAGGTTGTCCTCATGCATATCATCGCAACGGTAGGGCTGCACCACAACCTAAGGTACAAGATCATGACCATCTTCCTAAACTAAAATTGAATATTCCACCATTTGAGGGAAGATATGTTCCTGATATATATCTTACTTGGGAGTTACAAACTAAACAACATTTTACATGTTTACAATATCCCGAGGAGAGAAATGTTCCTGCTGCTGTTTGTGCTTTCACTAGTTTTGTATGTGTTTGGTGGTCTGAACATTGTAGATTATATCCTATTCCAGCTACTTGGGCTACTTTGAAAACTGCTATGCGTACTCGTTGGGTTCCACCATATTATCAACGTGAATTACTTCAAAAATTGCAGCGTTTAAGACAAGGAAAAAATTATGTACAAGAACATTATCGGGAATTACAAACTGACATGATTAGATGTGGTATTGTTGAGGATAATGAAGCTATGCCTGCACATTTTATGGGTGGATTAAATAAAGAGATCCAGACCATTCTAGAGTATAAGGAGTACAATAATATCACTCGTTTATTCCATCTTTCTTGCAAAGCTGAACGTGAAGTGAGGATCGGCAGGCATTGGCACGAACTAATTTTTCTGAAGGTCGATCTTCATCATGGACACCACGTACATCCTCTACTCCCACACGTGCTACTGCAGCACCATTGACTTCAGCCGCCAATTCCAACCGAGATACAAGAAAACAGTCACCACCACCATCCACCAGGAGTACACCTTCTGGGCCTGCCCAGAGATCTTCATCCATGGCATCAACAGGGCACACACATGATATTATTTGTCGTCGTTGTAAGGGAAGAGGTCGTTATGCGAGAGAATGCCAATCTCCGCGTGTTATGATTGCTACTGAGGATGGTGGGTATGAGTGCGCTCTCTGCGTGTTATGATTGCTATTGAGGATGGTGGATATGAGTCCGCTAGTGACTATGATCAGGAGACTTTGGCTCTTATTAAAAGTGAAGAACATGGTGGAGATGATTCTTATCATGAGACGCAATGCATGGCTGCTGAAGATGCTGACATGTATGAAAGTTTAGTTGCTCAACGTGTTTTGAGTGTGCATGTCACACAAGCTGAGCAAAAACAGAGGCATAATTTGTTCCATACAAAGGGAATTGTGAAGGAACGTTTTGTTCGTGTCATCATAGATGGAGGGAGCTGCAACAACTTGGTTAGCATGGAGATGGTGGAGAAGCTATCTCACCACACAAGACAACATCCACATCCTTACTGCATCCAATGGTTCAACAACAACGGCAAGGTTAAGGTAACACGTATTGTTCGTGTGCATTTTAGTATCCTAATTATGTTGATTGTGATGTGGTACCCATGCAAGCATGTTCCTTATTACTTGGTAGACCGTGGAAATTTGAAAAAAATTCTGCACTCCAGGGTAGAAACAATCAGTATACTCTTGTTCATAAGGATAAACATATTACTTTGCTTCCCTTTACCTGATTCCATTTTGAAAGATGATATTAATAGAGCTAATAAAGCAAAACAGGAGAATAATAAGAGTGAAAATCAGATTGTGGCAAAGAATTTGAGCAACAAAAGAAGCCTAATAATAAACCATCTAGTGTTGCTTCTGAAATTAAATTGAAAAGTGCATGTTTACTTGCCACCAAATCTGATATTGATGATCTAGATTTCAGCAAATCAGTTTGCTATGATTTTGTGTGCAAAGAGGCATTATTTTCATTTGAGGACGTGCCTTTCTCTTAGCCTCCTGTTGTCACTAACATTTTGCAGGAGTTTGCTGACGTCTTTCCACAAGACGTGCCGATCCATCGGGATTACCACCTATTCGTGGGATTGAGCATCAGATTGACTCAATTCCCGGTGCTTCGCTACCAAACCGTGCACCATATAGTACCAATCCAGAGGAGACGAAGGAGATTATGCGTCAAGTACAGGAGCTGCTCGACAAAGTTTATATATGCGAATCTCTTAGTCCTTGTGTTGTTCCTATTATAATAGTGCCAAAAAAGGATGGTAGGTCGCATATGTGTGTTGTTGTAGAGGCATTAATAGTATTACTATTTTTTATCGCCATCCTATTCCTAGGCTAGATGATATGCTTGATGAATTGAGTGGCTCTATAATATTCTCCAAAATTGATTTGCGTAGTGGATACCATCAAGTTTGTCTGAAATTGGGAGATGAATGGAAAACAGCATTTAAAACTAATTTTGGTTTATATGAGTGGTTAGTCATGCCTTTTGGGTTAACTAATGCACCTAGTACTTTCAAGAGATTAATGAATGAAGTTTTTACGTGCTTTCATTGGATGATTTGTGGTAGTCTATTTTGATGATATACTGATTTATAGAAAATCTTTGGAAGAACATTTGGAACATTTACGTGATGTTTTTATTGCTCTACGTGATGCACGTTTGTTTGTTAACCTTGTGAAGTGCACATTTTGCACCGATCAAATATCTTTTCTTGGCTATGCTGTTACTCCACAGGGAATTGAAGTTGATAAATTCAAGATTGAAGCTATTGAGAGTTGGCCACGGCCTTAAACGGTCACACAAGTGAGGAGTTTTCTTGGACTCGCTGGTTTCTATAGGCGTTTTGTGAGAGATTTTAGCACCATTGTTGCACCTCTCAATGAGCTTACAAAGAAGGATGTGCCTTTTGTTTGGGGTACCACATAGGAAGAATCCTTCACGGTATTGAAAGATAAGTTGACACATGCTCCTTTACTCCAACTTCCTGATTTTAGTAAGACGTTTGAGCTTGAATGTGATGCTAGTGGAATTGGATTAGGAGGTGTATTATTACAAAATGGCAAACCTGTTGCATAATTTTCTGAAAAATTGAGTGGGCCTAGTCTGAATTACTCTACTTATGATAAGGAATTATATGCTCATGTTTGGACTTTGGAAACATGGCAACATTACTTATGGCCCAAAGAATTTGTTATTCATTCTAATCATGAATCTTTGGAACATATTAAAAGTCAAGCAAAACTGAACCATATACATGCTAAATTGGTTGAATTCATTGAGACTTTCCCTTATGTCATTAAACACAAGAAGGGTAAAGAAAATGTTATTGCTGATGCATTGTCTCGTCGTTACATTATGCTTTCGCAACTTGACTTTAAAATATTTGGTTTGGAGACCATCAAAGATCAATATGTGCATGATCCTGAATTTAAAATGTATCGTGGAATTGTAAAGAAGGGAGAACATGGAACAAGTTCATCTTTAATGATGGATTTGTGTTCCGTGCTAACAAGCTATGCATTCCAACTAGCTCTGTTCGTCTTTTGTTGTTGCAGGAGGCGCATCGAGGAGGATTAATGGGACACTTTGGCGTGAAGAAGACGAAGGATGTAATTGCTACACATTTCTTTTGGCCAAAGATGAGAGGGGATGTTGAGCGCATTGTTGCTCGCTGCACTACATGTCAAAAAGCTCACGACTCAATCATCATGGTTTATATATGCCTTTGCCTATACCTAGTGTTCCATGGGAGGATATATCTATGGACTTTTTTGGGTTTACCTCGAACAAATAAGGGGAGGGATAGCATATTTTTTGTATGGATAGAATCTCGAAAATGACACACTTTACACCATGTCATAAGAGCGATGATGTTGCTAATGTTGCTGAATTGTTCTTTCGTGAAATTATTCACTTGCATGGTATGCAAATACTATTATTTCAGATCGTGATACTAAATTTCTTAGCCAATTTTGGAGATGTTTATGGGCTACGCTGGGGGACTAAACTGCTTTTTAGTACTACTTGTCACGCCCAAACTGATGGACAAACTGAAGTGTCAATAGAACGTTGTCTACTATGCTTAGGGCTGTTTTGAAGAATAACAAGAAAATTTGGGAAGAATGCTTGCCTCATATTGAATTTTCCTTATAATCGTTCGCTGCACTCTACTACTAAGATGTGCCCTTTTGAAATTGTATATGGTTTCCTACTTCGTGCACCTATTAATTTGTTGCCTCTTCCATCTTAGGAGAAGGTTAATTTTGATGCTAAACAACATGCTGAATTGATCTTAAAAATGCATGAGTTAACTAAGGAGAACATTGAGTGTATGAATACTAAATATAAACTTGCTGGAGATAAGGGTAGAAAACGTGTTGTGTTTTCACCTGTAGATCTTGTTTGGTTACATTTGCGTAAGGATAGATTTCCTGATTTGTGCAAATCAAAGCTAATGCCACGTGATGATGGTCCTTTTAAGGTGTTAGAGAAAATAAATGATAATGCATATAAACTTGAGCTGCTTGCAGATTTTGGGGTTACTCCCACTTTTAACATTGCAGATTTGAAGCCTTATTTGGGTGAGGAAGCTGAGCTTCCGTCGAGGACGACTTCATTTCAAGAAGGGGAGGATGATGAGGACATCAATACCATTGTTACACCCACAGCCCCTGCTGCTATACATACTGGACCAATTACTAGAGATCGCGCATGCTAATTGAATTACCAGGTACTTCCGTTTCTTGGTGACAATTCTAATGTTCATGAGAATATTATGCTGCCTAAATTGGATACATCTGTGTTGATTACTAATGAAGGGCCCAGCATGGACAAGAGGGATGAACATTGGAGCATGATCAAGCATGTAGATGAAGGTGCGCGCGAAGGGATCCAGAATGATGTTTCTAGTGCATATTTGAGCACTTTGAAGCCTCTGTGATGACCTACAAGGAGGACATGGACGAAATATACAAGATGCCCCTTCATAACTTTCGTCCATAGCTTATTTTAGGTCCTGCACCACCTTATTTTTGGGCCAGGCCCATGTAATTTCAAAATACTTAAGTATAAGCTATTTTTAGTGTCTGTATGTGTGGGGAAACAAAGTTCGGGTTGGTTTCAGACCCCTCCTATAGGGGGCCACGAATTCCCCCCTACTCCTCCATATATACTGCCCTTAGGGCATCATTTAGACTTTGGGTTTTTGTTTAGATTAAAAGTTCACCATAGCTGCAACTTCGCATACTTTGTTTGTGTTCAACGACTAGACCAAGACGTCACAGAACCCCACTTGATCAATAAATCTTTCCTCTTTTATTAGCAATATCCAGATTGCAATTTCTGTTTCCTGCTTGTTCTTCGTTTGCTTGCAGTAAATAGACCCTCGTGGTCAGGTTGATCGTGCTTCGGCGTGGTCAATAATCTCTCGGAGTTTGTTTAGTGATTGCTAAGGCGCGACGTCCTCGCACGTTCGTAGTCGGATCGTCAAAGTCTACTCCATCGAAAATGATAGCCACCATCTCATCGAAAGATGGGACACCTTTGCCTCTATCATTATGTGCTATAACTATAATGGTCCTTGAGCCGTATATCCATAAAGGCTCAGAGGAAAATACGTGTGCATGTGTGAAATAATAAACGGTATATATATTCCTAATCATGCCTCTAAGACTGGCTCAAGCGTTGCATGATGGTCACATTTTCCTGATCATGGGCATGACTATGCCGACAATTTTGAGGACATAGTGTTAGAAGAACACTTGTGTTGAATTGACCCATATTGATGTTATGCTATGAGATACATTCATCATAAGTTAATGGTTTTATAACACAGATAAAGTTTGTGTTTGTATAATTCCTTAGACCATGAGAGTATCAAGTTCCTCCATGCTTGCTTCATGAACTTTGGGGTTAGTTAAATGCATTCGTAACATGGTGACCATTACAACAACTTCCGGGTTCATGAAAAAGTATGACAAGGGACTTGATAGCTCAAAATTGGTGTCGGTGTCAAAACCGGCGGATCTCGGGTAGGGGGTCCCGAACTGTGCGTCTAGGCGGATGGTAACAGGAGACAAGGGACACGATGTTTTTACCCAGGTTCGGGCCCTCTCGATGGAGGTAATACCCTACTCCTGCTTGATTAATATTGATGATATGGGTAGTACAAGAGTAGATCTACCACGAGATCAGAGAGGCTAAACCCTAGAAGCTAGCCTATGGTATGATTGTTTCCGTCCCTACGGACTAAAACCCTTCGGTTTATATAGACACGAATAGGGTTAGGGTTACACGAGTCGGTTACAATGGTAGGAAATCTACATATCCGTATCGCCAAGCTTGCCTTCCAAGCCAAGGAAAGTCCTATCCGGACAAGGGACGAAGTCTTCAATCTTGTATCTTCATAGTCTAGGAGTCCGGCCAAAGATGATAGTTCGGCTATCCGGACACCCCCTAGTCCAGGACTCCCTCAGTAGCCCCTGAACCAGGCTTCAATGATGACGAGTCCGGCGCATATTGTCTTCGACATTGCAAGGCGGGTTCCTCCTCCGAATACTTCATAGAAGGTTTTGAACACAAGGATAGTGTCCGGCTCTGCAAAACAAGTTCCACATACCACCGTAGAGAGAATAATTTTTTGCACAGATCTGCTGACGTATTCCGCGGCGTGACATCACACCACGGACAGGCCTTTATTCGAATCGTTTTTTACTATCCCACCTTAGCGCGTTTAGCGAGGCGGTTTCCTTGGCACGTCATATCAAAGCGTAGATCGTGCCCCCTTATTCTGGGATTCTCATCAATACGGACGTGGGTAACCCAACCGTGCCCGTTGGCACGCCTCCTCTATCGAAGGCTAGTCCCAATCGACCACGGGGAGGGCTCTTGGTATTCAACCTCTTTATAATGAGACCAAGTCCCTCTTCTTTTTTCCACCCTCCATCGAATTAGCCTCGGCTTGAGTTCTAACACCAAAGCTTGATTTAGGCGCTTCGGACCTTCGACGATGTCCGGCTCCGACCAGCTCGGCCGATGGATGTCTTCTTCCGTCACAAAAGAAGATGTGCTAAAGCTGCGAGGCGCGGTATCTAACGGCGAGATTTCACATAGGCTGCTGTTCGAGGCAGGTCATTCCCACTCCCGAGCCCGGCGAGGCGTGGTGTTCGTGTCTCACTTCCTTCGGGTTTAGGCTTCCCGACGGATCCCTTTGTGCGGAGGCTCATGTTTTATTATGGGCTGGATTTCCATGACTTGAATCCGAGTCCATCCTTCATATCTCGTCATTCATTGTCATATGTGAAGCCTTCCTCCATATTACCCTCACTTTGGATTGTGGCTCAAGACCTTCAAGGTGGAGCTGAAGATGATCGAGGGGCAACAAGAAGAGTGCGGAGGGGCGGTCATAAGCAAGTGTGTTGATGCTCCGTGGCCCGAGGGCTCTTTTCAAGAGGAGCTTGGTTTGTCGCAACGGGAGTGGTTTTATATCACCGCTCCCAAGGGCACCAAATGGGTGGCGCCACCCGCCTTCCACTCAGGTCCACCACAGCGGCTGGCATCATGGGTCAACTGGGGGCTCGACTAGGGGCCGTCCAAGGACGTTCCTCTGTTGGAGGGCCGTATTCGAGACCTCCAAGAAAGAGAGATCAATCTAGTCGTGGCGGCGCAGGTTATGCTGACTCGGCGCCTTCTGCCCTGCAAACGTCGCCCCCTCCGTCTGTGGGAGTTTAAACCGGAGGGAGCACGAGCTCTCCAACATTTTATGGGCGCGGCGCTTGAGGAGATGTACAAACTGTTCTTCGGATCACAAGAGAAGTGTCCGGACTTGACCGAGGGCGCAGGTCTAAGCTGCAATCACCGGATACTCAAGTAAGTAACCACAGTAACGGACAGGTTGTTCATTCATTTATCATATATATGCCCTTTAAGGGAGCCGTTTCTTGAACAGGAGTGGATAGCCAAGGCAAAGTTGATAAGGTGTCCGGCTCCCCTCCCAGAGACCACGCCGGATCCCATGCTGACCAAGATGTTGAAGGCCGCGCCTTTTAAAGAAGGCAAAGGGAGGAGCAGGGAAGCAACTGCCTCCGCAAAGGAGGCTTTCAAGGAAGAGGGGATCAGGGATCCTCCCCTCCAAGGGGAGAAGAGGACCGCTTCCGAAGACCCGGAAGCCAAGGCCTCAAAACAGGGAAAGAAGTCTTCGTCAAAAAGTCCGGCGCCGGGAAGTACCCCAGCCGCACTATTTCCCCAAGGGGATCAGCCCTCCAGCGAGCCGTAAGTAAAAAAGAAGGGGTCCTGTGAATAAAGAACATCCTGTATTTATTTAGAAGATAACCAAATTGTACCTTGTAGTTCGGATCTCAGCCCTTCTCGTGAGCTCGTCTTGGGGATCTTCGTCCGGAGATGATAGAGAGCAAACGCCTCCACCTATCGCGCTTGCAGCAAGGCGGCGACCACAAGTGTCGCCACGGAGAGTTTCCCGAGTCCGGCGGGGCGGACGGTCCGCGCCAATCGGGCGTCGGTCGGAGGAGTGAAGGACCTGCTCGGCGTATATCTCGAAGATCACCGTGCGCTAATGGCTACGGTAATTGAAAGAATTGCGTCCGCGAGAGCGGATTACATGAAGCCGCCGAAGTTTATTGACGGGTTTGAGGTCTGAAAAAATGATGTACCTTCGGCGCTTATGCATATAGAATGCGCCTACAGTATAGATAGTAGCCCCGAGACTCGGTATGTCTGTCTGGCTGACAGCGTGCCGAGGATAATAATCTCGATACTAACATGTCGCTGTTCCTATGTAGGTGGCGGGCGTCCGTGGCTAGCCGGATGATGAATTTGCCGAACTAAAGCGGCAACTTGATGAGGCGGATGCGGACATCGCTGCTGGTCAATAAGCGGTTTGATGAGTCATAAGGTATGCGACTTCTCGCGGACACCGGTAAGGGAGCTTGATGCCCATGCCTTACTACTTGTATGCTTTGATGCGACGGTGCCGCTGCTGTGGAGAGGCTGCGGCGGAACTTGCCCGAGCTAAAGAGCAAGCCGAAAGAGTAATGCGCTTTAAAAAGGCGGCGAAGAGCTGAAAGCGAGCAGGCTGCTCATTGCCGAAGCAAAGAGGAAATGGCGATTTGCCTCAAATCAAGAATACTACCGACCGCTGCGAGGTTCTTGAAAAAAGAATGTCAAGCGGAACAAGAGGACATGAAAAAGGCCACCGCCAATCCAAGGATGCTGTTCCGCTATGAGAGCTGCCAAGGAGGAGTTGAGTCGGGCGGGGATATTGCGGTGGAAAATCGTTCTGCTGCGGAGGAAATATACGAATCAAGTATGCTCGGTTGGACAAGCTGTGGAGTTTGGAGGATGCTTATCTGGACTTAGCGGCGAAGCTGCATGACGCGATTGAGCACTTCCGAGGCGGAAGGGACACGAAGGGAAGAGCTATTTTGGTCGCAATTCCATAGTCCGGGCGTCCTCTTCCGTTAACCGATCGGTTGGCGAATGGGCGAGCTGAATCGATTATCCGCACTTGCCATGAAGCATGTCATGACTCATTTGTGGCAGCGGACCCCACCAAGAGTTATTTTGGCTTAGTGCAGCGGTTCCTTGTGCGGTACCGCGTGTCGATGCAATGAAGTGGTCGGCGTGTATTGAGGGGCGCGATGGCTCTTGCCCATGTCAAGGCATACTGGGCTGAGATGAAGGCCACCGATATTGCATCCCCAGATTCGGACGGCAGCCGAGTACCAGTCTAGCGCTATTTTGAGGAAGTTCTTCCGGGCGCTCGTTTAATAGAGACGCAGTGCTCGAAGGATGTTATGTTTGAATGACATGTATAATTTTATGAAACAATGTTTCAATTTAATGTAAGAGCTTTTTATACTTGTGCCTTCAAGTAGCAAACTACCTCCTATGCGGCCGTTGATGTATATATGTATATAACCTGAAAGATGGCAGTCTTCGGCTTCAGCCCCCACGCACATAGTGCGGGGGTGTTTGCAAAGAAGTCGTGCTTTCACACTTAATCCAACGTCTTGGTCCTATAAAGGAGGTGGTAGCGTAGCAAACTAGGCAACCGGACTATAATGCTTTATCACTTTCACTTAGCCATAGGAGTTCGATGGTGGGGCTACTATATAGCCCCTGGGGGCACCGCACTCTCCCGAATTCGGGGTGCGTATGTGCTGACAGAAAAGCGGTCCTTCGTTAATGCGGAGGAATTCTAAACATTCGGTGAGTCATCGAGTGGTTGACCGGTCTCTCGCTATATCATGACAAATTTTGGCTTTCTCTCTCGAGGTGCTCGCCGGCCGAACGGGGCACAATCGCAGATAGTTCTCCACAGTGTCGCGTTAGCCGATAGAACGGAACATAAGGCAGCAAAACACGTGAGCCGGGCAAACCCAACATTGACCAAAGACATGATTCGGAGCTGATGCATATAAGGCCTAACTCGAGGCGCGAACACTCCCTAAGGTATTCGGTCTTTTATAAAGCGGGTCGAACAATGCCCTTGGTAACAAGCCCTGGTGTCAGTGCGTGCAAACTTCGACGCGGCCGATGCGAAACGCCAGCCTCCTCCTCGGTTATAATAAGAGACCGGGGATGAGTAACAACAAGAGACAGTGAAAAAGGTTTACGCGGGGTCTTAATCTGAAAAGAATCCTTGCAGCGGGTCCTGCTGCGTATCTTTGTGTCTCCGTTGTGCCGTATCCTGGACGGGTATATACGGCGTTCATCTGTAAAAGAGAGGAACTTAGTTTGAAAAGATCGCGCTAAAATGTAATTGGAAATAAAATAGAGTATGATTCAAAATGCGTAAAATTAAGCTTTATTGTCTCTTGTTGTACATGCGTGGAGCCCTTGTAAGAAGTACGGCTAGTAAGCATCATGTTTATTTATGCGGACTCGCCTAACCGTGTTAGGGTCCGAACGACCTGCCTTAGGCGCTTTTGGCACGGAAGGCCGTATTAGTGTGAGGCTGTTAAGGCGATCTCACATTCTTTCCTTGAGGACACGCGCAGCTTCCTTCAATGAAATGATGCCTCGTGGACCGGCATTTTATGTTTAAGAGATGCATAATGCGGTATTGCGTTAAAGCGGGTGAAAGCTTCGCGTCCCAGTAGTGCTTGATGGCTACTTTTAAATGGGGCGATGTGGAAGACCAACTTTTCCCGACGGAAGTTGTCGGGTGAGCCGAACATAAATTCCAATAGTAGGGAGCCCGTACAATGGGCATATGTGTCTGGCATTATTCCTTGGAAGGAAGTGTTGCTATGGCTAATCCTGTTTGGGTTTATCCGCATGTTGCGGATTGTGTCCTGACATAGCAGGTTTAAATCACTGCCACTGTCCATTAGGACTTGCGTAAATTGAAGACCGTCGATTATAGGTTCTAGTATGAAGGCAGTCCATCCTGCGTTCCGGGTACTTTCGGAGTAGTCCTGATGGTCGAAGGTAATTGGTTTTGACAACCAGTGTTGGGACTCCGCTGGGGTAGATTGTGCGGCGCGTAATTCAGTGGGTGCCGCTCTGTTTTCCCCTTTTGTTACTTGAAGTAAGTTTACTGTTTTGACCTCTTGTGGGAAATTCTTTTGTTTTCCGGGGCTACAATCTCTATGGGTATGGTTTGCAGGCTTCCCGGGAGTACTATGGATTTGGCATATCTTGTCCAAGATTTTGTTTTAAGTTGGATAGCTCATCGCTATTGTCCTTAAGGGGCAGTTTTTTATTGTTCTGCCGTGAGCTTTTGAATCCGGCGTTGACTGCCGCGCTCTTTGGACCGTTCCCCTTAATCCGGCGCTGGTCCTTGCTGCGTCGTGGTTTCCCATTCCCATCCCTCGACTTGGATGTACTTGGGTCGCTGGTATCGCATCTTGCTAGCCAGCTATCCTCTCATCAAAAGCGGGTCATGAGGCTTGTTAGTGCGGCCATTGTTCTTGGCTTTTCCTGGCCAAGGTGTCTGGCGAGCCACTCATCTCGGACGTTGTGTTTAAAAGCTGCTAAGGCTTCGGCGTCCAGACAGTCGACTATTTGGTTCTTTTTGGTGAGGAACCTTTTCCCGAATTTTCGAGCTTACTCTCCGGGCTATTGGGTTATGTGACTTAGATCGTCTGCGTCCAGAGGTCGGACATAGGTTCCCTGGAAATTGGCCCGAAAAGCATCCTCAAGCTCTTCCCAACTACCAATGGTGTTTTCGGGGAGGCTTTTAAGCCAATGCTGGGCTGGCCCTTTGAGCTTGAGGGGTAGGTATTTTATGGCGTGGAGATCATCTCCTCGGCCATGTGTATGTGGAGGATATAATCCTCAATCCGCACTCGAGTGCATCGTTCCGTCGTATGCCTCTATGTTTACGGGCTTGAATCCCATGAAATTCATGATCCAAAGCACCTCATCGGTGAAACATAGAGGGTGCGCGCGCCCTATTTGGGTGTGCCATGATGTTCGGATATTTGACATGTTGTATTGCTCGCGAACTTGTTTCCTTGGCCCGTAGATAGATCTAACTGGGCCATCCTTTTAGTCTTGAATCCTTATGCGGATCGCGTGCGGCTTGTGTGCGGCGTCGCTTGCTTCTCGTTTGCCATGTGGTGCGTCTATCCGACTCGGCGGCCTCTTTGTTTTTTGATCGTGGGGGCTCTCGGCCTCCTCATCGAATCGGGCGATAGTTTGCGCTTTGGGTAGCTCTTTGGTTGGCGGTATGCCGCCATATTTGTCTGCAGTGTTGAGTAATTTACTCCATCTCATTGGTCGTCTTCCGCTGTTACGAGCCTCTGTTTACCTTTTTCAAGCTACAGCGCGATGGCGAGGAGCTCTTTAATGGAGGTTCTTGATCCAATGACGTGTCGGCGTGAGATCGTCCGGACTGTTGTCCTTGCCGGGACGGGTTGTTTGTCCAAGTTGGCCTGTTCGGATGGTTGCTCAATGGCATGTTCATCGTCGGCCGCTCACCCCGCTCTATGGCTGGAGTGCGTGTGGGCGCTATCTTTGTCGAGGTGGGGTTTTGGCGGCGCTTACGCCGCCGCTTAACCGCTTCCCGAGGGAATTTTCTTTCGCAGCGTCTCGCCGTTCCTCGTTATCGCTTCCCTTAGGTGTGTCCACCATATATATATCGTAAGTTGAGGTGGCCATCCGATGCCTCTGTGGGCGCTGGTTCTTAATCGTGTCCGCGCCGTCGTCCATATCGTCGATGTCCTCGAGTCGAAGTCGAGCATGTCTGTTAAGTCATCGGCGGGGCTACAAAGTGGGTGGTGGGTGGGCGTTGAATTTCTTCGTCGTCCGAATCCCAACCTTCCCGACCGTGGTTCGCCAGGCTCTCGACAAAGAGAGAGACTTTAATGAGTTCAGGATATCGCCAAAGGGCGAGTGTTAAAAGATGTCATGGCGGTGAACTCCATAACCGCGCCCGTCGAATTCGACCGCGGTAGCGCTGGAGGTTGAGTCCGGAAAGGAGTCCGGCACACAGGAGTCACGAGCTTTGCAAAGGACAGGGATGGTGTTCGACTCAATCGCCGTAGAGATTTCAGCCCCGGGCGGTGTCCAACCAACCGTCCTCGATCAGCTGAACCGCTCGGATTAAGGGTCGGAGCGGAACCTTTGATCGCGGCCTCGAGGCATTTGCTCGCGGCAGAGCTAAATCGTACCCATTGAGACAAGTCGGCATGCTCGGTTGTGGCTCGAATCCGTCGAAGATCAAGTCTCCGCGGACATCGGCCGTATAGTTCAAGCTTCAAATCTGACACGATGGCGGGCGTAGCTTCGATCTGCTCCAGATGGCCTAGCGAATTGGCCCGCAGTGCAAAGCCGCTGAATACGAAGATCTGTCCGGGGAGAAAAGTCTCACCCTAGACTGCGTCGTTGCTGATGATTGAAGGAGCCATCGGGCCAATAGGTGACGACACAGAGGAACTCTCAATGAAAGCACCAAAGTCGGTGTCAAAACCGGCGGATCTCGGGTAGGGGGTCCCCAACTGTGCGTCTAGGCGGATGGTAACAGGAGACAAGGGACACGATGTTTTTACCCAGGTTCGGGCCCTCTCGATGAAGGTAATACCCTACTCCTGCTTGATTAATATTGATGATATGGGTAGTACAAGAGCAGATCTACCACGAGATCAGAGAGGCTAAACCCTAGAAGCTAGCCTATGGTATGATTGTTGTCCGTCCTACGGACTAAAACCCTTCGGTTTATATAGACACCGAATAGGGTTAGGGTTACACAGAGTCGGTTACAATGGTAGGAAATCTACATATCCGTATCGCCAAGCTTGCCTTCCAAGCCAAGGAAAGTCCTATCCGGACAAGGGACGAAGTCTTGAATCTTGTATCTTCATAGTCTAGGAGTCCGGCCAAAGATGATAGTTCGGCTATCCGGACACCCCCTAGTCCAGGACTCCCTCAATTGGGATTTGCTCCTTCGACGATGCAGAGATATTCTTTGGTCCCTCTTGGTGTTACGGTATCCATCATCGCATGGCCAGACACATCATGAATTGATCATGGGGACGCCGGAACGCGGGAACGAGAAAAGAGAAAAAAACAGTAACGAGGAAACTGGCATAGTGAAAAATAAATGTTCACAGGATGCCAATAAATCTCACCTCGGGCTTACGTAACATATCACGAAGCAACAGGAGCAACACTCGGTAATTACAGGTTCTCTTGAATATTCATTCATGTGGGAATAGGGATCAATATGGATGTCCGTGGTTAAGCCATTGATCATTAATTAGAAAGAGTTTTGGTCATGTCTATACTTCACCGAACCAACAAGATCACACACTTAAGTGTCATCTATCTCCTAAGTAATAGACAAGGGTGTTAGTGTCCTGGACTAGCGGGTCCCGGCCTAGCCGGTCTAGTCCATGGGCCGGACTGACTGCATGTTGATGAGAAAGGACTCCGGAGGCCTCTAACGCGTGGCATGAGCATATTGTGCTTCTCCGAGGACTTGGCGTATACTCCAAGTATATCTATTAGGTTTGGCATGTAACCCCTAGTTGGCAACCAACCATGTGTAAGCCTAGATACCCCCGGTGCCTTTATAAACCGAAGGGTTTAGCCCGTTGAGGTACGTTGGTCATCATCATTTGCCTTAGGGTTTTGTAGCGACCAGACCCGAATGGATCAAGTCTCTGTGCTCAGTGTCATCCCTGGATCGATAATCTTGACACCACACAAGATGCTTCAAGGATTTATAGCAGAGTAGCAATCACACACTTATTACATCGTTGTCCACAAGGGACTTAATACAATAATATGGCTTAAGGCCATCTAATAATAACAGGAAGGCTTAGAAGATAAGCGAGTCCATCAACTCCAACGGCATCATCGAGTATAGAACCACGACCTAACACCTTACTGTCGTTCTAAAAATCTGCAACATGAAAGTTGCAGCCCAAAACGGGTCACACATGGAATATCTTGGCAATGTAACACATAAGGAGCAATGAATGAATAAGCCTATACTACATGCATATTTGGCTGGTGGTAAGGCTCTCGGTTACATTTGCATAAAGCTGGTTTTCCCTACAACAAAGGAATAATTTTATTTAACTATCATGGTGGTTGTTAAACATTGAGAATGGTTGACACATCCTCAATCCCAATTAAAAGTACTCATTAAAACCCAATACATTTATTAGAAGTAACATGTTGAGATTCACATGATATTCAATTACGGATACTCAAATTGTCCATAACCGGGACACGGCTAATCATGATTAGTTTGTACACTCTGCAGAGGTTTAGCACTTTTCCCCACAAGACTCGATCGCCTCCGCTTAGTTCTCGTGACTACATGGTGTTTGAGAAGCGGATGACCGAGACATAGTCTTTGAAGCGCTAGCACCTTACATGTGGGTAGACCGTACCAACCTACATCCCCTACATCAGCTAGCCTACCTGTAAGAGTTCGCACAACTTAGTCAACTACGCCAGAGCCCATAATTGGCTTGTGGCTGCACACGGAAGTTTCGAGTTTGAATAATCTTATGATCCCTTGGAGCCTGGGTGGCGGTCCGAAGAAATACAGGCAAGTCCTGATGGAAACCAGGTGCCTCAATCCACCCAGATGTGTGTTAGGTTGCCACCTTAGATAAACCATTAATTATCAATCTCACATCTGTCATGGATATTCACTTAAACCCAATCCACGTCTACGAGCATAGCATGGCGTAATAAGCAAACGTAGAAGTAACTCCCAAAGGTTCATAAGTAAAATAGGTAATAGGTACTACCTCGATCTACTTCCCATCCCACAATTTAATTAGATCCTAACCATGCAAGTGTTTGAGGATTGATCTAATGCATAAAACTGGGTAGTAGAAAAGGTATGATCAAGTGTTACTTGCCTTGCTGATGATCCGCGAGACCTAGAGATTCGAAGTAACAAGCGGCGCACTCGGGTGATCTAGCGCACAAACAACAAGCATACAATAAGTACTCATCTAATGCACAGGAAATCTTGAACAAAAGATCTAACCAGATAGTTCATCTTAAGAACCACAGTTGCAAAAGAATCGAATCAAATAAAGCATCGAAAGTCGAAACTCGAGAGAGAACGACTCGGTTTAACAATCTGAAGCTAGGTCGAAATTTTACAGTAGCAAAACTCTGTGTAAGTAGGTTAGTCGGAACAGCGGTTTAAGATGCGAAACTCCAGCGCTTGAATCACCCGATTCGATAAGCGAGCAAGAAATAAAACAGATTTGAAAATCGGATCGGAAATCGAATCAGAAAAATAACGGGTTAAATCCGATTTAAAAAAAACAACGAACGGACTAAATAGCGGACGTTCGTTAACAAAACTAATCCAACGAACACATTCATTGAAACGAACGGTTCGGTGAACGTTCGTTAATTAAGAAAACCGAAAAAAATAAAACCATCTAGGGTAATTTTTTTATAAAAAAAAACCGAACATCTCTTTTTTTAAAAAAAACCGGATCGGGCGGGGGCTACCTCCGGTGGTCTTCGCCGGCGGGCTCGGCGAGACTCCGGTCTGGGGGGTCCGCGGGGTCGGAGGGGCGGGAGGGGCGGCGGGTTCGGGCGACGGCGAGGAACGTTCTCGGCAAGGCTCGGGTTAGGGTTAGGGCGGCAAGGTGAGAGAGGGGGTGGCGGTATTTAAGAGGGGGTGGCGGCCGGCTTAGGAAAGGGCCAGGCGGCGGGGTCGGGCGGACTCAGGCGACGTGGCGTGGCTCTGTGCAAGGCTCCAGCAAGGCGTCTTGTGAGGAGAGGAGGAGGCGGGCAGGTCTTGGGCAGGCGCAGGCCGGTTGGGCCGGGGGCCTGGGCCTTGGGGGCGCAGTTGATTTTTTAAACTAAACCAAACGAATTAAAAAAATACCAAACGAACTCCGATTTTAATAAAATAATTTTCTCCGACTCCTAAAATGAGTCGAACAAAATGAACTTTAAAAGCGGCAAACATGCATATTTTTTTAAAATGCTCATTTTGCCTAAGCAAAATAAATCTTCAAAAGCCAAATCTGATTTATTTATAAAACCTTCATTTTTCCTAAATGTTGGGAAACTCATATTATTCCCTCTCTTAATTTTTTATAGGAAAACTTTATGAAGATAATTAAATAAATCCAATGATCCTATTTTCAAAATTTGAGAAATCCCAGATATGAAAATAATGAAACTTCCAACTCTCTCCGAGGGTCCTTGAGTTGCGTGAAATTTTCTAGGATCGGAAAAATGCGAGAAAATATGATATGCATGATGACCTAATGTATAACATTCCAAATTGAAAATTTGGGATGTTACAAACCTACTCTCTTAAGATGAATCTAGCCCTCGAGATTCGGGTTAACTAGAAAATAGGTGAGGTGGTCCTTGAGCAAAACTTCCTCTCTTTCCCGGTGGCTTCATCCTCGGTGTGGTGGCTCCATGAACTTTGCAAAACTTGATAACTTTGCTTGCGGGTAACTCTGGCGGCATAATCGAGAATCTTAACAGGTTTTTCCTCGTCGTCAAGTCATCCTTCAATGAATTGCTTCCAGCGGCACTGTGTCTCTTAACGGTACCTCTGCTATCTCGGGGTGACATTTTTTCAACTAAGAAACATGGAATACATCATGAACTCCTGACAGTCCTTCTGGTAATTCCAACTTATAAGCAACTTCTCCCATGCGTTGCAAAATCTTATATGGTCCAACGAAACGGGGTGCTAACTTTCCTTTCACTCCAAAACTCTTAACTCCTCGAAGCGGGGATACTCTGAGATATACTCTGTCTCCAACCTCATACTCAATCGCTGCGCTTTGAATCGGCATAGCTCTTTTATGCAGGACTGGGCTACCTTGAGCACTGTCTCGAATCAACAACCTTCATTCGAGACTCCTTAATCAAATCTGGTCCAAACAAGCGGCGATCTCGGTTTAGTCCCATGACAACGGTGTCCTGCACCTTCTTCCATCTGAGCCTCGAAAGGTGCCATCTTTAAGCTGGTTTGGTAGCTGTTGTTGTAGGAAAATTCTGCATCTGACAAATTATCATCCCAGCTAGATCCATAATCTAGTGCACAAGCTCTCAAAGATGTCCTCTAAAATCTGATTGACTCTCTCGGTCATCCATCGATTACGTGGGTGGAAAGCTGTATCTTTGAATTCGATCTGGTTCCCAATGTTTAGTCTAACCGGTTCCAAAATTTCGAGGTGAACTGGGTTCCTCTATCGTCTGATGCTCCTCGAAACTCCGTGTAAGCACACAATTCTGGTCATGTATATCTTTGCCAACTTAGCACTGCTATAGGTAGTCTTATTTGGAATGAAATGAGCTACCTATGTTAAGCGATCGACTATAACCCAAATCGAGTCATAACTGAGCGGGTCTTTGGCAAACCTGTGATGAAATCCATGCCTAGTTTATCCCACTTCCATTCGGTATCGGCAATGGTTGTAACAATCCTGCCGCTTCGATGCTCTACCTTTACTTTCGACATCGTCACAAACTACTACATACTCCGCAATATCCTTCTTCATTCCGGTCCACGAAAAATATTCTTCAAATCCAAATACATCTTGGTATTTCCTGGGTGAATCGAATAGGGTGAATCATGGGCTTCTTGTAAAATCAACTTCCTGATCTACGGGTCATTGGGCACATAAACACGGTCTTCAAACCATAGGGTATCGTGCTCATCCTCACGAAATCCTTTAGCTTTTCCTTTGCTCATTTTCTCCTTTATAGAGGCAACTTCCTTATCGCCTTTTGGGCTTCTCGATTTTGTCCATCGATTATCATTGAATCTCCAATGCTGCTACATAGCCTCTCGAACTATTTCCAAACATAGCTCTCGAAGGTCCTCGGCTAACTCATTGGGTATTCCTCCCATCATTAGGGTATTGGCGTGGCTCTTACGGCTCAATGCGCCTCTGAGATTAGCCTTTCCGGGTGATAATGCAATCTCATGTCATAATCCTTGATAAGTTCTAACCATCTCCTTTATGCGAGATTCAATTCATACGTGAAGATGTACTTCAAACTCTTGTGATCCGTATATACTTCACAATGATTTCCAATGAGAAAATGTCTCCATGTCTTCAAGGCATGCACTGTGGTTGCTAACTCCAAATCATGAGTGGCATAATTTAACTCATGGGGCTTAAGTTGTCGTGAAGCATCTGAAACAACTCTTCCTTCCTGCATAAGTCTTGCTCCAAGTCCTCGGCGTGAAGCGTCGCAATACACCTCATAGTCCTTAGTGCAGTGCAGCAATATCAAAAGCGGTGAGGTAACCAATCTTTTCTTCAACTCCTAAAAACTTGCCTCACAGTCCTCGGTCTATATGAATTTGTTTTCCTTCTTCAACAATTCATCATAGGCTTTGCAATCCTTGAGAAATTCTCAATGAATCTTGGTAGTATCCTGCGAGTCCAAGGAAACTCGAATCTCTCAAGCTGTCGTTGGTGCTTCCCATTTGGTTACGGTCTCAACCTTTGTGGGGTCAATCGCTATTCCTTCTCCGGATATAACATGTCCGAGAAATCCAACTTCCTTTAGCCAAAACTCACATTTGCTGAACTTGGCATACAACCGGTGTTCCTCGGTTTCTCCAAAACCAATCGCAAATGTTCCTTGTGTTCCTCTTCATTCTTGAGAAAATCAAAATGTCATCAATGAACACCACGACGAACTTATCCAAAAATTCCATAAACACTTTGTTCATCGGGTTCATGAAATAGGCTGGTGCGTTAGTCATCCAAATGACATAACGGTATACTCGTCAGATCCATATCTCGTGGTAAATGCTGTCTTGGGTATGTCCTGCTCCCGAATCTTCAATCGATGGTACCACGATCGCAAGTCGATCTTGGAAAACACTTTGGCTCCTTGCAAGCGATCAAGCAGATCATTTATCATAGGTAGTGGGTACTTGTTCTTGATTGTTACTTCATTCAATCCACGATAATCAACAACCATTCTTAACGATCCATCCTTCTTCTCCACTAACAAAGCGGGTGATCCCCAAGGTGAAGAACTTGGGCGAATAAAACCTTTATCCAATAGTTCCTTAATCGCTTCTTGATTTCGCCAAATCCATGCGGGCATCCTCATGCGGTAAACCGATATCGGGCCTGTTCACGGCAACAGCTCGATCAAAAACTCAATGTCTCTATCCGTGGCATTCACAGCAACTCTTAGGAAATACATCGGGGTAATCCTTCACCACTGGTACTTCTTCCTGCACCACTCCTGATAAGCAATTAACTTGCGCTCTCCTCATCTCGTGCCGTGATACATACTTAATCCTTCTTCCTTCTGGTGTGGTGAGCAAAATTGACTTTGTGGTGCAATCTATGTTTCCTCCATACTTTGATAACCAATCCATTCCTAATATCACATCCAATCCTTGGGATTCCAGAACTATTAGGTCTGAGGGGAAAACATAGTGTCCAATCCTTAATGGCAATCGATCACACCATTTACTAGCCATGTATTCTGCTTGGTGAGGTTACTAGCATGGGTGACCTAAGGGCTTGGGTCGGTAACTTGTACTTATCCACAAATCCCTTGATATGTATGAATGCGATGCACCAAGATCGAAAAGAACAACTGCGATAAATGACTTAACCAAAACTTACCGATTCTTGCATCGGTGATCTTCAACTTCCTCCACATCAATGTGGTTCACATCCCCTGTTGAAAGGGTTGGGCTTCTTTCGAGCTTCCATTGCCATTTCCATTCGGCCTTACGGGCAGTCATTTGCATAATGCCCGATCTTGCGGCACTTAAAGCAAGTAATATGACTCAGTCTACTTTGGATGGTGTTGACGGGTTGGTGCGGTTCATCCATTGCTTCCTCCATTCCGTTCCCATTCTTAGTGCCATTATGGTTGTCTGAATTACCTCCTCCATGGGTATCTGAAACTGAATTCCTGATTTAGGGGTATAACGAGGTTTCTGCTGAGCTCGAGTTATACTTCCCTGTCCATACTTCCGCTTGCAGTTCTCAATTCTTCTGCTGTTTTCCTTCAATCATGAGGGCTCGGTCTACCAACTCCTGGTAGTTGTTGAAACTTGCTACCATCAACGGCATCTTGAACTCATCATTCATCCTTCTAGAAACTTCTCTGTTTAGCAACATCTCGTAGCGTCATCCGGGGCATAACGTGCTAATTTACTAAAGTCATCCACGATCTTGCCAACAGTCCTTCCTCCTTGGCGTAAGTTACGAAACTCACGCTTCTTCATGGCCATGGCTCCTGCTGAAACATGGGCGGTCTGGCTTGCTGAAATTGATCCCATGTGGCGTTGTCTACCGGGTAAGTGGCTGTGAAATTCTCCCACCATGCTTCTGCGGGTCCTTCGAGTGATGTGCTGCAAACTTCACTCTTTCACCATCTGCATCCCGCGATGGTCAACTCCTTCCTATCTTGCGGAGCAGGTCATCTGCTACAATCGGCTTGGTGTCTTTGGAATACACCGGCGGGTTCATCTAAGGAAGCGAGTCGATGATCCGCGGGTGGTGGTGGTGGTGGTGGGTTGTTGTTGTTGTTGTTGTTGTTGTTGCCACAGTTACGCACCAATGTTTGAATCAGGGTATTCTCTGCTGGATCAATTGGGTGATCTCTGGCGGAAAAAGCGAATCCGGGTCGCATCTCGGAGGCATCGATGGGTTTAGAAAAGGAGAGTGATTTAGAATAGAATGAGGTCTAAGGGAATCACTACCCAAATGCACATGAGCAAATGCACACAAAATCACTTCATTCAATCAAACAAGGGCTTACAACGATCTAACTATCGCAAAAGGTGCGTGTACTATAATGTTTACATGGAGGGAATACTACTAATATGTGGGGGACTTCTACTAATTTGAACCGGTGGAAGACTCCATGATGTACGCTCGACTTCGTCTTCAAAGTCGGGTTCACTTGGATCTGAATCGGTGTCGTCGATGTTGATGTAGTCGCTTGGGTATTCGACATCTTGGTCTTCATTCTGGCGCCAACTTCTTCTTGAGTTCTTGATCTCGTACTTAAGATCGTTATTGTGTCTTGCCGAGCTACGATCTCGTCCATGTAGTCCTTGCGTGTAGTCTTTAGTTCTTCTTCGGTTCGATGATCCTTCCTTAGTCTTCGCATCTCCAACATGTCGTTGCACATTTGGTTCTCTGGCGTCGAATGTGCTGATTTAACTCTGGATGAAAGCTGCAATGGGTCTATCCTTCTTGGTCTTGACGACGTCCCGTTGTCATCTCGGCGTCCGCAATCTGGTAGATGGTGTCCTTGAGGTCTTCTTGATAAACTTCTCCAATCGTCCCATGGTGATGTGGTGACATGCTCTTTCCTGACTCAAGTTGGTGCCTTGAAAACACTATCTATAGGCTTGGTGATTGGGGCGAATGTCCTTCTGGAACGTGAGCTTGAATCCTCCAGCCTCTTGAGCGAGTGGCGTTGAAAGTCCCGTGAAGCTTGGTAGTCAATGTTCGTACTTGGTAACTTCCTTCAAGTGAAATCCAAAGGTGTGCCTTCATCTGGTTGGGTGTACTTGATCTTCGCGTCCGTCATCCTAAAGAGAGTAGAAAAGGTGAGGAGTTAGAAAATGGGAGAGAGTAGTGATCTATGGCTTTAACTTAGTGGTCGTGTCCTATCGGTCGTGTGTGCTCGATACCATTCTCTGTGGCGACCAGACCGAATGGATCAAGTCTCTGTGCTCGTGTCATCCTGGATCGATGTCTGACACCACACAAGATTTGAAGGATTTATAGCGAGTAGCAATCACACACTTATTACATCGTTGTCCACAAGGGACTTAATACAATAATATGGCTTAAGGCCATCTAATAATAACAGCGAAGGCTTAGAAGATAAGCGAGTCCATCAACTCCAACGGCATCATTGAGTATAGAACCACGACCTAACACCTTACTGTCGTCATCAAAAGTCTCAACATGAAAGTTGCAGCCAACAATTCACACATGGAATATCTTGGCAATGTAACACATAAGGAGCAATGAATGAATAAGCCTATCTTGCATGCATATTTGGCTGGTGGTAAGGCTCTCTGATTACATTTTGCATAAAGCTGGTTTTCCCTACAACAAAGGAATAATTTTATTTAACTATCATGGTGGTTGTTAAACATTGAGAATGGTTGACAGCATCCTCAATCCCAATTAAAAGTACTCATTAAAACCCAATACATTTATTAGAAGTAACATGTTGAGATTCACATGATATTCAATTACTAGATACTCAAATTGTCCATAACCGGGGACACGGCTAATCATGATTAGTTTGTACACTCTGCAGAGGTTTGCGCACTTTTCCCCACAAGACTCGATCGCCTCCGCTTAGTTCTCGCACTACATGGTGTTTGAGAAACGGATGACCGAGACATAGTCTTTCAGAAGCGCTAGCACCTTACATGTGGGTAGACCGTACCAACCTACATCCCCTACATCAACTAGCCTACCCGTAAGAGTTTGCACAACTTAGTCAACTACGCCAGAGCCCATAATTGGCTTGTGGCTGCACACGGAAGTTTCCAGTTTGAATAATCTTATGATCCCTTGGAGCACAGGTGGCGGTCCGAAGAAATCTGAGCAAGTCTGATGGAAACCAGTGCCTCAATCCACCCAGATGTGTGTTAGGTTGCCACCTTAGATAAACCATTAATTATCAATCTCACATCTGTCATGGATATTCACTTAAACCCAATCCATGTCTACGAGCATAGCATGGCGTAATAAGCAAACGTAGAAGTAACTCCCAAAGGTTCATAAGTAAAACAGGTAATAGGTACTACCTCGATCTACTTCCCATCCCACAATTTAATTAGATCCTAACCATGCAAGTGTTTGAGGATTGATCTAATGCATAAAACTGGGTAGTAGAAAAGGTATGATCAAGTGTTACTTGCCTTGCTGATGATCCGCGAGACCTAGAGATTCGAAGTAACAAGCGGCGCACTCCGGGTGATCTAACGCAGACAAACAACAAGCATACAATAAGTACTCATCTAATGCACAGGGAAATCTCGAATAAAAGATCTAACCAGATAGTTCATCTTAAGAACCCTGGTTGCAAAAGAATCGAATCAAATAAAGAATCGAAAGTCGAAACTCGAGAGAGAACGACTCGGTTTAACAATCTGAAACTAGGTCGAAATTTTACAGTAGCAAATCTCTGTGTAAGTAGGTTAGTCGGAACGGCGGTTTCGTAACGAAACTCCAGGCGCTTGAATCACCTGATTCCGATAAACGAGCAAGAAATAAAACAGATTTGAAAATCGGATCTTAAATCGGATCAGAAAAATAACGAATTAAATCCGATTTAAAAAAAAACGACGAACGGACTAAATAGCGGACGTTCGTTAACAGAACTAATCCAACGAACACATTCATTGAAATGAACGGTTCGGTGAACGTTCGTTAATTAAGAAAACCGAAAAAAATAAAACCATCTAGGGTTTTTTTTTAAAAAAACCAAACATCTCTTTTTAAAAAAAAAAACCGGATCGGCGGGCTACCTCCGGTGGTCTTCGCCGCGGGCTCAGCGGGCT
This sequence comes from Aegilops longissima, assembly GCA_021605205.1. Taxonomy (NCBI): domain Eukaryota; kingdom Viridiplantae; phylum Streptophyta; class Magnoliopsida; order Poales; family Poaceae; genus Aegilops; species Aegilops longissima. Next base: position 398,006,083 of record CM038677.1, read on the forward strand.
CGGTCTGGGGGGGGTCCGGCGGGTCGGGAGGGCGGCGAGGGCGGCGGGGTTCGGCGACGGCGAGGCAATGCGGCGGGCGGGCGTTTCGGCGGGGCTCGGGTTGGGGGCGGCGGTGAGAGAGAGGGGGTGGCGGTATTTAAGAGGGGGGGGCGGCTTTGGGAAGGGGCCAGGCGGGGGTCGGGCGGACTCCCGGCGGGGGGGCGTCGGCGGGGGCTCCCTTGAGGCGTCTTGTGAGGAGAGGAGGAGGCGGGCAGGTGTCTTTGGGCAGGCGCGGCTGGTTGGCCAGGGCCTTGGCCTGTGGCGCGCAGTTTTTTTTTTAAACTAAACCAAACGAATTAAAAAAAATACCAAACGAACTCCGATTTTAATAAAAATAATTTTCTCCAACTCCTAAAAATGAGTCGAACAAAATGAACTTTTAAAAACGGCAAACATGCATATTTTTTTTTAAAATGCTCATTTTTTCCTAAGCAAAATAAATCTTCCAAAAGCCAAATCTGATTTATTTATAAAACCTTCATTTTTCCTAAATGTTGGGAAAGTCATATTATTCCCTCTCTTAATTTTTTTATAGGAAAACTTTATGAAGATAATTAAATAAATCCAATGATCCTATTTTCAAAATTTGAGAAATCCCAAATATGAAAATAATGAAACTTCCAACTCTCTCCGAGGGTCCTTGAGTTGCGTGAAATTTTCTAGGATCGGAAAAATGCGAGAAAATATGATATGCATGATGACCTAATGTATAACATTCCAAATTGAAAATTTGGGATGTTACAGGTTTAGCCCATAACTTATGATCTCGAGGTAGATCAACTCTGTACTTTGAAACATCCACAATATAAACAAGAGCAAGACATAGGGTTTTACCTCCTCGGGAGGGCCCGAACTTGGGTAAACATTGTGTCCTTTGTCTCCTGTTACCCATCGTTCCAATCTCATAGCTCGGGCCCCCTACCCGTGCTCTGCTGGTTTTGACACCGACATTGGTGCTTTCATTGAGAGCTGATTGTTGGATCGCGAAGGATTAATGGCTCACCTGCATATCGACAGCAACGTAGGTTGCGGTGACATCTTCATCCCCAGCCAGCTTCTCACCTTTGGTAGCATCATGCTGCATGCTGATCCGACCGGCCGCTTGGGTCGTGTCGAAAACTTTACCGCAAACTAGGTCGTTACGTTCGGAAGCCTCGAGTACGTCACGAACGCGCGAGGATATCTAGTCCTCCTCACCGCAACATCAGAACTAGCTTCCAAACTCCTCTCACCAGAATCGACGCCAGAGATAGAGCTAGTTGTCGCCTCGACCGATCCAGCCCCTGCCTCCTTGGATGTCGGCCTTGAGCAACCTCATCTCTGAACCTAGCAGCGGTCGCGAAGGTAGCTACTCTGTCCATCGACCGGAGGTCAACCCTGGACAGACAAGATGACCAGCCTATGTCAAGCGGCCCAAACAAACTATTTCAGGTCGGCCCAGCTTACAACCAGGTCCTAGCCACCAAGGAGCTCTCGTTGATAAACGAGGTGCTGGAGTGAATCCAAAATCTGGCGATCTCATCTGCTATCTATGATGAGATCAGATGTAGAGCTGATGACAGGAAATTTTTATCCCGCACACCACCCGCCTAGTCGCCACGATCGAAGACTTGACCGATACACACTCGACTGCGGCTCCGACGAGGCCACTGACATGGAGGAGGATATCAATGGCAACACTAGAGCAAGCCCACCTGCGACCATATCCCGTACGAGGAATTGGGTCACGTCTACATATGATGTTTAGATGGTCGACGCTCCTAAGGACAATTCCAAGGATAAGCCTAAGGAAAACCCTAAGCGTCGTCGCCCTAAGAGGTGAATGAAGGGCAACAATGGGAGAAGAAGTACGACCAACACCATGGGCGTCGCAGATAACGGTGTTGCCCTCGCCGCTACTAAAAGCCTAGGTGAGGACGATCAAGCCTCGCCCGCCCAACAGAATGGGCCCATAGGGACACCTGCGGAGGATGATCCTGAGGACATAGGCGCCATCAATGGCGGGTCAGACAAGGATTACCTCCCCGAGTCCGAGGATGAGGTCAGCCTCAGACCCAAGGACTTCATGGTGCCCATAAACCCATCTGAGCAGGCACGGTTCCAACGACAGCTAATCGCAACGGTCCGGAGCATGAAAAAGAAGCAACAAGAGATGTACACTCACGAAAACACGCTCAATGAAGAATGGATGAAAATCCTCATGGCCGAGGCAAACCTCGAAGCTTGATGCGCGGCAGCCAAGTCATTTCCACGATGGCGACTACTGCCCTACTTCGATGACGAGGCAGCAGATAATGAGCTGCTCACACACGGCCGCGCAGGTCAGGCTGACCGTCCCCCTAGAGGGCGAGATCGGCCAGCAAGGGCACATAAAAAACCCCTGCAAAAACCTGCCCTCATGGCAAGTGTGCGGTCGAACATCCCGAGCCCTTCGATCTGCTTGATAAGATACAGGCCAATGAAGCCCCTTCCTGATCCATTTATGGACTAAGGGAGTGCGCGTCCGCCGGCCTGGAGGGCTATGATGCCTGGTTAGACAGACACAAAAGAGCTCGGGAGCAGACAAGGGCTAGGACAATGGCCAACGCCCGACAAGATGCGGCTCGATATCGAGGGCCCGCACACCCAGTATGTTTCAGAGACGAGGTCATGGAGAATCAGCTTCTAGAGGGGTTTAAACCCATCAATATCAATGAATATGATAGAACGACTGACCTAACTATCTGGATCGAAGACTTTCTTTCCCATATTAACATGGGCCGAGGTGATGACCTTCATGCCATAAAATGCCTGTCGCTCAAGCTTAAAGGACCGGCAAGGCATTGGCTCCACAACTTCCCTAGAAATTATATTGGAAGCTGGGAGGAGCTCAAGGAGGCCTTTAGGGCTAACTTCCAGGGCATCTACGTTCGACCCCCGGATGTCGATGGCCTCAGCCACATCGTCCAACAAGAGGGTGAATCAGCTCAAAAATTCTGGAACAGGCGAATTGCTCGCCGGACAGCTCGGGCAGGATAAGCTGATAACCATGGTGGCTCTTACCTCTCTAATGACCCGCTTTTGTGCAGGCAAGGATAGTTGGCTGGCCCGCAACTCTCACAGGAGCGACGCTGGCACCTCGGAAGCACGCTACAGGAACGACAAATCCAGACACAACAGAAATAAGCACCGGAATAAGAACAATGACAGCAATGTTGAGGACCCAATAGTCAATGCAGGTTTCCGCAGCTTACGGGTCGGACCCAAGAAGAAGCCCTTTAAAGGGAACAAAGACGGATCAAGCACTCTCAATAGAATTCTTGACAGGCCTTGCTAGATTCATGGCACTTCAGACAAAACCGCCAACCACACTAATAGGAACTGCTGGGTATTAAAGTAGGTCGGCAAAGCGGTGGCCGATGGACACGGCAAGGGTCACTCTGGGAGCGACGATGAGGATGAAGCTCGCAGGCCAAATAGCAGTAGCCAAAGCCAGTTTCCTTCCGATGTCAAGGACGTGAACATGATTTATGTTACACACATTCCTAAGAAGGATTGGAAATGTGCACTTCGAGACATCTACTCGTTACAGCTTGTAGCCCTGAAATACAACATGTGGTCGGCTTGCCCAATCACTTTTGATAAAAAGGACCACCCGACTAGTATCCATCATGGCGGGTGATACGTCTCCAACGTATCTGTAATTTTGATTGTTCCATGCTATTATAGTATTAATTTTGGATGTTTTATATGTCATTAGATGCAATTATATATCATTGACTTAGTGCCTAGTGTCAGTTGCTGTTCCTTTTGCATGTTTTTGGCTTTTCAGAAAATCAATATCAAACGAAGTCCAAAGGGAGAAAAAAATTGGATTAATTTTTTCTGGACCAGAAGAGACCCTAGAAGGTTCGGCAGGAGACCAAAAGAGCCATGAGGGAGCGACAAGCCCTCGGGGTGCGCCCCGGGGGGGCTCAGGCTTGTGGGCCCCTCGTGGCACATCAAACCCTAATTCCACCTCTGTAAATATTCCCCTGGCATCAGACAGACACCCGAAATACTTTTTCCGCCGCCGCAAGTTCCAGAACCACGAGATCCCATCTGGAGGCCTTCTTCGGTACTCTGTCGGAGAGGGAACCGATCATGGAGGGGCTCTACATCAACGTTGCTACCCTTCCGATGATGTGTGAGTAGTTCACCACAGACCTACGGGTCCATAGTTAGTAGCTAGATGTCTTCTTCTCTCTATTTGATCTTCAATACAATGTTCTCCTCGGTGTTCTTCGAGATCTATTCGACGTAATGACTTTTTGCGATGTGTTTGTTGGGATCCATTGAATTGTGAGTTTATGGTCAGATCTATCCCTGAATATTATTTGAGTTTTCTCTGAACTCTTGTATGCATGATTACGATAGACTCATATTTCTTCTCCAATTTATTGGTTTGGTTTGGCCAACTAGATTGATTTATCTTGCCATGGGAAGATGTGCTTTTTAATGGGTTCAATCTTACGGTGCTCAATCCCAGTGATAGAAGGGGACATTACACGTATGTATCATTTCTATTAAGGGTAAAAAAGATGGTGTTTATTCATACGTGAGTTTATTTTATCTACATCAAGTCATCTTTCTTAAGGCGTTACTCCATTTTTCCATGAACTTAATACACTTGATGCATGATGGATAGCGGTTAATGTGTCGAGTAATAGTAGTAGATGCAGAATCGTTTCGGTCTACTTGTCTCGGAAGTGATGCCTATATATGATCATTGCATTGGATATCGTCATAATCATTTGCTTTTCTATCAATTGCCCAACAATAATTTGTTTACCAACCGTATGCTATTTTCAAGAGAGAAGCCTCTTTGAAAGCTATGGCCCCCAGGTCTATCTTCTATCATCTATTAAAACCAAAATACCTTGTTGTGTTTTTATTTTATTTTGTATTTTTGTTCGATCTATCTATCAAAAACTATACAATTTAATCTTGCTCGTAACCGTCAAGGGATTGACAACCCCTTGTTTGCGTTGGGTTGCAAGGATTTGTTGTTTATGTGCAAGCACTGCTAACGAGTCGTTGCTTGGTTCTCCTACTGGATTGATAACCTTGGTTTCATAATTGAGGGAAATACTTGTCTCTACTGTACTGCATCATCCTCTCATCTTTGGGGACATCCCAACGCAGATCACAAGTGGGAGGAAGAATCTCTGACGCCGTTGTGGAGGAGACATCATCAACAACTATCAAGTATCTTTGCACAAACCTTCATCTCCATGTATTTATATTATTTGCCATTTGCCTCTCATTTTCGTCTCCCCCATTTCTAAAAAGTTTTACAAAAATACGAAAAATATTTTTTCTTGTTTGCCTTTTTGCGTGTTTTCCGGTTTGTTTGCTTGCCCAATTTATCATTATGACTTATTCTTCCCTTGTTTCGTGTACCCCTGAAAGTGAAGTTCTCGATTTTAAGCAAATGGGAGGAGAGAATTTAAAAGATGCTTGGTATAGGATTTGCGATCCTCAAAATAGATCAACTCGTAAGCAATCTACTACCGTCCTTCTTCGCAACACAATTACTGGAGGGAATTTCTTGAGTAGTCGCCCTAAGCATGCTTTTAATGCTATGGGAAATTTAGTGGGATCACCATCTATCACTATTAGTGAATCGGTTTTAACCTTGGAACATGTTATGCAAAGGCTAGATGCTATTGAAAATAAAATGCCTACCGTAGAACATATTGAAAATTTGGATAAAAATATTCATAATCATGTTACCCAATTTGGATGAAGTAGGGATTACTCTAAAGATGCTAAAGGAGAAAGAACCAATAATCAATGAAAGTGTAGAGCAAAGTCCCACTAGGATTGATAAGTTGGAAGAAATTAATAATAATTTGGGTTCCATTTTTCCTTCCGTTAAAACTATTGAAAAAACCCCTCCTAGAAAGAATAACAAGTTTATATATGTACCTAAAGACAATGGTGCTACATCTTGCGAAGATCTTAAAATGATTAGTATTCACCCCAATTTCGCTGATTTGACTTGCGCGCGAACCACGCCGGCTGTGGATGTGTGCGCGTGCACGTGTAGGTTCAACACTTGAGCATGAGCGTGTGTGTTGCATCGTGTGCTGTGTCAGCCTGTGTGCATGCATGCTTGTGTGTGCGCGTGTGAGTGTTGCGTGCGTGCATGTGTACAAGTGAGTGTTACATGCATGAATGTGGGTGTTGCGTGCTTGTTTGTGTGCATGCATACATGTGTGCATAATCACCACAGTATGTCCTGTGTATTAAACAGACCGGCTCAGCATACCATGACAAGGCCACATTGTCCGTTGTGGTTAGAGCGTGTTGGTCCGAACCTTAGGTCTCTACTTTGAATCCCCGCTGACATGTGGGCCTTATAATAGGGAGATAATGTGCGTTGATAATGCAACACTAGATGCGTCACGTGGACTATTTGACTGGTCAATTGATAGTGCCATCAACAAAATACAGAGCTCTAGGGTGAGCCAGTGACCGTATAATCACCACAAAACATATATGGTGACCGTAATGAGCGTATTCTGATGTCCAATAAATGTATTGTGCTTTTGCTTCAAATATAGTGATCATATGTGTATTATCTCGCGAGAGAAAATGGAACATGAATTAATGTGTCCCGGGCGTACTTTTAGAGGGCCTATAGATAGTTTCCATGCATGTGTATGTGAAAGGGTGTGGAGAGAGGGGGTGTGCGATTGGGGGCGAGAGAGATGCCCTTTGTTTCTTTATAGTGTGACTAATTTTATAGGATAAAAGTATAAACATTCACAATACGGAAGAAATGACATTGGATGCACCATGCAATTAAATTTCATATATATCTTTATAGTATTTTATAGATGTAGATTTTGTAAAACAAACTTTTGGCCATAGTTTCTGTAGTTTTAATTCAAGATAAATCTTGTATGTGGAGTAAAAGTGAACACAGGGCTTTTTAGATCATTAGGAGCACATGATAAGATGTAATACTACTGCCGGCCGGTGCTAACGTGGCACATGTATCGGAGACCCTTCGACCAAACTATGTGTGTTGCATGAATTGCAAACAGTATCGTTTCCCGCCACCGTTTCCCACCCCTTCCCTATCGAATTCCCGCCACCAGCAATTGCGCATAAGCCTAGGCGGCGCGCAACACAGGGAGGCACAAGTGCAGCCTATAGCCCCTCTACCTTTCCAAGCATGCTAACCCACCGAAGCGCTCTACCATCAACCTCCTCGACGAGGAAAACCAGTAGGCCAGTGTAGGCGCCACGGCCCATTGATGTTGAATGCATCCCCGAAAATGCGATGGATGAAGCCTATCTGCACCTCATCGCCAGAGTGAGCATACCCTTGGCGCGGGGCGTGGCAGCGCCGATAAAGATAGGCGCGTCAACGCCGAGAGGCTGCAGTTCGTCGCACAACTTGATCGGTGGTGCACCGCAGTGCAAGATAGGTGCGTCCACACTGATAGGCTATGGCACGCCGCACAACAAGACCGATGGAGCACCGCAGACCGAGAGGTGCAGCGCATCACATAGCAAGAGCGGATCCATCGGTGCTTGCCTGTTGTCGACAGAGTGTTGCAGCTGGGTACATGACCCGTCAGTAGCCCCATTCCTCGCCAGGAGTGGGCAGAGGCTGTCTGCGCAGTACTTCCACCAACGGTCGGCCGCATCATACTAGCACTAGACGCTGGCCACGCTATTCGCATGGGTCGTGTCGTTCGCCTTGTACGCGACTCGCTCAATGACAATGCGCTAGTCACTAGGCTCGAGCACCTCCTTGGCCCAGGTGTCCACCTAGGCGTAGTAGAGGAACATGGCCATCACATCCTCGACCTGGCGATCTTCGATGAAATAGAAAACTTGAAGCTCGAGATCTCACTCCATATGTACTGCGAGCGTGTCAACTGCTTGGAAGAACGCCTACACGAGTTTAGCAGAGCAAAGAGCTTCCGTAGGCAAGGGTGGTGGTTGATACGTCTCCAATATATCTATAATTTATGAAGTATTCATGCTATAATATTATCCATCTTGGATGTTTTATGGGCTTTACTATGAACTTTTATATTATTTTTGGGACTAACCTATTGACCCATAGCCCAGTGCCAGTTCCTGTTTTTTCCCTTGTTTCAGTATTTCGAAGAAAAGGAATATCAAACGGAGTCGAAACGGAATGAAACCTTCTGGAGAAGTTATTTTTAGAAGGAAAGCAACCCGGAAGACTTGGAGTCCACGTCAAGGAAGCAACAAGGAAGGCACGAGGCAGGGGGGCGCACCCATCCCCCTGGGCGCGCCCTCCACCCTCGTGGCTCCCCTGACGTATTTCTTCCGCCTATATATATCTATATACCCTAAAACCTTTGAGGAACATAATAGATCGGGAGTTCCGCCGCCGCAAGCCTCTGTAGCCACCAAAAACCAATCAGGACCCTGTTCCGGCACCCTGCCGGAGGGGGGATCCCTCACCAGTGGTCATCTTCATCATCCCGGCACTCTCCATGACGAGGAGGGAGTAGTTCACCCTCGGGGCTGAGGGTATGTACCAGTAGCTATGTGTTTGATCTCTCTCTCTCTCTCTCTCTCTCTCTCTCTCTCTCTCTCTCTCTCTCTATTCTTGATTTGGCACGATCTTGATGTATCGCGAGCTTTGCTATTATAGTTGGATCTTATGTTGCTTCTCCCCCTCTACTCTCTTGTAATGGATTGAGTTTTCCCTTTGAAGTAATCTTATTGGATTGAGTCTTTAATGATTTGAGAACACTTGATGTATGTCTTTCCGTGCATATCTGTGGTGACAATGGGATATCACGTGATTCACTTGATGTATGTTTTGGTGATCAACTTGCGGGTTCCGCCCATGAACCTATGCATAGGGGTTGGCACACGTTTTCGTCTTGATTCTCCGGTAGAAACTTTGGGGCACTCTTTGAGGTTCTATGTGTTGGTTGAATAGATGAACCTGAGATTGTGTGATGCATATCGTATAATCATATCCACGGATACTTGAGGTGACATTGGAGTATCTAGGTGACATTAGGGTTTTGGTTGATTTGTGTCTTGAGGTGTTATTCTAGTACGAACTCTAGGGCTGTTTGTGACACTTATAGGAATAGCCCAACGGATTGATTGGAAAGAATAACTTTGAGGTGGTTTCGTACCCTACCATAATCTCTTCATTTGTTCTCCGCTATTAGTGACTTTGGAGTGACTCTTTGTTGCATGTTGAGGGATTGTCATATGATCCAATTATGTTATTATTGTTGAGATAACTTGCACTAGTGAAAGTATGAACCCTAGGCCTTGTTTCCTAGCATTGCAATACCGTTTAAGCTCACTTTAACCACTTGCTACCTTGCTGTTTTTATATTTTCAGATTACAAAAACCTATATCTACCATCCATATTGCACTTGTATCACCATCTCTTCGCCGAACTAGTGCACCTATACAATTTACCATTGTATTGGGTGTGTTGGGGACACAAGAGACTCTTTGTTATTTGGTTGTAGGGTTGTTTGAGAGAGACCATCTTCATCCTACGCCTCCCACGGATTGATAAACCTTAGGTTATCCACTTGAGGGAAATTTTCTACTGTCCTACAAACCTCTGCACTTGAAGGCCCAACAACATCTACAAAAAGAAGATTGCGTAGTAGACATCAAGCTCTTTTCTGGCGCCGTTGCCGGGGAGGCTAGGTAAGCGGCACTCACACCCCGTCAACTAACCTCTTTTCTGGCGCTGTTGCCGGGGAGGTGAGTGCTTAAATGTATATCTTTAGATCTTGCAATCAAATCTTTTTGTTTCTTGTTTTATCACTAGTTTAGTCTATAAAAGAAAACTACAAAAAAATGGAATTGAGTTTACCACATACGCTTCATCTTTTTAATATCTTTCGTGAGTATGATGGAAAGGAAAATTGTGCCAAAGTGTTAGAAGAAGAATGCATTAAAATGTTTGGCACTAAATCTTTGAATGATGAGCATGATTGCAATGTTGTTAGTATGAATTCCTTGAATATCCATGATGCTAATGATATGCAAATCCACAAGCTTGGGGAAGCTATGTTTGATGAAGATGATATTTTTTGTCCCCCAAGCTTTAATGAGCAAATTTACTATGATGAAAGCATGTCTCCTATCTATGATGACTATTGTGATGACACGTATGCTTTAAAGAATAATGATAACCATGAAACTTGCCATCTTGATCTTAATTTTCAATCACATGATAGTTATTTTGTTGAGTTTGCTCCCACTATTATTCATGAGAAGAATTTTGCTTATGTGGAGAGTAATAAAATTTCTATGCAAGTAGATCATGAAAAGAATGCTTTAGGTGCTGGTTATATTGTTGAATTCATTCATGATGCTACTGAAAATTATTATGAGGGAGGAACATATGCTTGTAGGAATTGCAATAATATCAAGTTTCCTCTCTATGTGCTTAAAGTTTTGAAGTTATGTTTGTTTTGCCTTCCTATGCTAGTTGATTATTGTTCCCATAAGTTATTTGCTCACAAAATCCCTATGCATAGGAAGTGGGTTAGACTTAAATGTGCTAGTCATATTCTTCATGATGCTCTCTTTGTGTTTCAATTCTTATCTTTTATGCGAGCATCATTGAAATCATCATGCCTAGCTAGGGGCGTTAAACGATAGCGCTTGTTGGGAGGCAACCCAATTTTATTTTAGTTTCTTGATTTTTGGTTCTGTTTAGGAATAAATAAATCATCTAGCCTCTGGTTAGATGTGGTTTTATGTTTTAATTAGTGTTTGTGCCAAGTAGAACCATTGGGAAGACTTGGGTGAAGTCTTTATGATCATGCTGTAAAAAACAGAAACTTTAGCGCTCACGAGATTAGCTTCAAATTTTTACTGGAGAGTGTTGTTTAGTTGATTATTTTTGCAGATGATTACTAGACAAATTCCTCAGGTCCACCAGTTTATTTTAGAATTTTTGGAGTTCCATAAGTATACGTTTGATACAGATTACTACAGACTGTTCTGTTTTTGACAGATTCTGTTTTCATTGTGTTGCTTGCTTATTTTGATGAATCTATGGCTAGTAAAATAGTTTATAAACCATAGAGAAGTTGGAATACAGTAGGTTTAACACCAATATAAATAAAGAATGAGTTGATTACAGTACCTTGAAGTGGTGTTTTGTTTTCTTTCGCTAACGGAGCTCACGAGATTTTCTGTTAAGTTTTGTGTTGTGAAGTTTTGAAGTTTTGGCTAAAGATCTGATCGACTACGGAATAAGGAGTGGCAAGAGCCTAAGCTTGGGGATGCCCAAGGCACCCCAAGGTAATATTCAAGGACAACCAAGAGCCTAAGCTTGGGGGTGCCCCGGAAGGCATCCCCTCTTTCGTCTTCGTTCATCGGTAACTTTACTTGGAGCTATATTTTTATTCACCACATGATATGTGATTTGCTTGGAGCGTCATTTTATTTTCTTTTGTTTTTCTTGATGTTTGAATAAAATATCAAGATCTGAAATTCTTAAATGGGAGACTCTCCACATAGTTGCATAATTATTCGACTACTCATTGATCTTCACTTATATCTTTTTGGAGTAGTTTGTCATTTACTCGTTTGCTTCACTTATATCCTATGAGTAAATGGCTGAATGATTTGAATGTCATAAATCTGAAATTATATATGTTTCATATGCTTATCCCATGGGGAGTAACGCCTTCACATATAAGAAGTAGAGGTGGTAAATTTTTTGAAGGTTAGCAAACATTGTATTGGTCACTTGAACAATTCATGAAAGAATATTGAAGGAAGAGAGATTTCACATATAATACTATCTTGGACATCTTCTATGATTGTGAGCCCCATTAATTATTTTCAAACCTGAGCAAATTAGTTGAAGTTGGACAAGGAAGACAACATAATGAGTTATGCTTGGGTATACTTGTATAGAAGTTATATTGTTATGGATCCTCTAACATGTGGTGCTTGCTATTTAGAATCCTTTGCTAGACAAAATATCTGTACTAAGCGGGAATACTGCTTGTGCATCCAAATTCCTTGAACCAAGTTTGTTCCATGAGTGTCCACAATATCTACCTATATGCGGTATTTACCTGCCGTTCCAAGTAAATTTGCATGTGCCAAACTCTAAACCTTCAAATAATAATCTGTTTTGTATGCCCGAATCGCTCATGTAGCGACTAGGGGCTAGCAGTATCTTCCATGCTAGGTGGGTTATTCTCACGATGAGTGGACTCCGCTCATCATTCACGAGAAAATGGCTGGTAAACTGGGATGCCCAGTCCCATGATCAAAAGATCGAAATCAAATCAAAAATAATTGCAAACAAAACTCCCCCAGGATTGATGTTAGTTGGAGGCACCCGTTGTTTCGGGCAAGCCATGGATTGATGATTGTTGGTGGAGGGGGAATAAAATTATTTACCTTTCTGTTTGGGAACCGCCTATAATGTATGTAGTATGGAAGATATTGGGAACTCTTGGTCGCTATGTTGACAATGAAAGCATACCTCTCAAAATTATTTCCATCTCTGTTTTTGCTTCGAGCTCTGGCACCTCTGCAAATCCCTGCTTCCCTCTGCGAAGGGCCTATCTTTTACTTTTATGCAAGAGTCAGTAGTATTCCTTCTCATTCCAACCTACTCTTTAGTTGGCAAGCATCATGTGATGGAAAGATCTAGGCATATATGGCCATTCAAATATATTTGAGCATGAATTATTACTGTTGACATTACCCTTGAGGTAAAAAGTTGGGAGGCGAAACATTAAGCCCCTATCTTTCTCCGTGTTCGATGGATGCTATTTGTACTAAAATATGCTTTGAGTGGTAGCAATCATGGAAGACTAAATGATAGTTGAGTATGTGAAGTTTGCAGAATCAAAGCTCTGACATAGACTCTTCCTGAAAATAAGATGAATTGTAATTGTTTGATGACTAAATAACACGGTTTGTTAGTTTTCAAGAAAGTTTATTGTCTATACTTCAACATGTGAATAGTTTGTTACTTGATCATGAAAATTTCTACGAGTTGAGCTACTGTTATGACATATAATGATGCTAGAAAAGGTGATTGAAATTATCATTGATCAAACTTGTGCACCTGCTAGCATTCACACTTCATAAATTCTTTCTTTTATCATTTATCTACTCAAGGACGAGCAGGAATTAAGCTTGGGGATGTTGATACGTCTCCAACGTATCTATAATTTATGAAGTATTCATGCTATTATATTATCCATCTTGGATGTTTTATGGGCTTTACTATGCACTTATATATTATTTTTGGGACTAACCTATTTACCCAGAGCCCAGTGCCAGTTCCTGTTTTTTCCCTTGTTTCAGTGTTTCGAAGAAAAGGAATATCAAACGGAGTCGAAATGGAATGAAACCTTCTGGAGAAGTTATTTTTGGAAGGAAAGCAACCCGGGAGACATGGAGTCCACGTCAAGGAAGCAACGAGGAAGGCACGAGGCAGGGGGGCGCGCCCACCCCCTGGGCGCGCCCTCCACCCTCGTGGGCCCCTCGTGGCTGACGTATTTCTTCCGCCTATATATATCCATATACCCTAAAACCTTTGAGGAACATAATAGATCGGGAGTTCCGCCGCCGCAAGCCTCTGTAGCCACCAAAAACCAATCGAGACCCTGTTCCGGCACCCTGCCGGAGGGGGGATCCCTCACCGGTGGCCATCTTCATCATCCCGGTGCTCTCCATGACGAGGAGGGAGTAGTTCACCCTCGGGGCTGAGGGTATGTACCAGTAGCTATGTGTTTGATCTCTCTCTCTCTCTCTCTCTCTCTCTCTCTCTCTCTCTCTCTCTCTCTCTCTCTCTCTCTCTCTCTCTCTCTCTCTCTCTCGTTCTTGATTTGGCACGATCTTGATGTATCGCGAGCTTTGCTATTATAGTTGGATCTTATGTTGCTTCTCCCCCTCTACTCTCTTGTAATGGATTGAGTTTTCCCTTTGAAGTAATCTTATCGGATTGAGTCTTTAATGATTTGAGAACACTTGATGTATGTCTTACCGTGCGTATCTCCGCACGTCCGCACGTCGATGTGCCTTCCACCAAAGCTCCAATGCCTCATTTACAGAGGTGACCTCACGGGCTTCACGGGTCGCTGGTAGCTGGCGCACTCCTCCGTAGACTCCTTCTTGAACGCGACTTTCCGGGCTTTCCCAGCCGGCGGCAGCGCCTTCCATAGACAAAGTTTGTAATAGCCCCAAAACCACTCCAAAGTTTGGGGGGTCGGCGCAACCTTGTCTGTTGGCGCGTAGGGGTCGTCCTCGTTGCTGCTCTATGCCTTGACATGCTCGCGGGGCGGCGCATCCTCATCGGTGCGTAGGCAAATCAACAGCGCCATGGCAGAGTTTTGTCGGACCCGTGGGATTCGGGGTACCTAGGCCTGTCTACCTGCGGCCCATCGTGTAGCGCACTGCCCAGGCCCCTTGCGCGGCGCAACTTTTTACTTCACGAGCAAGGCCCTCGCGAGGCCCCCTCCTCGTGAGGCGCATGTCATCAAACATCGTTAATAGCCTCGTGAGGCCCCCTCACGAGGCGGCTTCCCGAGGCCCTCTGGGAGGCGAAAAAGTTAAGGACAGTTCAGCAGAGTCACACGGTCCTGCGCCTTCACGTGGGTGACGCGCGTGGTGATGAGCGGAGCCAGAGGGGCACCAACAGGCGTGGATGAGGAGGTTTTACTCTTTCGTGCTAAGGGAGCAAGGACTGTGCACTGGTTCCCATTTTGGTGCAAGAAGACTAGGACGGCATTCTCGCCAGGACGGAGGTCATTACCGAGCCCACCGACGCGTCATGGCGGGAAGCTTTAGCAGGCAAAGACCACCTTTAGTCAGGATAAGCTGTACTCTTGTCCACCTTCAAAGTTGGCTATTGTGGCAACCCTTATCGCCTTGTGTTTTGGGGGGAAGCAGACCAAGGCCAGTATAAGTATAGGAAGGGCTGTTCGGGAATGCAGTATTTCGGAAAAATTACCTACGATCATGCAAGATCTATCTAGGAGATGCATAGCAACGAGACGGGAGAGTGTGTCCACGTACCCTCGTAGACCGAAAGCGGAAGCATTTAGCAACGCAATTGATGTAGTCGAACGTCTTCACGATCCAACCGATCCAAGTACCAAACGTACGGAACCTCCGTGTTCAGCAAACGTTCAGCATGATGACGTCCCTCGAGCTCTTGATCCAGTTGAGGATGAGGGAGAGTTCCGTCAGCACGACGGCGTGGCGACGGTGATGATGATGTTACCGGCGCAGGGCTTCGCCTAAGCACTACGATGATATGACCAAGGTGTTAAACTGTGGAGGGGGGCACCACACACGGGTAAGAGATTGTTTGTTGTGCTTTGGGGTGCCCCCCTGCCCACGTATATAAAGGAGGGGGGAGGAGGATGTCGGCCTAGGAGGGGCGCGCCAATAGGGGGAGTCCAACTAGGATTCCCAATCCTAGTTGGAGTCCCCTTCCTTTTCCAAGAGGGGAGAGGGGGAAGGAGTAGGAGAGGGAGAAGGAAAGAGGGGGGCGCCGCCCCCTCCCTAGTCCAATTCGGACTTGCCAAGGGGCGGCGTGCAGCCTCCCTTGCGGCCCTCCTCTCCTTTCCACTAAGGCCCATGAAGGCCCACTACTTCCCCGGGGGGGGATGGGGGGTCCGGTAACCCCCGGTACTCCGAAACTTATCTAAAACTTCCCGAACCATTATGGTGTCCGAATGTAACCTTCTAATAGATGAATATTTGCCTCTCAAACATTTCGAGACTCCTCTTAATGTCTGTGGTCTCATCCGGGACTCCGAACAAACTTCGGTCATCAAATCACATAACTCATAATACAAATCATCATCGAACATTAAGCGTGCGGACCCTACGGGTTTCAGAACTATGTAGACATGACCGAGACACATCTTCGGTCAATAACCAATAGCGGAACCTGGATGCTCATATTGGCTCCTACTATTCTATGAAGATCTTTATCGGTCAAACTGCATAACAACATACTTCATTCCCTTTGTCATCGGTATGTTACTTGCCCGAGATTCGATTGTCGGTATCATCATACCTAGTTCAATCTCGTTACCGGCAAGTCTCTTTACTCGTTCTGTAATGCATCATCACGTAACTAACTCATTAGTCACATTGCTTGCAAGGCTTAGAGTGATGTGCATTACCGAGAGGGCCCAAAGATACCTCTCCGATACTCGGAGTGACAAATCCTAGTCTCGATCTATGCCAACTCAACAAACACCATCAGAGACACCTGTAGAGCATCTTTATAATCACCCAGTTAAGTTGTGACATTTGATAGCACACAAAGTGTTCCTCCGGTATTCGGGAGTTGCATAATCTCATAGTCAGAGGAATATGTATAAGTCATGAAGAAAGCAATAGCAATAAAACTAAACGATCATTATGCTAAGCTAACGGATGGGTTTTTGTCCATCACATCATTCTCTAATGATGTGATCCCGTTCATCAAATGACAACACATATCTATGGTTAGGAAACTTAACCATCTTTGATTAACGAGCTAGTCAAGTAGAGGCATACTAGGGACACTCTGTTTGTCTATGTATTCACACATGTTCTAAGTTTCCGGTTAATACAATTCTAGCATGAATAGTAAACTTTTATCACGATATAAGGAAATGTAAATAACAACTTTATTATTGCCTCTAGGGCATATTTCCTTCAGCTCCCACTTGCACTAGAGTCAATAATCTAGATTACATAGTAATGATTCTAACACACATGGAGTCTTGGTGTTGATCATGTTTTGCTCGTGAGAGAGGCTTAGTCAACGGGTCTGCAACATTCAGATCCGTATGTATTTTGCAAATCTTTATGTATCCCTCCTTGACTTGATCGCCGATGGAATTGAAGCGTCTCTTTATGTGTTTGGTTCTCTTGTGAAATATGGATTCCTTCGCCAAGGCTATTGCTCTAGTATTGTCACAAAATATTTTCATTGGACATGATGCACTAGGTATTACACCTAGATCGGATATGAACTCCATCTAGACTCCTTCATTTGCTGCTTCCGAAGAAGCTATGTACTCCGCTTCACACGTAGATCCCGCCACGACGCTCTGCTTGGAACTGCACCAACTGACAGCTCCACCATTCAATATAAATATGTATCTGGTTTGTGACTTAGAGTCATCCGGATCAGTGTCAAAGCTTGCATCGATGTAACCATTTACGACGAGCTCTTTGTCACCTCCATAAATGAGAAACATATCCTTGGTCCTTTTCAGGTATTTCAGGATGTTTTTGACCGTTGTCCAAAGATCCACTCCTGGATTACTTTGGTACCTCCCTGCTAAACTTATAGCAAGGCACACATCAGGTCTGGTACACATCATTGCATACATGATAGAACCTATGGCTGAGGCATAGGGAATGCCTTTCATTTTCTCTCTATCTTCTGCAGTGGTCGGGCATTGAGTCTGACTCAACTTCACACCTTGTAACAAAGGCAAGAACCCTTTATTTGACTGATCCATTTTGAACTTCTGCAAAACTTTATCAAGGTATGTGCTTTGTGAAAGTCCAATTAAGCGTCTTAATCTATCTCTATAGATCTTGATGCCCAATATATAAGTAGCTTCACCGAGGTCTTTCATTGTAAAATTCTTATTCAAGTATCCTTTTATGCTATCTAGAAATTTTGTATTATTTCCAATCAAGTATGCCATCCACATATAATATTAGAAATGCTACAGAGCTCCCACTCACTTTCTTGTAAATACAGGCTTCTCCAAAAGTATGTATAAAACCATATGCTCTGATCACACTATCAAAGTGTATATTCCAACTCTGAGAGGCTTGCACCAGTCCATAAATGGATCGCTGGACTTGCACACTTTGTTAGCACCTTTAGGATCGACAAAACCTTCTGGTTGCATCATATACAACTCTTCTTTTAGATATCCATTAAGGAATGCAGTTTTGGCATCCATTTGCCAAATTTCATAATCATAAAATGCGGCAATTGCTAACATGATTCAGACAGACTTAAGCATCGCTATGGGTGAGAAGGTCTCATTGTAGTCAACTCCTTGAACTTGTCAAAACCTTCCGCAACAAGTCGAGCTTTGTAGCGATGTAACGATCTTGTCGACATCAGTCTTCTTCTTGAAGATCCATTTATTCTCTATGGCTTGCTGATCATCGGGCAAGTCAACCAAAGTCCACACTTTGTTCTCATACATGGATCCCATCTTAGATTTATGGCCTCAAGCCATTTCGCAGAATCTGGGCTCATCATCGCTTCCTCATAGTTCGTAGGTTCATCATGGTCAAGTAACAAGACCTCCAGAACAGGATTACCGTACCACTCTAGTGCGGACCGTACTCTGGTTGACCTACGAGGTTTGGTAGTAACTTGATCTGAAGTTTCATTATCATCATCATTAGATTCCTCACTAAATGGTGTAGGAATCACTGGAACTGATTTCTGTGATCAACTACTTTCCAATTCGGGAGAAGGTACAATTACCTCATCAAGTTCTACCTTCATCCTACTCACTTCTTTCGAGGGAAACTCCTTCACTAGAAAGGTCCATTCTTAGCAACGAATATCTTGCCTTCGGATCTGTGATAGAAGGTGTACCCAACAGTCTCATTGGGTATCCTATGAAGACACAGTTCTCCGATTTGGGTTCGAGCTTATCAGGTTGAAGCTTTTTCACATAAGAATTGCAGCCCCAAACTTTAAGAAACAACAGCTTAGGTTTCTTGCCAAACCACAGTTCATATGGTGTCATCTCAACGGATTTAGATGGTGACCTATTTAACGTGAATGCAGCCGTCTCTAAAGCATAACCCCAAAACAATAGAGGTAAATCAGTAAGAGACATCATAGATTGCACCATATCTAATAAAATATGATTACTACGTTCAGACACACCATTACGCTGTGGTGTTCCAGGTGGCGTGAGTTGCAAAACTATTCCACATTTTTTTCAAATGAAGACCAAACTCATAACTCAAATATTCACCTCCACGATCAGATCATAGAAACTTTATTTTCTTGTTACGATGATTTTCCACTTCACTCTCAAATTATTTGAACTTTTCAAATGTTTCAGACTTATGTTTCATCAAGTAGATATACCCATATCTTCTCAAATCATCTGTGAAGGTCAGAAAATAATGATACCCGCCGCGAGCCTCAACACCCATCGGACCGCATACATCAGTATGTATTATTTCCAATAAGTCAGTTGCTCGCTCCATTGTTCCGGAGAACGGAGTCTTAGTCATCTTGCCCATGAGGCATGGTTCGCAAGTATCAAGTGATTCATAATCAAGTGATTCTAAAAGCCCATCAGCATGGAGTTTCTTCATGCGCTTTACACCAATATGACCTAAACGGCTGTGACACAAATAAGTTGCACTATCATTATTAACTTTGCATCTTTTGGCTTCAATATTATGAACATGTGTATCACTGCAATTGAGATTCAACAAAAATAGACCACTCTTCAAGGGTGCATGCCCATAAAAGATATTACTCATATAAACAGAACAACAATTATTCTCTGATTTAAATGAATAACCGTCTCGCATCAAACAAGATCCATATATAATGTTCATGCTCAACGCTGGCACCAAATAACAATTATTCATATCTAAAACTAATCCCGATGATAGATGTAGAGGTAGCGTGCCAACGACGATCACATCGACTTTGGAACCATTTCCCACGTGCATCGTCACCTCGTCCTTAGCCAATCTTCATTTAATCCGT
Organism: Aegilops longissima; assembly: GCA_021605205.1. Taxonomy (NCBI): domain Eukaryota; kingdom Viridiplantae; phylum Streptophyta; class Magnoliopsida; order Poales; family Poaceae; genus Aegilops; species Aegilops longissima. Next base: position 398,025,888 of record CM038677.1, read on the forward strand.
AGCCCCTGTTTCGAGTTGCAAATATGAGCAACACGACTAGTATCAAATACCCAGGTGCTACTACAAGCATTAGTAAGGTACACATGAATAACATGTATATCAAATATACCTTTCACGTTTCCATCCTTCTTATCCGCCAAATACTTGGGGCAGTTCCGCTTCTAGTGACCAGTCCCTTTGCAGTAGAAGCACTCAGTCTCAGGCTTAGGTCCAGACTTCGGCTTCTTCCCTTGAGCAGCAACTGGATTGTTGTTCTTCTTGAAGTTCCCCTTCTTCCCTTTGCCCTTTTTCTTGAAACTAGTTGTCTTGTTAACCATCAACACTTGATGCTCCTTCTTGATTTCTACCTCCGCAACCTTTAGCATTGGGAAGAGCTCGGGAATAGTCTTTTCCATCCCTTGCATATTATAGTTCATCACGAAGCCTTTATAGCTTGGTGGCAGTGATTGAAGAACGCTGTCAATGACACTATCGTCAGGAAGATTAACTCCTAGCTGAGTCAAGTGGTTGTGGTACCCAGACATTATGAGTATGTGTTCACTGACAGAACTATTCTCCTCCATTTTGCAGCCATAGAACTTGTTGGAGACTTCATATCACTCAACTCGAGCATTTGCTTGAAATATTAACTTCAACTCCTAGAACATCTCATATGCTCCATGACGTTCAAAACATCTTTGAAGTCCCGATTCTAAGCCGTAAAGTATGGCACACTGAACTATCTAGTAGTCATCAACACACGACTGCCAGGCATTCACAATGTTTGCAGTTGCTGGCGCGAGTGGTACACCTAGTGGTGCTTTCAGGATGTAATTCTTCTATTCAGCAGTGAGGATAATCCACAAGTTACGGACCCATTCCATGTAATTGCTATCATCATCTTTCAACTTAGCATTCTCTAGGAACGCATTAAAATTCAAAGGAACGGTAGCACGGGCCATTGATCTACAACAACATAGACATGCAAATACTATCAGGTACTAAGTTCATGATAAATTAAAGTTCAATTTAATCATATTACTTAAGAACTCCCACTTAGATAGACATCCCTCTAGTCATCTAAATGATCATGTGATCCATATCAACTAAACCATGTCCGATCATCACGTGAGATGGAGTAGTTTTGAATGGTGAACATCACTATGTTGATCATATCTACTATATGATTCACGTTTGACCTTTCGGTCTCAGTCTTCCGAGGCCATATCTGTATATGCTAGGCTCGTCAAGTTTAACCCGAGTATTTTGCACGTGCAAAACTGGCTTGCACCCGTTGTATGTGAACGTAGAGCTTATCACACCCGATCATCACATGGTGTCTCAGGACGACGAAATGTAGCAATGGTGCATATTCAGGGCGAACACTTATAACTTGAAATTTAGTGAGGGATCATCTTATAATGCTACTGTCGTACTAAGCAAAATAAGATGCATAAAGGATAAACATCACATGCAATAAAAATATGTGACATGATATGGCCATCATCATCTTGTGCCTTTGATCTCCATCTCCAAAGCACCGTCATGATCTCCATCGTCACCAGCTTGACACCTTGATCTCCACCGTAGCATCGTTGTCGTCTCACCAATTGTTGCTTCTACGACTATTGCTACCGCTTAGTGATAAAGTAAAGCAATTACATGGCGATTGCATTTCATACAATAAAGCTACAACCATAAGGCTCCTGCCAGTTGCCGATAACTTCTACAAAACATGATCATCTCATACAACAATTTATATCTTGTCATGTCTTGACCACATCACAACATGCCCTGCAAAAACAAGTTAGACGTCCTCTACTTTATTGTTGCAAGTTTTACGTGGCTGCTACGGGCTTCTAGCAAGAACCGTTCTTACCTACGCATCAAAACCACAATGATTTTTCGTCAAGTGTGATGTTTTAACCTTCAACAAGGACCGGCCGTAGTCAAACTCGATTCAACTAAAGTTGGAGAAAGAGACACCCGCCAGCCACCTGTGTGCGAAGCACGTCGGTAGAACCAGTCTCATGAACGCGGTCATGTAATGTCAGTTTGGGCCGCTTCATCCAACAATACCGCCGAATCAAAGTAAGACGTTGGTGGTAAGAAGTATGACTATTATCGCCCACAACTCTTTGTGTTCTACTCGTGCATATAACATCTACGCATAGACCTGGCTCGGATGCCACTGTTGGGGAACGCTGTATTTCAAAAAATTTACCAATGATCACGCAAGCTCTATCTAGGAGATGCATAGCAATGAGATGGGAGAGTGTGTCCATGTACCCTCGTAGACCGAAAGTAGAAGCGTTTAGCAACGCGGTTGATGTAGTCGAACGTCTTCACAATCCAACTGATCCAACTACCGAATGTACGACACCTCCGTGTTCAGCACACGTTCAGCATGATGACGTCCCTCGAGCTCTTGATCCAGTTGAGGACGAGGGAGAGTTACGTCAACACGACGGCGTGGTGACGGTGATGGTGATGTTACCAGCGCAGCGCTTCGCCTAAGCACTACAATGATATGATCGAGGTGTTAAACCGTGGACGGGGGCACCGCGCACGGCTCAAAGATTGTCTGTTGTGCTTTGGGGTGCCCCCCTGCCCACTTATATAAAGGAGGGGGAAGGAGGAGGCTGGCCTAGGAGGGGTGCGCCTATAGGGGGAGTCCAACTAGGATTCCCAATCCTAGTTGGAGTCCCCTTCCTTTTCCAAGAGGGGGAGAGGGGGAAGGAGTAGGAGAGGGAGAAGGAAAGAGGGGGGTGCCGCCCCCTCCCGAGTCCAATTCGGACTTGCCATGGGGTGGCGTGCGGCCTCCCTTGCGGCCCTCCTCTCCTTTCCACTAAGGCCCATGAAGGCCCGCTACTTCCCTGGGGGGTTCCGGTAACCCCCGGTACTCCTAAACTTATCCGAACTTCCCGAACCATTCCGGTGTCCGAATGAAACCTTCCAATATATGAATCTTTACCTATCGACCATTTCGAGACTCCTCTTCATGTCTGTGATCTCATGCGGGACTCCGAACAAACTTTGCTCATCAAATCACATAACTCATAATACAAATCTTCATCGAACGTTAAGCGTGCGGACCCTGCGGGTTCGAGAACTATGTAGACATGAACGAGACACATCTTCGGTCAATAACCAATAGCGGAACCTGGATGCTCATATTGGCTCCTACATATTCTATGAATATCTTTATCGGTCAAACTGCATAACAACATACTTCATTCCCTTTGTCATCGGTATGTTACTTACCCGAGATTCGATCGTCGTTATCATCATACCTAGTTCAATCTCGTTACCGGCAAGTCTCTTTACTCGTTCTGTAATGCATCATCCCGTAACTAACTCATTAGTCACATTTCTTGGAAGGCTTATAGCGATGTGCATTATCGAGAGGGCCTAGAGATACCTCTCCGATACTCAGAGTGACAAATCCTAATCTCGATCTATGCCAACTCAACAAACACCATCGGGGACACCTGTAGAGTATCTTTATAATCAGCCAGTTATGTTGTGACGTTAGATAGCACACAAAGTGTTCCTCCGGTATTCGGGAGTTGCATAATCTCATAGTCAGAGGAATATGTATAAGTCATGAAGAAAGCAATAGCAATAAAACTAAACGATCATCATGCTAAGCTAACGGATGGGTCTTGTCCATCACATCATTCTCTAATGATGTGATCCTGTTCATCAAATGACAACACATGTCTATGGTTAGGAAACTTAACCATCTTTGATTAACAAGCTAGTCAAGTAGAGGCATACTAGGGACACTCTGTTTGTCTATGTATTCACACATGTAGTAAGTTTCCGGTTAATACAATTCGAGCATGAATAATAAACTTTTATCACGATATAAGGAAATATAAATAACAACTTTATTATTGACTCTAGGGCATATTTCCTTCAAGGGCTCCACCGTAGAGAGGGATCGGTTCGAGGCATCCTTATACGCCTCCAACGTAACTATAATTTTTTATTGTTCTATGCTATTATATTATCTGTTTTGGACGTTTATGGGCTTTATTAAACACTTTTATATTATTTTTGGGACTAACCTATTAACCTGATCCAGTGCGCTTTACTTTTTCCCTTGTTTTAGTGTTTCACAGAAAAGGAATATCAAACGGAGTCCAAACAGAATGAAACCTTCGGGAGAGTTATTTTTGGAATAGAAGCAATCCAGGAGACTTGAAGTACACGACAGGGAATCAACGAGGAGAGCATGAGGCAGGAGGCGCGCCTACCTCCCCCCCCCCCAGGCGTGCCCTCCACCCTCGTGGGCCCCTCGTGGCTCCCCTGACAGACTTCTTTCGCCTATATATATCCATATACCCTAAAACCATCGGGAGCACAATAGATTGGGAGTTCCGCCGCCGCAAGCCTCTGTAGCCACCAAAAACCAATCGAGACCCTGTTCCGGCACCCTGCCAGAGGGGGGATCCCTCACCGGTGGCCATCTTCATCATCCTGGCGCTCTCCATGACGAGGAGGGAGTAGTTCACCCTCGGGGCTAAGGTTATGTACCAGTAGCTATGTGTTTGATATCTCTCTCTCTCTCTCTCGTGTTCTTGAGGTGATACGATCTTCATGTATCGCAAGCTTTGCTACTATTGTTGGATCTTATGATGTTTCTCCCCCTCTACTCTCTTGTAATGGATTGAGTTTTCCCTTTGAAGTTATCTTACCGGATTGAGTCTTTAAGGATTTGAGAACACTTGATGTATGTCTTGCCGTGCTTATCTGTGGTGACAATGGGATATCACATGATCCACTTGATGTATGTTTTGGTGATCAACTTGCGGGTTCCGCCCATGAACCTATGCATAGGGGTTGGCACACGTTTTCGTCTTGACTCTCCGATAGAAACTTTGGGGCACTCTTGGAAATACTTTTGGTTGGTTTGAATAGATGAATCTGAGATTGTGTGATGCATATCGTATAATCATACCCACGGATACTTGAGGTGACATTGGAGTATCTACGTGACATTAGGGTTTTGGTTGATATGTGTCTTAAGATGTTATTCTAGTACGAACTCTTGAATAGATCGATCCGAAAGAATAACTTTGAGGTGGTTTCGTACCCTACAATAATCTCTTCGTTTGTTCTCCGCTATTAGTGACTTTGGAGTGACTCTTTGTTGCATGTTGAGGGATAGTTATATGATCCAATTATGTTATTATTGTTCAGAGAACTTGCACTAGTGAAAGTATGAACCCTTGGCCTTGTTTCCTAGCATTGCAATACCGTTTGTGCTCACTTTTATTGCTTGCTACCTTGCTGTTTTTATATTTTCAGATTACCAAAACCTATATCTACTATCCATATTGCACTTGTATCACCATCTCTTCGCCGAACTAGTTCATCTATACAATTTACCATTGTATTGGGTGTGTTGGGGACACAAGAGACTCTCTGTTATTTGGTTGCAGGGTTGTTTGAGAGAGACCATCTTCAACCTATGCCTCCCACAGATTGATAAACCTTAGGTCATTTGAGGGAAATTTGCTACTGTCCTACAAACCTCTGCACTTGGAGGCCCAACAACGTCTACAAGAAGAAGGTTGCGTAGTAGACATCAAGCTCTTTTCTGGCGCCGTTGTCGAGAAGGTGAGTGCTTGAAGGTATATATTTTGATCTTGCAATCAAATCTTTTAGTTTCTTGTTTTATCACTAGTTTAGTCTATAAAAGAAAACTACAAAAAATGGAATTGAGTTTGTCTCATACGCTTCATCTTTTTAATATCTTTCGTGAGATTGATGGAAAGGAAAATTGTGCTCAAGTGCTAGGAGAAGAAATCTATAAAATGTTTGGCACTAGATCTCTGAATGATGAGCATGATTGCAATGTTGTTAGTATGAACTCTTTGAATATCCATAGTACTAATGATGATTGCACTAGTTATGATGAAAATGTCTCCTATAAACATGTCAATTTTTGTGGAGTGCATTGGGTTTGCAAGTACACACCAAATAGGGAAGATAGATATTGCAAGAGGCATAAGCACTTAGAAACTAAACTGTTGCAAGAAAGGCTAGATGTTTGTGCTGAAAATTTAAATTTTCTTAGCCGTACTTGTGAACATTGCAATGAACGGGGTCATTTAACTATCCGATGCAAATTGTTTCATGATCTAATTGTGTCCAAAAATTGTGATGACTTGATTTCCCTTGCACATAATAATGAACTTAGTTTGCTTATGGGTTACGAAGAAATGAAACGTATAACTAAGCATCTTTCAGAATTTTCCCGTTATAAACTTCTTGATTTTGATCTAGAGAAAATTTATATGTATTGTGCGGTGAATTGCATTGAAAATCCTTATATTGCCAATTACATAAAGACAAGAAAACAAATAGAAGATGAAGAGAATACTAATGAAAGGGAAGAGACTTCCCAATATCCTCCGATTATTTCTTATGATGAATCAGGTAACGAGGAGGAGCCTTCTATTCAACCGATCTCATTAATAAGTAGATCCAAAAAGAGGATTGAACCCACACGTTATGTGATGACGAAGAAGAAAAGAAAAATGAAGAGAGGTAAAAAGATATCTCTCCCAAATAATGTTGCTCCTATTATTGTTGTGCCTCATGAAAATGAACCAAAAATAATTGTGGAAGATGATGCACTTGATGATGATCTCGTTATGCCTATTGCTTGTTGTGATGATTATGATTGGGAAGATAATGATACTTCTTATGATCTTGAAAATATTTTTGGTACTTTCTTGGAAGAATATGATAATTGCTATAATATTGGTGCTATCCATACTATTAATGATGACAGTGATTATTCTTATGATATGAAAAGGTCCAAGCTTGGGGATGCTATGTTTGATGAAGATGATGTTTTTCAGAATATTTTGCTGCAATTAATGTTTGTCCCAAGCTTGGGGATGCTATGTTTAATGAAGATGATATTTTTAGCCTCCCAAGTTTTGATATGCAAATTTATAATGATGATAGCATACCTCCTACTTATGATGATTATATTGATGAAAGTGGGTTTGGAAGAGTGTCAACTTTAGGAAGTAATGATCCCACTATTTTGGAGGATGTCGAATATTATAATAATTATGAAATTGGATTTGGAGAGGTCATGACTTTATTTAGTGATGAATCCACTATTTCGGAAGAGGTTTCAATTGATTATGATGAGAACAAAGTTGCTACTTATGATGATTATTGTGATGAAACTTATGCTATAAAAAGTAGTGATGACTATATTTATAGAACTTGTCATGATTATGATTCCCCTTTTTCGAACATTACTCTTTTAATGTGGAAACAATTTATAGTATTCAAGTCTCTTATGATACTCCCACCATCCCGAATGAGAAGAATTTTGCTTATGTGGAGAGTAGTAGATTTTCTATGCTTCTAGATCATGAAAAGAATGCTTTAGGTGCTGGTTATATTGTTGAATTTATTCATGATGCTACAGAAAATTATTATGAGGGAGGAACATATGCTTGTAGAAATTGCAATAATATCAAGTTTCCTCTCTATGTGCTTAAAGTTTTGAAGTTATGCTTGATTTGCCTTCCTATGCTAGTTGATTATTGTTCCCATAAGTTGTTTGCTCACAAAATCCCAATGCATAGGAAGTGGATTATACTTAAATGTGATAGTCATATTCTTCATGATGCTCTCTTTATTTTTCAATTCTTATCTTTTATGTGAGCATCATTGAAATCATCATGCCTAGCTAGGGGCGTTAAACGTTAGCGCTTGTTGGGAGGCAACCCAATTTTATTTTAGTCTCTTGCTTTTTGGTTATGTTTAGGAATAAATAATCTATCTAGCCTCTAGTTAGATGTGGTTTTATGTGTTAATTAGTGTTTGTGCCAAGTAAGACCTATAGGGTCTTCTTGGATGATAGTTATTTGATCTTGCTGAAAATTCCAGAAACTTTCTGTTCATCAAAACAATTGTTAAAAATAACCAGAACGTGATAAAATACTGATTACAATTGAAGCAGATCAATAAACAAATTATCTAGGTCGTCCTATTTTGGTAGAATTTTTGGAGTTCCAGAAGTATAAGTTTGATACAGATTATTACAGACTGTTCTGTTTTTGACAGATTATGTTTTCTATGTGTTGTTTGCTTACTTTGATGATTCTATGAGCAGTATCGGAGGGTATGAACCATAGAGAAGTTGGAATACAGTAGATATTACACCAATATGAATTTAGAGTGAGTTAATTACAGTACCTTGAAGTGGTGTTTTGTTTTCTTTCGCTAACGGAGCTCACATGATTTTCTGTTAAGTTTTGTGTTGTGAAGTTTTCAAGTTTTGGGTAAAGATTCGATGGACTATGGAATAAGGAGTGGCAAGAGCCTAAGCTTGGGGATTCCCAAGGCACCCCAAGGTAAATCCAAGGACACCAAAAAGCCAAAGCTTGGGGATGCCCCGGAAGGCATCCCCTCTTTCGTCCTCATCCATCGGTAAATTTACTTGGAGCTATATTTTTATTCACCACATGATATGTATTTTGCTTGGAGTGTCATGTCATTTTATTTTGTTTTACTTGCTGTTTGAATAAAATATCAAGATCTGAAATTATTAAATGTTAGAGAGTCTTCACATAGTTACATAATTATTCAACAACTCATTGATCTTGACTTATATCTTTCGGAGTAGTTTGTCGTTTGCTCTAATGCTTCACTTATATCCTTTTAGAGCACGGCGATGGCTTTATTTTGAAGAAATATATGAACTCTCATGCTTCACTTATATTATTTTGAGAGTCTTTAGAACAGCATGGTAATTTGCTATGGTTATAAATTTAGTCCTAATATGATGGGCATCCAAGAGGGATATAATAAAGACTTTCATATAAAGTGCATAGAATACGATGAGAAGTTTGATTCCTTATGATTATTTTGAGATATGAAGATAGTGATATTAGAGTCATTCTAGTTGAGTAGTTGTGAATTCGAGAGATACTTGTGTTAAAGTTTGTGATTCCCGTAGCATGCACATATGGTGAACCGTTATGTGATGAAGTCGGAGCATGATTTATTTATTTATTGTCCTCCCTATGAGTGGCGGTCGGGGATGAGAGATGGTCTTTTACTACCAATCTATCCCCCTAGGAGCATGTGCGTACTACTTCATTTCGATAACTAATAGATTTTTGCAATAAGTATGTGAGTTCTTTATAACTAATGTTGAGTCCATGGATTATATGCACTCTCATCCTTCCACCATTGCTAGCCTCTCTAATACCACGCACCTTTCGTCGGTATCATACACCCACCATATACCTTCCTCAAAACAGCCACCATACCTACCTATCATGGCATTTCCATAGTCATTCCGAGATATATTTCCATGCAACTTTCCACAGTACTGTTTATTATGACATGCTCCATCATTGTCATATTGCTTTGCATGATCATGTAGTTGACATTGTATTTGTGGCAAAGCCATAATCCTTTCATACATGTCACTCATGAGTCATTGCACATCCCGGTACACCACCGGAGGCATTCATATAGTCATATCTTGTTCTAAGTATTGAGTTGTAATTCTTGAGTTGTAAGTAAATAAAAGTGTGATGATCGTCATTATTAGAGAATTGTCCCAGTGAGGAAAGGATGATGGAGACTATGATTCCCCCACAAGTCGAGATGAGACTCCGGATGAAAAATAAATAAATAAATAAAAGAGGCCAAAGAAGCCCAAATAAAAAAAAGAAAAAAGAGGCCATAAAAAAAGAGAAGGCCAAAAAAACAAAAAAAAATGAGAGAAAAAGAGAGAAGGGGCAATGCTACTATCCTTTTACCACACGTGTGCTTCAAAGTAGCACCATGATCTTCATGATAGAGAGTCTCCTATGTTGTCACTTTCATATACTAGTGGGAATCTTTCATTATAGAACTTGGCTTGTATATTCCAATGATGGGCTTCCTCAAAATGCCCTAGGTCTTCGTGAGCAAGCGAGTTGGATGCACCCACTTAGTTTCTTTTATTGAGCTTTCATACACTTATAGCTCTAGTGCATACGTTGCATGGCAATCCCTACTCACTCACATTGATATATATTTATGGGCATCTCCATAGCCCGTTGATACGCCTAGTTTATGTGAGACTATCTTCTCCTTTTTGTCTTCTCCACAACCACCATCCTATTCCACCCATAGTGTTATGTCCATGGCTCACGCTCATGTATTGCGTGAGGATTGAAAAAGTTTGAGAACATCAAAAGTATGAAACAATTGCTTGGCTTGTCATCGGGGTTGTGCATGATTTAAATATTTTGTGTGATGAAGATAGAGCATAGCCAGACTATATGATTTTGTAGGGATAGCTTGCTTTGGCCATGTTATTTTGAGAAGACATGATTGCTTTGTTAGTATGCTTGAAGTATTATTGTTTTCATGTCAATATTAAACTTTTGTTTTGAATCTCATGGATCTGAATATTCTTGCCATAATAAAGAAGATTACATTAAGAATTATGTTAGGTAGCATTCCACATCAAAAATTCTGTTTTTATCATTTACCTACTCGAGGACGAGCAGGAATTAAGCTTGGGGATGTTGATACGTCTCCAACGTATCTATAATTTTTGATTGTTCCATGCTATTATATTATCTGTTTTAGATGTTTATGGGCTTTATTAAACACTTTTATATTATTTTTGGGACTAACCTATTAACCCAGAGCCCAGTGCCTGTTTCTGTTTTTCCCTTGTTTCAGTGTACCGCAGAAAAGGAATATTAAACGGATTCCAAACAGAATGAAACCTTCGGGAGAGTTATTTTTGGAACGGAAACAATCCAGGAGACTTGGAGTACACGTCAGGGAATCAACGAGGAGAGCACGAGGCAGGGCGCCTATCCCCCCCAAGCGCGCCCTCCACCCTCATGGGCCCCTCGTGGCTCCCCTGACTGACTTCTTTCGCCTATATATATCCATATACCCTAAAACCATCGGGGAGCACAATAGATCGGGAGTTCCGCCGCAAGCCTTTGTAGCCACCAAAACCAATCGGGACCTGTTAGGCACCTGCCGGAGGGATCCTCAAGCGATGGCCATCTTCATCATCCCGACGCTCTCCATGACGAGGAGGGAGTAGTTCACCCTCGGGGCTGAGGGTATGTACTAGTAGCTATGTGTTTGATCTCTCTCTCTCTCTCTCTCGTGTTCTTGAGGTGATACGATCTTGATGTATCGCGAGCTTTGCTACTATTGTTGGATCTTATGATGTTTCTCCCCCTCTACTCTCTTGTAATGGATTGAGTTTTCCCTTTGAAGTTATCTTATCGGATTGAGTCTTTAAGAATTTGAGAACACTTGATGTATGTCTTGCCGTGCTTATCTATGGTGACAATGGGATATCACGTGATCCAGTTGATGTATGTTTTGGTGATCAACTTGCGGGTTCCTCCCATGAACCTATGCGTAGGGGTTGGCACACATTTTCGTCTAGCCTCTCCGGTAGAAACTTTGAGGCACTCTTTGAAGTACTTTGTGTTGGTTTGAATAGATGAATCTGAGGTTGTGTGATGCATATCGTATAATCATACCCACGGATACTTGAGGTGACATTGGAGTATCTAGGTGACATTAGGGTTTTGGTTGATATGTGTCTTAAGGTGTTATTCTAGTACGAACTCTTGAATAGATCGATCCGAAAGAATAACTTTGAGGTGGTTTCGTACCCTACAATAATCTCTTCGTTTGTTCTCCGCTATTAGTGACTTTGGAGTGACTCTTTGTTGCATGTTGAGGGATAGTTATATGATCCAGTTATGTTATTATTGTTGAGAGAACTTGCACTAGTGAAAGTATGAACCCTAGGCTTTGTTTCCTAGCATTGCAATACCGTTTGTGCTCACTTTTATCGCTTGCTACCTTGCTGTTTTTATATTTTCAGATTACAAAAACCTATATCTACTATCCATATTGCACTTGTATCACCATCTCTTCACCAAACTAGTGCACCTATACAATTTACCATTGTATTGGGTGTGTTGGGGACACAAGAGACTCTTTGTTATTTGGTTGCAGGGTTGTTTGAGAGAGACCATCTTCAACCTACGACTCCCACGGATTGATATACCTTAGGTCATCCACTTGAGGGAAATTTGCTACTGTCCTACAAACCTCTGCACTTGGAGGCCCAACAACGTCTACAAGAAGAAGGTTGCGTAGTAGACATCACATCCTCCCGAGGCCGGTCACCCTTCCTTGTACACTCATACTCGTCCTCGCTCGCGAGGTAATCTAACCACCAAGCAGGAGTAGGGTCTTACACCGCGAGGTGGCCCGAACCTGGGTAAACTGCCGTGGCTGTCGTTCATATTTCCCATCACTAATCGTCGTGAGTTTGAGGGTCGCGAGGCAGGGCTTAGCGAGGTTCAGCGAGCACACCCTAGAGTTCAAACCTTTCTTGGGTCTCTGGAGCCCCGATTCTGATAGGCCTGGATACACTGGGTTCCACGAGGCCGACAATAGCCGCCGGGACCGCGATGCACACTTCTTCGCCTATTAGGGGGCGAAATGGTGCAGGCCCTAACCACCCGCGGGCCAGGCATGACATGGAGCACGATGGAATGGGGGATGCCCCCTCTTCTCCCATGATGCCTCGGAAACCACCCAGGCTGACATAAAGCCTGCCCGCGCATGACGTGAGGCCATCATTGCCTTCCTTGCTTGCGTCTGTCTCCCAGCACCTTCCTTCTCGCACACGGCTCCTCACGGCCTATCTTTGAGTTCTGCATCTTCCCTCGTCCTCGCTTGCAACTCCGCCGCGCTTTGATGGCGCTCGTCGGCAAAAAGGGGAAAGCAGCGTCCCTGACTCCCATTGAGCCTGCCATTGGGGTGGCGCTGCAGCGCTCCACCATCACCGACAGAGAGGGCTTGGACAGGGTGCTCCAGTTGGTGGCCAGCGATCAGAACGAGGGACTGGCGACCAAGATCTGGCCGGGCTCCCGCGCACGGTGCGAGTTGGGGGTGACAACATACCCCTTCTTCCTCCGCAACGTCTTTTTCGGGCTAGTGCCGCCGTTATCGAATTTCTTCTATGTCTTCCTTTCCCATTATCGGATCCATGCCATCCACCTTCAGCCTAACTTCATCCTCCTCCTGGCCATATTTTCCTTTTAATGTGAAGCTTTTGTGGGCGTGATGCCCTCGATGGCGCTCTTCTTCCACTTCTTCAGCCTGTGGCTGACCGCAGCGGACCAACGCTTAGGATGCATCTGTTTCCACGTCGTCAAGGGAATGGAAAACAACAACATCAACCTGAGGGTCACGAAAAAGGTGGAGGGCTATCGGCAGCGCGTCGAGCCAGCCCGCTCTTAAGGATTCCGACGGATCCGTTCGAGAAGAACTCTGGGTGGGGGCACGAGAAGCTCACTCACCCAAGGATGGAACCAGACCAGGAGCGGATGGCCGCGCACGGGGGGGTGCAGGCCTGTTGGGGGTATTGGTCATCAGGGAGTACTTGCGGCGGCACATCGCGCCGCTCCAGCAGCACTCGTGCCCCGTATGGGAGTTCACCGCGCGCAAAGGATGTCATGAGGCTGAACTCTGAGAATCTGAAGCAGGAGGTCTTGGATGGGGCCCTGGTAACTCTTCTCAACAGCCCTGGCGCAGACCAACCCGAGGACACGCTCCTCCTATTCTGCTATCAGGAGAGGGCGGAGCTCGTCACGGAGATGCTCATCTTTGATTGGCGGGGGCTCGTGCCGAAGGCCCCCGCGAGAATCCCCTCGAGGTGGCACTGGACTCCGGGGGCAGCAATGGTGATGAGGACTCGTGGGAGGCAACGGAGGAGGATGCCAAGCGGGTGCCACCGCGCTCCCGTCGCCAGCTTATCCACAACCTCGGGGATGATCCCAATAGCTCGCAGCCCACGACAGTGTCCCTTCGGCCAGCTCGCGTGGGGGTTGAAGAAGGCCCCGATGTTGTAGCGGATGGGCCGCTCGTGGCGGAGGTGGGCCCCCGCTAGAAGGCGGTCGAGCCCCCGTCGGTAGAGACCCATAGGGGAGCCGAGGCTTCCCAGGCCCTCGAGAAGAGCAACGACATGGTCGGGTCTATCGTGGCTTGCTCCGCGGATCCGAAAGGTGGAGACGGGGCGATGCTCGAAGACGGCAGCGACGAGCTGCATCCCGAGAAGAGGAAGAGGAAATGGACTGCCAAAGACGAGTAAGTCCCCGCGTGCCATTCCCATGTCTTAAGCACGCGTTCCTTGTCCGAGCTCAGGGTTGATTTGTCGTTTGTAAAGGAGGTGCGTAAATGATCGGAAGAATAGGAAGAAGTTGGCGAAGGCGAATGATGCGGAGCATCCCAAAGTCATCCCCATGGACAAATGCTATCGAAGATAAGGTGAACTCGCTCCTTTCCGAACTACCACTCTCTATGCATGAGACATGGTTGCTACCTCAAGCGGAAACACTATGTGTGATCAGGTACTTGGAGGAAAGCCAAGGAACATCTACATCCAACAAACAAGACGACGAGGACACCAAGTGCAAAGGACAAGAAGAAGAGCTGCCACGGAAGCTACAGCCACCGAACGACCAGTCGGGACCGGACGTCCGCCACCTGAAGGCCAACATGCCCAAGTCCCAGTCAACGCAAGCTACAGCGAGCGAACATCCGGCGAGGACCGGACGACCGGCCACACCTTCCAGCTAGCGGACAGCCGGCCAGGACCGGACATCACGCGCCACTCCACCCAAGCCAAAATTAGCGGAAGTCCGAGGCCACCGGACGTTCGACGTCACCTTCACAGAACGGAAATAGCGGAAGTCTGGTGACCACCGGACGTCCGGAAGCCCGCGAGCCACCGGAAGACCGGTCCCCATCAGACGTGTGGTACCTGTCTGCGTACAGAGATCGGGCCCGAAGCCCATCTATCCCTCTCCCACTTACCCCTTCATGGACCTAGACTATATATACTCCTCCACCTCCTCCTAGTTAGTGTTGTGTTAGCTCATATGTGAGATAGAGCTTCACTCATCCATCCAGATCTACTCCATCGTGAGGGACCGTCACCTCTTCGAAGAAGATCCACTTGGATTCAAGACCCCTAACAGGAAGACCTCAATACCTCCTCTCGGAGAAGAACCGGTTACCCTATGTATCGTCCTTTGTTGGACTCGGACTATGTGATCTCTATGTGTACTCGGATCTAGCATATGTGTGAGCTAATCTCGTTGGTTTGAGTGCTCCTCTTGTGTTTCCCTTCGTGATTACCCCTTGTGTTCTTCGTGTTCATCGCGGGATCTGCTCCTTTCATGAAAGATCGGCTGTATAGGGTTCTTCCCTACATCATCTTGGTATCATGAGCCACGTTGATCACGATTTCGGAGCCTCCCCTTTTTGTTTTCTAGCTTGATTTTGTTGCGTTCTTCCCCAATTTCGAAAATCCCCACCAAAATAGCCCCAAATTTGTTTTGATGAAGTTTTGTTGGATTTGATCAATGGATTTTCTTTTCCTTGAGTGGATCTAGCTTTCCCCCTTCATCTCCACCTTTTTCATCCACAAAATCGCTCGGATTGGACCAATTTCGACTTCCACCTCGAACCATAGATGTTCATCCCGTGCCCGAAATTGCCCAAGCACTGGACGTCCGCCAGCCACCAGACATCCGCCGACCGAACGACCGCTCCACCAACCGACGTCCGACATTTCCTGACGAAACTGAATAAGTTTAGTTCGGCCACCTCCACCTTTCCACCACCACGTCCGCATACGCACTCCGATATATTCCACCTCCGCATACGCACTCCAATACCTCAACCACTTTTCGCAACAATCACCGACTACTCGTTTCCAACTCCGACACAAGTTTGACAAGTTTTGGTCTTTGAGAACTTGAGTGTGGTTTCTCCGTTTCCTTCGGTGTTTAGGCTAACTTGGAATGGAACAACTTTGACGACACCACCGCTCATCCTCGACACGGACGGTAAAATCGACGACACCATTGTATCTCCTGAAGGAAATATGCCCTAGAGGAAATAATAAAGTTGTTATTTATATTTCCTTATATCATGATAAATGTTTATCATTCATGCTAGAATTGCATTAACCGGAAACTTAGTACATGTGTGAATACATAGACAAACAGAGTGTCACTAGTATGCCTCTACTTGACTAGCCCGTTAATCAAAGATGGTTAAGTTTCCTAGCCATGGACATGAGTTGTCACTTGATGAACGGGATCACATCATTAGAGAATGATGTGATTGACAAGACCCATCCGTTAGCTTAGCACTATGATCGTCTAGTTTGTTGCAATTTCTTTCTTCATGACTTATACATGTTCCTATGACTATGAGATTATGCAACTCCCGAATACCAGAGGAGCACTTAGTGTGCTATCAAACGTCACAACGTAACTGGGTGATTATAAATATGCTCTACAGGTGTCTCCGATGGTGTTTGTTGAGTTGGCATAGATCGAGATTAGGATTTTTCACTCCGATTGTCGGAGACGTATCTCTAAGCCCTCTCGGTAATGCACATCACTATAAGCCTTGCAACCAATGTGACTAATGAGGTAGTTGCGAGATGATGCATTATGGAGCGAGTAAAGAGACTTGCCGGTAACGAGATTGAACTAGGTATGATGATAGCAACGATCGAATCTCGGGCAAGTAACATATCGATGATAAAGGGAACAACGTATGTTGTTGTGCAGTTTGACCGATAAAGATCTTTGTAGAATATGTAGGAACCAATATGAGCATCCAGGTTCCACTATTGGTTATTCACCGGAGATGAGTCTCAGTCATGTCTACATAGTTCTCGAACCCATAGGGTCCGCACGCTTAACGTTTGATGACGATATGTATTATGAGTTTTGTGATTTGATGTACCGGATGTGATCACAGACATGACGAGGAGTCTCGAAATGGTCAAGACATAAAGAATGATATATTGGACGATGTTATTCGGACTCCCGATGAGTTCCGGGGGCACCGGATAAATATTGGAGTGCCGAAAGGGTTATCGGAACTATCGGAGAAGTAATGGGCCTTATTGGGCCTAGGGGAGAGGGATATGGGCAGCCAAGGGCTGGCCGCGCGCCCCCCCATGGGCCTAGTCCGAATTGGACTAGGGGGAGGGGCGGCGCCCCCTCCTTCCTTCTCTTTCCCCTCTCCTTCCTTCTTCTCCTAGTTGGACTAGGAAAGGGGGGATCCAACTCCTACTTGGAGTAGGATTGCCCCCCTTGGGCGCGCCCTATGAGGGCCGGCTGGTCTCCCCCTTTCTCCTTTATATACGGGGGCAGGGGGCACCCCATAGACGCACAAGTTGATTCTTAGCCGTGTGCGGTGCCCCCCTCCACAGATTTCCACCTCAGTCATATTGTCGTAGTGCTTAGGCGAAGCCCTACGTCGGTAACTTCACCATCACCGTCACCACGCCGTCGTACTGATGAAACTCTCCCTGGGCCTCAGCTGGATCTAGAGTTCGAGGGACGTCACTGTGTTGAACGTGTGCAGATTGCGGAGGTGTCGTGCGTTCGGTACTTGATCGGTTGGATCGTGAAGGCGTTTGACTACATCAACCGTGTTACTCAATGCTTCCGCTTTCGGTCTACAAGGGTACGTGGACACACTCTCCCCGCTCGTTGCTATGCATCTCCTAGATAGATCTTGCGTGATCGTAGGAATTTTTTGGAATACTGCGTTCCCCAATAGTGGCATCCGAGCCAGGTCTATGCGTAGATGTTATATGCACGAGTAGAACACAAAGAGTTGCGGGCAATAATAGTCATACTACTTACCAGCATGTCATACTCTGATTCGGTGGTATTGTTGGATGAAGCGGCCCAGACCGACATTACACGACCGCGTTCATGAGACTGGTTCTACCGCCATGCTTTGCACACAGGTGGCTAGTGGGTGTCTGTTTCTCCAACTTTAGTTGAATCGAGTGTGACTACACCCGGTCCTTGTTGAAGGTTAAAACAGCACACTTGACAAAAAATTGTTGTGGTTTTGGTGCGTAGGTAAGAACCGTTCTTGCTAAGCCAGTATAGCAGCCACGTAAAACTTGCAACAACAAAGTAGAGGACATCTAACTTGTTTTTGCAGGGCATGCTATGATGTGATATGGTCAAGACGTGCTGATATATAAATTGTTGTATGAGATGATCATGTTTTGTAACAGTTGTCGGCAACTGGCAGGAGCCTTATGGTTGTCGCTATATTGTATGAAATGCAATCGCCATGTAATTGCTTTACTTTATCACTAAGCGGTAGCGATAGTCGTAGAAGCAATAGTTGGCGAGACGACAACGATGCTTCGATGGAGATCAAGATGTCAAGCCTATGACGATGGTGATCATGACTGTGCTTTGGAGATGGAGATCAAAGGCACAAGATTATGATGGCCATATCATATCCCTTATATTGATTGCATGTGATGTTTATCCTTTATGCATCTTATTTTGCTTAGTTCAGCGGTAGCACTATAAGATGATCTCTCACTAAATTTCAAGGTACAAGTGTTCTCCCTGAGTATGCACCATTGCGACAGTTCGTCGTGCTGAGACACCACATGATGATCGGGTGTGATAAGCTCTACGTTCACATACAACGGGTGCAAGCCAGTTTTTGCACACGCAGAATACTCGGGTTAAACTTGACGAGCCTAGCATATGCAGATATGGCCTCGGAACAGTGGGACCGAAAGGTCGAGCGTGAATCATATAGTAGATATGATCAACATAGTGATGTTCACCATTGAAAACTACTCCATCTCATGTGATGATCGGACATGGTTTAGTTGATATGGATCACGTGATCACTTATATGATTAGAGGGATGTCTATCTAAGTGGGAGTTCTAAAGTAATATGATTAATTGAACTTTAATTTATCATGAATTTAGTCCTAGTAGTATTTGCATAACTATGTTGTAGATCAATAGCTCGCGATGTAGCTCCCCATTTATTTTTTATATGTTCCTAGAGAAAAACTATGTTGAAAGATGATAGTAGCAATGATGCGGACTAGGTCCGTGATCTAAGGATTATCCTCATTGCTGCACAGAAGAATTATGTCCTTGATGCACCGCTAGGTGACAGACCTATTGAAGGAGCAGATGCAGACATTATGAACGTTTGGCAAGCTCGGTATGATAACTACTTGATAGTTTAGTGCGCCATGCTTTACGGCTTAGAACCAGGTTTTCAAAACCGTTTTGAACGCCACGAAGCATATAAGATGTTACAAGAGCTGAAATTGGTATTTCAAACTCATGCCCGAGTCGAGAGGTATGAGACCTCTTACAAGTACTTTGCCTACAAGATGGAGGAGAATAGCTCAACCAGTAAGCATGTGCTCAGATTGTCTGAGTACTACAATCGCTTGAATCAAGTGGGATTTAATATTCCAGATAAAATAGTGATTGACAGAGTTCTCTAATCACTATCACCAAGTTACTGGAACTTTGTGATGAAGTATAACATGCAAGGGATGACGAAAACGATTCTTGAGCTCTTCGTGATACTGAAATCGACGAAGGTAGAAATCAAGAAAAGAATCAAATGTTGATGGTTGACAAGACCACTAGTTTCAAGTAAAAGGGCAAGGGAAAGAAAGGGAACTTCAAGAAGAATGGCAAGCAAGTTGCCACTCCCATGAAGAAGCCCAAAGCTAGACCCAAGCCTGAAACTGAGTGCTTCTCCTACAAAGGAAATGGTCACTAGAAACGAAACTGCCCCAAATACTTGGCGGATAAGAAGGATGGCAAAGTGAACAAAAGTATATATATGATATACATGTTATTGATGTGTACTTTACTAGTGTTCATAGTAGCCCATGGATATTTGATACTGGTTCAGTTGCTATGATTAGTAACTCGAAACAGGAGTTACAAAATGAACAAATACTAGTTGAGGGCAAGGTGACGATGTGTGTTGGAAGTGATTCCAAGGTTGATAATATCACCATCGCACACTCCCTTTACCTTCGGGATTAGTGTTGAACCTAAAATAAATGTTATTTGGTGTTTGCGTTGAGCATAATATGATTGGATCATGTTTATTGCAATACAGTTATTCATTTAAGATTGTTATTCTGTTTACATGAATAAAACCTTCTGTGATCGTACACCCAAGGTGAATGGTTTATTGAATCTCGACCGTAGTAATACACATATTCATAATATTGATGCCAAAAGATGCAAAGTTGATAATGATAGTGCAACATATTTGTGGCACTGCCATTTAGGTCATATTGGTTTAAAGCGCATGAAGAAACTCCATGCTGATGGGCTTTTGGAATCACTTGATTATGAATCACTTGATGCTTGCGAACCATGCCTCATGGGCAAGATGACTAAGACTCTGTTCTCCGGAACAATGGAGCGAGCAACTAACTTATTGGAAATAATACATACTGATGTATGCGATCCGATGAGTGTTCAGCCTCGCGGTGGGTATCGTTATTTTCTGACCTTCACACATGATTTGAGCACATATGGGTATATCTACTTGATGAAACATAAGTCTGAAACATTTGAAAAGTTCAAAGAATTTCAGAGTGAAGTGGAAAATCATCGTAACAAGAAAATAAAGTTTCTAAGATCTGATCGCGGAGACAAATATTTGAGTTACGAGTTTGGTCTTCATTTGAAACAATGTGGAATAGTTTCGCAACTCACGCCACCTGGAACACCACAGCGTAATGGTGTGTCTGAACGTCATAACCATACTTTATTAGATATGGTGCGATCTATGATGTCTCTTACCGATTTATCACTATCGTTTTGGGGTTATGCATTGCAGACAGTTGCATTCACGTTAAATAGGGCACCATCTAAATCCGTTGAGACGACACCATATGAACTGTGGTTTGGCTAGAAACCCAAGTTGTCGTTTCTTAAAGTTTGGGGCTGTGATGCTTATGTGAAAAATCTTCAACCTGATAAGCTCGAACCCAAATCGGAGAAATGTGTTTTCATAGGATACAGGATACCCAAAAGAAACTGTTGGGTACACCTTCTATCACAGATCCGAAGGCAAGATCTTTGTTGCTAAGACTGGATCCTGTCTAGAGAAGGAGTCTCTCTTGAAAGAAGTGAGTGGGAGGAAAGTAGAACTTGATGAGGTAGTTGTACCTTCTCCCTTATTGGAAAGTAGTTCATCACATAAATCAGTTCCAGTGATTCCTACACCAATTAGTGAGGAAGCTAATGATGATGATCATGAAACTTCTGATCAAGTTACTACCGAACCTCATAGGTCAACCAGAGTAAGATCCGCACCAGAGTGGTATGGTAATCATGTTCTGGAGGTCATGTTACTTGACCAAGACAAACCTATGAACTATGAGGAAGCGATGATGAGCTCAGATTCTGCGAAATGGCTTGAGGCCATGAAATCTGAGATGGGATCCATGTATGAGAACAAAGTATGGACTTTGATTGACTTGCCCGATGATCGGCGAGCCATTGAGAATAAATGGGTCTTCAAGAGGAAGACGGACGCTGATAGTAGTGTTACTATCTACAAAGCTCGAATTGTCGCAAAAAAGGTTTTCGACAAGTTCAAGGTGTTGACTACGATAAGATTTTCTCACTCGTAGCGATGCTTAAGTCTGTCCAAATCATGTTAGCAATTGTCACATTTTATGAAATCTGGCAAATGGATGTCAAAACTACATTCCTTAATGGATTTCTTCAAGAAGAGTTGTATATGATGCAACAAGAAGGTTTTGTCAATCCTAAAGGTGCTAGCAAAGTGTGCAAGCTCCAGCAATCCATCTATGGATTGGTGCAAGCATAATATACTCTTTGATAAGTTGATCAAAACATATAGTTTTATACAGACTTGCGGTGAAGCCTGTATTTACAAGAAAGTGAGTGGGAGCACTGTAGCGTTTCTGATAAGTATATGTGAATGACATATTGTTGATCGGACATAATGTAGAATTTTCTGGAAAGCATAAAGGAGTGTTTGAAAGGAGTTTTTCAAAGAAAGACCTCGGTGAAGTTGCTTGCATATTGAGCATCAAGATCTATAGAGATAGATCAAGACGCTTGATAAGTTTTTTCAATGAGTACATACCTTGAAAAGATTTTGAAGTAGTTCAAAATGGAACAGTCAAAGTAAGAGTTCTTGCCTGTGTTGCAAGGTAAGAAGTTGAGTACAGACTCAAAACCCGACAACGGCAGAAAATAGAAAGAGAATGAAAAGTCATTCCCTATGCCTCAGCCATAGGTTCTATAAAGTATGCTATGTTGTACCTCACCATGAAAGGTACAATAGTGATCCAGGAGTGGATCAGTGGACAGCGGTCAAAAATTATGCTTAGTGGAATAAGGAAATATTTCTCGGTTATGGAGGTAATAAAGAGTTTGTCATAAAGAGTTACGTGATGCAAGCTTTGACACCGATCTGGATGACTCTGAGTCTCGATCTAAATACATATTGAAAGTGGGAGCAATTATTTAGAGTAACTCCGTGCAGAGCATTGTAGACATAGAAAGTTTGCAAAATACAATACGGATCTGAATGTGGCAGACCCGTTGACTAAATTTCTCTCACAAGCAAAACATGATCACACCTTATTACTCTTGGGTGTTAATCAAATAGCGATGTGAACTAGATTATTGACTCTAGTAAACCCTTTGAGTGTTGGTCACATGGCGATGTGAACTATGGGTATTAATCACATAAAGATGTGAACTATTGGTGTTAAATCACATGGTGATGTGAACTAGATTATTGACTCTAGTGCAAGTGGGAGACTGAAGGAAATATACCCTAGAGGCAATAATAAAGTTGTTATTTATATTTCCTTATATCATGATAAATATTTATTATTCATGCTAGAATTGTACTAACCGGAAACTTAGTACATGTGTGAATACATAGACAAATAGAGTGTCACTAGTATGCCTTTACTTGACTAGCTCGTTAATCAAAGATGGTTAAGTTTCATAGCCATGGACATGAGTTGTCACTTAATGAACGGGATCACATCATTAGAGAATGATGTGATTGACAAGACCCATCCGTTAGCTTAGCACTATGATCGTTTAGTTTGTTGCTATTGCTTTCTTCATGACTTATACATGTTCCTATGACTATGAGATTATGCAACTCCCGAATACCGGAGGAACACTTAGTGTGCTATCAAATGTCACAACACAACTAGGTGATTATAAAGATGCTCTACAGGTGTCTCCGATGGTGTTTGTTGAGTTGGCATAGATCGAGATTAGGATTTTTCACTCCGATTGTCGGACAGGTATCTCTGGGCCCTCTCGGTAATGCACATCACTATAAGCCTTGCAACCAATGTGACTAATAAGTTAGTTGCGGGATGATGCATTATGGAACGAGTTAAGAGACTTGCCGGTAACGAGATTGAACTAGGTATCATGATACCGATGATCGAATCTCGGGCAAATAACACACCGATGACAAAGGGAACAACGTATGTTGTTGTGCGGTTTGAGTGATAAAGATCTTCGTAGAATATGTAGGAACCAATATGAGCATCCAGGTTCCGCTATTGGTTATTGACCGGATATGAGTCTCAGTCATGTCTACATAGTTCTCGAACCCGTAGGGTCCGCACGCTTAACGTTCGATGACGATATGTATTATGATTTTTGTGATTTGATGTACCGAAGGTTGTTCGGAGTCCCGGATGTGATCATGTACATGACGAGGAGTCTCAAAATGGTCAAGACATAAAGAATGATATATTGGATGATGTTATTCGGACACCGAATGAGTTCCGGGGGGTCACCGGATAAATATCGGAGTGCCGGAAAGGTTATCGAAACTACCGGAGAAGTAATGGGCCTTATTGGGCCTAGGGGAGAGAGGGGGGAAGCCAAGGGCTGGCTGCCCCCCCCATGGGCCTAGTCCAAATTGGACTAGGGGGGCGGCGCCCCCTCCTTCCTTCTCTTTCCCCTCTCCTTCCTTCTTCTCCTAGTTGGACTAGGAAAGGGGGGATCCGACTCCTACTTGGAGTAGGATTGCCCCCCTTGGGCGTGCCCTATGAGGGCCGGCCCGCCACCCCCTTGCTCCTTTATATACGGGGGTATGGGGCACCCCATAGACACACAAGTTGATTCTTAGCCGTGTGCGGTGCCCCCCTCCACAAATTTCCACCTCGGTCATATTGGTGTAGTGATTAGGCGAAGCCCTGCGTCGGTAACTTAATCATCACCGTCACCACGCCGTCGTGCTGACGAAACTATCCCTTGGCCTCAGCTGGATCTAGAGTTCGAGGGATGTCACCGAGCTGAACGTGTGTAGATCGCGGAGGTGCCATGCATTCGGTACTTGATCGGTTGGATCGCAAAGACGTTCGACTACATCAAACGCGTTACTTAACGCTTCCGCTTTCTGTCTACGAGGGTACATGGACATACTCTCCCCGCTCGTTGCTATGCATCTCCTAGATGGATCTTGCGTGATCGTAGGATTCTTTTTTTGAAATTCTGTGTTCCCCAACATGTCCTACCTTGCATTCATTGATAACCCCATAGCCTTACTTTTGTGTAACTTACCCATTGAGACTAGCCTTTGAGTATTGCCGGCAACGTGACTTGTGCACATTAGTGCTCATACTTCCCATCGTATACATACCATACCATCGTGGTGCATGTCTTGATATCATCTCTTGTGTCACAAGGTTGTCATCGCATATACACAATTGCTATCTTGGTTCGTGAAGTTTTGCATGAGAAAAGAGCTCAAAAGAGAAAGAGCCAAACAAGCTTTTAAGCAAAAAGGAAAGATAAGCAAAGTGCTTATAAGCAAGAACCATAGCATCATACAACATTAAGATTGTCATACTCGATCATCTTGGATCATATCATCGGAATACCATACATATAGCATACTTGGGATAGAAGTCATTGCATTTTTGCTTAGTAGGTTGTGCACAAGTTTCGTATCCGCCTATTTTGCAATCGTGCTAGCGTCTCTCTAGTGTTGTGCAACAAAAGCATTTTCGTGGAATCCACATTTTGGCTCATTCCTTGGTTGCACGACCCCACTTATCTATTTGTGTGTGTGTTTCCGTGAAACCTATCTTGCTATTGGTCTAGTTGTTGCATTTGCAAATTTGTGAATCTTTTCCAACATTACCGAAGCTCACTAACAATTGCATCAAATTTGGTGCCACCATCCTAACCAAGCTCCAACATAAGCTTTTACTTGTGTAGGTGTGAGAACCGACAAGAATTGGTACCAATTGTGCTATTTCCTTGTTACACATTGAGTGATCATTAATCCATCTTCAACATCAGTCAAGGTACATTTGGTATAAGTTCTTCTCTTTCTCCCACTCACATATTTTCCTTGGAATGATGGATAGGCCAAGTTCTTCTACAAACCCACTCTTCCTTGAACAAGACGACGACCGGAACAACTACGTCACCAAGCTACACCTATTTGGAACACAACGAGCTTTGCATCAAGAGCAACAAACTTTGGGCGACCGCATCGACAACCTAGCATCCGACTTACGGCAATCCGAGCAACGTACAAGAGACTACTTAGACACATCCATGGCATCCCTCAAAGAGGATATTCGAACCATGGTGGTCAATCGCTCGTCTACCTCGTCATCCTACTCAAGACGGAGCCGCTCGAGTCGACACTCCGACGACACCATCTCCGGCTCAAGTACCCCGACATCGAACACTCTTCGTCGTGCTGCGCGTCAAGATCGTCAAGCAAACCACAATCCTCTACACCACACCGACTCTCAAGAGCAAGCTCGTGCGCAAGAACATCGACACCATCAAAACCAAGCTACTTTCACGCAAGCACAAGAACGGCAACGTCTACGCCAACAACAAGAGGAAGAGCGAGCACGCCAACACCAAGATGCACAGATGCCGAGGCACAACGCCAAGAACAACAACTACGCGAAGCTCAAGCACTTGAGGCGCAACGTGCCCTCCGAGATTAAAGTCGAGCTGTAGCCCCGTGCAACCGACAAGCTCGTGAGCAACAAGAAGCGCTTCGTGATGAAGTTGAAGAACGAATATATCAAGCTCGCGTGCATCGTCAAGCTCGACAAGTTACTCCACAAGCTCACCAAGAACATCAAGTTCAACAAGAGCAAGACGACAATGGAAATACTCCAAGACAAGAACAAGTTGAGGGAGACAATCCTCCTCATCAAGGACGTCATCATCCCCGACCCCAACACAATGAAGAGCAATGCTACGGCAAGCTAAAGTTCACCATGCCCAACTTTTCCGGAAGCAATGACCCCGAAGAGTACCTTTCATGGGCATTGAAGGTTGACAAATCTTCCACTTGCACAACTATGAGGAAGAGAAGAAGATCGCGATGGCATCTCTTGAGTTTCAATACTACGTCCTCATTTGGTGGGAACAAGTCATCGAGCGCCGCGAGGCAAGAGGAGAACCACCCATCACAACTTGGACGCAAATGAAGGATGTCATGAGAGCATGTTTCGTGCCAACCTACTACAACCGCGACCTCTTCAAGAAACTCCAACTCCTCAAGCAAGGAACAAAGACCGTTGAAGAGTACTTCAAAGAAATGGAGATTGCCATGATACGAGCCAATGTCACGGAAGATGATGAGCAAACTATGGCACGTTTCTTGAATGGACTCAATCACCCCATCAAGAAGATCGCCGACTTCCAACCATACTCGAACCTCATCGAGCTAGTGCATCAAGCTACCAAGGTGGAACGTCAAGTGCAAGATGACTTCAAATATGCCAAGTTCTCATCCAAGTCCTATGGTTCCTCCAACTCTCAAGCTTCAACAACTCCAACACCTTCTACCTCAACCAAGCCATCTACAAGCAACGGCGACAAGTCAAGTTACAAGAAAACTTCGACAACCTCAAGTCGTCCTCCCACTACAAGCAACCTCAAGCCGGGAGCTTCATCATCATCTAACCCAACCGATGAGACCATCAAGGCAAGTTCCTTCAAATGCTTCACATGCGGCGGCCGAGGCCACAAGTCCTTTGAGTGTACAAACAAGCGCACCATGATCCTCAACGACGACGGAACCTATGACTCCATGAGTGAAGGAGAAATGAAAGGCCTTGAGAAAGTGGCCATGCACCGGCAAGTGAACGAAGATGAAGATGATCAAGTCTTATGTGACGAAGATCCGAGCCCCACTCTCGTTGTCTCCAAGGTCTTGACTCTTCAACATCAACAAGAAGAAGACCAAAGATGCCATATCTTCCACAGCAAGGCCGGCATCAATGAAAGGTCCGTCAAGGTCATCATCGATGGAGGGAGTTGTCATAACTTAGCAAGTGAAAAACTATGCTCCAAGCTCCAATTGGCCAAGATGAAGCACCTGCACCCCTACAAGGTTCAATGGCTAAGTGACTCCGGCACTATCCAAGTCGAGCATAGGGTACAAGTCTCCTTCAAGAACAAAGCTTACGAAGACACTTTGGAGTATGATGTCGTTACGATGTCCGTTTGCCACCTACTCCTTGGACGACCATGGCAATTTGACCGCGGTGTCATCCACATCGGACAAACGAATCACTATAGCTTCAAGATGAAAGGAAAGGAGTACGTTCTATGACCTATGACCCCAAGCCAAGTGATCGCCGACAAGCAAGCCACCCATCGTGGAGAGAATAGTGAGAGAGCGAACCACCAAAAAGAGAGTGAGCGCCACAAGCCCAAATTGAGTGCCTCCACAATGAGTGACGGGAAGAACTTAGTCCTATTTGCCACCAAACGTGAGATGAGAGAAGTGTATGAGAACCCATCAAGTGCCATGCACCATGTCCTTTTGTGCAAGGACGAGGCACCAAAAACTAACACCTCTCACAATCTACCTTTGGTGTTATCTTCTCTATTGCAGGAATTCCAAGATGTTTTCCTCGACGAGCTACCTCTGGGTCTACCTCCACTACGAGGCATCGAACACTGCATCGACCTCATCCCCGAAGCACCTCTTCCAAACAAGGCCCCATATCGCATCAACCCCGAAGAAACCAAATAAATACAAAGGCAATTACAACATATCATAGACCATGGACATGTGCGTGAAAGTTTGAGTCCTTGTGCCATCCCGGTCATTCTTGTGCCAAAAAGAGATGGTAGCTTTCGCATGTGTTCCGATTGTAGACCTATCAATGCTATCACCGTTCGATATAGGCACCCCATTCCACGCCTTGATGATATGCTAGATGAGCTTAGCGGTGCCACTATTTTCTCAAAAATTAATCTTAAAAGTGTCTACTATCAAATACGCATACAAGAGGGTGATGCATGGAAAACCACTTTCAAAACAAAGTTTGGTTTGTATGAGTGGTTAGTTATGCCTATGGGTTTATCAGAAGCACACGGTACTTTCATGCGTCTTATGCATTATGTGTTTCGACCTTATATTGGTGAGTTTGTTGTTGTCTACTTCGACGATATCCTTGTTTTTAGCAAACCTCTCAAAGCTCATGTCACCCATCTTAGAACCATGTTGCAAACTCTTAGAAAAGAGCATCTCTACGCTAACATGGACAAATGCCTTTTTGGCGTTGATAAGCTTGTTTTCTTGGGCTTTGTAGTATCTTCTAAGGGTGTTCATGTAGATGAATCCAAGATCAATGCTATTAAAACTTGGCCCCAACCAACTAACTTGCAACAAGTGCGTAGTTTTCTTGGTCTAGCCGGTTTCTATCGTAGATTCGTGAAGGATTTTAGCACCATTGCTTCACCTTTGCATGCTTTGAGTAAGAAAAATGCACCATTTGTTTGGGGAACATCCCAAGACACCGCTTTCAATGAGCTTAAGAATTTGCTTACTCACGCTCTCGTGCTTGCTCTACCAAACTTCGACAAACCTTTTGAGATCCATTGCGATGCTAGTGGTTATGGCATAGGAGGCATGTTAATGCAAGAGAAGCGCTCCGTAGCATACTTTAGTGAGAAACTTTCTGGCACGCAACTCAATTACCCCATCTATGACAAAGAGCTATATGCGTTAGTGCGAGTTTTGCATGAATGGGAACATTATCTCCGTCCACATGAGTTCATTCTTCACACCGATCATGAAACGCTCAAGTATCTTAAGGGTCAAACTAAGTTGAACAAGCTTCATGCTAAATGGAGTGAATTCATCGAGTCTTTTCCTTACGTCATCAAGTATATCAAAGGCAAAGACAATATTGTGGCGGATGCGCTTTCCCGTATATGCATGCTTGTTACTCAACTTGAATTGAATGTCATTGGCTTTGAGCACATAAAAGACTTGTATGCGCATGATCCTACTTTTGCTATTCCTTATGCAAAGTGTTTAACGCATCCATCTTGGGAACGCTATTACATCAAAGATGATTATCTTATGAGAGCTAACAAACTTTGCATCCCCGAGTCTTCTCTTCGTTTGTTGCTTTGCAAGAATCTCATGGAGGAGGACTAATGGGACACTTTGGATGCGATAAGACATTTTCTACGCTCTCCAAGAACTATTTTTGGCCCAAGATGTTCCGCGATGTCAACCGCTTCACCAACCGATGCTCTACATGTCGCAAAGCTAAGTCTAAAGCTCAATCTCATGGCCTCTATATGCCTCTTCCAATTTCGTACCAACAATGGGAAGATATTAGCATGGATTTTGTGCTTGGTTTGCCTAGAACTAGAAATGGAAAGGATTCCCTTTTTTTGTTGTGGACCGATTCTCTAAAATGGCACATTTCATACCATGCAACAAGATAGACGATGCTTCACATATTGCAAATCTTTTTTGTAGAGAAATCTTGCGCCTACACGGAGTGCCAAAGACGATTGTCTCGGACCGCGACGTCAAGTTCTTGAGTTACTTTTGGAAGACATTATGCGCCAAGCTCGGAATCAAGCTACTATTCTCCACGGCATACCATCCACAAACCAACGGCCAAACGGAAGTGACGAACCAAACACTCTCCACTCTACTATGCGTATTGATCAAGAGGAACATCAAGGAGTGGGAAGAGTGCCTACCCATCGCCGAGTACACCTACAACCGCGCAAGAGATTCGACTACCGGCAAGTCCCCCTTCGAGGTCGTCTATGGTTCCAACCCGTTGTCCCCATTGGACATTCTTCCTCTACCACTACAAGAGCGCATCAACATGGACACGAGTGCCCGAGTGAACTATCTCAAGAAGATGCATGAAGATACAAGGCACACCATCGAGCGTCAAGTACAACGACTCGCGACCAAGATCAACGTCAACAACCAACCCATGATATTCAACATTGGAGATCTTGTGTGGCTACACCTTCGCAAGGAACGCTTCCCGAACGAAAGCAATTCCAAACTTCTACCACGAGCCGATGGACCCTTCAAGGTGCTAGCACGCTACAACAACAACAACGCTTACAAGATCGACCTCCCGCGCCACAAGTACAACGTGAGTGACGTCTTCAACGTCAAGGATCTTTCGCCCTACCATGGTGATGAAGATTTCGATACGAGGTCGGATCTTTCCCACGAGAGCGGAGCATCCCAAGGTCATCCCCATGGACCTACCTACGTCTCCCACGACACCACTTGGACCAATGACAAGAGAACGAGCAAAGGCTATCGAAGATAAGGTGAACTCGCTCCTTTCTAAACTACCACTTTCTATGCATGAGACATGGTTGCTACCTCAAGCGGAAACACTATGTGTGATCAGGTACTTGGAGGAAAGCCACGGAACACCTACATCCAACGGACAAGAAGGCGAGGACACCAAGTGCGAAGGAAAATAAGAAGAGCTGCTGTCGGATCTCAGGTTCCGGCAAAACCCTCTAGGTTCGAATACTGGGGTGCGCGTGAAGATCTCCCCCTACCGATCCATGTCCTAGCTTCGCTAAGATCTCGAGGGCTAACTCAATGAACTTGCAACACAAAGGACACAAGATTTATACTGGTTCGGGCCACCCTTGTGGTGTAATACCCTACTCCAGTGTGGTGGTGGTGGATTACCTCTTGGGCTGATAATGAACAGTACAAGGGGAAGAACAGCCTCCTAAGGCGAGGTGTTCTTGTGTTTGGTGGGTGTGTGGTTGAACTGAACGAGTTCGAGACGAGTTGCCTCCTACTGTGGTGACTATCCTATTTATAGAGGCCCTGGTCCT